>JAUPFN010000004.1:38331424-39558507 GCA_036924255.1 Apodemia mormo | reverse complement strand
AATCCCATAATTAAATCAAGTATTTTCTTAATATTTTCGTCAGTAGTGGACGTTGAAGGCCTTCCAGGTCGGGGTTCATCTTTCATACTCTCTGCCACGCTTGAATTCTGCTATCCATTTTTTGACGGATGAATAAGACAGAGCAGAATCCCCTAATGTGCTGACCATATCATCGTGGATGGCTTTCGGTGATAGCCCCTTCTTATGGAGGTACTTAATGACGGTACGCTGCTCTATTTGCAGAAAGTATGTCCGATTTCTTTGTTTAAAAATTTATAAAATCACAATTAATCCTTACACACGTTTCGAATTTCACACAATTAACTAATCTGAGCTGAGCTAAGTGATGTTGGTAGATTTGATTTTTAGAATTGAATGGATCTGTGTTAGGCCGAGTACTTTTCAATCCATCCTCATTGTATTATTCAGTAACAAATCCCCCCTCTAAAATAATTAAGCTAAGTAAAAGTGTTGTATTCATAGTACTTGAAAAATCACAAGTGATGATTTTCACTTTTTTTTTAAATATCTATAATTTTTAGAGTACAGGTAAAACATTTTTTCATATTTTTTTGAGAACCCTATCCCTTGGCCCGTCATCCGTTTTTGGCTTGACGTTGATTTCTGGGACAGCCTGTATATATAGAATTATTTTCATAAAAATGTTGACATTAAATGAAAAACGCCACAAAAGAAACAATATTAATATTGAAGACTGACAGTTACTCGCAACTTCATTACTTCCTTCCCCTAAAATGATTACTCCCTTTGGTCAATCGGGTTAAAAATTAGCCTATGTTACTCCTGGATAATGTAGCTTTCTGAAGGTAAAAGTATTTTTAAAATCGCTCAAGTAGTTTTTGAATTATATATACATATTCCCTTCTTTACAATGAAGATAAACCATAGAAAACCAGATATTTACACATTATAATAATGTTGTACCTTATTTTAGTTTTGTACATCTTATAAAACTTCAGATGAAATACGCTTTTTTTTTAAAGATATAAAAGCTAAATCCATTCATGTCAGAGTAAATATTATTACGAATTCCCTTAAACTTGGGAAGATCAATAGTATGGTTACCCTAATTTAGAAATGGGATTAAGTTTTCATGATGCGATCAACAAGAATATCTTCAAACTCCAAAAGTAGTACCTTTTATTAAGTGCTATAAATTACTAGTGCAGAAAGTGGATTTAAAAGTCCTTAATCATTCGGGTTTGGGTATTTATTAAATATATTGGAATATATTTAATAAACACCCAAACCCGGAAACACAATCATTTATGCTCATCACACAAATGCTTGTCCCCGTCGGGATCGAACCCGAACCCCGTCGATTGCGTAGTGAGGGTCGCTAACCACTCGACCAATGGGGCGGTCATTTGGTATAAGGATTTACATAGGATAAATAGAGGAAACAAATACTAAATTTAATTTTCTTTCTGTTTATCGACGCGACGACTTGCATACTATATGGGTACTTTCTCTATGTTTATTAATCTCTTAGCTTGACAGCTGTTTGATATGCCAGGATTGTCACCCAATCATTTTATTTTGCTAATATTTGAAATACCAGCAATTATATAAAATGAAGATATCAATATTGTTACACACATCAATATGTCAACTGTTAAAAAAAACTGCATATTATAATCAAGTACTAAATATGCGCCAGTAGATTTAGACTTAATCTAAATATTCAGTAAATCTCTAAGGTTAGATGTAAAATCTTGTATACGAAAAATTTTACTTGGTCTGAGGGTATTTTATTAACGAATAGAGTAACATTGTGCGCCGGTAATTGCGTTATTTGTATGGTGCAATAGTAAGATTTCGAATCTGGGAATTTAGAATAATCGTTTATTGTTCATTCTGTTTTGTTGCTATGAAACTGTTTCTTCTTGTGATCGCTTTGTAAATTTTAAACTCTTTTTACATATATTCTGCGTATCTATGGTGCTTTACTTTGTTATAAGGAGTTACACCATTTTTTATGTATGCTTTTTCAAGTAAAATTTTTGAAATGAGTCTCTCAGGGCGATCTTTACGCATCAAGGCGCTTTGGGTGATCCACTCATTTGACACCCTTTTATATAAAATGTTTAAGGCCTAGGACCCTGTGCAGCTGCTTCGGTCGCCCACTTTTAAACCAGCACTCGCTCGCAGCACCGCGACTGGAGCTGCTTCACTTCAAAAATATGTGTATGGAATTTCACAGGTTAGGTTTAGATGATTGTATTTAATCTCTTTGTGTAATGTAAAATTATTTACAATAATTGTTCTGTAAGACATTTTTGTGTGTTGCGACAATGTTTCCATGAGTGCAAGGTTAATGTCGTTAAACGTTTATTCCCATTTAGTGTGTCTGTTGTATATTTTGTGCAATAAAAACTTTTAATAAATACAGCAAGGCAAGCACCACCCATACATTTGTGAAAATAACGCTATCGTGACGTGCTCTGGCAAGAAAAGCCGAATATGTTATCTATTTGTATATTGGATTCCGTCTACTTTGTATCAAATTAGATAAGACAAATCGTACGCATACAAAGATGCATTTGATTTTCATTCATTTTTTTGAGTGAAGTAAGGTTCTGCATTGTCTCGCCCGGCTCTGGTATCACCGCCTTACCTATTCCTGCCGCAATAACGTCAGTGCTTGTCACTGTCGTGTTCCGGTTCGGTGTGTAAAGTACTCGGTAAACTTACGCATGTGGCATTAAGACCCCGCCACAAGGATAGTCGCACCATTAACATCATTGGTGTCTACAGACGATGGTTGTCTCTTTCTATCAAAGCCATTTGTTTGTTTGCTATCTTAAGACATAAAAAAGAGGTGTATAAGTGTCACTCAAAATTTACAATGAATTGCATCTGCACAGTAAGCATTTTAAGGAAATTATAAATTTTGGGGTAAAAAAGTGCTTTTGCATTATTAAAATCTACGCAAGCAATTGCTTGAATGTCTGTCCGCTGTTGCGATGTTTGCTATTTTTATCGTTTCGGTGTAAATTCGTATTGGCGGGTAAGGTTCATAGTACACATATCAATCAACTCAGAAAGTAAAAGAAAAATATCGTCACTGTATCGCCTCGCCCTCGACTAAGCACGCAACCAAAACGTAGCGTGCGCTGACCATTGATATAAAAAACCCAAGATGCACAGTTCCGAAAAACTGACACTCAAAAGTGTCGCTAATTTTATTTAAGTAACTAGCTGTTGCCCACGACGTCCTCCGCGCGGACTTCGTTTACTCCGCACAGCTCCACCCTCGTAGGTGATAGCGTGATAATATGTAGCCAATATGTTGACCCGATCTGTTAGTACTATTCATGCAAGGTTTAAAGTATATCCATGCAGTACTTTTTGAGTTTACCCCGGACATACATTGACTTTCTACGATTTTATTATATGTATATAGATTATAGATGTGGCAAAAACATATGTCTGCATTTCCAACCTTAATGCATGATTTATAGTCGTTTTTACAAAGCATAATTTAAAATTGTGCGCTCATTTTTGGATGACGTTTTTGAGACACTGATTGTGTATCTTGGGATTTTTATATCAATGGCGCTGACAACACCACATCGCGGTTTTATTTTAATCTTGTCCTGACGCGAGGCGATAACGTTAAGATCAGTGTGAGCAGTGTGCGTTGCAGTGGAGAGTTCCTTATATAGAACACACTGAATGGTTCGAGTTTGTTAAGTGACTTAATAAGTTGATATGTACGCTATAACCTTAGTTACGGGTACGGTACTCTTACAGTTCTATTAATAAACCAGATTTTCCCCCTAAATTTATATAATTAACCCTCCACTTGTTGCTTTTACATAGAGGTAACATTACGATTGAAGAGAGAATTACAAACTTCCAATCCTGATCGAACTGGTTTATTATTAAGATCCCAATTTCTTACTCGTGCAATCAGAGTAATTTCATACTTCATGCGAATTATGACTATATATCTAATGCCCGGTTTCTGAGGTACTTTTAACAGTAGTTTATCCATTCGTTAACACTATCGGTCCGATAACTACAGGAATTGCGTTTCTGAGCTACGCATTGTAACACAAACTCCGTTTAAACTTAGGTTAATGTAACCGGCCAAATTTGGCGGTTTATCGATTCCATAACTTTATCTAACGCTTTTTGCTCTTGTAGGTAGCTTCTTTTTAATGCACATAATAATTTTAATAGTTTTGTTTGTCTGTTTGTATGTTTGTACTTACATTTAAAAAAACTGCTGTACGAAGTACAAACTTTATTTTCACAGCAGCTATAATATTTGTTTAATATTGTCATGATAAATAATTAAATTTCATCCTTGCAAAGTGGAACAGGAACACTAGACAGCTTTTACTTGGATATTTGTTAGTTAAGGCAATTCAAGCTTATTTCTAAGCTTCTGCAAAATTCCTACCTGTATTTTTATATACACAAATTCTTTTACCACTTAAAAAGCGTCTTCTCAAATAAAATAATTACTTTTTAGTTTTCTCTCTTTCTGTAAAATTCTTACTGCGCTGTCGAGTCACCATTATAATGATTTTATATTAACTTAAACATGCCACAAGTCGATCAGGTAAATGCAAGTAACAACTAACAATATCTAAAAGAGAAATTGACGCAAAAAAAATATTCTTAATTCAAAGCAAACGACAAACATTGTTTTGATCGGTACTCAAACTAACTATATAACAAAATATTTGGTGACTATCGACTAGTGACTAGTGTAAAGCTATCTCATTTCTCTTTAATAAAATAATAGTTCCATCTCTTTCTGCTACCTGATTCGAAATTATTCTTTTCATTCGGTTCCACTAAGACCAAATTCATGCGAAAACCTTCTTTCATGCTAGGGTATAAAGATTTAGTTTGAATGCTTTAGCGTAACTGGTATACAGACATAGTTATCGGCGTGAATTACATAGTTTCAACTAAAATCTTCTTTAAACACTTATTTATGTTAGATAAAATATTACCACAAATAAAAATAATCATACAGGAGAGTAAAATTACCAAAATAGCATTTTATATTCCGCATTATAAACAGACCCATCTAGTGGTGGACTTAAAAATGACTTATCGGTTCAATAGTTATTGAACCGTTCGTTTTGCCTTCAGAAACCATCTACGAGATAAACGAAGTTTATCCTCTTGCTAACTTTAAACGATCAATAGTTGTTAATAGTTTAACTGACGACTTCAGAAACCGGGCATAAGTGTTGCATTATTATATTAAATAAAACAATATTGATATTATATCGTAAGAATGGTATATAGGTGATGATGCCTTTCTTATATAGGTACATTCTTAGATGTATACTAAATGTTGTATCGTTAATATGGTAATTTTTGTTATATTTCTATTACAATAAAGTGTTATTATATAGTAGTTTCATTTGCTGTGCGTTTTATTTGCATTGCGAATTTTTTGCTGATGTATACCGTACCTCCCTATTTATGTATCAGTAACTGATGGTACAGCTTTCACATGTGCTATTTTATAAGATTCCAATTTACCTCCCCAAAAAATTATAGCTAAGGTTTGAAGTAAACGCGTCGGTTATTCAGTGCAGACTGTATTTATTTTACTACCTTCTCACATAGGACATTATTACAATGACAGTATAGTACACATATTGCAACATAGATGGAGCTAGAGGTATATTTTGATACAGAGTGAATACTTTATAACACCCCCACTTATCAAAATAAACTAAGTGTTAAACAACAAAACTAAAACTACACAAAAGTTATATTGTTTTTACAATACCTAACTTTTCCATAAACTTGTAATGTTTAACACTACCTAGACCTTTGGTTAATAAATCAGCAGGCATTTCATTACTAGGCAAATAACTGATCTCTATCTTTCCACTTTTGATCGTCTCTCTTACAAAATGATGCCTAACATCAATATGCTTTGATCTACTATGGCATTGATGGTTTGTGGCCATCTTCAATGCACTTTGATTGTCACAATTTAATTTAATTACTACCAAAGATCCAGTTAGCTCATACAATAGCTCTCTTAGGTATATAGCTTCCCTACAAGCTTCAGAAAGTGCTACATATTCAGCCTCAGTGCTTGATAAGGCTGTGACTCTCTGTTTTCTGCTCTGCCAAGAAATAGCTGAGCCAGACATTACAAAACAGAACCCAGTGTAAGATTTTCTGTCTAAGCTGTCACTGGCCCAGTCAGCATCCACATAACCTACTAAGCTTTCTCCCTTACTACTAAATTTTAAACAATATGATTTAGTCTTTTTTAAATACTTCAGTACTCTTTTGGCATAACTCCAATGTTTGGTACTGTAACTAGTATTAAATTGACTTAAATAACTAACAGCATAGGTCTTGGTCATGTCTTGGTCAGGTCTTGTCATAATTGCTAAATACATAAGACATCCTATAAGTTTTTGATAGCAAATTCCTGGCGCACAAGATTCTGCTTTTGCCACATTCAATTTATTTTCTATAGGTGTATCAGCTGTCCTACAATCAGTCAGTTTAAATTTCTGCAATAATTCTTCTATGTACTGTTGCTGATCTACAGTTATCTCATAATTATTACAGTCTCTCTTTACATTAATATTCATGCCTAAGTATTGATTAACCTCACCTAAATCTTTAATCTTAAATTCAGAATTTAAAATACTTTTTATCTTTGCAGTTCCAACCTTATTATTAGAAAAAATGAGGAAATCGTCTACGTACAAAGCTAATATGACCTTTACATCTTTACTCATCTTTACAAATATACATGGTTCATGTGTACATATTTTAAAATTATTTTTAGACAAAACATCTCGTACTCTGTCATACCAAGCCAAGGCGGACTGTTTTAGTCCATATATTGCCTTTTTCAGCTTTAACACTTTTCCATCCTTTTGGGATGTAAAGCCCTCAGGCACACACATGTAAATATCCTCTTTCAAGTTACCATTAAGATAAGCAGTCTTAACATCTAACTGTGTAATGTCTAGTCCTAGCTTTACACTTAGCGCAAATAATAACCTTAAAGTAGAGTGCCGCACAACTGGGGAAAAGGTCTCATCATAGTCAATTCCACGTTTCTGTGTAAAACCCTTAGCCACTAGTCGCGCACGATATTGCACTTCACTATCACTTTTAAATTTTTTCTTTAACACCCACCTACATTGCACTATTGTAGCTCCCTGTGGGGCATCAACAAGTTCATACACTTCATTTTCTCGGAATGACTCCAATTCTTCATCCATTGCCTTTCTCCATTGAACACTCTCGGGACCTCTCAGGGCCTGTGCCAGAGTCTGTTCAGGATCTGAGGTGGCCAACAAGCCGGGTTTGTATCTATCTGGTTTTCGTCGCTCCCTCTTGGGTCTATTGAAAGTATCAGAATCTAAATCCAACATTCTGATGGGACTGCTGCTTGATGAAGGGCTTCCTGGAACATAGGTCTCATCCACTTCATAAAATGTCTGATGTGATGATTCACTATCTGAGCTGTAGTGAGTCTCCGATTTTGATTGAGATCGTTCCGCATTGCTACAAGCCCCCACTGAATGATCGCCATCATCATTATCTCTAGGAACTGGAAACTCTTCTTCCACATGCCAAGTTGCCTCACAAGTTGCAGGCTCTCCTTCTGACACTGCTCTTTCCATCACCACTACATCTCGGCTGGTAGTTACTTGGTTTTTGATGATGTCATATACTCTGTATCCTTTGACGTGTTCTGAGTAACCAACAAGAATGTGCTGCTGCGCTTTCTTGTCCCACTTGGTTCTCCTTTCATGGGGAATATGCACCATCACCGGGCTACCAAAAATGCGTAAAAAATGGTTCAGCTTTGGTTTCTTTCCATACCACATTTCATAAGGCGTCTTGTCACTTAGGCCTGATGCTATAGAACGATTTTTTAAGTAGACAGCTGAGGATACCGCCTCTGCCCAAAACTTTTTATCTAAATTTGCATCAAATAACAAGCATCTCGCTTTATCAACAATAGTTCTATTGTTTCTTTCGGACATATCATTCTGTTGGGGAGTGTAGGGGTTTGTCCTTTGGTGTATGATACCAGATGTTTTTAAATATTCTTCCATCACTTTCGAGCAAAACTCTCCACCATTATCTGTCCGTAGCATTTTAATATTGGTATTCTTTTGCTTCTCCACCATAGATTTGAATTCTTTAAAAAATTTAAACACCTCACTCTTTTCTTTCATGAAGTACACAAATGTCATGCAGGTGTAATCATCTACAAAAAGTAAGAAATATCTTGCTGACCCTATAGATTTTGTTTCCATAGGTCCGCATACATCAGAGTGCACTATTTCTAGCACTTCTGTCGCTCTTGTACCTGCAGAGAATGGTAGGCGTGACTGTTTTCCCTCACAGCAAACTATACAGTTTGATTTTGACATATCTGAGCTGCCTTCATAGCTGACACCTTCCACGGCGCCGTTCTTCATTTTATTCAAGTCATGCGAGTTTATGTGTCCCAACGTTCTATGCCATAATAATGCATTGCTTTTAGCCATTAAACAATTTGTCACTGGTGTAGTACTTAATTCCAACTTGTACACACCGTCAATTAAATTAGCAACAGCCACCAGTTCTTTCTTAGCATTGTATATGGTACACTTACTATCCGAGAAAGAAACACTGTTATTGTTTTTGATTAATTGACTCACTGACAATAAATTTGTCGTAAGTTTTGGAACCCACAAAACGTCCTTAATTGTTATATCATAACCTTGCTTCGTTGATATTCTGACATTTCCTTTGCTTGAGACTTGAAGTTTTTCTTGGTTTGCCACTATAATATCAGGGAATGTATTTTCAATTGAAACGTTTTGTAACCAACTTTCCACGGCAGTCATATGAGCGCTAGCCCCTGAATCAACGTACCATTCATCTTTTCCATATGTGGCACTTAGGAAAACTGCACTAAAAGCATTTGTAATTTTATTTTTACACGATTTTTCCACCATTGGACACTGATTTCGATAATGACCCGGAGTTTTACATTTATAACAGGTTATATTTTTATTTCCTCCTGTCATTTTAACATTTGACATTGACTTCCCGCTCTTATTAGTGACATTAGTGTTGCCAGGTCTGGGTTTTTGTTTCGACCATTTTGAAGTAAACGCCGATTCAGAATTCTGTCCATCACTAGATGTCGCTGTCTGAATCTCTATAGGTTCTGTATCCATCAATTTTGTCTTGATGACGTCAGCGGTGATTTGAATACCAGAATGTTCTATGGCCATAATCATAGGTGAAAATCTATCTGGTAAACCTGCCAGCATTAACGATCCGATCCACTTATCCGTTATTTCAAAACCTGTTCCACTCAATCTTTGTGATGTATCCACAATTTGAGTCACATAAGTGGTCATACTTTCACAATTTTCCCGTCTTATTGAAATCAAGTGACGTAGCAACGAAATCTTTCTCGAAAAACCTGAGTCATCAAACAGGGATTTTAGTTTATCCCATAACTCTTTCGAAGTTGTCGTCCTCTTGATGTGTACGTACAAAGCAGGATCGATGGTTAGGGATAATTTGGCCCGCGTCTTAGCATCTTCATCGGGTTTAATTTCACTTCCCGCCATTGGCTTCACACAATGTAGCGTACCTTCCAACACGAGTAAATTTTCGACCGCGAAAGTCCACTCATCGTAATTTTCCCTGCCCTTTAATTTAGGCACACTGGCTAAATAGTTTGTTGACATCTTGCACAACACGACTGTAACTAACTTCTAACGTTTTAAACACTATAAAACTTTAAAAAAACTGGGAAAAGCCCATAACCTGAAGTAAACGCGTCGGTTATTCAGTGCAGACTGTATTTATTTTACTACCTTCTCACATAGGACATTATTACAATGACAGTATAGTACACATATTGCAACATAGATGGAGCTAGAGGTATATTTTGATACAGAGTGAATACTTTATAACAAGGTTTGCTTCGATTCTATGTTATATTCTATAACTTTCTATAACTTTTGAACGGCTTGACCGATCGGTTGATGGCATTCGATCGGGTTTTACTCAACTTAGACTTTCTGAAAATTTGATCGAATTCGGCCCAGGAGATTTGAAGAAATTTTGAAAAATTCCCAAAAAAATTTTGTCGAAACAGTATTTTTATAATAAATAATAATAAATATTCACGGGACAGATTTTTTTATAGATAATAGATACAAAACATAATCAGGTCTATCCCTCAAAACACTACGTCTAATACATAAATTGTGTCAAAGTCGGTTGATCCGTTTGGGAGTAATCGTTGACGAAAAATTATGAAAAGTGTTTTTGCGACATACCTTCGAAAATTTTCAACCAATTATTTTTTGGTACATTTTAGTACTAAAAAAGTTTTTAGCAAACTTACTTAATTTTTTTTAAATAACTTTCAGGCTAATACACCGATTGACTTATAGATCTTATCAGCTTGTCTCCTTTCAAAACTGCGTCAAATACCGATAGTTTAATCAAAATCGGCTATTTCTGGGATTTTTTTAATTTTTTTTTATTATCGATAGGTAAGCGCTTAACCTCGATCTCACCTGATGGTAAGGCGAGAATATATCAGCGGCGTGCACAGGATTATGATACTGAGTATGCGACGGAGTACTCGGCCACAAAACCTTTTTCTTTTATAGATTTCAGCGGCGTGCACATGATTATGACACATTTTATTCATTTACTTACTATTAATTAAAATCATCTAAAACGTACAAACGTTTTATTAAAATATCTGTGAATGGCAAGTAAAGCACTGCTTTTCTGCCTACAAGGAGCGCACACGCCTGGAATATATATATTTGAGGTCTGGCGTTGACCACATGAGATCCCGGGTTTGATTCCCGGGTCGGGCACATAAAAAAAATTGTTTTTCAGTTTTCTGATAAACACAAAGTTGCCCGGGATTGGAAAGTGCCTGGTTGGCGATAGGTTGGCCACCACATTTGTGGGACCAAGTATCTTCGGCTAATCGTGGATGCACTGGTTGTACTTCTGCCTACCCCTTCGGAGATACGGGCGTGAAGATACTACTACCAACTTTGTCAAAAAATTACTGAAGCACGATCAATAAATCATAGGTAGGTGCATGTTAGTTATTCATCCAATTTTATTTTATCGCCTTAAAAGATGCTCCGCCAGAAACGATACAATTACGTCAATGAATCAAAACATGTTTACACGCTTTTTCGGAATTGAGTTCAGTTCTCACCGGGAATTCTCCTTATTTTTCTCCTAAATGAAAGCCGGTGCCACGAAGTGTTAATTTGAGTTTAACTAAATGAAAAAAGTCAGCTTGAGCCATATCTGGCGAATAAAGTGGTTGCTCGATAGTATTTGTTGTTTTTGGTCAAAAATTCGTTCACAGCGAAGGCCTTTGCTGAAGATAAATTACCGTAATGTAAAATCTATAATAAATCTAATTTTCGCCGTGTTGGTCCCGGCCTCCTTTGAAGAATAGGCCAACTGCCGTTCTGCCAGGCAGGTTCTGCCATCGAGTCACTACCATCGTGGCTACTAGGTGATAAGAGTTCTGCATTGTCTCGCCCGGGTCTGGTACCACCGCCTTACCTATTCCTGCCGCAATAGCGTCAGTGCTTGTCGCTGTCGTGTTCCGGTTTGAAGGGTAAGGTAGCCGGTAAACTTATGCATGTGGCATTAAATCTCGCCACAAGATAGCAACGCACCATTAACACCTTTGGTGTCTATAGGCGATGGTTGACTCTTTCCATCAGGAGACCCATCTGCTTGTTTGCTATCTTATGATATAAAAAAAAAATCTAAGAATTTTCTTTCCACAAATCTGCCCTTTTTCGTCGAATTAGCACCTTTAAACGTCGCATAACGGTCAAATCCTTTATTTACTGTTAGAATTTTTGGCGAGAATTCGGAGTACACAACATCTCGATAATCAAAGAAAACACCGAACATGACTTTAAATTTAACGACTTCGGTTTTTTTTAGTTTCAGTTCAATTGGAAGGCGTAACTGCAAAGCTTGGTGACTAGTTTGTATGTCAAACTCGGAAACCCACGTTCATGAATGTTGGGTTGGAATTGACTAGTTCCAGCATGTCCTCAGCGATTCATGCGATTGAGTTTTTAGACAAAATTTAATTCTTTTGGGACTAGCTGAGCAGTAACACGTTTCCCAAGTGAATATTTAAAATACCCATAACCCTAGTGATAATTTAAAACGATACGGATCGACTTGTGAGACGCGATGTTCAGCGACTATCTCTCTTAAACTTGAATGAGAATTTTCAGTCACTATTTATCATCACTTTTGTAATGTTTATTTAGTCGAAGATATTGATAAACTACCAGAGCGAGGCAAATCTTCCATCTTGACCGCTTTTTCGAATCTTTGTTTCACTCATAAGAACGTGCTTTGGATAAAATTGATTCACCGTAAACCCTCTATAACATTTTCACAGTCGTCGAACATGAAAACAGTGGTGATGCAAAATTTAAACTTTTTGTTCGACATTTTTGTCCATTAAAAATTCGCAATATACTTGCCTACCCTAGATAATATGACCTAACTAAAATCAGCACTGTAATTAATCCAAACAGATGCAACTTAAACTCTGCGTTAAAATAGAAAATAATTGTGCCAATCAATAACAAAAAAATAATTTAGAACCATAAATAGTAGGGGAGCCCAAGGGGGATTTTTTGCATTTACTCGAGCGCGTCTCATTCACATACGGGGGTACCTCGCATACTGTTGAGCCTTAACCAAATATAAGCTAAAAATATAATAGTAGCCCTTCATAAAATATAATGATAAAATTGTCAGATATTTTTTTCGTCAGTCTTACATTATTTTCTCTATAATAAAAGAAAATGCAGAGGGGCCCGAGAGTGTCAAAACGTTTCCTTCGCAACTTTGTGACCCTCCCCTCCCTTACGTGACACTTGAATCGTCAGATTTTCTAAATTTTAGGTGGCAATTAACCCACCATAATCTGACGCGATTTAGTGTCTCTATGTCAGTTACTTTAAAATATTTTTTTATCTGTAGATTTTTTCTCCACCATTGTAATGAAAAACATTTATAAGTATAACCTACCACTGTGCGCGCTCATTGGTCAATTCCAAAGAACAAATATTAATTATGTGGTCAATTTGAATAGCGGGCGCTTCTCCGACATCCAGTTACTTCCTCGTTTTGTTGTGGGAAGAAAGTGAAAAATTTTGAAGGAAAGCCAAAGGAAAGATGTTAGCGTTACACATAAAAAAACTAACGCATTTTTATACCATAAGACAGTAAACAAGCTCTCCTGATGGAAACAGACAACCAAAGAGTATGTAATGTATTTATGGAGACAACCATCGCCTACATTAGACACCAATGATGTTAATGGTGCGTTGCTATTCGTGTGGCGAGGTGTTAATACCACTTGCATATTTCCTATAATTTAATCTACTAAATACAATAGGTTCCTTCGATGCTCGAGTCTACTACCTACTCATTTAGCATCTTGGGCTCCCCTACTAAAACAAATCATCGTTCCTGATATTTTTTCACTGTTTGTATTTTTACCACCAAAATCAAAGAGTAGGCTAAAATTTAAAATTTGTATTTGTTTTTGAGATATTTGCGAAAAACAAAACCACCTTTGTAAATAAATTGAACTTTGCAATTTTTTTTGCGGGACTTCAGCGGCTTCAAAAACTTTCTAGATGAAATTACGTATATTGTAAATGTTCGATTCGTAATTTCATCTCGAAATTTGGTCATGACAGGGCTTGAAAACCGGTTTTTAGTGGTTTTTATAAAAGGTTTCGTTCGGAGCGTACTTATTTGAAATGAGAACGCTTCATAAACCTAAATTGGAAGCGGGGAGCACCAAATGAAATATTTTTAAAAAATCTGTATAAACCGGTCAATTGATTCAAAACCCTTATAGTTTTGCTCCATGACGAACCCGGTATTTTTGAAGTTAAGGTAGAGCCAATCCTTTTATTGGAATTTTAAAAAACGAACACACAATGAATAGATTAATACGATTGCTATTTTCCGGATTCTGATGCCCCGGAATTATGTTTTCTGTGAATGACACTAAAGCAAAAATGCTTGCCCAAGAGAGCGAAGTTTTTTGGCTTGTCAGTCCTCTTAAGTCACAATCGTACCTATAGTAGGGGAGCCCAAGAAACTAGAGGAGTAGTTACTCGAACGTTGTAGGGACCTATTGGATTTTGTAGATTAAATTATAGGAAAAATAAAAGGTTATCCACCACAAACCATGCAATAGCAGCAGGCTACTGTGTGTGACAATCTTAATTCACTTGAAGCAAATTCGTGTAACTTGAAGCAAGCTCGAAAATTTAGTACCGCATGAATGAAGTGAAGCACATGAACAAACACTCGTCGAGTGTTGTATTACATTACTCAGCCGTCACAATAATGTGGGAATAATGTACCTACCAATCATATAAAGTTGATTTAGTTTAAAGTTCCATCCTCACCATCTCGATGTCTGGAAATCCACAACTGTGCGTTTCTCCCGACACTTTTTGCCTCGCACTACTCTGTTGTGGAATCAATTACCGGCAGGGGTTTTTCCGAACGGATACGAGATAGGGACCTTCAAGAAAAGAGCTTACTCATTCTTACAACTGCAAGACCTTTGGTATTGCAGATGTCCATGGGCGGCGGTGATCACTTACCATCAGGTGCACCTCTTGCTCGTTTGCCCCCTCTTCTATAAAAATTTAAAAAAAAATAGGAAAAGGTACCTACTGGGTGTCTGGCGAACCATTCTAGCCCGCTATACACACAGCACAGCAAACGGTAGCTAAGTTAGAGGAGCTGCGATAGGAATGTCTTCGACACTCGCCATACTTTCCGGTGCTACAATTTTAAAATAAGACAAGGAATACAAATTTAATTCCTAAATCAATGCACAGTAATCTTAAAGTAAGGTAGCCCACGACACAAAACCTAGTCCCGTAAGACTACTGGATGGTATATACATAGTACGATAAGTCATTAATGGAGGAATACGAAATAGCTATGTTGCAATGCGAAAAATCTGGCGGCTTACTGAAAAATCTAAAAAAATCATCAATTTCTGTGTACGAAAAACCACTGTTGCATTTCGAAACAGCAGAGACACTGGTTGCTTTGTTTTCGGAACACTATAAACCCTAAGTAGTAAGTACGAGTACATACAATTAAAACAACGTAATGAACACTGATGAAAAATCGAACACATCGTATAAAGTATGCGATTTATGTTTAAACAATACGCGAATAGTAAAATTATTCGTACCTGACCGTGGCACGGGTATTCAATCAGTACCAATCGAAAGAAACCGGGTGATTACCTACTGACAAAACCGAATAGAAACGGCGACTCCAGCTGTGCCGTGGGCGACATTCTATTGCTGCAGCAACCACTTTCTCCACTGTTTCGAAAATGCTGCTGTGGTTTTTTACACAGAAATTGATGATCTTTCAGATGAGCTTTGGTTTTTTCAGTAGGCCTATCGTATTAGATACTAGGTACGAGGCGTCACTTATCAAGCTGCTGCCATCAAGGCTAGTCATGCGGACATGCAGCACTGAATTTTCGTATAATCCTGCCTTTATCCTCTATAATATAAATTAGGCAGGTAATGTCCTATTTGTGGACTGTCAAAAAACTAGGAACCAAAAATCTTTTTGCCGTTCACTAAGTACGTGTTAGAGACAAACTAAACAGAACTTGTTACCGATGATTAACATGATGTCATACAAAAGTCTGTGTCCTCCGAAGGAAAAAAAATCAATTTTGAATTGAATAAGTTTCAAATATAAATCAAATATAATCAAGGACTGCATTAAGCGTAGCATCAGATTTTCTTTACCAATAGGTACCAGGTTCGTATTCCAACTATTATTTTTAGTGCAAATCTCATATATTGATTTATTTTAGCAGAAACCTGACTGAACCAAAGAATTTTGAATTGAACTACGTTCGAACCTGCATTAGTAAAGTGTGTGAATCTAAAAACAGCGCAATACTAATTCTCACTTTAAAACCTTGTGAGATTCATATTCGAATGTGAATTTAGGATAATAACCAGAATGAAAAAGAAACAAAATTAAAAATCTTTCTACTTTATTGCTTTCAATCTTGATTCTATTTCTGTATTCTTAAACATAGGTATTTTTATACGGTACACAGCTGGACGTACCTGGTCCAAACACCATTCCAGCCAATCTCACTAAAGCAAGCGAATTCAAATAAATATAATTTATTAAACATTGCGACACTATTTTAATTGGAGTCGTAAGTAATACAGTCATACTTTTTAAAGCCGACTTGACTTGAAAATGTGTTAGTTGATACTGGCTATATTAAATGGATCTTAATGAATTTGATCACACGAATACTGAATTTCTCCTTCATTACTCTTTTAAAATGGCTTCAGATGCAACTTTACATTTTTTGTGCGCATGGCAATTATTGATTACTTTTGCCAGTATCGAATATCTCTAGTCTCGTTCTATCAATTCCCATTAGATGACAGTTGACGCTAGAGACTGACATGAAGTTCTAACCATAGATCATTACAAGTGTAACTTATATACATCTTTTATTGTATTTAACAGAAAACATAAAAATAGATATACAAGGTATTAACTCATCAAAAATTTTATTGACATTTTTAAATTAAATGCATGCTTAAAGAACGGCCAAAATTTATGATTTTATATCAATTTAAAAACGAGTTGTTCTATACAAATAGCATAAAACATGCTAAAATTAAAAAATATAAAGGTAATTTAAAGTTTATTTCTTCTATATATCGTAGTTTGAATGAGAGACCTTTTTCATTCGAACCATGATATTTTGATCTTACCTGTGACCAATTTATATGTAGGTATGTTATAATTTACAAATTTCATTATCAATTATTTACTTTATCACATCAAGTAACTTGTAATTGTAAAGGTGTATTCGATTGAATTTCAGATGCATGTAAGTTTTAACAGAAAAATCTAGCAAAGTCTGTTTTATATTTATGTATCGACAAATAGGTAATTAAAAGTGGGAGGATTAGTTTCATATGTAAACAGAAAATCGATATCTATCGATAACTATAAACAATAGTTTTCTAATTTTAAATTCCAAATGTATGTATTTTCCACTTTCAATTTTGGACAAATGAAAATTTTTGTCGACATTAATTTAACATATCTTTTCTGCACTGAACATTGTTTACTGAAGCTATGCTGAAACAAGACGGAAATATGAACTTAAATTCTTGTTTATACAATCCAATATTCTTTCCGCATTGTAAAGTGCCGTCTGGCGCGAGCTGGTCGGTCTGAGTTTTACCTCAGACGACACAATGTTTTCATGCATGTTTTCATGCTGGGTTTCTAAAATATTTAACTGATTTTATTTAAAATTATAGTAGTTAATTTTAACATAAAATATACATTTTTATTAAAAGCTCAAAGAATGCAGTTCGTGGTCACCCTGTCCGAAGTTGTTCGAACATTCGCATGATTCATAGATTCAAGTTTAAATTTGAGCTTATACTGTCTACACTTAGGTCAGACTCTGTCATGCCAAGACCGCAGGATTCTTTTAGGAGTTGCCTGTTGTGAATTACTATTAAGATTGTAAACGTTAATTATTAGTGCCATATTCATTAAGATCCATAACTCTGTACTAGTTAAGTCTGGCTATTCCATAACGTCGCCGTATTTGTTTGTGGACGCTGGCGGCGTTGGTTGTGGTTGTGCACGTCTTACAATAGGTCCTTGATTTGGATCAACCCTAGAAATAAACAAAATACATGAAAAGGATTTGGATCAACCCTAGAATACGGCCACCCATAAATTACATCACACGTAAAGGGGAGAGGGCCAACAAATAGGTATATGACAAAAAACATGATTATGCTATTTCCATTTCTTTATTTTCTCGATTACAGTTCTAATTTGATAGTTATATTGTAGTGAGCAAATAAGTAATGATACCGATCGCATATATTTATTACTAGCTGACTTGGGCAAACATTGTTCTGCCTACTCTTATTTTTTTCTATATTTTCTCACCTTTTAAACCTTCCCTGGACTTCAACAATTAATTCAAAACCAAAATTAGCCAAATCGGTTCAGCCGTTCTTGAGCTTTAGCGAGACTAACGAACAGCAATTAATTTTTATATATAAGAAGAAGATATTTTGAACAAAGACAAATATAACAAAAACATTCAAATATATTTTTCGATGTGGGAACACTCAATGGCCCAGCGCCAATTTGTATTTGTTTTAATCTGTCACTCGCAACAATACAGTCGTGCTAGTCACTCATTTCTGTTCGCTGAGTTTTACACATTATCCATACGTTACGTTGCGTATTTGTGTCTCTCCGTGTTGATTGCTGTCCAACTGTCAAATATCAAAATGCCGAAAGGAACTGTTCTAAAAAGGCAGGCGAGAGAACTGGTGATCAAGGTTCGTATTTACTTTGAAGCAGAGTATCAAAATGGTGGCCCGCTTTACCACTGTCGCAAGTGCGAGAGCGTGTTGCGGCCCCATTAGGAATTAGTGGACCTACTGTTTCAAAAATTACTACCGAAGCTTACGGTACAAGCGGCATGCAGGAAAATAAGCTTCAGACGCCGATGAGAAAACGCCAACCACGTCGTGTGACATCGGTTGACAACTTCGACGCTGATGCTATTCGACGTCATATATATGACTATTGCGCAAAGAAATTTCAACATTTAAAAACTTGTTGTTTCTTTACGTGAATGTGATTTGTTTCATAGCCAAAAATCGTCATTAAGCTTGGTTTTAAAAAAAAATGCATTTTCTTATAAAAAAAATCGGACAAACGTAAAATATTAATGGAGCGTCACGATGTTGCTATGGCTCGCTGCGAATTTTTGAACGAAGCCAAAAAGATATCAAATTGGTCAAATGTAATTTTTACTGACGAGACTTGGTTAAATACAAACCACACAGTGTCTAAGAACTGCTGGTCTAGACAAGTGGCATAAACGCTAGGAGAATAGAAAGATAAATGTACGGACTTGACGTAAGCGTTCGATTATGCTTATGTCAAATCCATACATTTATCTTTCTATTCTCCGAGCGTTTATGCCACTTGGCTAGACCCGCTGGACCGACGACACCACCGCTTCCACTAATTCAGTGTCAATGGAAAAAGGTGAACGCCTTATCATATGCCATGCAGGAACTATATGTGGATTCGTGTCAGATGCTTTACTGGCCTTTAAATCCAAGAAAACAGTGGACTATCACGAAGAAACGAACGCGGAGATTTACGAAGGATGGTTTAAAGATTGCATACATAGAACTTATATTTGTGTGATGTAATTTAGGGATATTACCATATCCTACCTACCCTTAGAAGTGTACAAAATATACGTATTAAATGTAACAATCCAGAGGTCTGAATCATGATACATTACTAGTTTTAAACGGTGGAAGTAGAATCACAACAGGGATGTATGGACACGCCTGTGTGTGTTCTAATCTAATCTCCCATATTTCAAATATTTTCTCATGATATTTCGGGTTCCACCTGAAGACATTCGCTTTTTGCATTATACTCGCAGCTCAAGGACTCAAGTGGAGACTGGAATCACTGCCAAGGTACGGTATATCCACTACACCTAATCGTCTTAGCCGTAATATCACTATATTTCCTGACATTGGATCTTTTAAGATTAAATAATTCTGTTTTCCAGTTTGGAGGGTAAGGTAGCCAGTAGACTTATGCATGTGGCATTGCCATCTAGCTACATGGATAGCAACGCACCATCAACATCTTTGGTGTCTATAAGCGACGGTTTCTCTTTCCAACCAAACTGCTTGTTTGCTATTCAATGGTATAAAAAATTTGAAGTGTTGGAAGCGCATCCCTTCTTATGTTGCAGATGTCCATGGGCATGAGTGAATACTTCCAATCAGGTGGTCTGTTTGCTAGATAAAGGAAAAATCAACATCGTGACATTCTGGTGTCCCACGGTATAGATCAGGCGAAATGGGTGACAATGATGACATCACCTTAAAGGCTAGAAAATGTTCAAGCTAAGTAAAATAAAGATTACCTGTATGGATCTTTGCGCGTCTCGGAGTAATCGCCACGATTCTTACGGCGTAGATCTTCATAGGACATTTTTGGACGTTCTGGATCATTGGATGTTTGAGGTGTTGAACCTACACAACAAAGAAAAATAATTACTAGTGGTTCACACCCATATCTACATGATAAACCAATTAGATTATAGTGATCTCCTGATCTATATCTAAATTATTTTATAAGATAGCAAACAAGCAAAGGGCTCTCCGATGATGGAAATATATCCTATAGACACCAAAGATGTTAGTGGTGCGTTAATATTCATGTGACGGTCGGTAATAATGCCACATGCATATATTTACAAACTACCTTACCCTCTAAACCGCAATACCACAGTGACAAACATTGACGCTATTGCGGAAGGAATAAGATAAGGTAGTGGTACCAAACCCGGGTGAGACCTTGCGGAATTCTACCACCAATGGTAGTGGCACGTATATCCAATCGTTCGTCTTTTACGAATTGCCTGGCAGAACGCCAGATGGTATATAATCTTCATAGGAGGCCCAGATAATCTTCATTGGAAGGCCACACCAACCAAAGGAACATACTATTAGACTACGCCCGCACAGAAAGGCGGCTTGCTTAGCGTCTAGTGTCTTGCGCCTAGTGACAAAAACCAACACGTTTGTTTACTTCGATAGGTCGCTAAGCAATTAGCTAGGCGCCAAGTGCGCAGTGTGGCCAGTCGCGAACATTCTAGAATGTTCGTTTTACTAAGCTACTGGCGAAGCTCTAGGCGCTAAGCAAACCGCCTGTCCGTGCAAATGTAGCCTTAATAAAATCATGATAAAATTGACATGATAATATCGCCTCTGTGGTCTAATGGTCCAGCTTTGGAGTTGACCACATGAGGTCTCGGGTTCGATTTCCGGGTCGGGCAATTTAAAAAAAAAAGTGTTTTTTCAGTTTTCTGAGAAACACAAAGTTGCCCGGGATTGGAAAGTGCCCGGTTGGCGATAGGCTTGCCACCTATCACATTGTGGGACCAAGTATCTTCGGCTAATCGTGGGTGCACTTGTTGTACCTCTGCCTACCCCTACGGGGATATGGGCGTGAAGATACTTAAAATTGAGTAACTTTACAGAGTATCTACAGACTTCAGATTTCATGGACTTACTAGTAAGTCCCGGCGTAACTGTTTTCACCGTTTTGACCCGGGCTCCTTTCGAAGAATAAAACAGCCGCCTTATTCCTAGGTTCCTCGTAAAAGTCTATGTGAAGTGTCACTAACATCACGGCTACTAACTTAACTAAGTGGAAGAGTTCTGCAACGTCACGCCCCGATTTTATTACCACCGCCTTACCTAATGCCGCAATAGGGTCGTTGCTTGTCGGTGCCGTATTCCGGTTTCGAGAAGTAGTCGGTAAACTTGTGTAAATACACAAGTTTACCGACTACTCCAATCCATTCCTGCTACAAATTTATATAGATGATGGTTGTCTCTTTCCATTAGAAGGGTCATCAGCTTGTTTGCTATCCTATGATATTGCAGTTCCAATAATATTACATACATACATGGCGGCTTGATTATCTCTTATTATTGAAATCGACATAATATTAGTTCCTTGCACATTACTTGCACTAGTTGGCGTTTTGGCGAACTGGCCACTTCTATCTCAAATATATAGAGTTTGGTTAGAAATACTAAATTTATAGACGTTTAAAGATTCAAATGTTTTTGCGCCATTTGATTTTTCTGTGGCATAATTCTATTAACAACTAGCTGTCCTGACAAACGTTGTTCGTTGTTGTGGCAAACGGTTTTTCTCTAAACCTTCCCTGGACTTCAACAATTAATTCAAAACTAAAATTAACCAAATTGGTTTAGCCGTTCTCGAGTTTTAGCGAGACTAACGAACAGCATATATATATATATATATATATATATATATATATATATATATATATATATATATATATAAATATTGCGTTATTTACGCCTGGTTTGCGTACTTGAATTAATGCCGTGAAAGTGTAACAGATAGATAGACTTTCGTATTTACAATAGGATCATCGCATACATTTGCTATTTAATGTTAAAGCTTTGTCAGTAGAAAAAAGATGATCATAATGGCCTTGTGCAGACAAATTATAAAAAAAGTCTCACTAATATCGCTATCTGATCGGTAGGCGTCCTCATTGAAGAGTGGGCGGTCAGTGTCCAAATCTAGTGAGTTTCCAGGGCCAGCATCTGAATAAATGTCAGCCGGTTCAGCACCGAGCATAGTTTTTGAATGTCTTTGTGGCCTGGAATGAAAACAAATAAATACATAGACCGTGGTTCCACAATTTTTTTTTATTAATAACAAGTTTAAATTTTGTGAAGACTTTCATTCCGACGATATGTCCATCTTTTCTAATTCGAAAAATCTCGAATTGGGTAACTAATAAAGTTTTTTTTTACATTAGTTAACTAAAAAAATTGTCTGATTATATTATTTTGGTTATTCTTAAATCATTTCTTATATAATAAAAGAAAATTCAGACGTGCTCGAGAATGTCAAAACACAAAGTTGCAAAAAATTTTCTTTGCAACTTTGTGACCTGCCCTCTTCGTTACGGCACATTTGAATCGTCAGATTTTCTAAATTTTAGGTGGCACTTAACCCACTATACCTTGATCTGACGCAATTTAGTGTTTATATGTAAAATTTTTTTTATCGGTAGATTTTTTTACACCACTGAAATGAAAAATATAACCTTTTATTTTTCCTATAATTTTATTTACAAAATCCAATCGGTCCCTACGACGCTCGAGTAACTACCTATTTAGCATCTTGAGTTCCCTACTATTTGCAATGTAACCAGTTTATGATATTTTTGTGTGACAATATAGAATGCTCTTTGTTAGGGTTCCGTAGGTCATAACTCCATCCACACCGATTACTTTACTGTCTGTCTGCCAAAACCCTTTTTTTCAGGAACACGTAGAAGTATGAAGTTGAAATTTCCATCAAATACTTGGATATCGAAAAATTCAAACTTGTAAGTAAACGTGATCAAAAGATATTACCATTTATGTCACATATTTTGCGATTTCCAAAGGGAATCAAAATCTAGGGTACTCCCTGTTGGCCTAGAGTTCTAAAATTTCGCAAGTAATTTATAGCATGTGTATGTATTTTAGCAAAACAGGCATTTAATAACAAAAGACATAATTTTAAATCGAAAATTTTAACAAAAAGAAAAAAAACGATCTATATAAAGCTTTATGTTTGGAGCATAGCTTTATATGGTAGCGAAACATGGACATTAACACAGAGGGAAAGAGAGATACTGGAGTCATTCGACATGTGGTAGTGGAGAAGAATGGGGGGAATAAGTTGGACAGAGAGGATAACAAACGAGGAAGTGCTCAGAAGGGTTGGAGAAAAAAGGACACTGTTAAAAACATTAGAAAACACATATGGAAAAATGCTAGGTCATTTTTTGTGACACGATGACCTATTCGAAACTGTGATAGAAGGAAAGTTGGAGGGAAGACGAGGTAGTGAAAGACCAAGAATAGATTCATAAGCCATGTCAGACACAAAACCAACACAGCCTCATATCAAGCGGTGAAGGAGCTCGCCCTTGATAGAGAAAAGTGGAAATCGCTTCACAGACAAGAGCCTAGCTCTTAAATATGATGATGATGATGATGTATTTTACCCTGTGTTGTTCCAGTCCCTTTTCGAAGAATAGACCAACTGCCGTTTTGCCAGGCAGGTCGTAAAAGGCAACTGATGGGCTATATGTATCACTTCCATTGTGAACATTTGGTAGAATAGTTCCACCTGGATATATGGTACCACCGCCTTACATATTCTTGGTGAAATAGCGCCAATACTTTTCACTGTCGTGTTTGGAGGGTAAGGTAGCCGTTAGACTTATTCATTTGACGCTGCCATCCCGCAACATGGACGTACCATGTTATTTTTGGTGTCTATAACCGATGGTTTCTCTTTCTATCAGGAGAGCCATTTGCTTGTATGCTATCTGATATGAAAAAACATGTAAAGGAAAAAATACGAAAACTGTATTTTTTTAGTAATATCACATAAAAACGCGATCTAACGATATGACCATTTATTGACGCAATTTTGCGATTTCGCAAAAGAATCAAAACCTAAAGAATACTTCTTGTTGACTTAGAATCATGAAATTTATGTGTGCTAAGATTTAGTTTTTTTTACATCAGATGAGTCTCTTGATGGACAGAGTCAACCGTTATAACCGTCAACGCATTGCTATCTTGGGGCGAGGTCTTATGCCACACGCGTAAGTTTACCAGCTACCTTACCCTCCAAACCGGAACACGACAGTGACAAGCACTGACGCTATTGCGGCAGGAATAGGTAAGGCGGTGGTACCAGACCCGGGCGAGACAATGCAGAACTCTACCACCTAGTAGCCACACTATTAGTGACTCAAATAGCCAATCGATCGCCTTTTACGACCTGCCTGGCTGAACAGCAATTGGCCTATTCTTCAAAGGAGTCCGAGACCAACACAGGGAGATTAAATTAATTTTAATTAGCATATGTTGTTATCAAAAGAGAAAGTTAAATTTACCCAATTTTTCCTTCTTTCCTGTCTCGAAGAAGCTGTCCAATGTAGCTGCCTGGTAGAGCCATTAATTTCTCAGCACACGCCTGCTGATAAGATATTTTGCCCAAAAAGTAGCCTACAATAACGGCTAAAGATACCTTAGGAAATGCACCAAACCTTGGATTTGGTTTAAAGTGACCTGTAAACAAAATTTGATACTGTATTGCTAAGCTGCATAACTAAGCATTTATTACAATTTATCATTAGGTTGAAATGTACAAATATTGTTTAACAAACAATTTTTACTTTATTTATATTAACAAACTAGTTTCGCTTTTGGAGCATCATCATTTTGACTCTAAGGAAAAAACATTTTTTTTCAACGGTCGAAATGCTTTGAATGGGAAATGGCAAAAGTGCATCAAACTTGATGATAATTATGTAGAAAAATAAAAATATAACTGATTTAGTATGTGTTTATTTTCTTGGTTAATACTTTTCAATCCACCCTCGTATAAGCACATTTCAACATAGTTACAAATGGAGTTGTACCAAGTGTCAATGACAAAAATTTTAATTAACAAATTAATGTTAGATTTAAAAATATACATAGGTATATACATATCTTCACACCTGATCCATTACAGGATTTGCTGTGAGAGCCAAGTACCCTTTGCCACGATCCTTTTGCTTTGGCTCGACCGGGTCTGGTAACACCGCCTTACATATTCCTGCCGCAATAGCGTCAGTGCTGGTCAATGTCGTGTTCCGGTTTGGAGTGTAAGGTAGCTTTTTTGCTATCTTATGTGATATATAGATTTTTAGCTTGTTTGCTATCTTATGTGATAAAAAAAACTTTCTCCTCAATCATTACTATCTTCATACAAAGGCGCCAGTCTGCATATGATCAATCTAATCATAGTATGTCAGTTTTGGTCTTCCCCAGTACCTAAGTCCGTCTATATTTACATTGTATATCTATTATGTTAGTTATTACAATATTATAAAAACACTCAATCGCAGTTCTTAAAACATTTTTATTGAAACTCTTGTTGGTCCACACAATATAATTATTATAACAGATAATAAAAATGGCCAAGTGTGACTTGGACTCATCCACGAAAGGTTCCAATATTATGCTATTGACATTTGTGTCTATGTTTGTCACTGATAAAATCTGGGAAACTATGCCAGAAATACACATTTACTGCATTGAGTTGTAATAGCAACAATTGTAGCACAACTCTGGGAATATGTTCATACCCTAGCATAGCACCACCTACCAGGTCAATAATGAATAGGGTTAAGTGGGGCATGGGCTCTAAACCATTTAGAGCTCATGCCCCACTTAACCCTAGAAAGATACGTCTGTGTAAAATTGACATGTGTTTTAGGCATATTGCACTCTCTTTCTAAATAGAGCGAATTAGAGACTGTGCATTTAGGATATCTCATTTGTCAATAGGATCTACCGTGAGGCGTATGTGTCAGTGAGGTGTCACTGATTTTGAAATATAATGCCTATGTGAGTCAAAATGACGCATGATTATCATTTACGTGACTAAGATTTTAAATATATATGATATTTTTGTTGGTTTGTCGTCTTTTTATATTTGATATATTGTTTTATATTATTGTTTTTTTTTACAGATATCGGTATGTAAACTGTAAGGAAAGTACAAAAAAATCTTCAATGGTAAGTAGAAATTTAAAGAAAACAGTATTCTAGCAGCTTTTTTGCAAAGCGATGATGAGCGATTCACCAGTTAATTTATGGAAGAGGTTTAAGTTTAGTTTTTTTAATATAAATAAATAAATATAAATAAATTATGTGTCGTTTTTATTATTTAGATAAGCGTGTGTATATATAGTAACGAGTATTTTATTCAATACTAGCTGACCCGGCAAACATTGTTCTGCCTTTTTAACTACTTTTATTTTTTTCTATATTTTCTCACCTTTTAAACCTTCCCTGGACTTCAGCAATTACTTCAAAACCAACATTAGCCAAATCGGTTCAGCCGTACTTGACTTTTAGCGAGACTAACGAACAGCAACTGATTTTTATATATATAGATAGATAATAAATATATCCTGACTTACAGCCAGTAAAAAAAATATGCGTCAATTTTACGTATTTTTCACGCACATAAAAATATGATTACCTTCTTAGGGTTAAATATAAGCAAAAACAAAGCCATTCAGAAGAATTAGAAATATAAAGAAAAAGATAAGCATAGATTTCTGAAGCACATAAATTAAATCACACTATGAATCTTTGTTTGACATTATTTTGTATACATAAGCTTTGGAGAAAATAAGTTAAATCATGAAAGTAACTTTATAAAAAGACTAAGTTTATTGTTGGTGGACATTTTTATTTATTCTATACATTTATTAAGTGTTTATGTAGTTCATCATCTATTACAGACACAAAACAACAGTTAAAATTATAAATTATGAAATAAGACTAGTTACATGAAAATGGCTGTCAGAAAACAATAATCCTTTTCATGAGACATCTATACATATAATAAAATCGTAGGAAAGTCAAAACTGTACATTGAATAATTTTTTAAAAGAATACTTGGGGCATGATCTACAATCGATTTCAAAGTCAAAATATAGTTTTTAGAATTTTTGTCTGTTTATCTGTATGTATGTCCGAGGTAAACTCAAAAAGTACTGCATGGATTTACTTCGCATGAATTTTACTAATAGGTCGGGTCAAAATATAGGCTACATATTATCACACTATCATCTACAGGGGAGGAGTTGTGCGGAGTAATCGAAGTCCGCGCGGACGAAATCCCAGGCAACAGCAGGTAATATATAAAAAAATGATTTAGTATTAAGCATAAAATAGTATTCCAAACCTTTTGGAATCTATGAGATTGATAAGAAGATAAGAAGCAAGAGATTTGAAATATTCAAGGCCCACATCTCCCTAAACCTAATGCAATTAAATATATCATGTACTGCAACCTGCAGCCTACTGCATTATAATATTTTCTCCCAATCCCCATGGGAAAAACTTATTTTCCAGGATAAAAATGTACCTGTGTGCCAAATTTCATCCAAAAAGGCAAGCTGTTTTTGTGTGATTGAGTAAGAAACATGCATACATTCAAACATCCAAACTTTTACAATAGTCATAGGAGTATAGATAATGTTACTGGTAGTTAAAATGTAATACATTGAATAACACCGTTTAGGTTTTCACTTATAAACAAAACTTTAAAAGACATACCTTTATGTTAAATGCAGACAATGACATTACTACACATTAACAGTTTTATTACATAACACTTAAAATGTGAACAAAAAAAAATATGTAAACAAAACCTCATAATAACCACTAGGGTTAACATATTAGGTTTAGATTGTGAGACTCGAGGTGAAGCAAAAATGTCATCACAGTTCTTTCAGTATTTAGAAGTCTGACAATGGTTTGTAACTCAATACTCAATATTTAAATGCATCATTATATTATGTTAAATATTTGAGTTGGTTAATAATATGTTATTTAATGTCATCTAAGCAATGTAGAGTGTAAATACAACAGAAATAATAAAAATGCATGGGGTCACCTAAAATGATATTTCTTAGATATCAAATGTGATTTTTTGTCACACCCGCCACATAATTACATCAATGTATACACATAGTATGTCTATAATGAAATGTCAATTGTATTATTATAGTTAGAACATTAATCATTCATAGAATCATATTATAGTACACATTCACATAAGATATAGTGTTTAAATTTAAATAAAATGGTTCTCCTGATAGACAGAAAGAACATTGCCTATTATCACCAGAGATGATGTTGAGATCTATATAGTGGCTTGAAATGCCACATGCAAAACTTTATCAGTTAACATTCGAACCAGAAAACAAAACACAAACTGTTTTGTCAACAGTGACAGTATTGCGACAACAATACCAAGGAAAAAGTTATTCTAATGGCCTGGCCACAGGAAATTAGCACCTGCGAATTTTCACGCGGCGTGAACGTGAAGTGTCTGGCATCTAAAACAAATGTATGGGAAAGTACTAAACATGCCACGTGGTGTGGTGACCAGTGGTGGGGTGACCAATGAATTTTCACTGCGCCGCCGCAAAATTGCCTACCGGATGGTCACATAAAATGTTACGATAAAACCAAATTTAACACAAAGTCATAGGCAATATGTAACAACTACATAATGTCATTCTAATTTTGAATTAATACTTTTGAAGTTTAATCATTTGTACTCAATATAAAATTATTAAATTTGTTTACATTTAATTGCTTTTTGGTTAATTGGTTATTTTATACATTTTTTAAATTATATCATTATTGATAGAAAAGTATGGGTACAGCTGTAAAATTTTCGGCAATTAATAGTTTACACTACAAAATTTGTCTGAATAACTACTTAAAAATAACTATTGTGTTTTTTCCTTACAGCATATACCAAATATCTATAGATACTCAAGTTCATCACAATTCATCAGTTTATTGGTTAGGAAAATGAGGATCTCCAATACCACATTTATAATCTTTAATTACTATCAATTGTTATTTCCCATAGTGGCAATCGACAACTTTACATGCTTTTAGGAAATTCAACACACCACCTCAAGAATTTAGGCTGCTACAGGCACAATATATCAAAATTTAACTCTCAGCTCAACAATGTTTTTTGGTTAAATTAAGATCTCATGAAAATAGTATATATAACCAATAAACCAATGAGGTGTTCACAATATTTTGCAGTAATGGTGGAGTATAGTGTCACAAACTATACTGGCTGTTGTATTAGGCAAAAACGTCAGTGCGTTTCTGCACATACTCAATAGTGCAGATATATATTTCATAGTATTTTGTCATAAAATTCTACCCCTGGTTTTCTGTCACACAAGCTAGTTTTTTTTATAGCTGCTTCTTACATTTTACTAAATCAGTATTTCTAACTTTAATTATTGTTTCTTTCATCATCTTCACAATTTTACCAAGATGAATTACTTAAAATAGCCAATATGTTTTAATTGTAAGTTAAATAAATATTATGTAATACAAAGATAAATTAGATTTGGAAGCGATAAAAATAAATAAATGACAAGCTAAAAATCTAACCTTTTTGTACGCCGAAAAAAGCGGCAAGCCCGAGAAATGTACCCATGGGAAGTGAGCGCTGGAAGAAGCTCTCTGCGTTACACTCTTTTAAAACACGCATCTCCTCCGGCGAAAACCTGTACTGCGCCTGCAGGAGCACAGGGTTTAGACAATCGCTTTAGCCATTACTTCAATAGAAAACGAAATATAACCTTACCGGCGGAGGAATCGGACCGGCTGGTTGTGGCGTGCCACCTGACGCACCATCTTCATAAACAAAGGAACTAGTATCGCTCATATTTTAACTTATTCTTCTACATTCACTAAAAATAATTGGTAAATCTTATATAAACAGAACAAATTGCTAAATATTTAGTGAATGAGGACAACTGCATTGACCTCTAAATATATGGACATGAAATAGCTACAGAAAAAACGTGTCATTTACAGACACAATATGGCTGCCGTGTTAACATTATTAAGGATGTCCAGAAAGTAACATTTATGTTTTATCGATAAACGTTGTTTCCTGATTTACGTATTTTCAACCAAAAAATATGTTATTGTATTAGAGGTGATCTTTGACGTGTAAGAACAAAATCTAAACATAATTTACTACTACCTATATTGATAACGCTTAAAACGTTCCCAAAAATATTGAAACGTAAAGTAGGTCCGTACTAAAACGTTTATAGTAAATAAAATTTTATATTAATCAAGCTAGACAATAAAATAAATTAAAGTATTTTCACTAATAAGCCTAATGGCTTTAGATTTACTTCTTTTAGTCTCCAGTATGCTGTGCTTTAGTTGACTAATTCTGAGATTCTAGGACACTTCCGACAATTTCATACGTCAGTATATATGACGTCTTTGTTGTGTGATTATATTCGTATTAGCACCTGCAAAACGATCCCTGGACTCACTCAAACAAATAGTAAATTGATAAAGAGAGATCGAGTTGACAAATCAAAATGTCAACGTAAATTCGTTATTTTGTGACATTCGATCACAAATAAACAGATTCAAGATTACGACTTTAAAAGTGGCTAATAAGATAACAATAGAAATGAATATGTGGTCTTATTTTGTCCAATCACAGTCAACGTACGCATGCGTCGTGTTACGAAAACGTCTTAACTTATAGGGGATATTTCTAAGGGCCTAACATAAATTTACGAGTTGTCGTCGATAAAGCGGAGCAATAGTAGCAATAGAATTAAATCATAGCGTACAAAAATAAGGTTGATTATTGTAACGATATTTTCATGACGTTGCAATATTTTTTGTGTTTCTGTTTATATAATTATCATTCTTATGCGTTACCATATATTTTCTTGAGCCACCTTTGTAGGCAACGCTGAATCTCATTATTTTTTATCGACGTAAGCAAAGCTAAAATGTGTAATAACACAAAGTTACATTTTAGTTACAAATTAGTTCTAATTTTAATTTTTAATGACCGCTCACACCACTAGCCATTTTCGCATTTTTTTCTAAAAAAACACGGACCGTTACGCGCACACGTTCCGAGTTCGTTCCGGTGGACCGTGGTCACAAAAATGATTTATGAGTTGCTTGGATTGAATCAGATACTGTAAAGCGTATATTTTTTAAGAGGTCTTGAGCACTGCAATAAACTGGTATGAGAATTGTTTAATTTAAATGGCTTAAGCTACGAAATAATTCAGGTGTAACACGACACTTTGAGAAAAATATGTATTTGTTAGTCGAAGATTTTTAATTAAAAAATTATATAAAAAAAATATAAAAAGCATAGGTCATCGCTTATGCTTTTTATATTTTTTTATATAATTGGTAAACATATACATACGGAAAAAAATAAACAACATATATTATAGTACAAAAATATTTATTTACATAAATATTAATTATTTTTTTTTCATAAGTAATACGTAGTTTTTTTTCGAAATTTTTAAATAATTTATTTCTTTTTCAAATTTACAGCTATGTTAAATTTTTTTTAAATATTGTTTAGGATATTTCACATTCACATCATATGATTTATTTTGAGATCATAGATATCAACACTAAAATTTACGAAAATAAATAAAAATGATACCAGCGCTTTGGGTATGCCCAAAGCGCTGGTATCATGAGTTGGTCGTTAACGAAAAATATGTTTTATTAATTGATATTTACGGTTTTTTTTTTAAATTATTATCTAAACTGTTAGATCTTGAACTAATCTTGATTACAAATAAAGTTTATTTGTTGAATAATACGCCAAAACACTTTTAAATTAACCTGTAGAGATGGGTTAATACCGATATTTCTCAAGATTAGGTGATACTAATATATTCACTTTCAAATATTATAATGTCTTAACTAATATGTCATTATTAACAAATATTTCACTGTAATTTGGACCTTAAAGTAACAGTAATAAGATCTGATACTGATACGGCAGGAAAATATCTTAACTAATATATCAGTATTAACTAATATTTCACTGTAATTTGAACCTTAAAACAACAGCATACTGCAGGAAATACGTCTGTCTCATTCGTACGTACGACGCGGCGTATCGTGAAAATATTTTAATATTTTCACGAATCCGAACGGGCGTCAATCTAGTGAATCCGAACTATTCCGAAGATCGAATGATATTATCCGATTCATTTTGGATACCCGTTACAGATATTAGGCGAATATGAAATATTAGCATATTACAGTTCACCGGATTACTAATCCACGAATCCTTTCAATATTACTAATATCTTAGCGAATACTAATATATTAGTCACACCATTATTAACCAGTATCATAAACTGCAACCAACACATAACACACACAGCACGAATCAAAATGGCGGACTAAGTTCTTTTATTTTTCCCTAAGAGCGTATTTGAAAAAAGAATGCCAATTTGATATTATTCTGTATAATGTTTCGTTCGAAAACGATAAAATACCATAGAGTATTGTAGTAAAACTGGTAAATAGTGAAAATATTGTTTTTTTGGATGAAATTAGCGTTGGTTTATATCCAGTAGAGCTTGTAACTTTATTTTGGTCGAAGTTTTTGTTACTGTGATAGCGTCTTTCGATGGATAGCATTCTTGTTTCGCATGTTGAACTTGATAATAGGTTGGAAATATAATTGCATTATTTTTCTTAACACTTTCCCTTAAAGTATTGTATTGCCATTTGTTTAGCTTAAGTGATAAAAATATCCCCAAAGCCTCATCCGGAGAAAAAGCAGGTTTGGTTTCTTTAACAGATACGCACCTTTTTACTTTTTTCACACCATGTGGATTCTTAATTAAATGTTCTAATATTTCAGCAATTTCCTCATTCCTATCTACTTTTAACTGCGCAAAATATGCATATTATATTTCGTTCGATGACAAATGAAAGTTTTCTGCTCGTATTTTTTTCTGTTTAGGACCTATTTCACAAAAAGGTTGTCTAGGGCTTTGTTCGGTGGAGACACTTGCACTGATAGAAACTTTTAATGGTGACACAAAATTGATAAAATACAAATGATATTTTTTTCAAATCATAAGATAGCAAACAAGCAGATGGGTCTCCTGATGGAAAGAGTCAACCATCGCCTTTAGACACCAAAGATGTTGATGGTGCGTTGCTATCTTGTGGCGAGGTCTAATGCCACATGCATAAGTTTACCGGCTATCTTACCCTCCAAACCGGAACACGACAGTGACAAACACTGACGCTATTGCGGCAGGAATAGGCGGTGGTACCAGAGCCGGGCGAGATAATACAGAACTCTACCACCTAGTAGTCACGATGGCAGTGACTTGCATAGCCAATCGGTCGCCCTTTATGATCTGCCTGGCAGAACGGCAGTTGGTCTATTCTTCAAAGGAGCCCGGAACCAACACGAGGATAAACAAAAAAATAGAACAAACATTTACTTGTTTACAAAAAGTTAAGGCACCTCTGCTAGACCTGCACAAACTATGAATGACTGGTATTCTTTAGAAATGAATAAAATATATCTTACTAAACTAGCAAAAAGCAGAGCTTTGTAAGGGCTCGTAAAGTTATATTATCTAGTAATATTGTTAGGAAAGTATTTTTATGAGAATTACATATTTTAATGTATGGACTTTATCTAACCTAAAAAATCCAGCGTGTTTCGCCCAAACATTATATTCGCATCAAAGGCGTCGTCAGGTTGCCAAGCTGATCAAACTGATGCTCTATAGCTATTGCAGTCTATACGTCGTGAACCCTTGCCTTTATACAAGAGCACGATGCCCGTGCGCCGCCAGTCAAATATAAACATTTTGTGAAATAATCTCTTAATAAGTTCAAAAATTCTAATAAAAAATGTATCTTCTATAGATTTTAACTCGTTAGTTTTATAATAGATGGCGTTAGTAGTAATAAGATTCTCATAAAAATTGTATTTTCTATTTTTTTAATGTTTATAAAATGGTATTTTTATGGTAGATAACATATCTAGACATGAATTCAAAGTACCACGTCGAAGCTCAAACCTAAAAGTGCGACACTTTTTCAGTAAAATATTCCACAAAAGTGCATAGTTCGTCGCCTAGTGTACAATAATAAAATCTATTTCATTCATTTCTAAACAATACCAGTTTATTAAAATATTTACTGTGTGACACCTTATCATTAACTCGACGTCCATGATATCTATATCTTAAATCAATAAAAACTTTGATTACACTTTTAATAAGTAATAGTTTATGTGTAGAATTATGATCAGGCTGAGAAGCTAACCAAAATATTTTTCCACATCATAAAAATCACACATAAATTTAAATATATGTAGATAATAATGTAGTAAAATATTTAGGAATCATGCTAGACCAAAGATTATCGTGGCATCCTCAAATTGAATTGATATCTGGGAGGATCAGAAAACTTATTTGGATTTTTCGGAAATTAAGAGACGTTGCATCCAATACACTTCTAAATAGAATCTATTTTGCGCTAGCTCAATCAATTATTTGCTATTGTATACCTGTATGGGGTGGTGCCACTAAAATTAAAATGTTGCAAGTAGAACGAGCCCAAAGAGCATTATTAAAAGTAATGCATTTCAAAACCAGTAGATTTTCCACAACTGAACTATACTCACTGTGCGAGTTACTATCAGTTAGAAAACTATATATACTTTATGCCATACAAAAAAGACATAGGTTGATTACATATGATAATAACCAAAAAGTTAAAACAAGGAAGGATGCTATTTTACAAAACTCAACGGTAAAAACACCTTTTACCAATAGACAGTTCTTAAATCAGTCTACTATAATATATAACAAACTTAATAAGAAGTTAAATATTTATCCACTAACCATCTACAACCTTAAAGAGGTTTTAGTGGGCTGGCTTAAGTCACTGTCTTATGACGATGTTGAATCAATTATTTTTAGCAAGATAATATAAGAAAACTCTATTAACTGATGTATCTGTCTGTTAGAAACTGCTAGTCCTAAGATTAATGTAACACATGTACTTACAATTACCCATGCTGACATAACATACTCGTACACGCATACACACTCATATACACGTACAGACTCATACACATACATAAATACACACACGCAATAGGCACGTATATTACTTAATTTACACAAATGCTAATGATGTTCTGGAAGAGCGGTGTATCCTGACACAAGCATTTCTGCTTAAAAGGATGCGCCGGACAATGTAATATTATATAATCAGTGTAAAATAAGTTGAGAAATAAACATTTAAACATTTGTATAAATATATTATCTAAGTCTTGCAAACACTTACCTGTATTGAAATCACCTAAATATTACTGCCATAAGTCATAACATCTACTATATGGTTAAAGAATTTATTGAATTTTATTAGAATTAATATAATAATTTACACATTTCAATATTAATTTACATTCCAAATTTTAGGTATGAACATATTTAAAAAAAACGTAGTATTTAAACTATTCATTTACAACGTTGCGGCCAACAAAGTCCGCATGCATCATAACACCTATACATAAAATGAATCGTCATTGATGTTGCAATTAGTTGTATGACGTAACCACTACTTATTCATTAATTTGCAAATATTATACAACAATCAGATGTAATTTAACATGTTGAACTTATTTTTACATACATTTTCCTTTATCACGGGAACATGAATGGATGCTAGTACTGATGATGTTAAAGTCCGAGTTGATTCATGTATATTCTGCCTTTCACACAAACATTAATTTTCTGCTTATTAACGGGCTAAAAATATTTAGTTCGGCATTATTGTCTAAAAACTGAAAGTGTAATTAGGACTACTAAAAATGTTTAATTAACTTATGATCAATTTGAATAATTCTTAAATCTTTTAATTAAGGCTCTTAGCAATAAAAATAAACAAAAAACCGAAGCCATCAGCAGAACTTAAAGGTACAATTATGCATGGAAATTATTGTTAAATTTGATAACTTGTATGTTGTTAAATCAAATTTATATTTAATAGTTATTTATTTTTGATATATTATATCAGTAGCTTAGGCAGAAGATGTGAAGCTATCAAGGTAGCGACCAAAAAAAACATCGACAACAACAAACACAAAATAACACTTACACAAACAGACAAACAGATGTCACTATTCTTAATGACGATTCCATTTTTTATTAACATTTAATACCTATTTAATTATATTATTACTGAAACTTATTAAAAATATACAAAAGGAATAAATACTGAAATTATTCATTATACAAATACTAGTCCCTATTATACTCTTTAGTGGCAATAAAAACAACTTTTAACAGTATTTGATAATATAAATAACAATTGTTAATTGTTAAAAAATTTAATACGAATTTTAATATGTTAATTATTGTCAAATGATCCATACCTAGGTACAATCAGTGTTGTGTGTTAGGGTTATACAGGTGACAGACATCATATCATATTTTATGTGGTAGAAGGAAATCGAGCTTTCTGATGACTGCAGATAGGTAAAAGACACAGGATATCATACTATGAAAACGTAAGAAATTACCATTACCTACTTACCAGAGAAAATGAAGGAATGACATTGTCACACAATCTGACTACATCCAGTGTTTTATTAAAATTACTTTCCTTGAAATGAAGTGAGCAGACCAACCAGTTCTTATGTCGGGGATTGATATTTTCAATGCCAATGGCATCTAGTCATTTTCTGTGTAAATCTTCATTTCTTGGGAACCTAAAATTTAATGAAATTAAATATCGACAAATCTAATACCCCAACACTAGTCGTATTTTGTAGGAATCAAAAAAAATTATGTTTACAAAGAAATCGTAAAATACACGAACATCTTTTATAAGTCAATATAAAAATACAACAATTTAGAATGGATATTATTTAAAATCAGCACGCTTTATCATAGGAGTTTGCGACATACCTGTGAAGCGTTATTAAAGGTGCATTTTTGTCCTTTTTTGCTCCACATTGCAAAATACAACACGAAGGCATGTTGGCTAATAGTCTATTAACTTCCACGGAGAATATGGCACTTAATAAACTGATATCTACTTGGTAAATCGTATTTATCCGAAACTAAATTAATATTTTGACAAATCATGTACCTCTTATTTACGTACATAATATGGCGTCGATGACACGTTTATAGAATTGCCAATTACTTAACTTTTAATTTATACGAAAGTGAGCAAGACACAATATCGTTGTCTCTTTTTGCATATGCAAATTACCATTTGTTAAAAAGAGATAAAGAAATGTCGCTTAGTTCAATGTCGATTCTACCGATATTTGTATAACTAAAGTAGCTATAGAATGTTATTGCGCTTCTATATATTATTCATATTTCTATGGGACAACTGACATTTGATTTGACTAGATTCAGTTGTCAGCTGACATCGTCAAATGTCAAAGTGACGCTTAGACCGTGAACAGAAAATGTATTTAAATACCTAATATAGAAATATAAAAGATTTTTTTAGCATTATTTAAATAATTATTTGAGGACTTAAGTTGTTTTTGTTTTAGGAGCAAATTGAACCACTTCTGTGAGCAATTTTGATACAAATACTTAGTACTTACATATTCAGCATACAAAAATAATCTAATAAATTTACATATTTATAATAACAAATATTCCCCTCCTTGTTCTTCAAAATCAAGGAGACAATTATAAACTGTCAGCTCCTGAAGTGTTTGCAACAGCACCAGATGGCTTTAGTTTAGTGGCCGCTCAGCTGGTGATCTTCTAGTAGATACCTGACGCATCGTTGGGCGGAGGCAGTTGAGTCCAAGGGGGAGGCATTGGCAGTTAGTTTAGACATACCGAAGGCCTTCGATCGGGTATGGCATAAAGCGCTTCTCTCGAAGCTGCCTTCCTATGGGCTTCCCAGGAAATTGTATCCTGTAGTTTTTTTTGCATATCAATGATATGTTGCGAATTAGTAACATATTACATTGCTATGCGGACGACAGTACTGGTGATGCTACACACTTCGGCCGTAGCGGTATTTCTCGGGAGCACGCGATGAGGGCCGGAACAAGCTCGTGTCTGAACTCGAGAATCGACAAACCGATGTCTCAGAATGGTGTCGTCAAAACCTTGTTACATTTAACCCCAAAAAGACGCAGCTTTGTGCGTTCACCGCAAAAAAACACCCTTTTCGTGTCACCTCGGTTCGAGAACACTCTCCTGATAGCCTCAGCCTGGTATCAGTATTTGAATTCTGGGAGTTCACACATCGAACAACGTTCAGTTCCGCAGTCATTTGGAAGGAATGACTAAACTAGCCTCCAAAAAGCTTGGTGTACTTAACAGAGCAAAGCAGTACTTCATGCCAGCCCATCGCCTCCAACTTTACAAGGCCCAAATTCGACCTCACTGTTCTCACCTCTGGGCCGAAGCTCCTCAGTACCAGCTTCTTCCTCTTGATTGTATTCAACGTAAAGCGGTTCGAATCGTTGACGACCAGGCTATTTCTAATTGGCTTCAGTCTCGTACGGGAGCTAGCAACGTTGAAAAAAAGAATTTTAGAAAAGCTGATTCTTCAATATGTCATTTGCACTGCTCCCTCGAGTACAGTGCAGGCCATCTGGCTGTTGGCAAATGTTGCATTCATTACTGCGCAGCATACCTTGATAGGTAGAAATTCTATAGAAAAGGTATTTAAAATACCTCATATACTGTTGGGGCTCTCCACTGAATATAAGCCCTTTATAATAAAGAGCCGGGCAAAAGCAGTAGAAAAAAAATGAAATAACTTCGGCTACCCGAAATTGTCAGATTATATTTTTTTCGTTATTCCTACAACATTTCCATCAAAATAAATGAAAATTCAACCACTTTGAGAATGTTAAGACAACATTTTCTTTGCAAATTTTTGATCACCTACTCCCTTATGTTACACTGAAATATAACAAAAAAAATATGTTTATCATATACGAGCTAAACTTTAAAATGACGCATTTCAGTGTTTCCATGTCAGTTCTTTTTACATTTTTTTTGCTTTCCCCACCCACTATTGAAATGAAAAACATTATTTATATAACCTTTTATTTTTCCCATTATCTAATCTACGAAATGCAATAGTCCCCACTCATAGAATCTATCTATATTAATATTATAAATGCGAAAGTTTGGATGTTTGGATGGATGTATGTTTGGATGGATGGATGTTTTTACTCAATCACGCAAAAACTACTGATCGGATTTAGATAAAATTTGGTCTACAGGTAGATGATGACCTGGAACCTGGTAGTACATAAGCTACTTTTTGTCTCGGAAAATGAGTTTTTCCTACGGGATTCACTTAAAACTTTTATGATGCAGTGGGCTACATGCTGCAGCTAGTATTATTACCTATTTAGCATCTTGAGACTCGAAACAATGTTAAAATATTGTTGCCAATTTTCTTAAAGATCTAAATATTTTGTTCAATTAACTAGAAAAGCTGATTCTTTTCTAATTAATTGAACTAATTAAAAAACTTAAGTCAACATTATTTCTATTTTTATATTTTAAATTAAAATGGAGAAAGAATCCTCCTTTTTTAAAGAAAATCTTATTTGTAGAATAAAACCTTATTAGAGCTTTGACTTATTAAAGCTTTAGCGGAAGCAACAATCTATATTGGCTTCGTATTATGTACTATGTGGTAGGAACAGAGTGAATGGAAAGTTACAGATTACAGCAAAGTTCAATTTTAATTTAGGGCATCCGTCTTGCCCCGAAAAATTCAGTGCTAATTCAATAAAAAACGAGAGTTGGATCTGTCAAAAAGTATATAAAAGGAGAATGAATAGGGTCGAAATGATATAGCTCTACTAAAACTACGGACTAACAAAAACATGATTTTTTTACAATTTATTAGTAAATCAGATACTTACATAACTAGAGCAAATAGGTAGGTACTCAGTTTATCTACCAAACTGATTTACAGTTTATCGGAATTCATTATAATCCAGTCTATATGCTAATCATTTCAACCGACTTCTATTCTTAGACATTTAATAAACATTCTTTTTAAATAAATTTCCTATCCTAAAATACGGATTCTGTCGAGGCTAAAGTGAGGCCGGAAGGCCACATAGGTAAGTAGATGAAAAACAAATTGTTCTATTTATAAAAATAAAAAATATGGTATTCAAAATGCTCGTGTTTTTCATTTAACTTCGCTAAAATTTAGCGAATATTTTAAGTTGATCAACACTTCGTCGACTCGTACTCTCGACTTGATGTCGTAGTCACGTCTGTGTTCAGTGTCTATCGTTTTGTCCAGCAGTTTGTGTGCAATAATATTCAAAATATCGATTAAGATTGATTATTTTGATTGCCGAAAATGTATTTATCTATACTAGCGATCGCCTGTGGCCGATATTCAACCATAGATTAAATTAAAATCTCAATAATCTCATTTGAGTCGTAAAGAAAATAATACCTTTACATGTGTGTATATGTCACATGAATGTAGTGTGTGTAATGCATTGATATAAAAAACCCAAGATCGTTGACGTGTATAATATTACCACTGGACTGGCTGCTGTCACAGAATTTTTGTGCCTATTTGAATATCGCCATTTTGGCGCTGTAGACAGATGTGAGCGTCCGTGGAACTAAAATTAGTGATGCCCTCTTGTCGATAGCTTGGATAAGTTTATCGATCGTTCAATTTACAACCAGGTGGGCTGTGGTTCATGTGAATACTTTTTTAATTATTGTATTATTAACTTGCGCAAATGCACAAAATTAATAGGAATACTATGAAATATAGTGATTGCAGAGGAAGATTTGTATGTACAAAATATTCTAGTATTTGGTATAGTTGAGAAGTTGACTCCTGCGACGCAGGGACGGGTCGCTAATAATATTATACAGTAGAAACTCGATTCACCGGTCTCATTGATAAGGCATCTATATACTTGAAAATCCGGATAACTGAATATATTATGTATAAAGAAAAGTAATTGCACAGAATATTAATATGTATTGTCTACTCTAGGGAGAGTCCAGCCTCGCCCACTATACTTCTAGTATATGCACTGTTTATAAGCAAATGCGACTTTTATTTTTACATATATATATAAGGCAATTGCGAGTACGGTGAGGTATATATATACATTACATTAAATTAATAAAATAAACGTTACACACATTTCATCCTTGTGATATACATGATATTATATACCCATGCATACATTGCTATTTTCTTTACGACTAAAATCAGTTGAAAAGTTAAAGAAATTTTATTGTTTTCGAATATTTGTGGCGAATTTCAACCACAGAAGATCGCTAGTTGTATTATTATGATAATGTTAGAAGCTTTCACGAGTAATAAATGAATAATTTATTTATATAATTATAAAATATAGGACACAATTTTTACTTAACTTTTTCCTGTCTAGTTTAAGCCCCTTTGAAAAGTAGATCTGATTCTGCCAAGTTAGTTCGAAAAAGGCAAACAATAGATCCATAATATTATTACAGTAGTGAGTACACTGCTAGAGTTCTGCATTGTCTCACCCGGGTCTGGTATCACGACCTTACCTATTTCCATCACAATAGTGCCCGTCACTGTCATGTTCCGATTTGGAGGATAAGATAACCGGTATACTTACGCACGTGGCATTAATACCCCGCCGCAAGGATAGAGACGCACCATTAATATCTTTGGTGTCTATTGGTGATGATTGGCTTTTTCCATCAGGAAAGATATCTGCTTCTTTGCTATCTTATGATATATAAAAAGTCATAGTGACTACTAGGTGATAGAGCCCGTTAAAAACGTCGCCTTAACCTTGGATGAGAAAACCTGTAGGTGATAATTTTCTTGGTTTTATCTATTCTTAACGAAAATGCATCAATAATTGTCACTATCGTATTCTTGTTTGGAGGATAAGGTAGCTTAAACTTATGCTAGTTGCTTTAAGAGACTCACCAAATATATTTTTGATGGTAATAAAATATATTCGCAGGTTTCTTTCAGGATTTGAAGCGGTTTCGCTCGAGATGAGCTCATAAAAGTGTTTTATGGGTCCTAGTTATGGTGGGTGTGCAAACAAAATATTATTTGTTTGTGGTCCGTCCGGATAAACGCGAATCCTCTGTATTCGCGCGAATCGGGATTCCACTGTAAATTCGAACTTTTTTGTTTCACTTTTACGCAATATCGGCTTAACATATTTTGATGAAATTTGGCATGGAGGTAGACTAAGAGTAAATTAAAAGAAACATCAAATATTTTAGAAATAGAATTTTATAAAACTGTAAAATCTCGTCGGGAATTTTGTTATTTTTTTGTGTATTGGAAGTAAATGACTCATTTTTCTATTTTTCTTCGAAAATCTTGGCCTAAAGCAAGCCAATGGTTTCAACAATTTGTTCTGTTCATCAAGCTGTTTACGAATTCCAATTTATCAAGAAAATCTGTAAACTGGTTGATTTTTGTTCTTTGTTTATCTTTGTTGGCTTTATCCTGTAGATCCGTAGCTGACTTGTCTGTTGCACTTGGGTCTGAAAAGTAAGTTATATAAGTAGGTGGCAAAAATTCAAATTATTAGTCCTAATAAAAAAGTAACCACCGTGGTGTTACAGTCAAATAACAAGGCGTACTAGTAAGTTCCTACAATGTGTCAAACAACTATTTTGTTAATATAACAAAATGGTAAAAAAGCGCAAGAATACTTTAATTATTCCTGTGACGGTTCTCTTTTTGCACTTAACTCGACACGAGTAGTCTTGCCGCATGCAATTTAAGTTTACAATTACGTTTACTAGCGCACACATACAATTTAAATTTACTTACTGAAATTTAATGAAATTTATTTTCCCCCCAGATATTTTCGCTTAGCAAACATTGCTTTTGCGACTGGTGATTTAATACAGAAGAACTTGTGCACGAATTATTTTGTATTACTAGTTGCGCTTCTTCCATTTCCATTCCTCTTTCTTCGGACACCTTATCGTTTGTGTCAGCTGTTTTAACTGCTTTGTAAAACTTGAGTCTGAAATAATTGTATACTTAATTAGGTTTATTTATACTTCTTAGCACTAAAATTAATACAAGTTTTCCGGTTTTTGACTATATAAACCTAACATAAAACCGAAATGGCTGTCAAACAATGAGTGGGACTTAGAACTCCATATGCAGAACAATTGGTTGTGTGAAGAATAGACCACGAAAATGGAAAACTGCTATTTAAAAAATGAAAACTTTACTTGCTAGAAATTATAACACAAAGAAATAGTAAGATATTGTATAGAGAGAGCCGACTGGTACTGATATTGAATATTAGCTTTGAAGCTTATGACTGATCGAGACGGACTGACTCGACGGCGAGAGCGGGTTTGTATATATGCTACTTTACCTATCTGGCATATAGGGGACGATAGTCAGTCAGTCAGTCTGCCAACATCCCCAAGGTATAACAGTTCTGCCAGGCAGATTGTGAAACGCGAATGATTGGCTATACGTGTCACTACCATCGTGATTACTAGGTGGTAGTTTCGCAACGTCTCATCTGGGAATCTGGTTCCACCGCCTTTCCTATTGCCTACCTGCCGTAATAGCGTCAATGTTTGTCATTGTCGTGTACTGGTTTGGAGGGTAAGATAGCCGATAGACTTATGCATGTGGTATTACCATCCCGCCATACGGATAGCAATGCACCATTAACAGCTTGGATGTATATAGCTGATGATCTTTTGATATAAAAATACGTGTAAGCGTTTGACCCTACGGGCCATCTCTGAAACTTCCCACTAAATTAAGGTATTTTGAGCTCAAAAGAGTAAAAACTATAAGTATATAATTTTTCAGTTCAAACATATATTTTATTAAAATGGCAATATATTAATTTTTGAAAAGCGGTATATTTTAGAAACGATGATCGAATTTGATCTTTCGAATGGCATTCAACTCAATTTTTGAGATCTGAAATATTGCTTTAGCTAAGTAATCGAAGGGTCGAAAAATTTCGAAGAAACGTCAAAAAACATTTTTTTCAAAAATTTTCGTCATTGATAAATCTTCAACCAATTATCCGGTTTTGGTCTTATTAACGGTATTTGACGCAGTTATTAAAGGAAAAAAGCTGATAAGATTTTTTAATAAATCGGTGAATTAGTCTGAAAGTTATTTCAAAATTATTAGGTAAGTTTGCTAAAAACAAAGAAATTTTGATATTTGAATGGCTGTGACTTTTAAAAATTAAATTCGATTTTGATTTTAGAAACGGCATTCGACGTATTTTTTTAGTACAAAAATGTCGCAGAATACCAAAAAATGATTGGTTGAAAAATTTCGAAGTTATGTCGAAAAAACACTTTTTTCAAAATTGTTTGTCAACGATTTCTCCCAAACGGATAAACCGATTTTGATGCAATTTATGCATTTGACGTAGTTTTTTTAAGGAATAGAGCTGATTAGTTTTTGAACTCAATCGGCACATTAATCTGGAAGTTATATTATAAAAATACTGTTTTGCCAAAAATTTTTTTTGGGGTTTTTTCAAAATTTCTCAAACTCTTAGACCGATTTGGTCAAATTTTCCGCGTTTCCATCGGTCAAGCCCTTCAAAAGTTATGAGATGTTTACATACACACACACATACATACATAGAGACATACTGATGTCATCGCGAAAATAGTCGGGAAAGGTTCCTAGGACCTGAAAACGTGGAGATCTGGTGAAAACTCGATTTTCAAAAATCAGGGCAAAATCAGTAACTTCCTTATCTACATACGTAGCGGGAAGTTAAAAATCCAATCCGAAAGCGGACATGATAGTGTATATTTATTAGCATGTTATATTGTTTAAAAACTGCCAGATATGTTAATTTGCACTGGTCCAGTTGCTTAATTATCAGCATAATGACATACAAGCATACAATGTTCGGCATGTTAGATTAGATGAAAACCAAACAAAATGTACTACTCACCTTCACATAATCCTTCAAATATTGTTGGCACACTACCCAATTTCAGTGTTGTTCTATTGTAATGTTTGTTATAAAAATGTTTTGAACATAGAGTATCTGACTTTTTTGGAGTCCAATTTACTGCTTTCATATTGTAAAGCCATATGTTTCTAAGCGTTGAATATACTGAATCTACAAAAATAAACTGAATTAATATGCGAAGGAAATAAGGTGACATAAAGTGATTTAAATATGCAAGCATGTATAAAAAAGACCGCGTGGACTATTAAAGACCTAAAATAGAATATCGATATTGAAATTATCGATATGACCTCTTGATATCTTAAAAATTAAAATACAATTTCACTTAATTTTTATTAAAAACAGCGACTAAATGCACGTACCTGTGAAACGTCGTTTTGCTCCCCTTTTGGTATCGAAGTTTACAAACTACACATTTGCTCATTTTTTAAACTCCAGAGCACTCAAAATATGAACTTAAAAATTCACTATAACGTCCACAAATTAAAAAAATGAGCTACTGTTTTTATTAATTTGAATTACCGCGGCAACCATATGCAACATACGTCAAAATTAGTTCTTGGTACCCCTGCCGATAGCGTTTCAAATTGACATATAAAATTAGCTGTCATTTGTATGGGATAACCTGTCCAGTGGTAATATTATACATGTCAATGCCCAAGATACATAATCAGTGTCTCAAAAACGTCCTCTAAAAATGAGCGTACAATTTTAAATTGTGCGCTCATTTCTAATAGAAATGAGCGCACAATTTAAATTTTATTAATTTTTGTACATTGCTTTGCTCATTGCTTTGTAAAAACAACTATAAATCTTGCGCTTAAGATTGAATATGCAAAGACATATGTTTTGCCATATCTATCCATACCAATATTATAAATGGGAAAGTGTGTTTGCTTGTCCGTCTTTCACGGCAAACGAAGCGACGTGTTGGCATGATTAAGTGGAGATAGTTGAAGGGATGGAGAGTGACATAGGCTACTTTTTGTCTCTTTCTAACTCCCACCTCTCTAAAATGAATTTAGCGCGAGCGAAGCCGTGGGCAAAAGCTAGTAAGTACGTAAGTGAAATTAGCGACAGTTTTTCATATCAATGATGTAATTTTTATTTTTATTAATTTAATGTATTTCCAATGCATTATATTTAAAAATATAAGATTTCTGCAGTCCTCCGATATGTAAACTTTAACTGCGTGCCAAATTTCATATTCCAGTTTTCGCGTAGATAATTGTCTTAAAAAAGGGTACAAACTTTTCTCTTCACGTATCAATAAATAGATTCGCAAAACAAGCATATAATATATGATTGCATTAGGCTACCGTACAATGGATTGGCGGATCGGATATAGTTTTTTGTATTCAGTATACAATACGAATGCAAAAGGATATAAACCGATTAGATACCGAAGTAGGTAGGGCAAACTGAGACTGACATTCTATGTTCAAATTATCGCGTAGTTTCAAAAGGTAGTCTAAAAGTCTTCATAACCAGTGTGTTTGCAAAAACGGTAATAAATGAGGAGAAAGCAGGGCAAATCTAAAGAGATCGTTCTTTCCGCCGTAAGAGATCTGGCCTGGACTTGGTATATTTGATTTAGATATTGTAGATAATTCATCCTTTTTAGCAAACCAGCCAAATTATGATTTTCTGCCCGATCGTCAACTCAACTGATAACCTAGTCCTTTGTTACATTTTGTTTTTATTACAATATCCTTTGTAGTCGTTGAACACTTTACCAGCTCTGTTATATCCTTATATACGAATAATATTCCCGCTGGCTTCGAAATGGAAGTTTCTGCGATTTGCAGGCCAGCGACGGCGTGCTGTTGGAATAGTTATGTAACCAGGAGCCCTGGGGCAAATTGAAATTGGGCCCCTATTTAAACTAAGCCGAATACAAGAAATAAGATATTGCTGGTATAAATAAAGTGGTAAACATTAAAAATAAACAATATTTTTTATTAAACACTAATAAATATATTCTAACAAGAAATTAGTAAAAGAAATATAATACGAAACTGCTACTTTTTTGGAGGTGGATTATTTTCTGTATAATACTTTCGCATAACGTTTCCAAGATGGCTGCTTGCTGGGAGTTCCCGTAGCTTTATTTCACAGTTTGCTATATAGGACAGTCGGCCGAGGCAATGCCCAAACAAAGCAGCAATCACAACTTTGGGTACAACACCAAAATGCGGATGGCGGCTCACGTATCCTAAAACATTCACAGAAGTAAGATAATGGAAGGAACGACCCCGAAAATTTCCAAAAAAATAATAATTTCATTACGAGCAATACATTTAGCCCGTCATATCCTTTACGGTTACAAAATTAAAACATTCTTACTTCTATGAAGTTTTCGAGCCGTCCCTACCAGTAAAAGAATATAAAAGATAGGTGGTAAAACTCACCATATTTTATCGCAGCGTATGTAATGGTAGCAAATAAGGTGCTAAATGGTAAGCAACGTTGGTAGAAGCTTTCTCTATCACACTCCTCAAGCGCCCTTATTTCGTCCGGTGTGAACTCGTAGTATCGCTGAAAAAGAACAGAGGCAACATTACAGTTTTAGCATTACAGTTTTAATTGTTTTTATAGCATACTAGCTGACCAAGCAAACGTTGTTCTGCCAACTTTTTGTGTACTTTTTTCTACATTTTATCACCTTTTAAACGTAACCTGAACCTCCATGAATATTTTAAAGCCAAAATTAGCCAAATCGGTTAAGACGTTCTCGAGTTTTAGCGAGACTAACGAATAGCAATATATATATATATATATATATATATATATATATATATATATATATATATATATATATATATATATATGTATATATATATATATATATATATATATATATATATATACATATATGTATATAGATAATATACAATAAATTTTCTTGTGTGGTCGCGTTTCCGATCCGGTAGTGGTTTTAAAATATGTTGACGTGTCAAAATAACTTGTAAAAAGTTTTATGAAAGGTTCTTGTGATTTCTGATTTGATGTTAAAACGCATTGTCGTGGAGCACTGTTGTGAAGTTACAAGCTTTAGTGACTACCCTACAATATAAGCTGAAAACCGTCGGTCATAAGCACTGGCGTTACGGCGGTGGTAATAGGTAGGCAGGGTGATGTACGGTTGATATTTTGCAGAAACATGCGTTATTTCAAAAATCAATTACCACCACGTATCTTATACGTCATGAGAAAGCAAATAGACAATAAAAAGAAGGAAAGCGAAAGTTACGCCAAACCCTATATTGCCCTACCTATAGTAATAACTATTAGATAGGATAATAATTGATAAACGGTTTGGCGTAACTACGCGGTAGTAATCGCAGTGACGGCCAGTGCTCATAACCGCGTTTTCCGGCTTATACAGATTGTAGGTTAACGGTATAAAGCTTGTGATTTTACAACATATTATTATTAGTGATGTGGCTACGCAACATTTTTTTAAATCCTCCTGTTATAACCAGAAAAAAGCGACATTAAACAAAAACATCTAGATCTAAATATTGTTGTAAAATAAAATCGAGAGCTATTATTATAGCATTATTATCATTTATTAATGAGATTTTCTTTATTTACAGATGAATAAGATTAATCTGTAAATTAAATAAACCTTCCTATAGACCACATGATGATACGGTGTTGAGCGAAGAACGTGTAGCCGCACAGGAGCAACTGTTCCAAAGTGTCAAATGCTTGTTAATATATATTTTTATCGTAAAAACTAAAATTGCCCTCCCAAATAAGCAGCAAAGGTTTACGAAATACCCCTGGAGTAATTTAATTTCATCAGTAAGTAGGTACTATAACCACAATATAACTCTGTATTTCTGGGTGTAAATGCAAGCTATACTGCCAACCTAAGAAATTATCTAGAGGGTCATCGGTCCTCGATAAATCTGCAAAGTTTGAACGAAATCTGGCCTTTTAAAGTGGATCAAAATCGCGCCCAAAGAAGTCGGTTACAAACATACAAACATAAATACAAGTGAAGCTAATAAAAAGCGTGTAAAAAATATACAATTTTTCGTTTAAATTAAAATTAATTGGTGAAATCGATAAATTATAACATTTTTTTAATTGATTGATTGTTAAAGTTGATGTTTTAAGAAATGCAAAAAATAATTCTGAAATTTTTTCAATTTTTCAAAAATAAATACTAATTAAATTTCTTTAATTCCAGAAAATAGAAAAATCGATTATTATTTGAAATCTCCAAGGAAACAAATTGATTAAATCATTTTGATTATTAATTTTTACTAAAAAACTACCAAAATTATAATTCATAAATAATGAATGAATTGAATTTCTTGAATTATCAATTAAACAAAAAATTATAAATTAATAAAATTAATTAATTATATTAGGGAATCTCGATAAGACTAAAAAAAAAGTTATCACTTTCAAAATTTTGCCGCCCTAAAACATTTGCAGCCCTGGGCACTTACCCCGACTGCCCCTAGTGTAAATCCACCGCTGTAGGTATTAATATAATTTTTATAAAGTAAAGAGAGATGTTTCGCACAATGTACTAACCAAAGGATGTGTTACATTCCGCACCGGCGGGCAAGCTTGTTTAGTGTGCGATTGCGTATAACAGTCGCAGTCTTCCTCAGCTTTTTCATTTTTAATTTTCCCGCTCATAACTATCTTACAGTAACTACACCGCCATAACGGGAAGAATGGGTGATTTTTGATAAAAACGGATCGTAGGACTTAAAAATTTTGATGGCATAACCTTTGAGTATATAAACCTTAAATATATTTATGACGTTTGATATATCTATGGGCATAACATTGATATTGCTAACCACAGATTAATATATGAAATGTACGAGTAGCTTAGATAAAGGAAACAGTACAGCCTGTAATTTTATTTTATAGGTTATCGTATGTTTTTATTATGACAGCAAAAATGTGTAATATTACTTGCTGTTGCCAAAGAATTTATATATATATATATATATATATATATATATATATATATATATATATATATATATATATATATATATATATATATATATATATTAAAATGTTAAAGGCTTTTTATCATTTTATACTGATTACTGTTCCATGTCCTTTATTTTTGTTTGAGACCATGCGGTTTTTAGGGTGGTAGGTAGTTCTGCAAAGTTTGGTAAGATTTGGTCCCCCGTTTTACCTATTTCGTGTTTATATATATATATATATATATATATATATATATATATATATATATATATAGCGAAAATACTCTGCCATGTTAAGAAATGCCGTATACTTTCACCAATTACAGAAGGGGAAATTGTTTTTGTTGTTGCAATTTTGTCATAATTTGTTTAATCAAAATATCGAAATGACTATTAAAAGTTTCAATCATGATAGTTTCGATTGCAATATTTGAAAAATAATAACTATCAAAAATATTGTGAACAAGGAGAATCTGTTTTCTTTGGAGTCCAATTAACAGCTTTCATTGTTGTAGTCATTCATTTTTTTCTGTTAAATCGACTGGAAATCTGCAAAAATAAAATGTAATTAAAATCACGGTTCGCTACACGAACAATACTTTTCCTATAAGTGAGGCTTATTTAATTAAAATTCAAAAGAAATAAGACGACTATAAAGTGACTTAAATATGCAACTATGAAAACGAAGACTGAGTTTGACTACTAAAGTAGAATATCGATATTGAAATTTGAAGTAAATCCATGCAGTACTTTTCGAGTTTACCCCGGACATACATACAGACAAACAGCCAAAAATTCTAAAAACATTTTTTTTGACTTCGATATCGATTATAGATCACGCCCCAAGTATTCTTTTAAAAAATAGTCAATGTACAGTATTGACTTTCGATTTTTAACCAAATTAGCGGTATTTGAAGCAGTTTTTTTTTTAAGGAGAAAGGCTGATAAAATTTTTATGTCCAAGGGTATATTAACCAGAAAGTTATTTTAGAAATGTCAAGTAAATTTGCTAAAAACCACAAAATATTAAAATTTAAAAAGCCGTAACTTTTGAAAACTTGATTAGATTTTGAGCTTTGAAACTGCATTTGACGTACCGTGAAACGGGGTGAATAGGAACAAAACCAAAAAGTTTTTCAAATCCACAGATCCAAGTCGCATTAGCGTAAAAATGCCATGTGTTTTTTTATCTGCACACCATTATTTACTTTGTGAATTGGCAACACCTGATTGTCTATGGAATAAAAGACAAAAAGAAATTAACGTTTCAAAGTTGACTGTGTTGTTGCGAGGTTAATAGGTACAATACGGGACTCTGGTTTCCCTTCAAAACGTACGTATAGGTACAATACGGGATGAATAGACACAAAGTGTGGGGTGAATAGCGTGTCTATTCACCTCGTGTACTGGATAAATAGAACCAGTCTATATTTTGTCAATTTTCTTCTTTGTGCATGGAAAAACTACTAAATAAAATTTTCGATAGAAAAATAGACTGGTAGACTCATCAAAAGAAAAAATAGACTGGTAGACTCATCAAACTGTACACTCATCAAAAAAATCATCTGAAGTTTCGAATTGTGCCTATTCACCCCATTTTACTGTGGTTTTTAAGTACTAAAATATTGTGGAAGGTCGAAAAGTGATTAGTTAAAAAGTCTCGAAGTAATGTCGAAAAAACACTTCAAAATTTTTCTTCAACGATAACTCCGGAACAGATAAACCGATTTTGATGCAGTTTATGCATTTAGCTGATAAGATTTTGTACTCGATCGGTACATTAATCTGAAAGTTATATAAAATAAATACTGTTTCGCCAAAAATTTTTTAAGGTTTTTTCAATACATCTCCTGGAACGAATCGAATCAAATTTTCAGGAAGTCTAAGTTAAGCGGAGTCCAATCGAATGCGATCAACTGCGTCTCGATCGGTCAATCCGTTCAAAAGTTAAGAGATGTTTACATACACATACACACACAACATACACACACAGACATACTGACGTCATCGTGAATATAGTCGGAAAAAGTTCCTAGGATATCAAAACGTTATAAAAAAAATAAGTGATTTATATTTATATAATCTATATACCAACATTATAAATACGAAAGTAACTCATTCTGTCTCTACTTCACGCTTAAAACACTGAATAGATTTGTGTGAAATTTGGTACAAAAATAGTTTGGAACCTGAGAAAGGACATAGGATAGTTTTATACGGATAAAATCCTGGGGCTGTCTATGTTTTAAGCCATGGTAATAAGGATAAATTAGGCTATTTTATTTTCAGATGTTTTCCACGAAGACGAATTCGCGGGCTCAGCTAGTGGTTAATAAACTTCTTATCTTTTCTCAAGTCTCAGTTATTTAATATTATTGTAGAAAATATTTTAAAACACAAAAAAGTATTAGTACCTATATAAAATAATAATAATTTCCCCATGAGAGGCGAACAGAATGAAATGATACATTTTTAAAATTTCATGTATAGTGGTGCCCGGCTTCTCTGTCGCATAACACAGGTCAACAAAAAAATATTTTTTTTCTGAGTCTGTTATTTAGTGATCATTTTCTGAATATATACATCGAATAGTAAACAGAAACGCTATTAACAATCAATAAACTTTGCTTTTGTACTTTGGGGCCTCATACAAGAAATTTTTGATTTTCACAAAGGAAATACCAATACTATTCATTTTCTAAAGCTTTTTTGTATTCTTTTTTGTATTTTTGTGTTTAGTTATGCCGGATTTTATAATTAAATTAATAAAAATGTATAATTGATAACTTGTTTTCCTTTTAAATATAATTGAAATTTAAAAATAGAGCTTTTCCATAAAATTTGAATTTTCGTGCTGGTAGCTACAAAAGCAAACTTTATTAGATAAAAATATTTTTTCATTCTTTAGTTAGGTATAAGTAATCAGAATCAGAGGTACAGAACTCAGACTCAAAATTCATGTTGACCTGTGTAATAATCTGCGCTCCATTCTACGATACTTTAATAAATGCTCACGCCATCTACACCACATATTTGTAACCTTTAAAGAAATGTGGCCGATTAGACAAATCGGGCACATTTCTTTAAAGGTCACCACCGTTATAATTTTTAATCACTATTTTAACAAAATACTCGACAATCCGAATTTTGCGGATATATGTTGTCGACTTAAAATTATTGCCTTTTTACGCTTTACAATTTAGGTAAGGTTTCGATTAAGTCTACCGTAACCCTTGACGAAATAATTAATATAGATGTGTTTAATTTTTTAAACATAGCTGCAAAACGATCACAGAAGATAAATTGTCGGGTGACCTCATATTAATTTGATAATTTGATTAATAATATTAGTACGCACGCGTCGCGCTCGTCTGTCGACAACCCACTGCGATAGGGATCTGCCAAGATGCAGCTAGCTGTAGGCATTTAATGCTCGTAAGTACATCGAGTGACAGAGGCCTGCCCTCATGGAACTATTTTTTTAACTATTATTTTAACAATCATAGGAGAACGAGCTGAAGGAAAATTATAAAATATGCTGGTTTGTAATGAAAAAAGGTTGTCGCAATTATCTTGAAAAATCTTATAATAATAGAAATTTAGTGCACTATTTAGACAAAATAATACTTACAGATGTAGAGTAATGTTATCCTTCAGTAATCTGAAGATTTTTGTTATTTTTTACACCAAAATATCCTCCAATTCGACATTTTTTCAGAATTCATTCCACGTGCTCTGTGACTTGACAAATTGTGTATGACCGCCGGTGGTGTCGTACTTTTGGCAGAGTGGAACGCCTGTTAGGGTCACCTCCACTTGGTTTAGTACTCAAACCATCTTATTCCAAAACTAAGTCTAAATATAGTGCCATAGTTAATACCAGGTTTAGTTCTAAATAAAACGTTATTATAAAACCGGGTTTAGCGCTAGTCCGAGGAAATAAGAATGAATTTTAGTACTGGAACTAACTTTAATACCGTAACAAACCCAGACTTCTTAGTCTTGGTTTAAACCCGGAACTATGTTTTTGTAATAAAGCGGAAAGGTTTAGGACAGTTCTGCTGACGGGTACGTGTGCCGGGTCTGCACATGAAGCTGGTATAATTAAAATAACTATTTTTTTTTCATATTTTGTTTTTTTGTTTAATTTGATGCTGGCTGGATAAAAAAATATAACCTAAAATCAGACAAATAGTGTTCAAATTTAATGTAGGTTTTCAATGTCAAATTCGTAGTCACAACTCGTAAATATGCCGCTAAATTTGTGTTATATATGCAATTATTCGCCGATATAATTGCATTGATAAATGAAATATTGTACAAGGATATGGCGCGAGCGCTATTGGCAATTTTGGCATATTCAATTGCTACAACGGTTGCTCGGGATCACGACTATTCAGGACCACCAATCCCTCATTATCACTTCGAACCTGAAAGAAGAGACGCTATGCAGTTAGATTATGAGCTTTATGATAAAGGCGGTGATCCAGCTTTTTTCGACAATGACGTTGAAAAGCCACGATGTAAGTATTAAGCCATATAAAGTTGCCTCCTAGTTCGTGTGTGTATTTACGGTGGTGAGTATATCTCAATAAACGTAATTGTCTTAAAACCGGGTATTTGCTCAGGTGTCTCTAACCCATTACGTAGGCATTTGTAAATATCATTACCCTAAGTAATGGGCAAAAGCCTCTAAAAAAGTCTGCAAACCGGTTGACCCTGCAGCCATCCCTGAAACTACCCGCTAAAATGAGGTCTTTTAAGCTCACACATTTATGCGGCAAGTGTTCTAGATGCCAAAGCCGTTTTTCTTCTTACTGTTACGCGAATCTTCCCTATTCCTTATTGGATGGTGGTAGAACTGAGTTTTCGGGCGTTATATCCATGTTACGTATTTAGTGAAACCATTTTACCATACAAGTAGAAACTCAATATTGTTAATAAAAGATGTGCTTCGAGTACTATAGTATATGTACGTTAACTTCAAAATACATAATGTACCGAAAGAAATGAAAATAAAGGTTCAAGAAGAGTAAATATTGTTTACGTCTCACATGTTACTTGTTTATTTCAAATGAAAGCTGTATAATTATACGAGTGTATGTAACATTGAAAATTTAGATTTGCTGTGAAACATAGTTTCATATTTTAATATTTTATCGCGTCAAATTGTGTAATGGCCGTCTTATTTTGAGTTAAACAGGGAAAAATTAACGAAGATAAAGAAAACTGAAAAAATACTAAAACGACGAATTAATAAATTTGACAATGATCTGGACCAAATTAATTATACGCTCGATACTTAAAGCATTCGCGAAGTAGGTCAAGTTACATCTTTAAATTTTTCTTAACTTTACCTTAAATTTAAAAAAAAATGGTACCTTTCAGATGACAAAAATCGTGCTAGTTTAGCAGAGAATACTCGTGTACAACAATCTAGACAGCTGCCTCATAAGTATTTAAAAGAAGATGATAGAATGGAAGATGACTTTGAACACGAAGACATATCGCCAGATATGAAGCCTACTTTGCCTCGCAAAAAAAATAATTATTATCATAATGCTAATAGAGAAGTAAAATATAATCATTTTCGTGACGAGGATATTAATAGTTTAGAGAGAAGACATTCGGTAAGACAAAACGTCCGTGACGAGAATGAACAAGATTACGATAGAGAAGTTGAAAATTTTTATTTGAGGAAAAACGCTAGGAAAAAGGCTAGGCGAAAACCTCGAGATCGTGCAATAAATCGTGATATTCTACACGAAAGAACACGGGGAAGACAAATAGACATCGATAGAATAGATAAAAGATCAAGAGAGGATGATCTTGAAGAGGAATATCCAAATGAAATAAAAAAGACTACAGAGGAAGTAGAACCTCCTCCAAAATTAGTTGATTTAGCCAAAATAGAAAAAAAAGGCTACAAAGATGATGAAGAGTATTTTGACATGAAAAGAATTAGTGGAATAAAACATAAGCTACCTACTCTCTTAGGACGTACTAAAGGTATGAATTTTTGTCTACTTTTTTAAAATACCTAAGTATTATTTGCGAATAGGTTGGTTTATTGCGAATAGGTATTTAATAATTCTGGATATAAAATATAATTCTCTTTTTAATACAATACACATACTGATTACATAAACTATATTTTAATTACTCCTTGTAAAATTGTTATCTTAACACCATTATTTTTGGTTTAAACATATTTACTGTTAACTTAAAAATAATCATACTTGTGATTAAGAACATGACGCGTTAAACCTAATATTAGGCTTGTATGTGCCCAGTAAGCAACATGGAGACACCGAGTGAACAACAGCGTTTAGAAGAATATAGACGACGGGCCAACAATCAAGATATTACTACTTTTCCAGCAAAGCAATTGAATACAACATTGACTTCTACAAGTATTATTACTAGAAAAGAGGAAATTATAACTACAACAGAGTCGTCTGACGATGAAACAGAAACCGTAGTAAGTAAAACGACTGAACTTTCGCTAGCTGAAAAATCAAGATTATCTATTTTGAGGAAAGCCATAAAAAAAGAAAGTTTAAAAAACTCTACTTGGACCACGAAACCACCAGTGTTAATGCAGGTAACACAGCGAATGGAGACAGTAATTGTGGTAGAACGACTTAATGACAAGGATACGAGGTCCGAATTAAAAGAAATATCAAATGAATCGCCTGCTCGTATACAAAAAGCCAAAAAGCTTATGCGGCACAAGTTAGTGGCAGGTGCAAGGAGCATTCAAGATTTAACTGATAATTGGGATGAAATGGTTTGTGATTACATAGATGTCAGTCTGCTAGAAAATAAGGGAATAGTAAATCGTTATCACTTCAAATGTATTCATTTGCTAATTTTGCAAATAGTTTGCTTAAGTTTTTAGAGAGGATGTCTATTTAAAATTACCCTTCCAGTTAAAAATGGGTGTGATATTTGAATATTTGTAATGAACAAATTTAAAATAAAGCTTTCTTTCTATTTAAAATTTTTTTTTTGTTTAAGGAACATCCATAGAAAGCTAGTTCATGTGCTAAGACTGGCGTAAACTGAGATAAAACATGCATTATTGATACTTCAGACATTCTACATATTTTGTAGGAAATTCCATAAGTGACAGTCCAAAAGTGCATTCAAAGTGCAGCAAACCAACAACGTAAATAACACATAATGTACGATGGTGTGTAAGCTAGTAAAATGACATTCATATACAAGTACGCCCCGCTAGACGATGTCCTTTTTGAATCCGGCGCTTGCTTCATCTACTGGGTAATATACATACAACATTCAATTATGAATCTAAACATTCAGGGATACAATAAAATACAAGCAAAAAATCATAACAATCGCTTTGATGATGATACACACACTGAAAAATTATATACTTATATAATACAGAGATATAATTATAATACAGAGATCAACTTTTTTAAATTGACTTAATAAGAATGTTATATTTCTGCATCGCCTTAGGGTACGTTCAAATACAAAAAAAATTTGTAGCATGCACATCAACGCTATGCGTTCTTTTGGTGATCACGATGGTGCACAACGCAGACAAAACGCGGACGCGGCCTCGACACCATATTCATTCTACGAGTATGTAACTAAAATTCATATTTAAGAAAAAATGCATTTGGTATAAATTCAATATTTTTTTAAAACACGCATACATTTAGATATACAGACATAGCAAACTAGTTTTTTGACAGTTTATGTGGTTTACAAGAATGTGGCTATCTGTCATTGTATAATACATTTTGGTCTCTATGAATTCTAATTAAATCTACTGAAGTTCTCTAAATAGGGATTTCATGCTCATTTTTTAGCATGGGTTGTATCCATATACGCCAATAATGTGTAATTTTATTTAAGTTTGCTACCTCACTCTTCTCAAATGTATCAATTTTATTGCATAGAATCAATGTGTGCTTTTCAATTGCAGTGTTTGTCAAAATGTTCTAGAAATTTGGTATAATCTGCATTTTATATAGAAATGTTGTATAAAAAGTCTTTGATTCTTAGATTACTGGAGCACGTCTAAAATAAAATTACTTAACTTTATTAGTCAAGAAATTTTTAGACTGTTATCGTTTACCCTTCTGAAACTAATAATTAATTCCGAAACTTTCAAGTGGAGGATTCGTCAAAAAACCCATCGAATACGTAGGACAAAAGTTTCATCGTTTTGTCATAATATAATCAAGCGATTATAGTCGAAAAATAATTATTGTTATTAATAAATATTTTTCCTTCACCGAAACAAAATTTTCAAAGCACAATGACTTTATTAGCAACCGGATCGTTGTCTCGTCAAAACCAAGCGGTTCACAAAAATTCAGCTTGTTATTAATAAAAAACAGTTTGTTCGTGGGACTACGCTTTAATAGCTTTGTATCAGCTCGAAAGTTTTTGCTCTACCATATTTTTGAAGTTTTGTCAAGAGAATTTCATGTGAAACAAAATCGAATGCGTTACTCATATCTAAATATAATCCAATTGGATATCTCAAGGCAATGAGACATTACTTTTTACTAGACCTGTCTTTTCTAAAACTATATGTTTTTATATGTTTTAATTCCATTAAACAATCATAACATTTTCTGTACATAAAATTTTAAAAATATTTTTGTGATCGCAGGCTCATTGACCTTCTATAGTGGTAGTAGCCCGAATTTAACGTTAAGCTCTTGGCTGAACATCTAGTTCATCCTTTAGCTATCATATGAGTTCAAACCCCTATTTAGACAATCCATTTCTTTTTTTATAAGATGCAGAAACAAACAAACAGACAGCTCTCCTGATGGAAAGAGAAACTATCGCCTGAAGACACGAAAGATATAAATAGTGCGTTGCTATCATTGTGGTGAGGTGCTAATAGTTAATACCACTTGTATAAGTTTACTGGCTACCTTACCTTCTAAACCGGAACACGAAAGTGACAAGCACTGACGCTATTGCGGCAGGTATATGTAAGGCGGTCGTACCAGACCCGGGCGGGACAGTGTAGAAATCTACCACCTAGTAGCCACGATGGTAGTGACTTGCACAGTCAATCGTTCGCCTCTTTCAAACTGCCTGGCAGAATGGCAGATAATCTATTCCTCAAAGGAGCCAGGACCAACACGACAGGGTGCGGTAGACTTAATTCACCTAGGGCAAATCACCTGAATGAATTAAGTGCTACGCATGGTAGACTTATTAAACCTGGGTCAATTAATCACAGCTCTCCATTACGTCAAACCCTCGATCGGGTAGACTTAATTAACCTCTGAGTATTAAGTACCGACAAGGTTTCTAGACTTTATGCACCTGGGTTAAGAAGACACAGCTCTCCATAAACTCAAAGCTTCGAACCAGTACACTAATTCACCTGGGTGCATTAAATACCTGCACGGTTCCTAGACTTCATACATCAGGTTTAAGTAGGAACAGCTCTCCATAAACTCAAAGCTTTAACGTCTCAACCCTACAACAATTATCTAATGTAAAAATATCTGTAAACGGTTGACCCTGCAGGTAATCCCTGAAACTTCCCGCTAAATTAACATATCTTAAGCTCAAAGGAATACAAACTATAAGCATAGATTTTTTCAGTTCAAACATCTGTTTTGTTAAAAACGGCAGTATATTGTTTTTTTGAAAAACTGTATATTTTGAAAACAATGAAGATTTTCAATGGCATGAACTCAATTTTTGAGATCTAAAGTATTGTTTTAGCTATATAATCGATAGATTGAAAATTTTTCGAAGCAATCTTAAAAAAATAACATTGTACCAGGAGTAAATAGGCTACTTTTTTTCCCGAATGAGCATGAAGTCACGAGTAACAGCAAGTTCTTTATATGTAAGAACACGCAAAATACATTTTTATATATGAAAATTGTTGTCAAATAGGTAGTATTGCATAATAATTAGCTTTCGTACCTAGATTAATTTTTAGCTCTCGCAAACGAAGTCTCGGACATCAGAGTGCTAAGTGTGAGTTTTTCTTTTCGCATTCGATCGTGAGCACGTTTCGAATTTCCTAGGAATTTGTATGTGATTTGTACAGCGCCACCTAGTGGTAAACTGGTTTCTCACGTTTACCACTAGGTGGCGCTGTACAAATCACATACAAATTCCTTGTAAACTCCAAACGCGCTCACGATCGAATGCGAAAAGAAAAACTCACACTTAGAACTCTGATAGTAATTCAAAAAAATACTATTTTTGAATTACTATCTGATGTCGAAGTATCGAAGTTTTGAGTTAATAGAGAGCTGTCCCTACTTAACCCTGGTGTATAAGTCTAGGAACCGTGCAGTACTAAATGCACCCAGGTAAATTAGTGTACCGGTTCAAAGCTTTGAGTTTATGGAGAGCTGTGTCTACTTAACCCAGGTGCATAAAGTCTAGCCTTGTTGGTATTTAATGCACCCAGTTGAATGATGTCTACCCGATCGAGGGTTTGACGTAATGGAGAGCTGTGATTAATTCACCCAGGTGCATTAAGTCTACCGTGCGTAGCACTTAGTTCACCCAGGTGATTTATCCCAGGTGAATTAAGTTTACCGCCCCCACGGCAGATGGTGATGATTTCTAACGAAGTTTTTAATTTAACTGGAAAAATTTGCCTAAGACCGAATATCAATACTAATATATTAGAATATTTGTATATTAATATTATAAATGCAAAAGTATCTGTCTGTATGTCTATCTGTCTGTCTTTACGCCTAAGCAACTGAATCGATTTGGGTGAAATTTGGTACAAAGATAGATTCATACCCGAAAAAGGACATAAGATAGTTTTTATACTGGAAATCCAGGCGTATTCCAGTTTGGAGGGTAATTAGCCGGCAAACTTATACATGTAGCGTTAGATCTCGCCACAAGATAACAACGCACCATTAACATCATCATAATCATCAATAGGCAATGGTTCACGCGTTCTAGCAGGAGACCCATCTGCTTGTGTTCTATCTTATAAAAAAGGTAATTAAACTAGAAGTACGAGTGAGTTTATTTGTAATACTCAAAATATCTTCACGTCCGTATCTCCGAAGGGATAGGCAGAGATACAAAAGTGCATCCACGATTAGCCGAAGATACGCAAATTAATTTTAACAAGCAATTAATCTGTTTTTAACATATCATTTGCTTATTTAAATTATGTTAAACGAGAGTAATTTTTTGTTAAAATTAATTTGCGTTTAGGAAACCGGCCGTTAGTTCCACAATGTGATAAGGGACAAGTCTATCACATAGAAAGTAGATATTATACCCTCCAGAACAAAAACATAAGTTTCCAAATCGATTAATTAATGAGTTTGAGGTCACAAACATTAAAAATTTTTTACCGAATTTGCTGATTGTTGCTGACAGAGATTTTTATTAGTACTAGCTATAGCGTATAGTTCGCTACATGATAATAGTTCTTGGTGAAACTCGCAGGACCACCATGTTTTTCCGGGATAAAAGGTAGCCTATGTGCTTTTCCAGGTCATCATCTATCTGTGTGCTAAATTTCATTCAAATCCATTTAGTAGTTTTTGCCTGATTGAGTAACAAACATCCATCCATCCAAACATCCAAACTTTCAACAACAAAAACAATATTAATATAGATATCTTTCGTTTGGTTTTAAACAAATTCATATAAGTAGCATACAGTCGCCTCGTGGTCTAGTGGTTCAGTATTGGTGTTAACCACATGAGGTACCGGGTTCCATTCCCGGGTTGGTAATTCAAAAATGTATTTTTTTAGTTTTCTAATAAAACAACGTTGCCTGGGATTGGATGTGTGCCCGGTTGGCGATAGGCTTGCCACCTTTCACATTGTGAGACGAACGGCCGGTTTGAAATGCAAATTAATTTTGACTAAGCAATTAATCTGTGTTTAACAGATCATTTATTCCTAATTGTTATGCTAAACTGAGATTAATTGATTGTTTAAGTTGATTTGCGTTTCAGAAACCGGCCGTAAGAATCTTCAACTAATCGTGGATACACTGGTTGTGCCTCTGCCTACCTCTCGGGGGATACGGGCGTATTATAATATAATATATATGAATTTATTTCGCATATATATCGAACACGACTCTGATTTCGACATTTTCTCAAGGTTTTGCTTTTTAAGTTTGCCTACAGATGTATAGTTTTATTTTAAGTTAGGCGCCGTTCACAAAATACGTCACGCTAAAATCAACTTTTTTTGACCCCCTCACCCCCTATTGTCACACTGTGTCAAACGTTCTATGAACCCCCTAGACATATTACGTCACAAAAATTAAGACCCACTGCCGAATATGATAAATTTCTCAAAATCTATATCTATATTAATCTATATTATTATATTAAATATCTATTTAAATCAAAATCTATTTATTTTTATTTATTCTAAATAAAAATACTAAGTTTAGTTAGTGCTTATGATGACGAGGATCTGAAGATGGAGATGAAAAATTGCTACCGAAACTCACACGTAGAATGTAGAAAGAGATAAGATAATCAAGTTCGGACCGATGTATATTATATATTATTATAAGGACTTTGGAACGAAATGGCTTCCAGTGACTGATGATACATTCCCCGTGTTGGTCCCGGGCTCCTTTGAAAAATAGGCCAACTGCTGTTCTACCAGGCAGGTCGTAAAAGGCGACCGAATGGCTATACGAGTCACTATCATCGTGGCTACTAGGTGGTAGAGTTCTGCATTATCTCGCCCGGGTTTGTACCACCGCCTTATCTATTCCTGCCGTAAGTCGTGTATCAATAGCGTCAGTGCTTGTCACTGTCGTGTTCCGGTTTAGAGGGTAAATTAGCCGGTAAAGTTACGCATGTGGCATTAGATCTCGCCACAAGATAGCAACGTACCATTAACATATTTGGTGTCTATAGGCGATGGTTGACTCTTTCCATCAAGAAACCCATCTGCTTGTTTGCTATCTTATGAAAAAAAATAATGCTAGAGCTGGAAGATGTACCTGAGAACTCCTAAACCAAACCAGGTTAACCCATCAACTAGGGACTAATTTGGTTTGAAAAGGAAAACTGTTTGTTGCTGGGCGATTGGAAACCAGATAAACCTATCGAGTTTGGGATCCTTTGTTCTGTTTTAACTAATATCCTGGTGCTAGACGATTTCCGTGGTTTTATAATGGAGCCGATGATGGACGTCATGGAAATTTTGGAATAAAATGAAGTAAGTTTTTATAAGGATTTTGAAGCAAGAAGGTTATCAGTGCCCGATAATAGAACTGGAAAACGTCTTTAAGAACTTCTAAGCAAATCCAGATAAACTTACAGTGTGTACTGATTGGTTTGTTTTGACATCCTTTGGTGCTGGATAATTTTAAGGATCTGATGATTAAACTAGAAGGTGGCCATGATAATTTTTAAACTATACAAGATTCATCGAGCTTAGATTCATTTGTTCTGTTTTGACAAATAACCTAATGCTAGATGATTTCTAGAGTCTTATAATGAATCAGGAAGGAGGTTATTGGGAACTTCGAATTAAAATAAAAAAAAAAAAATTCGTTCTTTTAAAGTCTGGAGCAAGATTCCGGTGTCAGACGATAGTGTGAGAAAAAGTCCATGAGAAATCCTAAATTAACCCAGAACAACCCACCCTGGGTTGTTTCAGTTTGTGTTGGCATATTTTTGGTGCTAAAAGATTTTTTTAATTTAATAATGGAAATTGAAGGTGCCTATGGGAACGTTGAGGCTAAACGAGATAAACCCATCGAGTTAGGCTCATTTGTTCTGTTTTGACCTGGTGCTAGACAATTTCTACGGTCCTATGATAAAGCAGGAAGGAGATTATGAGAACTTTGAATTTAAATTGAGCAACGCTCACGCTGTCTCATTTGGTTCGCTAAGTACTTTTTCATTCATTTAAGTACTTTTTATAAGTTGGTCGACTATTACTGAAAAAGTTGTTAGGTCTTCTAAGTCGTGATAGTTTTCCTTTTGACTTTATTGTATTTACTAATACCACGTTTTTTCACCCCAAAACCAACCGTTTAGCTTACAGAGGAGGGGGACTCTTGACTCTAACAAAAATTAGCATTTTAAAGCTTAATATTTTGCAAACGAGTCCTTTCATCGAAAACTTGTTTTCACAAACCTACAATTTTTTTAATAACCTATCCAACGATATCCACATAATGGGGTACGTGAGAAAAAAAAATTAACAACCCCATTTTACATGTAGGGTAGCTACCCTGAAAAATATTTTTTCAAGATTTTATATCACGACTTTGTTGACGTGACTAATACGAGTATGTATATTCGTGCCAAATTACAGCTTTCTATTCGATAATAAGGATCTTTAAGCAATCGAGCGGACGGACGGATGGACGCACAGACATAGCGAAACCATTATAAGGGTTCTTTGGTCACTTCGGAACCCTAAAGACGGACCTACTTCGAAGGAGTCGGTTTCTAACACACATAATATTATTTCAGAAGTGTTCACCACATCCACGACTACTGCTGCCAGCGTAGCTGAAAGAGAACTGAGAGCGTTATTGGGCCATCGTCAGCGCAAAGACTTATCATTAAATCAACATGTGTCTACAACAGTTGTGCTGCCATCATTATTTCCTCCCAATGCAGTCGATAGTTTGTTCGAAAGCGAATGGGAGTTGTTTATAAAATCGAATCATTCTACACAATTAAGCTACTCGATGTATTTAATTATAATGCAAGTTTTCATAAACTATTTACAATATTATACACAGATTTTTTATTTATTCTATGTTTTGCTATCTGTGTGTCCGTCTGTCACAACTTTTTATCGTAAAGGTATTATTTTTCAGGTAGTAAAACTGCTTGATGTTCATCGAGAAAGGAATTCCTATTTTAAAAATTTTATCAAAGTTTATGTTGGCCATTTTGTCTCAACCTTATTCAAACGTTGAATGCAAAAGAGTTTTCAGCAGTGTTAAAGACATCAAAACAAAAAATCGGATTAATCTTCTTACAACTTCTTCTTCTTCTTCTTACAACTTTTACCCCGTGTTGGTCCCGGGCTCCATTGAAGAATAGGCCAACTGCTGTTTTGCCAGCCAGGTCGTAAAAGGTGACCGATTGGCTATACGAGACACTAACATCTTGGCTACTAGGTGGTAGAGTTCTGCATTGTCTTGCCCGGGTCAGGTACCATCGCCTTACCTATTCCTGCCGCAATATCGTCAGTGCTTGTCGCTGTCGTGTTCCGGTTTCGAGGGTAAGGTAGCCGGTAAACTTATGCATTAGGCATTAGACCTCGCCACAAAATAGCAACGCACCATTAAAATCTTTGGTGTTTATAGGCTATGGTTGACTCTTTCTATCAGGAGATCCGTCTTCTAGTTTGCTATCTTATGATATAAAAAATATATATCTACCTAATATATTGTAATATTCATGCTCTGATATATACAATATGAAATGAAAATAAAACATATGTTATGATATAAAAATTTATTTAATGTAATATTCATACTCTGATATTTACAATGTGAAATAAAAATAAAACATTACAAATACATACATTATATAAAAACATGTCGTCCTCTCTATCGTTGATTTCGCAAAGAAGGCTTCGGAGATCAGAGTGACAAAGAAAGAAAGGGCCCTTTTCTATCTTTATCACTATCAATAAACTAAAAAAATTGATTGTTACGCACAATATAGTAGGTATATTACATTATGAAAATGCCTAAAAAGTGAAACTGGTTGAGTGATGTATTAAAATATGTTGTGAACTTAAAGTACAAGTTTTTTGCTCAATTGTGTAACAATTTCATCAAGTGCCGAAGATGGAAAGTATAGAATATAAGGATATTAACCACAATTTGACAATAATTTAATTGTATTCATACTTCCATACTAGTCCATACTAATGTTATAAATGCGAAAGTGTGTTTGTCTGTTACGCTTTCATGGTTAAACCGCTGGACCGATTTTCATGAAATTTGACATAGAAATAGTTGAAGGTCCGGAATCAAGTGTAGGCATTTTTTTTTTAAATCAACCCTAAAGGGTCGAAATAGGGGATGAAATTTGTATAAAAAACTATCTCGACGACATGTTAATTTATTAGCAGGCGAGTCTCTAGTCCAGAACTCTACCACCTAGTGAAGTTAAATTAATTCTCATTATCAAGAGCCAGATGTTTTTACTATAACATAAAGCATACTAAAAATTATACATTTAATACAATTAATTTAACTGATCTTCAAAAGTGCATAGATTTTATCATTAAACATGATTCTACCTCTATTCCATTTTTCTCGAAACTTTATATTTACAGGAAACCATAGAAATTAATTACGCCATGGTCGGACATTTCTAAGCAACCAAAAATGTTCCTAGATATTGTTTTAATCAGGGTTTGTCTCTATTTTTGAATCTTCAAAAAACAGCGCCATCTCTGGGCGAGTATATAATGTGTATTAAAGTCGTGCGAGGGCGTTACCGGTGCAGCGCAGTGTCGGAGGATTGATTGCGGAGGGAGCAGGGAGACCGCGGCGCGACAGCCGAGTGCGGCGCTATATTCAATTATTTATTCGCCGCGCGAGCCGCGGGCCGGAGGTCGCTCGGAGTGTGTGCGGGACCGGCGTTATCGCGTCCCGGTGTTGTCGTTATCGAACCTGCAGCCGGTGTTCTAAGTGATTATTATGAGCGACAGGGACAGGTCGTCGCCCTCCCTGACGGACACCCCGCTGAAGACGTATATAGGAAGACACGACGACGACTACCCCCTCATAAACGGAAACGGTGAGTGAAACTGGTATCGGGAGGTGTGAGGAGGTTCGTGATGGTCGCGCATCACGCGCTCGACACCGCGTGCTCGCGGCGGTGGTGGTCGCGGCGCGATACTAACGCCAGCCGCACCAGGGCACTGGGTCATCGCGCCCGCTCCCGCTTACCGCCGAGCTCCGTTTAATTTCACACGCCCGCACTATTTTGCCGCATTGTGGCCATCGCGATTTCTATCGACCCCTCCGGAACTTCTTCCCGGAGTTTTTGCGAGTGATACTGAATGTCACGAAGGGGTGGACGAGTGGAATGGTGCTGTGTCGTGTGGTGATATGTGGTTGCATGTAGTGTGGCTGAGTCGGCGCTTTGGTGCTTTCGTTACGGTCCCCATTTATTGGAGATCGATACACAATGACCTTAAGATTCAAAGTGGGATAGACTGGATACTCGGCTTTGATGCATATAAATAGTAAAGCATTCGAAGTATTTTAAACGTATAGGATTACGCTAGTAAAGTTTGTGTTATATTTGTGTTGAAGTATTTTAATAGACTATTGTTATGAAAAGTTACAGAATATCGATGTAAGCTTAGCAATGTGACTGCTGAGCACTGGATGAGCTCGTAAATAATCTTCAGAACAGTTTAAAGTTTCGACTCGACACCGATTTACCTATATTTAGCACGGCTTCCGCTTCTCTTGAGTATTTCAATGTGCTACTGACATTCCAAGGAAAGCAGACTTTTTATACACAAAGGCTTAACTATTATTACAAGTGGAAAAATTTGCGGATACTTTTTTTAGGCGCATCTATGATTCTACGGTGTTATCTTTTAAATAAGTCGTATGGACTCATTTATATCAATCAAAACCTGTATCAGTATAGTTTTACGTGTAACGAGCGTCAATGCTACGTAATGTTAGAAGGTCACAACTTCAATGTGCTAGTAAAATTATTTTTTGTCGTCAAGAAACCTTCGCTAAAGTTTTCAATTTATTTTCACGTGATTACATTTTCGGTCGCGCGGGAGTATTTTAGCGTGAAATACGAGTATTTATTTAACACATTCAATAGGCTATTATTTTTCTTTAATTGAAATCTTTTACATTTGAATTGAAGAAAATTGCCAGTTCTCTTATTAGAAGAACGAATAACAACGAAATGTCTAGAATCAAATTTGAGTCCTGAAAAATATCATTATGACTTAAAGCTAAAATTAAATTGGCTTATTCATAGCTTACATCAACTTCCTGTTTATCGAGGCTTAATCGAAGCTTGAAATAGGAAGAAGTTTTAAGAATGAAGAAAATTAAAAAAATTATGAGAGCAGTTTGGAAATTTTTTTTGATGAAAAATTGTGACTCTGAGAGAGCGCTCTATAAAATGCGCGAAAGAATGTTGGGTTTGAAGAAATTATGGTATACGTCATACGGTTAAAGTTCAATAATTCAATATAAGTATTTAAGCATCCTATTTAAAATAATACTTATTTTATGAATACAAAACTGCAACTGCAACTGCAAATAAGAAAACATAGATTAATAATAAAAAAGTTTAATTAAGTAATGCTAAGCAAGGAATTATTTAATACTTTAGTTTAAATATTTGTTTTAACCGATAAGATTACAGTGCACAGAATCAAAAATAAAATCCTTAATTTATTAAATTAAGTTTTATGTGAGAAATGCGACATACTAATGAAAAAAGGCCGCTTAATTTTGTCGTGTAATTAACTTGGAAGCAACTAAGTTCTTAAAGTGTTAGCCTTGAAAACGTTAATTAAAACAAATGAATGCATTAACGTTTGAAATAACTGAGCCCCAACGAGTTTTGTTTGTGTACATGAATTGTATTATTGTAATGACTATAACTTGCCATTTCAGATTATTTAAATATGCTTGAGCAATTGCTAGCGTGATTTCCTTAAAACGTCATTTTCAATAGGTATATCTATACTATTTATAAATTTGTTTATTGTAAACCTTTTACGGAACGCCAACCGCATGTCAAATTTAACAAGTCGCAAATCAAGATAGGTGTCTACTACCTATATGTATAGTTAGTAGTTCAGTAGATATGGAGATTTCAATTGAAAACAATCATCGTCCAATGCCTATAGATACCAAAAATGTTAAGGATGCGTGTTATCATCCATATGACTAGGAAGAAATGCCACATGTAGACGCTAACAGACTTACCTTTAAACCAGAAAATTGCAGTGACTGACGATGTTGCGACGGGAAAATTAAAGGTGGTGGTATTAAACGCGCGAATCGCGGCGCTTTAATACGGAAGTTAGCGTTACTCGTAAATCAGCTAAAATCTTCTGCAATTTTTATGTTTCTGTCTATTTAAATTCTATACAGATTCTAAGTTTATTAAGTTAAAAAAACTTGAAATCTATCTAGACGTAATGATGTAAATGCGAAAATCCGTGTTTCTGTCTTTTTAAACGAACTAAACCGCTAAACTGATTCTGATGAAATTTGATATAGCTATAATTTTTTTCAAAAAATAACAGGTTACCGGCGACTGCGACCGCATTACCTGAAACCGCGGAAAATTTTTCTTCGGCGATTCGGACCACGCATAAATTAATAAAAGAATCTATTATTCAAGTTCATACAGTACATTCAAACAAAAATATATCTACAGTAATAATGAAAGAAAAACCTTTTTAATTTAAAAATATTTATTTACTATTACATATAGATACCGAAATATAAATTATAAACACCCAAACCCAGAAATACAAACATTTATGCTTATCACACAAATATTTGTCCCTGTCGATAATCGCACCCGAGCTTCGTCGAGCGTAGTCAGGATCACTAGCTACTTGACCTAGGGGCGATCAAATTATTTAGTTATTGATTATTGTTTGAAATTGTAAAATAATTTTAGCATGATTTACGTGCAAAATAACATAAATTGTGCTTTTATTGAAGTTATATAAATAAATAAATGATATTAATTATTATTTATTATATAATTCATAAATAATGATATTTATGAATCAAAGTGATTTTTTTTATTTTACGTTAAACATTTTTTCGTTTGACTGTACTAGTTTTGGATTGAACAATAGATTTTTAAATTAATTTGTGTGGTTCGAGTCGCCGGAAGAAAAATTTCAAAATTAAATCAATCCGGCAACTGGGACCGCGGTTCCAGTTAATGTGGTCCCAGTCGCCGGAAACCTCAATTTTCATGGCTAAACCGCTAAACGGATTGTAATGAGGGTATAAGCTAATTAGTAGTATCATCAAGCCCGGTTCCTTTGCGCGGTAGGCAGAATAAACTGAACGTCCATAGACTTACTGTGATTCACCGGTTTGTCGGTTGGCGAAATAAGTGGTGATCCTCATCGCCGCATTTTACATTTTTGAAAAAACCTCGAAAAAACCGCAATAACACTTTCCGTGTTCCCGGGATCTCATTATCTGAACCGAATAGGCTACCCCTAGACCACGAGACAGTCAACGTATGAGCTATATTTTTCCAAAAAGGGGGTGAAATAGGGGGTCAAATTTTTTATAAAACTTCTTATTTTGATGAGCTTTTACTTCACTCGAGGGTAAAGCTTCGCGGGTCAGTTAGTAGCTATATAATTACACAATTATTAGAGATAATGGCATTAATGACAAGTAACTGATTCTACACAACACATACAATTATCTTACGGTGATTATTTTAAGCGGTTGATATTATTAATTACTAGACCATTTGGTGTTATGGAATGGACATTCAGAAACACGTAGCCAGCATTATATCTGCCGGACTACCCACACTGTAGATAACATCGATTGCTAGTCTCCAAAATAAACGTCTAGGTCTGGTTTAGGTTTTAATTTCGATAAGAATTTGGCATACCGCCAAACCGCCTACCCAACGTAGGGATATGTAGGGTCTAGGGGTTTTTCCCCAAACAGAATACTCGAGATATAGTAATATATTTGAACCAGTAAAAAATCCTGACTATCCCATCACAGTTAGAAACCATCTACGTAATATACACTAACTTCATTTCTTCATTAATTTTTTTAAAATACATTCATGTAGAATTTGGTGCCTTAAACGCTTAACTACATAAAAATATATGCCTCTTATAAATAGTCTTAATAAATAGTTTAGTTTCACCAGGTGCCGAAAATAAATTGTTTTTTTTTACAATAAACTACGATTAAAAACGGAATTAAGGTAAATTAATTTACTACTTTTGGCGAAATCTTATATGTGATTCCTGTCCCTGCAATTAAAGAAATGTTAGAAATGGAACATACTTCTCATGTCACGTTCATCACCCTTTCTGCTACGCCAGTAATACACAGTATATATTTATAACTCAACACTCGTTTTACTTCGTAACCGAAGCATATTCATGGGCGTGCATATTTGCAATTTAAATTATCTAACTTCATTTTGTCTTTGAATTATGTATTTTCACAAAGTAGCGCCAGATTCTATTATCTATACATCTTCTATACACAAATAAATAAAATTTGTCTATTTGTAATATTAAAATAATTGGTAATTAAATGCATATCGATGTATATACGGTATATATACCAAAATATTTTTTTTACGATTTTTGTCCGTCTATCCGTCTCTCTGTCTGTCTGTTCCGGCTAATCTCTGAAACGGCTGAACTGATTTTGACGGGACTTTCACTGATAGGCAGCTGATATAATAAGGAGTAACTCAGGTTATTTTTTTAAGAATTTTTCCCACGCAGACGAAGTCGCGAGCACAGCTAGTTACAAATAATTTAAACGCAGTTAAACTGCCACAATCGACTTCCCATTTCCAGTATCTTTGGAATCCAATATTAGATTTTTAACAAATTAAAATAGGACCACTCGGGAAGTATACCTTCCCAAACTAAAAAAAGAATTTTATAAATCCTTTAAACGATCTGTTATAGATGTGAATTAGTATGAGACTGCTTCGATGTATCAGCATAGACCGCGGTGTATTGGGTTTCGTTGTACACTGTCGCCTCACGGCAGTCAGTCTTCTTCAGAATCCTCAGCCATCCAAACATATAAATAGTAATTATTTTTCAGAGTCAATTAAATTTTCATTTTTAAAAAACATATCTTTAAATCCCGTATAACAGATGGAGTTCTGTGGCAATAAACATTAAAAAACCAATCGAACTGAAACTTTCCTTTTTAGGAAATAGATTAAAAATAAGATAACAACGCACCATTAGCATCTTTGGTGTCTATAGGCGATGGTTGACTCTTCCCATCAGGAGACCCATCTGCTTGTTTGCTATCTTATGATATAAAAAATTAAAAAAATAATTAAAAAAAAATAATAAAGATAAGTCATCCTAATACTACATGCTATGTCTAGTTCACTCGGTTACACCAGAGTTGGCTTCGCTTCATAAAGGGAACACTAAAAGGCGACAAATTAAAAAAAAACAATCAAGCGCAAGTCGAACTCGCGCACGAAGTGCTCCATACACTCATAAAAAATACGAAAAAATCACGTTTATTGTATACGCCCCTTAATATTTTAATTTTTTTAATTTTTAGTATTTAGTGTTATAATGGCCAAACGAAATACGTAATTTGAGAAAATTTCAGCTTTCTAGCTGTATCACGGTTTATTAGATACAGCCTGGTGACAGACAGAGAGACGGACAGACAGATAGCGGAGGCTTAGTAATAGGGTCCCATTTTACCTTTTATGTATGGAGCCCTAAAAAATAAGTATTTGTAAAATCTGTAGATCTCTCTACAGCATGTACCGAAAAAACCAAAGAAAATTACACATAAACGACGTTTCGTTGTTCTCTTTTTTCTTCATCCAAAACTAAACCGATTTGTTTACTTTTTTACTATAAAATAAACATTTAAAATGTGTTCCTTAATAATATAATTATGTTAAAAAGGAAAACTTTGCTTTATGTTTAACACAACGGAAAACAGGGCCATATTTTCAGGTTTATATCGGTTTGTATAATATATATGAACCGATAAAAATATACATAATATATGGTTGACCATATATTATGTATAATGTATGTAAATGTAATTATGTAGGTATCTAAAACAGCACATTTGCGGTAGCAACGCACCGAATAATAGCTGTAAAACTAGCTATTTCCCGCGGTAAAAGCCACGTAGGCCCCGATCTCGCGGGAAAATTGGAATAAAAATTACGAGTAGCCTGTGTCAGTCACTCAAAAATATTGTAGGTTTGTACTGGTGAATGTAATTCCAGAGATTACTTCCTGCAAACTCACACACATACAAATTTTACTTCTTTATAATGTTAAAAGTATCGTTATTATATATAGCTATCGCATAGGCATCGTTATTTTGACCGGTATTTAGAATGGAGCTAATTTTATTTTAATTTACATTTTTATTAAATAAAACCTATATATTGATACGTGAAGCAAAAACTTTTTACCCCTTTTATGACAATTACACGAACCATGGAGTATGAAATTCAGCACAGTAAAAGTTTACATTTCGGAGAACTGCAGAAAGCTTATATTAAAAAAATATGCATTAGAAATACTTTACATTAATAAAAATAAACATTACACACACTACATTCATGTGACATACAATATGATAATAGACACACTTGTATCTATTATATCGTATGTGATAATGTATTTGTTATTAAGACTAGTTCTACGCGGTTTCTTCCCAATAACTTCCTGGTAGAACAAATTTTCGGAGGCAGCTACTGTTCCGATATATTAATGCTTTTTGTAAATCTTTTATTACGTGAAGTAAAAACTTTGGACCATTTTAAAGACACTTACGGGAAACGGAGTATTAAAGGCACAGTTTTTTTTATATCATAAGATTGCAAACAAGTGGATGGGTCTCCTGATGGAAAGAGTCAACCATCATGTTAATAACATAACCAAACATGTTAATGGTGCGTTGCTATCTTGTGGCGAGGTCTAATGCTACATGCATAAGTTTACCGGCTACCTTACCCTCGAAACCGGAACACGACAGCGACAAGCACTGACGCTATTGCGGCAGGAATAGGTAAGGCGATGGTACCTGACCCGGGCAAGACAATGCAGAACTCTACCACCTAGTAGCCACGATGGTAGTGACTCGCATAGCCAATCGGTCGCTTTTTACGACCTGCCTGGCAGAACGGCAATTGGTCTATTCTTCAATGGAGCCCGGAACCAACACGGGAAAAAGTTTAAGTTTACATTTCGGAGAACTTCAGAAAGCTAATATTTAAAAAATATGCATTAGAAATACATTAAATTAATAAAAATAAACGTTACACACACGACATTCATGTGCCATACATGATAATGTACACACTTGTATACCTAATATTTTCTTTATGGTTAAATTCTGTTCTCGTTTCAGGATTTTATTGTTTAGTCTATAGTCGAATTTCGACCAGAGGGCGATCGCTAATCAAATTAAAAGTATACAATTTATTTTTCGTTTACAAGGGTTCAGCGTGTTCGTATAAGTTATTACACCAGTTTAGCGTTTATCAACGATTATAATGTAGTTATTACACGGTAACGGCTAACGATATTATCTGTGCAGTGAATGATTTGAATAATTATCACACCTTATCTCTTCATGATAGTGATAAACTCGCTAATGTATACACCCGTGTAATTAACGGGTTTATAATGACTCTAACAGAGGATATCTCTGAATAATTATGTTGGAGTGTCCTATTTAATTAAGTATGTACAGGCTGACTGCTTAAAGACTGTACTTAATGGTGGAGGGTGTTATCTGTACTCGATTCTGATACGGATATATATAAAAGAATCACTCACACACACTAAGATTTTAATAAATAGTTGTTTAGAGCAATTTCGAATATCTAGCAAATAATCATAAATTTTCGCCGTGTTGGTCCCGGCCTCCTTTGAACAATAGGCCGTTTTGCCAGGCAGGTTGTAAAAGGCGACCGATTGGCTATCGAGTCACTACCATCGTGGCTACTAGGTGGTAAAGTTCTGCATTGTCTCGCCCGGGTCTGGTACCACCGCTTTACCTATTCCTGCCGCAATTGCGTCAGTGCTTGTCACTGTCGTGTTCCGGTTTGGAGGGTGAGATAGCCGGTAAACTTATGCATTTGGCATTAGACCTCGCCACAAGATAGCAACGCACCATTAACATCTTTGGTGTCTATAGGTGTCTATAGGAGACTCTTGCCATCAGGAGACCCATCTGTTTGGTTGCTATCTTATGATATAAAAAAATCATATAGATTTAGTTATCAATGAGTGAAGTAATTTCATTAACATAATATGGGAGACAATTTGAGGGACGTAATGTTGTAAGTGTAAAATAATGCAAATAACTTGCTGTATTATTTATTACATATTATAATTTTAAATGAAAATCGACGCATTCGATCATATAGCAAAGAAGAATTCCGCCACATCGCGCCTCGACAGGCGCTCTACCGCTAAGTTAGTGTCGACACACTAACTTAGCGGTAGAGTGTCCCGGCTTTAGGGAGACGGTCGTAGGTTTATTGTTTTCAAAGTTTTTCATATTATACGAGTAATATGGGCTGGGACCAATAGGGTACGTGAGTGTAAAGCACGCTAAAGACGACTTTGGGTATTCAGATATAGGAAACGATCACGTAATTATAGAAAAATATATATGGAAGTATACTAAAATATATGTATTAAAAACACCCAGGACCAGAAATACGAACATTTATGCTCATCATACAAAATATTTTGTCCCCGTCGGAAATCGAACCGAACTCCATCGATTGCGTAGTTAGCACTTAACTAACAAGACGATAATAAAGTGACTGGTAAGGTTTATTTGAAAAAAATATGATTTAACCGTATTTCATTGGAATGGGGTTTATTATTACTAAAATAATATTACTAGAAGTGATTTGAAATCATCTTACATCGGAAAAATTTGATCACCAAACAGGGGAACATAATATGCAGTTCCAACTAAATTAAGGTTTTCGGATGTATTGACCGCTGGAACTTGAATTTAGGTTCATATAGGTATGTACCAAGGCTGGTATCGCTAGTGAGGTGACTATATATTACTAGCTGAGCCGGCAAACATTGTTCTGCCTTTTTAACTACTCTTATTTTTTTCTATATTTTCTCACCCTTTAAACCTTCCCTGGACTTCAACAATTAATTCAAAACTAAAATTAGCCAAATCGGTTTAGCCGTTCTCGAGTTTTAGCGAGACTAACGAAAAGCAATTGATTTTTATATATAAGATTATTATTTTGTAAATATCTTGACTAAGTTAAACAATTTAACTCCTCGAAATGATTGACACTGTAACCTTTTTGCCGTACGATGGGTAACGTACTTTAGAATTGACGTTACTTTAACGGGTCAAGGTCTACCAAAGTACAAATCCTTTACTAGCAAACGAACAATATTTGTATATTATACAAAGTGGAAATATCAATTTTTATTGTATAAACGGCTTTTGGTAGTCCTTATAAATACTTCGTAATACTGAAATAATTGTTTTTAATAAAAATCTACATTAATATCATAAATGCGAAAATTTGGATGTTTGGATGGATGGATGTTTGCTACTTAATACCACAAAAGCGTCAATGTCAACTATAAACTTCCATATCGCCGACGAGCTACGGTCGACGGAGGAGGACGGACGGAGGTATGGGACCTAAAGACGACCTAACAAACCTACTTCTTTTTATATAAGAAGCTGGATAGGGTTCTAGTTCTAAGTAAACTACTCATATAAAAAGTATATTAAACAATATGCCGCGGCAATTAACCAAACCAAATCCATATTATAGATACATATTATAATGACGACATTTAAATTTGGCGTAAGGCATTTTCTAAATGGTATTTATCTTTGTAATGACGACGACGGCTTTTTTGTACACGGAAGAATCGTAGAATTTGCCTGCGACATAATTTCGACCGGCATCAATTCAACTCTAGCTCATAGACAATTTTTACGCAGCGCAAAGGCAGCGCATAAGAAGTACTTATGGACCCCTACAAATATGTCCTTAATTTGGCCTTGACTGAACCCGTGTTTTTAGCTAGGAAACTTACTAAAAATCGCGTTTTTATGAGTTTTTTTGTCTTGAAACCGATTTTATCATAAAATGCTTGATATAAAAGATGTGCACCCATGTCCTCTGCAAGATAAGTTCTATTGCAAAATCATGTGATATTGTTAGTTTAGCAGTAAATTACTATTATTTACAGGAATTGCAGTAAATTTCAATTATTACACAAAATATTGATTTCCAAAAGATATTCAAAGTCATGTAAAGTTTATCGACCTTCGTCGCAAATTCTAAGCAATAATTCCTGATCTCCGTAAAAAATACTTGCCGACTTAAATCCGTAAAAAAGTACTTGCCGACTTAAATCCGTAAAAAAGTACTTACCGTCTTAAAATCGACAAGAAAAAATCGTCAATAAAAATGTTTTCTCTGTATTTTCACCGTAAAAGATTTCCCGCATATATGATTCATAATTTTGCCCCTGTCTCCATATGATTAAGCCTACTGGTAAAGGCATTGACACTGATAGGTATTTTTCTTTTTTCTTGTATTTTTATGTTTCTTTTTGGAACGAAGTTCCTTACGGCAGGCTTGGAGGGGATAGGGATTTTGCTGCGCGACCGAAATGAAAAAAATGTGATAGTAAGAAACCGTAAGAAAAAATGCGTGGAATAAAACCGTTAAATGAGACATGCGCAGGCGCGACAGTCGCATACACAAGCGAGTAGTGCCGTTTAGCCGAAGGAACTTCGTTCCTACCTGGTGTCCCACGACACCACATCATTTTTTAGGTAAATCTTTTGATACATTTTTCAACCAACGAAGAAAATGGAGAAGTTTCTCAATTCGACGTGTATATTTTTTATGTTAGACTAACTTTTTACAGAGTAGTCTACCTTTGATAAAAAAAAAATCGATTGGAATGGGCATGCCCCGAGGAAGGCCCCATTTTAAAAAAAAAAACCGATTATACCGTAAAAAGTTTACGGACCCATTGGTAAATGGGTCCGTAAACAAGGGATGATTGATTTTAATGTGTGACCAGACATACAACTTTTATAGAGTGATTAGATTTTGATAATTCTCCTTTTATTAGATAGAATATACCACGATTATTGTCCCTTATAAGTTTTTAAAAAAATCTACCTGCCTACCTACCCATCAAAAGGGTACGAAACTGATGATAATTGATTATTCACTTCCTGATTATATATACAACCACGTATAACTTGTCCTCACTTTAATTTATTGTTAAAAAGATATTAAGGATTTTTTCTGATAAAAAATTTGTAAGATTTTTTCTGATAAAACTGTGAGATGGTGAATATTTATCGTATCATATCCGTATTTAATCAATATGAAATCTGTATCTAAATATGTTTTCTGTAAGATTCAACGTAAAATACCGGCTGAATTTGAAGGTATATTAAATGTTATCGATTTTTGAATATGTATTATGTTTGGGTCATCAAAGCTGCTAAAGGAGTCTAAGCAAAATTTTTCAACTGTAAAAAATTAACCTTACGTGTTTTTGATAAATTCACCACCATTAATTTTTACAGTGTCCTATGTAACGTAATAAATAAATGAATAAAATAAATTATTATTATAAAAAAAACAACCCTGTCTGAGACTCGAACCGAAATAAACATAACTCTTTTTGTACACAGTCGGATAAAAATTATATAGCCTTTGTCATTCTCGCAATTATGGCGAATTAATGACACCTCGCATACAACAAGCCGCTTAGGTTAAAGAGTGTCCCAACGGAGCAGCTCGTAGATTGTTATATTAAAATTGTTGTGGTTAACCTATTTACCTCAGACCATGAAGTCTCGGAACAACACATGTTATTAATTTTTTTCAAGTAGTAATTTTTATTCAAGTAACAATCTTAGCAGCAGCTCGAGATTGGCGCTGATGTGTTAAAACGATCGTGCCTCAGACGAGCTTAAAGAGCTGTCGGTCCTAACTATTGCAAGAAAGAAACAATAGTCAAATAGGTGGATATAGATCCAATTATGTTAATGTTACCTCTGGTGTTCCGCAGGGATCCTCACTTGGCCCTTTATTCTACATAGGATATCTCTACGACATAAATAGATGGTTCCTTCGCTCAAATTTTTTATTATATGCAGATGATACAAAAGTATATAAAAAAATTGAGAGTGAATTAGACTGTGCTAAGTTACAAGAGGACATAGGTCGACTTGAAAAGTATTAGGATTTGAATCGCATCAAGTGAATGTCTCTAAATGTTTATGTATAACATTCTCTAGGCAAAAAAATCCAATATTTTCTGTATATCTCATCAACAAAAATATTGTTACAGGAACAAATCTAGTGCGCGATTTGGGGTTATGTTTGGATCATAAAGTTACTTTTACAAAACATATAGGCGCTATAACAGATCGCGCGTATAAAAACTTGGGATTAGACGTACTAGACACACTCCTTTGTTCTATATCAATACCTACAATACTACATATGCAGCAAATTGTGCTATTGATAGGCTTAAAAATACACTTAACGGAAAATTTGCATGTGCCGATCATTCTGTATGTCTAAAAAAGAATTTAAAAACTGTATCTTGGAATCTATCAATGAAGACTTGTAAACATGCGCACATACATACACGCACGCATACACGTACATACATACACACACATACACACACACATACACAAACACACACACACGCACTTTATCCGTACTTTAATTACACCGTAATTTAAGAATGCGAATTTTAGTATATTGTGTAAATTTAACATAAGTCTTAATTTTTTTATTTTTACTAATTTCATTTCATATTTTCAATTTGAAGTTGTTACATATTTACTGTTTGTTTTTTGTTGTTAAATTTTAAATTATCATTTTCACTTTCATTACTAAGTGTTTTTGTGTGACACGTTTAGTTATTATTATTCATTTGCTTACATATCTTCATACTAGATCCCTTACGGGGTAGGCGGAGTGAAACGAGTACCATTACCATATGTCACGATACTTGCAGTTCTGACTACTGTTCTACTATAATTACTAATAAATAAAAAAATAAATAATTAAGTTAGCCAAAAATACTTCCCATAAATTTAACTAAATAAATTATTGTAAGAACTGCAATCAGAATTATTGGTCTAACCTGTTTTCGGAACTAGCTGGAAATGAAAGACAGACAGATAAATATCTTTTATATTTACTGATTAGGCTTTTTTATAAAAGTTAAATTATTTTGAAACGCTATTCAATATTTATGGTGTTGTTTATTGTGTTGTATTTAAGTCCTGCATATATAATGGAAATCCATAACTGGCCGTAAGCCCAAGCTACGCTTTGTATGTAGGTATTTTGTTGTTAAGCGCTGTGAGAAAGAAAAAAAGAAATAAATAAATAAATAACCATAGATGCGACGATGGAAATCATCATCATTTCATCTACCGACAAACCAGGGAGTCGTGGTGAATTTAACATCTATTAAAATTTGGTTCACTCTGCCTACATCACAAGGAAACTGGTGTGAGATATATTTTAAATACAGCTATCAGATAGCTCTCCTGATGCAAATAGATAGCAATCGCCTATAAACACGATGTGTACCTTTTGTACGCTTTTCTTTGTTTATGTAATTGTAATAATTAATGTTGTGTACCTTAAAATATTAAATAAATAAATTAAATAAAACACTAATGATTTTAATAGTGCGTTTCTATTCGTGTAGCAGAATGGTAATGCCACATGCATGAGTATACGGGCTACCTTACCTTCTATACCGAAACACGACATGACATACATTGACGCTATGTAGCAGAAATAGGTAAGGCGGTGGTACCAAACCCGGACGAGAAATTGCGGAACTCTACATGCTTTATTTGTTCCAAAACTTGTTTATCATGCCTTTAGAATTGGAAACATATTAATAAATAATTCCACGGCTCACTGGGTCGTGAATATTTGAGTGAATATGTGTATCAAAATGAAGTATCTTATATTCATACAAAATAAACGAACAGTCATTATATATTAATATTGGAACATGGACGTTATTTACAGATAACATTCATGGATACATACTATATGTGTGCGTGATTGTTTAACCAGTGGGCTATGATCCTGAATCAAGAGGTTAGCATACTGTAATATGGCAAATAGCACTGATTCGTAGTATTTGTGCAAAAAGTTGAATTTAGGATAAAATACTTTCGTGGTCTAGGGTTAGCCTATTCGGCTCAGATTCCCGGATCCCGGGTTTGATCACCGGGTCGGGCAAAAGTGTTATTGAGGTTTGTTAGAGGTTCACAAAATCTCAGTAGCATCTTGGAGTCTGGCGAGCGGTGTCTTACCACTCCCGTGCCTTGAAAGAGAACGCAAAGCCCTCGGTCCCGGTTATCACTAGAAGTAGTCGATAATCGCTATGAGGTCGGTGAAATGCGGCGATGAGTATCACCATTCATCACTCTTCCGACGAACCGGTGAATCGTGGTAAACAAAAGTCTAATAATATAAATAATATATATATATATATATATATATATATATATATATATATATATATATATATATATATATATATATATATATATATATATATATATATATATATATATATATATATATATATATATATATATATATAATAAAGGATTACTTTACCTACCCCGTAAGGGAACCGGGGTGATGATACGTTTTAGGATAAAATAATTTTAGGATTTTGACCAATCGCAATACACTTTACTCAAGTATTGATACCGGGCGTGGACGTGGACGCTTGCGGTAAAATTTGAATGAGTACCCCCACAACAATCTCGGTATGGCTGAGAGTCTCGGTAATTCTTAGCCCAGAATCGGGACAGAGTCCTCGATTAGATATGTAGCCAAGAATACAGCGACTGAGATCTCGATCGAACCTTAATAATATTGCTGACATATTTTCCAATTAGAAAAACCCCTAATAACACTGAGATATTTTTCTAATTAGAGAACCTCCTAATAATAGTCCCTCAATAATTATTATATTTTCTAATCTAACAAATCCCTTAATTTTAAACAATTCCTAATTCGACTCGACATTCTTCATTCGAACCGCAAGTGAATGGAACATGTTTCCTGAGTCTGTGTTCCCCGACGAATACAATCTAGGGATTTTCAAGAGAAGAGTGAACAGGTACCTTCTAGGGGAGCACGTTTTATCTTAGGTCGCATCTTAGCTTACCATCAGGCGAGATCGTGGTCAAAACTAGTAATCACTAGACAAAAATATAAGCAGCGGTCAGTATTATAATCTGAATGCTCGAAAAAAAACCTCTGTAATTTGATTCTCAGTGAAATTAGTATAGCGTGACTCCACTGTATCAAATTGTTACCTAATTTAGTTTAACGTGGATGTCAGGTAATGACCATATTACCTATATAATGTTTCACATATTATCTCTCAACTAGATTTGTTTATGTTAAATGATCTGATGAGTGATGACTATTTACAACTTCGGTTGAATCGTAACGTAAGTGCACTGGATGCGTTTCTTACCGCCTGGTCACGTGAAATTCGCGCTGGCGAATCTTCGCGCGATGCATATTGCGAAGCGTCTAGCGACTGGCATGCTTAGTGAGCGATGATTCGCAGTTTGTACCGCGCAAATATTCGTGGGCCTCAATTTCCCGTGCCTAGGCGGTTAGGCAGAAGCACAAAATACATAATAGTAGTATGCGTTCCAACTAAGAATAGCATCGCGCTTGTTATCAACTTCATACCACAAGTGTGAAATTAATAAAAATATTTGTTCAAAAAATGTTGCTGGTTTATTGAAGAACAAATAACGTTTTAATAATGTTATTTTCATCAATAAAAATATTAAAAAACATCAGTCTAGCTGTTCATCTATATAAATGTAAAAAAAGTCGTGTGAGTTACACCACTTATTACGAGTATAAGTCAAAAACGACGGGGGCAATATCCGTCCGTGTGGCGGGTTTTTTTTATGTCACAATGGTTATACATGGTAATAGTAAATCTAAAAAACTATAACAGGGTTAGAAATATTAGCACCCGGCTTGCCCGGGTAACACGATTACGTTGCCCAGTGCGGACGTTGTGTCTCCGCTCTCAATTGGTAAACGAGATTAACTTCCAGCTCTAACCGGATCACCTCTAGTAACAGTTAAGATGTATTTAAGTTTTCTGAGACTTCATAGCTATTATCACTATCTGCGTATATTTTGAGCTAAATTATATTATAACTTATGTATCGCGTTGGGTTAAATTCAATTATAAACAAAACAATGAAATTCCTGTTTTTACAACAGACTTTAGTCGTAAAGAAAACTGTATACATGTGTGTATATTATCATGTATATCACATGAATGTAGTGTAAAATTTTTATTTATAATTTAATGTATTTCTAATGCCTATTAATTAAAAATAATACGTTTATCTAGTACTCTAACTGTGCCAAATTACATACTCCACCGTTTGCGTAATTGTCTTAGAGAAGGAACAAAGTTTTTACTTCCCGTATTAATACGAAAGATTTATAAAAATGCGTAATATATCGGAACAATTAAGTTGCCTTCAAAAATTGGTTCTGCGACGAAGATATTAGCAAGGAACCTCGCAGTTACTCTTCAACATGATCACATACGACGGCAAAAAGCGTTTATACTTTATAGATCGGAATAATAAAGTTGCCTCCAAACATTGATCTAACAAGGAAGATATTGACAAGAAATCTCGTTGTTACATTTGTGAGTAACAAAGACATGATCACATACGACGGTAACAAGAGTTTTATAGATCGGAATAATAAAGTTGCTTCCAAAGATTGGTTCAACGAGGAAGATATTGGCAAGAAACCTTGGTAAGTATTAACATAATATAATACCCAATAACATATGATGGTGAAAAGTGTTTATAGATCGGAATAATAAAGTTGGCTCCAAAGATTGGTTATAAGAGGAAGACATTGGCAAGAAACCTCGTAGTTATTCTTCATATTAACAAATGCCCAAAAATATTAAGATACTATAGAGGTATCTTCACGCCCATATCCCCGAAGGGGTAGGTAGAGGTACAACAAGTGCACCCAAGATTAGCCGAAGATACTTGGTCCCACAAATGTGATAGGTGTCAAGCCTATCGCCAACCGGGCACTTTCCAATCCCGAGCAACTTTGTGTTTCTCAGAAAACTGAAAAAACACTTTTTTATATGACTTATGACTTTTATGACTTTTATGACCTTTGCTGTAGAGGTCGTTGTAAATATCTAATAACATACCATGATAAAGTCGTTTATAGATCGGAATAATAAAGTTGCCTCCAAAGATTGGTTCTACGAGGATGATATCGGCAAGAAACCTCATAGTTAGTGTTCTTAGCAATAAATAGTATGACGTGTTTGCATGAAGAGAGTTAAGAATGTGGAAGCAGGCAGACAAGTCTGCCTGGATCGTGATGTATAACATCACGATCCAGTCAATTTTCTGCGTTCTCTGCAAGGGATTTGGCGAGAATATATGTATATATGTACATATGACTATGAAAATAAGTCACGCTTTATATTTGTATATTATTAAGTAATTTTATATCAGCGGTTGTAAATACATATTAGTACAAAAAATAAATTATTAGCCAAGGATATCTAAGTTATGTTTTGAATCCGCGTATATTATTTTATTTAAATGTTACTGGAGTAAAGATTAAAAACGTGACAACCACGTAACAGGAAAATAACTGATTCGGTAGGCACTTAAACACTGTATTATTGTCATACAATAAGCGTATTGTTTTTGTACAGTAATTCATCATCAAGTCTAAAAATTGTGTTCTAAAGACATTGAATTGTTTTACGACAAGAGTAATGTTTTTATTCAGTAAATTCATCGTCTGAGCTAATGTTGCCAACGTATTTAAAATCACTGATTTTTTTTAAACAGGAGTAATTTTTTAATACAGTTATTCATCTTCTTAGCTATTTCTGCCACTGTGTCTTATTTCTATCCAAAAAACAGTGAAAAACAGAGAGTTTAAAGTACTTTGTACTAGAAAGACCATGCTAAGTAGAAGTCGTATTCCATTTCGTTAACACGTTATATATATATATATATATATATATCGCAATTACGTTATATATATATATATATATATATATATATATATATATATATATATATATATATATATATATATATATATATATATATATATATATATATATATATATATATATATATATATAGCAACATCAGTGCCGTGGCGCATACCTTGTCTAGTACATTAGTACATAGAAGTTTTTGCTGAAGAATAATGTTTGTATCGCAATATTCTTAGCTCAGTGGCGTAGTTAGCCTTGGTGTCACGGGTGCGGCCATTATGGTCACCCTCATTCAGAAAGCTGTCTGAAAGTACTACCATAGTAGTAAGAAGCGACGGTAGCCGAGTTGTATAGTACCTTATGCATCTCCTCAATCGCATTGTTAGCGCTTCTTACTGTCGCGTTTAATCATGCAAAAATCGGAGTGCTGTAGTATCGAAACATTAGCATGGGATTGTTCAATCCAGCCATTCGAAAAGCAACACATTAATATCTTTGGCGACTATAATAATCGATGTTTATGTATTTCCATTAACAGAAGACAGTAGCTGTGCTGACATTAGACTTACACTTCTATGACTTATGATAGCTCCTTAAAAGAGTCTCAGAATAATCCGCAATACGGTATATCCCATGATGTCCCACTTTTAAAGTTACTAGCGCTTGCTCTTGGTCGAAATTGATCATAATTTTTTGGCTCCGTTAGACCATAGACTAAACCAAAAAGTATCTTCTAAGTTTGACGGCAGAACATAGCCATAAAAGACCTTAATAAGACTAGCAAAGTATTGTGAGGGTTTTTCGAGGTTTTCTCGAAAATCCAAAATCCCTAAGGTGCTGATCGACGGGCGAGCCTATACCCCAGTCTTAATGATCTAAGAGCCTTCGAACCACAACTCATGGCCTATTGTACTACATCAAACCGTGGTATTGTGATGATACACGGGCGAACTTTACCGACGAGCCATAAGACCGTGGTGTAGGGTCACCCGTTGATCAGCTACTTTAGTATCAGCTTGGAGTCTGACGAGTGATGTCTTACCAGTCCCGTGCCTCAGATAAGCACGTTAAGCTTTCGTTCCGGTTATCTCAAGAAATAGTCGATAATTGTTATCAGGTCGGTGAAATGCAGCGATGAGGATTACCACTCATTTCGCTAAGTGAAAAACCGGTGAATCATGGCGAAGTTGTAGACGTTCGGTGTACTTTGCCTACCCACAAGTGAACCGGGCGTGATGATATAAATATTTGAAATACTAGTTTGAGCAACCACTGAGCAAGTTAAAATAGATCGTTTATTTACATATTCAGTTTCGCGTGCATAAAATATGACCTGAACCAAATAAATTTTTACCTTTAATGTCATTCGATCCTTAATCCAGTCATATTTTATAGTCAAAAAACCAAATTTAATTAGTTTTTGCATTTTTTGTCAATATTGATATTATTATATTACATTGTTTACATCACTTTAGTTTCTCTATTTGACACCAAGGCGCTCTACTTTCAGCAGCAGTGCTGCCTCTATAGTTCGCGCACGATCCCTGTATAATAATGTTAACCTTCTGCGTTCCTTCGCACTTTAATCATAGAACTCGGAGTGAACTGTCCCGAACCATTGCGAGATATCGCGTCCGGGAGAAGTGTCTGTGTGTGCTATGCTCGAATATTACTTATATGTACATTGACTTCTGTTAGTGTCTAGTATTCTGTGCTTTAACTGTGCCAATTTTCATACTCCACCGTTAGAGTAACTTTCATAAAAAGGGGTACAAAGTTTTTGCTTCATATTTTAATATATAGATATGATATTGCTCTACATTATTGTGTAGACATTCACGCGAACGGTGGAGTATAAAAGTTAAAGTTTACATTACGGAGGACTCCAGAAACCTAGTATTTTAGAAAATCGTGCGGTGAAGTGGGACACCAGATAGGAACGAAGTTCCTTTTTATGAAAAATCTTACGCTTTTATTTAACGTTACGAACGTTTTTTGCCGATTAGGGTACCCCTCCGCAACGCCCCATAAGGAACTTCGTTTTAATAATATACATTAAATACATTAAGTTCATAGAAATAAACACTATACACACCACATGTGACAATTAATGACAATTAATCACTGACGTCTAATATGTTAGAGGTCAGTGTAATTAATGGTGGTTAATATACTGCATAGCGTTAAATTATAGCGCGCTATGGATACTCAACGTATAGCGTACGCTATTTAGATTCTATTCGGCGCTATAACATAATGCCACGCTATATACCTAGCGGCTAGCGTAGGCCGTAGTTAATAACATTATAACCTACAAAGTTACAAACTACGCGATCTAACGAGTAAAGTGCTAGACCGTAGACCAGTGTTTCTTAACCTGTGGTCTGCGAGCGTGTATGTGGGGGTTCGCCGAGTTATCTATGGATATTTGAATTAAAAAATAAATACTAATGTTTTTCACTAAGAGGGTCTTTGAAATTGTGCTTTATTTATCCGCGGACTGAAAAGGTTAAGAAACGCTGCCGTAGACGCTAGACGTTATAACTTAGTTTATAACGTTATAGCGCTCAGTCATCGCTCGCTGTATGACGTTGTAATGAATCACGCGCTATCTCGACCGGCTCGCGCGATCAGTGTTCAGTTACACGTTATAATATAGTCTATAACGTAGCGCGCTAGAAAAATATAGTTTATAGACTATAACACGCTATCATAAAATAGTTTATTTGAACAATGCTAAAGTGTAAATTAATCTTGCACAAGAGAAAGAGAGTTTCCTTTATCTATGAAATTAATACCTACACAAAATATTATGTATCAAATAGCATCTTTTTTGTTCTTTACAGCAAAAGTCTATTGTCAAACTTCGAAGAGATTTTATTGTTTAGTCTATGGTACTAATTATTGCTATACCTTTTCTTCATCAGGGACCATATTTTCTTTATTTTAGTTTTTATCTGAGTTTACCAAGTATGTATGAAAATTTATTTCCTTTATTGTTCTAAGTCCTTTTTGAAGAATAGATTATGTTGATGGCAGAGTTATGTTACCATGAGGTTGTAATGCCATATACGTATAAGTTTAATTATTCTACTAACCGGAACACGACAGTGACAAACATTTACACTATTGCGGTAGACATAACTCGTCGTAGGTAATGAAGTGGTTTCAAACTCGGGCGAGGCAATGCAGAACTCTACCACCTAGGAGCCACAGTGGTAGATACTCGTATAGCCATTCATTTGTCTTTCATGAACTATCTAGCAAAATGACACATAATCTATTCTTCAAAGGGGGTCTTTGAAGAGTAGACCATCACAAAAGTTCTAACCAAAGAAAAACAAGTCCATACATAAATAATAGATATTTTCATCGACTGTGTTATTGAAGTCTCGCTATTGTATATATGAAAAATATTTCACTGTGAAACCCCTAGTGAAATACTACCAAAGTATAATTGTACACATCGCTACATTTTTAGAATCGATACGTCTTTAAGCCTCGGAAAGCCAGTGCATTCAAGCGTGGGAAGTCAAACGAATAATATGATACAGTCTGCAATATAATTTTACCCTTTTATTTATTCAACCTTTTTTTTGTACACACAAAAAAATATTTTTATAGCATACGATAACAAACAAGCAGATAACACTAACTCTCCTGATGGAAAGAGAAACCATCGTCTTTAGACACCAAATATGTTAATGGTGTGTTGCTGTATCCGTGTGGCGAGATGTCAATGCCACATGAATTAGTCTACCGGCTACCTAACTCTCCAAACCAAAACACGACAATGATAAGCATTGATGTCTTTGCGGCAGGATAAGGTAAGGCGATGCTACCGGCTAACTGTATCGGTAATTGATCGGCTACTTTACCCTCCAAATCGAAACACAACAGTAACAAGCACTGACGTTATTCCGAACGCGGTTGAACGTTGCAAAACTCTACCACCTAGTAGTCACGATGGTAGTGACATGTATAGACAATAGTTCACCTTTAATGATCTGCCTGGCAGAATGGCAGATCGTCTATTCTTCAAAGACGGCCCGGACCAACCCGAGGAAAAATCTATATCTTACAGGTAACCCAATCCCAGATCAAATATAATTAATTTATTACATCAAGTATCAAGACCAAGATCTTAAGGCGAGGTATTTTGACGCGCGTCAGTTCTATAGGAAATGGACGGCGCGGTATGTTCTGAAACCGCTGGGAAACGTGCTATTTTCCGGATAAATAAATATAGAACTTCAGCTGAAAACCAAAATTTAGTACATTCTTTTTTGTATTTAAAACTAAATACCACCATATAAAAATCATGTGAAAGATTAGAAATATTATTAACAAATTATTTGTTTTAGAATTTTTTTAACCTGTTTTCGGAATTTAATATGATCGAGTAAAGTACATTCTATCATGTAATAAATTAGCACATTCCTTAGATAACATCTTTAGGTATATCGTGTAATTTTTGTAAAATTGTTATTTAACAATCAATCAAAAAAACGTGATTTAGCAAACCAGTTTTTCCGTTTGTTCCGATGCCTCGCCTTAAGGTTATTATTATTGTTATTATTCTCTTTATTTGCATTATTTTATTATTTTAAATATATTTATAATTATAACATTTTAAAAAAATACAACTTTATAAAAATAAATATAAAATAAGTATAAAAATAGATTTTCCGCCGACTGGAACCTTGCAGCTAAGCCTTCGGTGGTCAGAGCGACAGAGAAAGAAACCTCCTTACTGCTGTCCTGTCCCTAACACTGCCGCCTTCTGTATAGAATAGAATATAGAATAGAATAGAGTATAGTTTATTGCATCAAGTATGGTACATTAAGGTCTTAGAATTATATAATGGATCTCACATATTTGACCAGTTAAGGCATGCAATATTTAATTGTATCTGACCTTTGATCCAGAATTGTAGGGAGGGCTTTTGTAAATGTACAGAACCCCTCTATACAATTCTGGATGACCGAGTCTCTTCGCCACAAGACCGTTTATAGAAACGATCATCGGGATAATCATTGTTGAGGCTACACCTCCACCTGAGTAATCTCGTGAGGTAAGTCCAAATACTTAGATAATTTTGCATTTTCTGCTTTCACGAGGTTATCTTCATGCGGGATTGAGTTATCGACAATAAAGTTCTTCATTCGATTTACCAACACGATATCAGGTCATTATATTATTATGGTCAGACAAGGAATGCAAATAAATGAAGAGAATATAATAAGAAACCGCCCACTATCACATCACAGTCTGGTGACAAATGGACAGACGGACGGATAGCGGAGTCTTAGTAATATGGTCCTGTTTGTACCCTTTGGTAACGGAACCCTATAAAGGAAGTAGATAGACTGTAGCATAAAAATTTAAAAAACTGTAGTATCTGCAGGCATACGAATAAGTGGATTTGATTGATGGAAAGCGATCACCACTGTCCATAGACATTTGCAACACAAAAGGTTAGTTGCAAATGCGATACTGGCTTCTGAGAATTTTATTGTTCCTCTTAAAAATTTCAATATCAAAGCTGCTCGATAAAACCGTGTGAGGTAAATTGTTCCAGAGTTTGAACGTTCGTATTATCTAATCAAACTGTAGGTGAAATTTAAATATTAGAAAAAAAAAAACAATTTTCATAGGCAAAGGGAACCGAACGTCAAATGATCTTCCGGTTCATCAAAATTCACCAGATCGTTAGCTGGCGAGATCTGTGTTGCCCATCGCCGCATTTTATCGATCTAATAATAACGATTACTGCTTATTTCCCTTGATAACTAAGACCAACAATACTAGGCGTTTATTCGAGTTATGCGGACGTTAGCTCACGACAACAATTCTAACTTTTAACTGCAGTTTCCAGCAGTTGCTGCTGACTTAGATTTTTGAGAAAAAGCTTTAAAAAACCTATACATATAAAGACTGACTGGTGAGTTACGTTCGGTACTTCTGGATAGTACTCGGCACTCGATTCCTGTTAAAATGAAATAATAAAATTAGGGGCTTAAATTTTGACCAATATTTCTCTAAACATAAGTGAAACGTGGATATTATACTTTCTAAGCACGCCGCGCTGTTTGTTTTGTGCCTACCTATTGTTGATAGCGCGCTACGTGACACGTGCGTCCGCGCGGTGTCCAAGTATGACGGGTAAATATAGGATTCTCGGTGTACTGTTTACTAAGTTTAGTAAGAAGTATTTTAAAATTTATTATTGATGTTATTTTTTCTCATCATATATGATCACCAACTATCACGTCCTTAAATATTGAAGTTAACTCACCAGTCAGTCTGTATAATAATACCTATATAATAATACAGCCTGGCCCGGGATTCAATCCGGAACCTATAAAATGTGTCAGGTTGTTAAATCGATGCGAGTGCATATTCTGTATGATAGTACTATTAGCCAATTTCTCTCTTTAGATCTCCGGGATTCGATCCCCGGGTCAGATGAATATGTTACTTTGGTGCTATTCCTGGTGCCCCAAATCTATCGGATTAATTAATAATTCGTTAGTTTTTGGGGGCCTATTAGAGCCTAATCAATTGCTTAATTTGCTTATAGGCAAATCCAGCACTGGCTGTCGTCCATGTCATGGTTATATCTATCTATCTATCAATGCAAGCCATACCTCACTAAGCCATACTAGAGAAGATTACGTATAGGTCATATCATGGTTATTTTGTATGCTCAGAGTAAACACTTACGAAAACATAAGAGCGTTTGCGAACTAGTCTAGTGTAGATACTTGGTTCAAGAGCTGTCAAGTTTTGGTCAACCGCACAACACACTTTATGATAAATACTTGGTACTTTTATATGTAAAATCGTTTTTTTATCCGAATTACCAAAAATGAGGAGGTTCTTAATTCGGTTTTCGTGTGTTGGTGAAATCAGAACACGGCCAGCGCGGTTTAGAAAATTATTTGTGTTAGGGAGGGCATACTTTTCATTTCGTCCCATATAAATTTAAAGAAGATCTGATCCATAGTTCCAGAGATAGAGGAATTAGAAGCTTAATGGAATTAGAAGCATAGAAAATTTATCATACTATAATTGATAGTATGATAAATTTTCTAAATGTGAAAGTCTGTCTGTCTGTTGAGCTTTCACGGTTAAACGTTGGTATGAAAAATTGAATATTGGTATATCTGCGACTTATTAGTCACATACAAATCCGCGTGGATCAGCTAGGGTAAAATATACTTAGATACTAATCATATACTGATAAATCATGAGTCTGTATTAGAGCACTACCTTACATAAATAGAGGTAAATTTTATGTCATTCTTTGGCAACAAAACAGATACGACAAAAATTTCGAAGTGGCGTTTTATGAAATTGACCGTATAAAAACGAATAGTTATGAAAAACGATTTTTGTGAAACTTATTAGTTTGGAAAAACAAAACCTTATCTAAATAAATAACTTCATCTAAATTATTAGAGCTGTTTTGAGATACACGAAATCCATAACAATTTTATAAATCTGTCTGTTATGCTTTCATGACTAAATCGCTAAAGCGATTTTGATAAAATTAAGCAATGAATCGTTTATAGACGAAGTCTAACATAGGCCATTCCGTTCAATCAATGGTATACGTACCATTGGTTTGCTCCTGATTAGACCAATGAAGCGCAGTACTCAGAATTTAATTTGATGAAATCACTTTACTTCGAAGTCTTTCACACAAAATACCACAAATAGGTATGTCAAATGTGTTACGATTTCTAAAGAAAATCTCGAAAAATAGTAAATTTCAAGACTATTCGTTTTCGCAATCTCCGCCGTAAGTATCGACTAGTCGGCCCCACGGGTATGGCTGAGAGGCGAGAGTTGAGTAACGTTGTTCCTCATATAAACTACCCCCCAGACAATGCACTTACTGGATAAAATCGACCGCTGGGAAGAGTAAGGTTCGTGCAATATAGTTGCGACACTTTTCTATTGTACTCCCATCTCAGACTTCAGACTTCAGACTTCTAAAAATATATTTTAACCACTAAAAAATTAAGATTTGGGCTTTTTAAAATATAGTCGGAATAACTCTCTTCATTGTCAATTTGTGTCGTTTGGGTTATAATATGAACTCAAAAGGTAATTGTGTGTTTTAGGGTCTGCTTACACTAGACTATTTAAATAAATTTAAATTAAGTAAATTTTTTTCTCCTAAAATGTAAATTGTGTTAGGGATATTATTAAGCTACCTACTTTTTTACCGGTGTTGGCAACGGGCTCCTTTGAAAAATAACCCAACTACCGTTCTGCCAGGCAGGTCGTAAAAGGCGATCTGCCTGGCAGAACGGTAGTTGGCCGGTAGTTCACGAGTCACTACCATCGTGGCTGCTAGGTGGTAGCGTTCTGCATCGTTTCACCCGGGTCTGGTACCACCGCCTCACCTATTCCTGCCGCAATAGCGTCAGTGCTTGTCGCTGTCGTGTTCCGTTTTGGAGGGTAAGGTAGCTCGTAAACTTATGCATGTGGCATTAGACCTCGCTACAAGATAGCAACGCACCATTAATACCTTTGGTGTCTATAGGTGATGGTTGACTCGTTCCATCAGTAGACCTATCTGCTTGTTCCCTATCTTATGATATGAAAAAATACAATTAACGAAAACCTTTAAGGATTAAGTTTATTTCAATTTTCACAGATAATTATTACAAAATAATTTTGATTATATGATTGCTTTCAAAATTCTCAGTATTATCCGCCGAATTAACTGAACTTTGCTAAAAAAATCATCAAAAAATACTCCAGTCGTTTTGGAATCCACAGGAAACATACATACACATATCAACCTCTACATTTGTATAAGATCATATTATGTTTTTCTTGTTGAACAACCTTGACCTTTTAGTTTATAATGTCACGCTAGACTTCAAATCTGACAATAATAATGACATTTCATATGTAAAAAACGATTATGGCGATAGATATAAATCATCACAGATTCATTTATTATTAATTTAGGACATAAATATTTGATTTACCCTCTTTCTCTCTTTCTTTCTTTTATCTCCTTCTAATAAATAACTGCACTAAAGTGATGCGTAGATCCGACTATCCGACTGACATTTTTGTAGGTATACTATGTATATAGTATACCTACAAAAATGTCAGTCGGATATTCCCGATTCGAGATTTTTCAACATTGTTTTTTTCGAACATTGTTTTCCTTGCAACTCGTATTCGCTAAAAGCGCGTTAAATAATTTCAGAAGGTTAATATATTAAGTTTTTCAATTCACGCAATATCTTTGAACAGATGTAATAGATATGTTTTTTTTTATTATCGACTGATAAGCGCTTGACCTCGATCTCGGCTGATGGTAAGGTAAGATGAGGCCTAAGATGTTACGCCCCTTCTTTAGAAGGTACCTGTTCACTCTTTTCTTGAAGATCCCCAGATTACCTGTTCACTCTTTTCTTGAAGATCCCCAGATTGTACTCGTTGGAGATCACAGACTCAGGAAGCATGTTCCAGTACTATGTTGAGTCGAACCACTTTGTCCGGGTACTGTGCGCCTCGACGATCGATAGAAAAACGGGGATGGCGGAATTAAGTCGTGCAATTCCGCAGCGCACTCTCCAAAGTGTATCCGATAAAAAACCGATAAACTAGCCACTCTGGGTCGATGAGCGAGGCTCTAGAGTTTTTTGCCTACCAGATCATCGTCATGTATGAGCCCCTTGACACGCCTCTCTATCGCCTCACGTGTCTCCAGCTGGTATTTGGCGGATTCATCCCAGAGGTGAGAGCAGTTCCACGCGTGAACGGACTTGTGCTTCATAAAGGTTGAGCAACTGTCCCGGGCTGAAATACTGTCTCACCTTGGCCAGAATACCAAGCTTTTTTGAGGCAACTTGAGCTTTAGATTCGGTGTACAAACCAAAGTTGAGAGTATTTTATTTTATTTTTTTATTTATTACACAGTACATGAAAAATCATTCTGGAGCTCTAACCTCTATACTAGGATAACCCGTGTTATAGAGGTTAGATCCTTTCCTAAGATTCAACAGTTTTAATAACTAATGTCTAAGTACATTAGTAATCTCACATACATTAACTCCACATGCAGTTACTAAAATACAAAAATGTGTAACATTATAGTACATAATTGCTTTCCTTGTGTAGTATGTGTGTGAGTGTGTGTGTGAGTGTGTGTATGTGTGCGCGCCAGAATGTGTGTGTATGTGTATGTGTGTATGCATCTACATATGTGTGTTGCATGAGAATAATGCCCCCAAAAGCTACACATGTGCATAGATAATGTTTTCCAAATTATAATAATCAATTTGCTGAAGCCATTTTAAAATTTGTGTCTTAAGTTTGTTAATATTTATTTTATATAAAGGCATAGAACGTCTTAATAAATTTGATAGATATGGTGCTAGAAATTGATAGTGTTTCTTGAAAAATGTCTTTTTAAAAGGGGGTATGGCATATCTAATTGTTCTATTTTGATCCGATGAAAGGAATTTGTCCTTTTCCATCAAGTAGTGGAGAATATATTTGTATACAAAAAGCTTTCTAACTCTTAATACATTTGTCATTTCGTAAACTCTCTGCGTTCTTTCTAGCTCTAATATATGCATTTTAATGCACCTCCCCAGGCTGTAATACAATATCATATCAAATTTTAAGCTAATGCTTTAGAAATAGTTATTATCAATTGATGATTTGCATAATTTTGTAGGTGATAAGGTGATACCAAGGAGCTCGAGGTGGTCAGTTATCGGCACGGACACACCCTGGAAAGACGGAGATAGATGGAATGGACTCCGTTTAGTGGAGAATAGACATGCCTGGGTCTTAGTTGCATTAAACTTGGCCAGATTGGCATTGCCCCAATCGGAGACTGCCTGTAAGGACAGTTTCATACGATCGACCACTGCCTCTCTGAGAGACTGGATCTGTGCCGTACTGGCCCGCGCACTGGAAACGTAACTCTCCACAATTGTGCTATCATCTGCGTACTCATAGATACCGGGCTTCATCCGATTGTTAAAGTGTAGCAGGAATAGAGTTGCGGAGAGAACAGCTGATCCCTGAGGGACTGCGGCATTTATAGCCATTTGGTCAGACAAGCAGTTGTCGATGACTACTCTAATCGACCAGCCACTTAGAAAATCTGAGATCTAGGCATAGAGACTAGTAGGCAGACCATACTATGGAAGCTTGCCAATAAGAATATCATGACAGAGCCTGTCAAAGGTCTTCGAGATATCAAGGGAGACAGCTAGTGCTTCCCCATGATTTTCCATGACCGAGCTCAAGATGTAAGTGGCATACGCTAGAAGATTCCCAGTGGACCGATTTCGGCGAAACCCGTATTGGCGGTCACTGAGTAGATCGTTCGCTTCTAGGCTGCCTTTAATGGGCACAGGCTGCATGTTGGCAAGCTTCCATGATATCTATACTTTTCCAGTCGTCATTAAAAGGCGAAAGAGGCGTGTCAACACATGAGCGAGTTCAGGTGCAAAGTTTTTCAGTACTATGGCTGAAATCCCATTTGGGCCACTGGCTTTGTTCACGTCCAGATTCCGCAGCGTTTTAAGAACCTCAGTCTGACGGATGCGAATTTCAGGCATATTTATCTCGCATCCAGGTAGACTGGGTGGTTTCGCATGGGTGGGACGCGAGTTTTCCGTGAATAGAGTAGTAAACATGTTTGCTTTCTCTACGGCGGTGTGAGCCAGCGTCCCATCCAGTTTCAGCAGTGGAGGAAGTGAGGGGCGGCAGAAATTCGATTCAACCGACTTTGCCAGGGACCAAAAGGTTTTAATACCTGAGGGGTATGAAGCCAATTTGTTCGCAATACGGCTGACGTGGTTAACTCGAGATTTCAGTAGAGCCTTTTTGCAGGACTTGGCGGCCCGGTTGAAGGCTTTCTTCTTCTCCGATACGTCCTTGCCTTGCGGTGTCGAGCATCTACCCAAGCCAGATATGCCTCATGCTTTAGCGACTCGGCGCGTCTACAATCGGCTCTGAACCAGGGTTGAGCTTTACTGGACATGGCAACGTGGGAGAAAACAATAAAGTACTCCATTTCTTAGCGTAGCAAATCTGTCACAGCATCCGCGCTGATCGAGGAGTCTTCAGAAGAAAAGCAGACAGACCGCCAGGTATAGGACGCAAAGAAGGAACGCATCTCGTCCCAATCTGCTGACTTGTATCACCACACACGCCGAGAGCCCTTGGGACTGGAATCGGGCGGCGAGTAGACAGATACAGATTTCACCAGGCAATGATTGGAGCTGCCAAGCGGCGAGGAAATCGCCACTGAGTAGCAGTCCGGATCCGCAGTCAGCAGAAGGTCCGACAATTGCCTGTATGGCAACATCATCAGGAACCCGCGTCGCTTCTTGAACCAGCTGGGTGAAATTTAATGCTAAAGCGAGTTTTCGCATCTCTCTCACAGCGAGGTCAGTGCACTGGTATGGGTATAGCCACTTCTGGTGGTGGGCATTGAAATCCCCCAGAAGCACTATCTGAGCGGAAAGGTGTTTGTTTTGAGCAGCATCCGCTGCCTTACCTAGGTACTCTGTGAGTCTGATCATCTCTTGGTCTCCGCTATGCGCATGGTAGAAACATGCATAGAGAATCTTCTCTAGAACTGTGTCAACCAGTGTCCATAGTACGGAGAAGCGAGGGTCTTCAAGACACCGGAGACGCCGACAACAGATGTCGTCACGGATGTACGCGCACACTCCTGACCGAGCTTTAAAATTATGCTCCAGGATGAAATCGGGATAGTTTAAGTACGCCAGATCAGACGCACATCTTATTTGTGTCTCCATGAGGAACAAGATATAAGGTTTATGACTCTCCAGGTGGAAATGGACTGCAGCGAGATTAGAATGTAAACCTCTGATGTTTGTGAGGTCTAATTTCATCGAGAGGGAGGGCTGCCGCTGTACAACGTTACTCCTGTACTTTGTCTTTTTCATCAAGATCGTGAGTGAAGTAGGTGTGAAGACGGTAGTGAATCGAAGTGCTATACATCCGGACCTGAGACACACACATGGAAGTTACACTATTGGGGACTAGTCTGGGGACTGCGGGGACGCCCGAGCCCCCCCAAAAATGTCTATAGGGCCCTCTCATCCAGTCGCCAACTGGTGCATTTTGGGGCTATCAGACCGTCCAGATTGTGTAGGCGCAGCTGATGCGACCTGTCCTCATTGGGGCTACATCACGTTAACGTGATGGAACACGGACGCTTGGCGACACGACTTCAGCTGATGGGTGGTCCTTATAGCCACGACTTATATCTCCCACCATATCACCTGATTAGCACCACCCAGGGGCAACGTGTAGGGATACAGTATTTCGGGTGTTCTCCTACAGACGATGGTGATTCAGCCCCCAAAATGCGAAACCTTTAAAGATACTTTAAAAATAAGAATATATATTTTTCATATTACAGGATAGCAAACAAGCAGATGGCTTTTTTATGAGACAAATCATTGTCTTTACACACGACAGATGTTAACGCTGCGTTGCTATCCGTATGGCGGAATAGTAATGTCACATACATAAGTTTACCGGCTACCTTATTCATGTGATAAGTATAAATTAACTATAATAGTGGGCGGCGGTAATCACTTACTATCAGGCGAGCCTCCTGTCCGTTGTTTTTAAGGATCATGTGATCGAATTCGAAATCGAAAAAACTAATTTTACAAGCGATCGCCTGTGGCTAAATTCGACCATAGACTAAACAATAAAATCTCTTAAGTTTGACAACTGACTTTAGCCAAAAAGAAATTCAGATGAGACCGTGGATGCCTGTTGAAATGTGTGTAAGTATTATATCAATACACACACATGAATTTAGTATGTGTAATGTTTACTTTTATTAATATAATGTATTTTAGCGCATATTATTTAAAAATATTAGGTTCCTGCAGTTCTCCAAAATGTAAACCTTAACTGTGCCAAATTTCATACTTCACAGTTCGCGCAATTGTCTTAAAAAGGGATCCAAACTTTTTCCTTCACATATTAATACATAGATACAAAAGTAAAGTAACGCAGCCAATTATCGCTTCACGCTAATTATATATATACCTATGACCTAACGTTCAGAAATGTAATAAATATCGTTACTTATGCGTTTGCAATACAGCTTAGAATTTAAATTTATGTATTTAAATCACATCTTTTCAAAAGCAGTGCATAGAGTTTTTGCTCCAAACAGCCTGTGATATTGTCAACGCAACGTGACTAGGTCGAGGACTCAAGAGTTGTCTTGTTGCTAACGAATAACAAAACTACCGCCGCGAACAAGTGTTGCAAGCCTTAGATATATTATGTTAATGAAGTGTGCATTAATCGAAACTGGTTGTGTGCTCTACTGATATGACTGCTTCTTTATTAACACGTATTATGTGTTTTAAGCCAATTTTGAAAAGAAAGAGGTTATTGATACCTATCTTTTGTTCTTTCTTAGCTGATTAGCGAAGAATAGGATAAAATAGAATAGAATATATTTTATTTGCGTGAAAATGGACTACAATAAATGGGTATTACAATTTTTTCAGAAATGCCATAATCTATCAACAATGCCGGTGTGCAGACTCATATTATAATCTACTGAATCATAATTAAAAAACCGACTTCAAAAACAAAAAGTAAAAAATTGTAAATATTTAATATTAATTAAATACTACCTATTATTTATATATGCTATTTACTAATAGGTTTGAAGTCGGTGCCAAGCCAATTTAATACTTATACCGGCAGACACGCGCGGGCAGACGTCGTTGACGAAAGTCTTGAATAAGTACATAAAATTTTTGAAAGAAAGAAAGAAAATAGTTATTTGCAAGAATATGGCTGTTACAAGTTGTTAAAAATTAATTAAGCTACCAACATTTTCTACTATTATATGGTGTCAATTTGAAATTAAAAATGTTGATGCCTTTTAGCTTAATTGATGATTCTACATTAATTCACATGACCATTTAGTTTAGTTTACTTGCGAGATTTGAATTCAGACATCGGGATAGGTAAAATAACTAAAAAAATACTCATAAAATAAAAAGTACTGGGTCTACTTGAATCAAATTTTTATGGGACCAATTCGAAACCATTTCGCATCAAACAAAAAAAAGAGTCACGTAAATCGGTTCAGAAACCTCGGAGAAATCGATCTACATACATAAAAAAAATATACCGGCCGAATTGAGAACCTCCTCCTTTTTGAAGTCGGTTAAAAATCAAATTTTATAAATTTAAGCTATTACCTATCTTTACCTATACATATAATAAAATCGTAGGAAAATCAAAACTGTGCATTGAATATTTTTAAAAGAATACTATCTTTTAAAAGAGTGATCTACAATCGATATCGAAGCCAAAAATATAGTTTTTAGAATTTTTGTCTGTTTGTCTGTTTATCTGTTTGTCTGTATGTATGTCCGGGGTAAACTCAAAAAGTACTGCATGGATTTACTTAAAATTTTGCGTGAATATTACTTATAGGCCGGGTCAACATATAAGCCATATGTTATCACGCTATTACCTGTGGGGGAGGAGCTGTGCGGAGTAAACGAAGTCCGCTCGGACGAAGTCGTGGGCAACAGCTAGTATATATGTTTTATATTCGATATAATTATTTGTATAGCAAAGCTAGTAATAATATATATAATTTTTGGACGGATGCATGGCTGGATTTAAAAATGTTAGTTTCAGTTTTCGCTAATAACAAAAGGTAATTATTAGCGAGATATTTTCAACCATCCATTTTTAAATTAATTTCAATGAAAATATCGTAACTAACCTAACCCCTAACACACACATGTGTATTTATGTATATATATATATATATATATAATAGTGTATTTATGTATATACATTAATATTCCTTAGGTATATAATAATAGTGGAATTTACCGAACATTTTTACAAAATCTGTGAATTGTTTAGAAAAAGCAATGAAACTCGTATTCTACATACAAAGTACGGTAAAACATCGGTTTTAAGTAATATAAAAATATTTGACGAACGTTAGGTGAAGGTCAATACGTTACCGTACAGTATACACGACATTTCCATCGCCGACGAAAGTGCCTCGAAAGCTTGCATTTTCTGAGCCCCAGTTTTAAATTAAAAACCAAGGTTTCTTTTCACACTAGTTTGAAAATCCATGCCGACATGTCTCTTTCACACTTTGTAAGAACGTATCCTCGAAATCTAGATTTTAGCCTAAAGCTAAATCCTTAACTCCACGAAATCAACAGCGCCGCAACAATTATCTGGGTCATTGAGGCCGTTTTTACACTTGCGTTTCTATCTGAATTTAATAGCGATTCTATTGTCAACATTTATTTGTTTAAGTTTCTATTAATTTATTTTGTTTAAATATTTTATTTTATCTGAATAGGCGATAAACATTAGCAGCAAGCTGTTGACGAGTTAACAGCTTTGTTTGCTGACAAACCGATGAATCGTAGTAAACTGAAAAGTCTATAGACGTTTGGTTCACTCTGCCTACTCCGCAAAGAAACCGGCGTTATGATAGTCTAACTATTAATTATTTAATTTTTCAAAAATCAGCTGTTGCCTGCGGGCTTATAATAACAAACTTCGATTACTGACATAAGCTACATTTGGCCCGTATGAAATTGATTTTATTTTTTACTAGCTGTTGCCAGCGACTTCGTTCGCGCAGACTTAGTTTACTCCGCACAGCTCCTCCCCCGTAGGTGCTAGCGTGATAATATGTAGCCTATATGTTGACCCAACCTGTTAGTAATATTCATACAAAATTTGAAGTAAATCCATGCAGTACTTTTTGAGTTTACCCCGGACATACATGCAGACAAACAGACAAACAGATAAACAGACAAACAGACAAACAGACAAACAGACAAACAGACAAACAGACAAAAAATCTAAAAATTATATTTTTGGCTTCGATATCGATTGTAGATCACGCCCCAAGTATTCTAAAAAAAAAATATTCAATGTACAGTTTTAACATTCCTACGATTTTATTATATGTATAGATTTTTCAGTAAGTGTTGTAGGGTTGTATGTTTATATGTGTTTTTGTCCAAGGATTTTCAGAAACTGAAAGGTATATTGAGATGAACCTTTTTTATTTAAATCAGATATTTTCCAACTTAGAGAACATTCCAAGTTACATCAAAATCGATTCAGTAGCTTATGAGATATGAGTATAGTTGATATTTAAAGTCGGTTTAATTTTTTCAATTAGGTACTATTATTATTCCTTATAAAATATAGACTAGTGTGCAATGTACCTTAAGTGCGCTCACGCACACTCATTTAGTTATTTGTGTCGTATTGTTGGCTGTGTTTTTTTCTTTCTTATTTCTGTTCTATTTGAGTGCCATTTGAACGGGATAAAGGTCGACGCATCGTTCAATAATAATTTAACTGCAAGTGTATTTTGAAGTATCTATTTCAGACTAATAATGTACATCCGTGGTATTCGCTATGATATAGGGACGTTTAGGAATTTTTAATACTAGCGATCGCCTGGTGGTCGAAATTCGATCATATACAAAACAATGAAATCTTTTGAGTTTGATAACAGAGTTTAGCCGTAAAGAAAATAGCATACATATGTATATATTATCGTATATATGTTTGTTGTTATTAGTTTAATGTAGTTTTAATGAACATTTTAAAAATACTGTCTGCAGTCCTCCGCAATGTAAACTTTAACTTTGTTAAATTTCATCTTTTTGAGACAATTACGCGAACGGTCACGTAATTGTCTTTGCATCTCTTGCAAAATTTTACCACTCCAAGTACTCATAATATGTGTGAATGTGACATTTTGTGAATATTTGTGCCTTATCTCTCTGTTTGACGTCGAGTTGACTAGGTACGTTCTCCGTCTAGTTAAGTCTCCGTTTGCCTTCAAGCCTGGCGTTGAGTAAAATCGAAACATCTACTTGTGAAATTGTGAAAAAGATCACTTGCATAAATACATTTTAATTTTTTTATTTCAAAATTTTTTTTTCAAGGGATCAAAATGGTTTATTTCGTCGTAATGTGAAATAGTTAACCTAAATTTCATTTTAATAGTATACCTAATATATCTTTTCTCTATTTCACATTACTATAATTAAAAAGCCAAGTTCACGAAATCTTCAAGTTCATTTTTCTGATTTAAAACATAATTATGAATGATTAATCTTATATCGTATTTGAAATCCGAAAATTAACGTCGAGATTTCTTGGAAATGCGCAAAATTTATGAAAATAAAGAAACACCCGTGCAAATGTCTTACAAGCACACACATAAAGACAAGTTTTAATCACTGTTTTTTAAACACAGATGTCTATAGTGGACAAAGTTGTAGGGAAAATCCACGCTAGATTGCTCTTTTGATAATTATTATTTTTATACCCTTTGGCTTTGCTTTTTTCTACCGCAATAGCACCATGTACTAATACAATTATTAGTCTGCTGTAGTAATGGCGTCGATGCTTATAGCTATCGTATCCAGTTTAGAGGATAAGGTAACCAGGAAACTCGTGATTATGGCATAACTTTTTTGACACACCATTAACATCATCGGTGTCTAAAGACGATGGCTGTCTATTTGATGAGGATAGCTAACCACTTGTTTTTTCTCCGTAATATAAAAAGAAAAAAAAATTACTAGCCATGAGACAAGTGATGGTAGGACTAAGATTAAGAATATACAGTAGAAAAATATATGACTCTTTTCACCGCTCTCTGATGAAATAAAAAGTTTAACAGTGTAAAAAATAATGGAATTTAGACCCAATTTGAAACAAAGCCGTGCCAATATTGGCCTTTCACAAAAGTTATAATGAAATATTTGAAACTCCCTGCGCTTCCTCTTCCTACAGTTAAATGCATTAATACTTTACAACATAGGGTATATTGTAAAGTTATATGGTAAACTTTAAAATTGTGACTGTTACAACAATGTACTTAGAAAATACATATATACACGAAATTTATATCATATTTATGCGCATTACGCTAAAACTACTAGACAAATTTCGATGAAATTTGTGAAGTTTTACTTATTAAATAGAATAAATACTTTTATAGAAAACAATTACCACGATATCCTTATAATTTATATAATAAAAATGGATGTTCGTATATCATGAAATTTCGTATTTCACCGGTTGTGGCCACTGTGCCATTTCTGGCCACTTACCTACTGACAAAAATTTTGTAAAAATAATTCTATATAATATATGTACAACATCACCATACATTTTTTTCATTAAGAGCAAAAGTTTGAAAACGTAATAAAAATATTTCACATTATACCTACCTAATTTTTTGTATATTGATTCAAACTACAAGTGGCCAAAAACGATACTGAACTTATAATTATTTATTATATAATAAATTAAAAGTACTCGTATGTAATAGCTTTTTAATATTTCTAAGGCAATAATAAATGGAGAAGCACAGTGAATAAACGAATGCTACGCAATTCAGGCCAATTTCTGTTTATTTCCGCCGGAACAGCCGTCAACGTTTGAGTTTTTTCAATCTGATTGAGCATGAGATTAATGAAATAAAGGTCCGTACACACCAGTGGTCTTAAACATCCGTGTTGTCTCAACTAGGAGAAAAGCTGCTTATTTATTGTGATATAAAAAATCCCGCGCATATCAAGTTTGGGTATCACAAATATCAAGAAAATATTCGTTAATAAATGGTGTTACGTGTATTGTCACACATATCACCAGCCAAAAAAGTGAATGAATTTGGTATGTAAAAATATGCTGGAGTGAATTATGGTGAATCTGGGCGTCTACTGACGGTCAGTTCACTCTATCTTATAAGAGAATTGACCAACCAAACGACACAGACTTTTTTATATCACAACGAGAAAGCGAGCAGATGGCTCCCGTAAACCATTTACAAGCGAATGCTTTGATTGAATTTAGTAATTCTGATTACACCAAAAACATTATGTTTTATGTTAACATAGACAATAGGTTCACATTTTCAAAATCGTTTAAAGCAGAATATTCGGACTATTCACGGTACAGTAACCACTGAACCATGAAACAGTGAATATATGTCTCTGAGATCATAAGGTTCAATTCTAGGATCGGGCACAAGTTCTTAGTTTATCCATAGTAGAAGCTTGGAGTCACGTGGTATTGACCAAGGATTTAAAAAGTTATCAGATAACAGAACTTATTTTACGATACTTAACGTTATTACTGTAGCGATACCTCAGTAATAAAATTATTTTCAAAGACAATATATATCGCTACTCAAATAACGGAACAAAAATGTTAGCGCTAAATACCGTGATAATATCGATATGTATGCGACGTTTGACGCGTTTCATGCTGTTTCACTCGCTCGCACTCGCATAGGCAGGTCGTAAAAGGCGACCGATTGGCTATGCGAGTCACTGCCATCGTGGCTACTAGGTGGTAGAGTTCTGCATTATCTCGCGCGGGTCTTGTATCACCGCCTCGCCTATTCCTGCCGCAATAGCGTCAGTGCTTGTCGCTGTCGTGTTCCGGTTTGGAGGGTAAGGTAGCCGGTAAACTAATGCATGTGGCATTGGATCTCGCCACAGATAGCAACGCACCATTAACACCTTTGGTGTCTATAGACGATGGCTGACTCTTTCCATCAGGAGACTCATCTTCCTGTTTGCTATCTTAAAAGACAGACTGTAATGAATAACGTTATTAAACAGTAACAAATTCTGTACCATTTTTGGATAACGCTATGCTTGAAAATAACGTTACGTTATGCTGTGAGCAATAACGTTACCACAAAATACCGATATTTAAATCCTTGGTATTAGTACGCTCATGCATTTTGACAAGTTAATAAGTAAGCGATAATAGTCATCAGGTTGTTAAAATGTGGCAAAGAGGGTCACCTATCTCGCTACTGACAAAGCCGTCAACCATAGTAAACCGTAATGTCTTTTGACGTTCGGTATTCTCTGCATATTCCGCAAGGGAACTAGCGTAATAATACTATCAAAATATGTAGAGAATTTCATAATATGAAGGTGACTGTACTAAAAACGCCATATTTTATTCTGATGGAAATCCAGCTCTTTTATAATCCAGTTATTTTATTTAGAAAGATGAAAAAGATATAAATTTAAAATGTTAAAGGCTTTTTATCATTTTATACTGATTACTGTTCCATGTCCTTTATTTTTGTTTGAGTCCATGCGGTTTTTAGGGTGGTAGGTAGTTCAGCAAAGTTTGGTAAGATTTGGTCCCCCATTTTACCTATTTCGTGTTTAGTTTTGGGAAGTAAAGTAATTGGTAAACTTAACATCGCGGCAAAATTCAATGTTCCATCCTCATCACCCGTGCACAATCGTGCGATTTCTTTGCAATTTTTTACCACGCACTACTCCTCTGTGGAATCAATTACCGGCGGGGGTGTTTCCGAATGGATACGAGTTAGGAACGTTCAAGAAAAAGCATACCTACTCCTTAAAAGGCCCGCTACGCAGCTGCAAGGCCTATGGTGCTGTAGCTGTCCATGGGCGGTGGTAATCACTTATTATCAGGTGAACCTGCTGCTCCTTTGCCCCTTTTTTCTAAAAAAAAGAATGTGATATTACATTCAGTAGTGTAGCTACGAGTATATATAATTAAGAAAAAACCAAAGTATCATATTTCATATTAGACTTTGGTAGCTAATAGATATTTATTGTGATATCTATTAGCTACAATTATATACTAAATACTAGTAAATTATTTATACCACGCCAATAATTACATTCCTAACCCACGGCAATGCTAGCCGTTATTTTTTTTATTACCGGCGGTTAGAGCTGTACTATAGTCGCCATGGGTGAATTTTCTAATATATATATATATATATATATATATATATATATATAATATATATATATATATATATATATATATATATATATATATATATATATATATATATATATATATATATATATATATATATATATATATATATATATATATATATATATATATATAGCCAACAAAAGTGAGACAGGCGAGAAACGTTGGAAAAAATGATCGCGTTTTTTTTCTCAGCAACGGGTCCCATCTGTACAATTCCACTTGAAGATCAAAAGAGTGTTAATGCCAAGTGGTATTCTATCATTTGTTTACGCAGGGTGTTAGAAAAAGTTTGCGAAAGACAACCCAAAAGCCGCATTCTCCTACATCATGATAAGGCTTCTTCACACACAGCCAACAAAACAAAGTCATTTTTAGCTTCCGAAAAAGTACATCTCGTCATTCATCTTGCGCATAGCCCCGACCTGGCACTCTGTGATTTCTGTATTTTCCCCAAAATCAAAGATTTGATGTGAGGTTTTACTTTTACCAACTCCGAAGAGGCAATGAAAGCGTTCAATGAGCACATAGAAAACATTTGTGGTCCTCTTGTTTTAAAAAATGGTTCGATCGCATGAAAAAATGTTTAAAATGTAAAGATTATTTTGAAAAGCAATAAACACAATATTTCGGTTATAATATGTTGTTTTTTTAAGTTACGCAAAACTTATAGTGTGACCTACATATATATATTTATCCCCTATTTATACCCTAAAAAATTGGTTTTCAAGATTTTATTTCACCCCTTCGTTGGTGTGACTAATATGTATATTCGAATCGAACTAAATTACGGCTTTCTAAGATGAAAGCTAGGCTGCGGACGGATGGACGGACGAACATGGTGATACTATAAGGGTTCTTTGTTGATTTTGGAACCCTAAAAAAGGAACTACAGAGCATATTTAGTGTGTAATAAATCCAGGCACACAGCAAACAGATTATATAAAACCCGCATACATAATTTATAAATTTATTTACATATATAAAGATTTTTTTTTGTGGAAAGTATTTGTATAATTTTGGCCGTGTTGTTTTGGTGAAAAGAATTTTACTTGCTTGTAAAATAACTCCCATTATAATGCTAATACATGATAGCAATTCCATTTAGACGCAAATTTTAGTTGAGTAAATACTCGACTAAAATTTGTAAATGAAATTCTAAATGGAATTGCTATCACCTGAATATTAAATATAACACAAATGTATGATATAATATTCGGGCACCTTTATTTCCTAAAAAAATATCACTACGTAAGACGTTCAGTGTAAAAAGCCTATGATTATAAATGGTTTTTATTATCTTAACAAGTTCACTGTGTAATACCCACCGATGGGTCATTTTGAATTTTTATTATGTCTCATGATTCCCATAAAACTTTCATGGCTTTTAAATCTGAATACGTGCAAGCTAATAATAATTACGTTAAAATCGGCTGAAATTTAAAATTAGCGTTGCTAGTATTCTACCATAAAAAATTGTAAAAATTGAGGTAAAAATAAAACAATTAATGTGTTAATTTAAGTATTTCTATTTATTGACAAGTATTATAACAGTTCAGGCAAAAAGTTTTTCTGCAACTCTGCGTATCTGTTTTCTTGCCTTTCTAGCTGCTGCTGCTATTGTGATAGGCTTTCTTCAACCAAAACTTCTCCAACCTAGATATTTCTCTATTTATTTAATTTTATGACATTCAATGTGTCATTGTATTATATTTTGGCCCTGTTGGAACCTGACTACGCGACGCAATCAATAGGGCTCGGGTTTAATATCAGAGAGGGACAGGCATTTGTGTGTCGAGCATTGGTTTGTTTTTCTGGGTTTGGGTGTTTATTATATTTATTTTAGTATTAAATAAACATTTAAATGTATTAGTATCGTTGAGTAAAACACACATCACAAACAATTTATTTGCTTAGTTTGGGGTTAGACCAATTTGTGTAATTAGTCGGCCTATATTATTATTATTTTATCTTTTACTGCAGACATAATTTAAAAAAAACGGCTCATTCAGTTTGGAGCTCAATAACAATCAAATTCATAAGACTTCTCACTTTGCGTCTATAACGGTATTAATTTCCACCGTGTGATCGGCGACCAATAAATCGGGCACATGTCTTGTCTCCGACAAGTTATATTTTCTTATTTATAATTTCCAAACGTTTCGCCTGGGTATTTAGTACCACCGCCTTACCTCTTTCTGACGTAATAGCGTCAATGCTCGTTACTGTTGTGTTCCGGATTTCTAAGAAAAGGTAGCTGTAGACGTATGCATGTGTCATAGTTATTCCACCAGACGGATAACAACGCATCATTAACATATTTGGTTTCTATAGGTGAATTAATGTTTATCTTCCTTTTTCCGTGTTTTTATCAGGAGAACCTTTTCCTTAATCTTATAATATACTAATTTCAGAATGTTCATGCTTATAGTAAAAAAGGATACTCTGTGTAGTTCTTGATAATTTGAATATAGTCAGTTATGTATAATATTAGTAAAAAACAAATAAACAAACAAAATAAATAATATATTCACTTTGCGTCAGTGCTATAAAGTGCGCCGTATATATCACTTTTATGATTTGGGATGTAAAGGGAGGGGTAATATCTACCCTTTCATCTACATGAGAGAATATCTGTCTCATTGCGATGACTAGCTCGCACGCTACATTGGCAATTTTATGAAAACTACAAGTACATTTTACAAATGAGATCTGTCGCTCACGTTTTGGAGGTAATAGAAGCGTATTACCTTCTATTCAGTTTATAGTCCAAGCAAGGACCGTCAAAACGGGACCCAGAATAAGAACAAAAATGGACTTTATTGCTTTTTTGTACTAAAAATAGACTTCTTTGTATTAGTTAGTCTAATACCAAAAAAGCAGTAAAGTTTTGTTCAATCCATCGGTCCGGCGAATTATAACTTGTCCAATATTTTAGATGATATTTTTCCTCTTTGTCTTTTCGCTATTAATTTGCCAGAATAATTCCATTCTGAAGAGAAAAGAAAACATAAATTTTGATTTTTAGTTTTATTTCTACCTTATATAGAAAATGGGTGGTCTAGTAATAGGTGTGTCGAGAACAGTCGTGCCTTTTTCTGTTTATGCAAATATTTTATATTTCTATGCACTTTGGACTACTAGCGGATCGGAACGCGGCACATTAAGAAGATTCGGTGTAAGAAACTCAGCGCCTTTGTCTTGTTTTTATTATAATTTACAAAATCACATTTGTCGTTCAGTCAAAATATTTAAATTTACATTTTTTTAAATTATATAATTAGAGATTTTTTAGTTTAATATTTTAACTTACCAGCAAAAAAAATCATTCATAGTTATATGTTTTTACTATAACAAATCAAATAACTTTTTACGAAATTCATTTAAGGGATTTAAGGGATATCAGTAATATGATTGTATAAATTAATGGCCATACAACCTGTATTTTTTTGCAAGGTACATTAAGTGTTAGGCATGGCACATGTAGTTTTCTACTATTTCAAAAGTATACTCATACTTTTGAAATAAAAGAAAACTACATGTGCCATGCCTTGGCGTTTTAGGCTTCTGTACATAAAAGGTAAAAAAGGGTCCCTATTACTAATCCTCCACTGTCTGTCTGTCACCAGGCTGTATCTCATTAACCGTGATAGCTAGAAAGCTGAATTTTTCATAAATAATGTATTTCCGTTGCCGCTATAACAACAAATACTAAAAATTAAAAAATGAAAATACTAAGGTTGTGTCCCCATACAATAAACGTGTCTTTTTCGTTTTTTTTTTACTTAATATTAATAACAGTAACAAGTAGACACTTAAAATTTTCACAGAATATTTCGTTGTATATTACCTTTCAAAACAAATTATAAAATAAAAATAAAGTCAATATTAATATACGTATACCCATATGACAAACGTAATTTAAGCAATTTTTTACTTGATCTTAATAAACAGGTAGAAACTTGAATAGGGATGGTACGGAACCTTTCGTGCGTGAGTCCGACTCGCACTTGACCGTTTTTTTACAAACACGTATAGTTCGCCAATATGTACCGAGTACCGACACGGTAAAGGTAATATTTGAGAACCTTACAGAAAGCATTAATTTTACAAAAACAGACTTTTTTGGAACGAAGTTCCTTACGGCAGGCTTGGAGGGGATAGGGATTTTGCTGCGCGACCGAACTGAAAAAAATGTGATAGTAAAACCGTAAGAAAAATGCGTGGAATTTTGTGGACGTGAAATGTGTGGACGTCGCGCCTGCGCACGTCTCATTTAACGCTTTTAGCGTTAAATGAGACGTGCGCAGGCGCGACAGTCGCGTACACAAGCGAGTAGTGCCGTTTAGCCGAAGGAAGTTCGTTCCTACCTGGTGTCCCGCGACACCACATCATTTTTTAAATATTGGGCAATTCAATCGAGAGATCGATGGGTTATTATTTATCTAATGTCCAATAAAGTAGATTTTTGTTCTTATTCTCGATTTGCACCCTTTTTGACGATTTCCGTCTGGACTATTAGTTGTCGTGTACGAAACACATTTGGAAGTTTTGTCACGAATTCGATGAAATTTACAAAAAAAATTAGAACATTATTATCCTTATCTCGTGGATCCTTTTGTCCGCTTAGGATATGTTTTTAAAGCTTGTATTTTATAGGATATTATCATATTATATTGACTAGCATTAGCTAGCGCCCGTCCGGAACGCTGGGCGTAAATTGACTATAAAAAGATTACATTATAATGTCCCATCATTTTCTCAATGACATGTTCTTACTGGCTGTTCTTGAGATTTAATAGAACCATATTTATATGCATATTCATTAGGCCTGAGGATCGGCTACTATCTTTTTTCATACCCCTTAATGATAAGGGTTGTCACTCCCTAACATTTATTTTTTATTTTTTAGGCAATTTTTTTCATTTTTATTTTTTTGTAATGTGGAATTAAAAAATACATACAATCCTCAATTTTCAACTTTCTATCACCAACCCCAATTTTTTAATTCAATAATTTATATGGCAAAACAACGTTTGCCGAGTCAGCTGGTATATATATTTGCGGATGTCACTTCAAGGCCCGCCCCGGCTTCGCACGAGTATAAAATATATAGCCTATGTCACTCAGTGAAAAAAAAAAGATTAAAATCGATCCAGTAGTTTTGATTTATTCATTACTGCCCGTGGCCCGCACGCGTTAAATTTGGAGTATAACAAGTTCCCTTTCCGTATGGCCTATACCATGAAGATTTCCTGCTATCTTTGGAATATCTAAATTCATATAGGTACTACATTTTTAGTTTTTACATTTTTACCTATTTCTTTTATTTTGACTATTAATATATTGCAGAATGTCTTTATATACAACGTTCACAGCTTTCTTGCCATTAGACAATACAAACATGTTTTCTTTAGAGGTTACTTTTGAAAGAGCGATATATAGTTGGCCATGTGAAAAACAGTCAACGCTCAAATCTAAGTCTGCAACGTTGAAAGTTTGACCCTGCGATTTATTAAGGCGAGGCATCGGGACAAACGAGAAAAAACTGGTTTGCTAAATCACGTGTTTTTATATTGATTGTTAAATAACAATTTGACAAAAATTATACAATATACCTGAAGATATTTTCTAAGGTATGTGCTAAATTATTACATGGTAGAGTGTACTTTACTTGATCATATAAAATTCCGAAAACAGACTAAAAAAGTCTCTAAAACAAATAAGTTGTTAATACTATTTCTAATCTTCCACATGATTTTTATATGGTGATATTTAGTTAAAAAAAAGAATGGTTTTCAGCTGAAGTCCTATATTTATTTATCCGAAAATTAACACATTTCCCAGCGGTTTCAGAACACACCGCGCGCGCCACGACCGGCCGGTAACCCCGCAACCGCTATGCCCCTACATTTTAAATTTTTAATATCTTCGAAAATATTCATTTAAATTAATATACTAAATCAACAATTTTTTTTTATGCCATAAGATAGCAAACAAGCAGATGGGTCTCCTGATGGAAAGAGTCAACCATCGCCTATAGACACCAAAGATGTTAATGGTGCGTTGCTATCTTGTGGCGAGGTGTAATGCCACATGCATAAGTTTACCGGCTACCTTACCCTCCAAACCGGAACACGACAGCAACAAGCACTGACGCTATTGCGGCAGGAATAGGTAAGGCGGTGGTACCAGACCCGGGCGAGACAATGCAGAACTCTACCACCTAGTAGCCACGATGGTAGTGACTCGATAGCCAATCGGTCGCCTTTTACGACCTGCCTGGCAGAACGGCAGTTGGCCTATTCTACAAAGGAGTTATTTTGTTGGATAAGGATTTGTGCTGTATTATTTAAAATTGGTTCGAAAATAAGCCATTATTTCTCGTAAAAAGTAAATGACAAAAAAATGCTATTGTTATTGGGGTTAAGAGATAGACATACCATCGCGGAGGTTTCTGTAGACCTTTTCAAGGTGTACTAATACTTAGTGTAATATTTTGATAAATCTCGTAGGGTTTAACCTGCGTTTGCAATGTAAGCGGAACAAAATATAATTATTTACGACATGACATCAGAAAACTCAAAAATTACAGTATTTCTGTAGAGAAATACTGTAATTTTATTAAAGAGGAAGGTTTATATGTATAATAACATTCAATATATTGTAGATATATTGAATGTTATTATACATATAAACCTTCCTCTTTAATCACTCTATCTATTAAAAAAACAGCATCATAATCCGTTGCGTAGCTTTAAAGATTTAGGCATACATAAGGACATAGAGACAGCCAGAGAAATCGACATTGTTTTATGTTATGTAATGATGAAAAGATGTGATAAGTATGAGGAAGTGAATACAGTGATTTTAAAAGTAGTAGGTACACTGGTTCAGCACAATTACATTTTATTAAATGACAACAAAATCAAGACAGGCGCGTGCGCTCCTTATAGGCAGAAAAGCAGTGCTTTACTTGCCATTCACAGATATTTTAATAAAACGTTCGTACGTTTTAGATGATTTTAATTAATAATAAGTAAATGAATAAAATGTGTCATAATCATGTGCACGCCGCTGAAATCTATAAAAGAAAAAGTTTTTCTGGCCGAGTACTCCGCCGCATACTCAGTATCATAATCCTGTGCACACCGCTTTATATATAATAAACACCCAAATTCGTTCTTAGAGATCTCTTTCCTAGGAATTTCTTGACTTTAGGAACGTATCCCCTATAACTCTATATAAATTACCATTTCATATTCACGGTTTCTGTATTCGCGGCACATTTACGAAACGAGTACCTCGCGAATAAAGAGCTTTTACTGTAATAGCAATGTAAAACTGAATGGAAATAATCTGAATCTGATGGACTCCACCGTGTGTTTAGGTATACCTCAAGATAAAATTACAATACTCGGAAGTTAGCAATTACCGTACTATTTCACATAGGTATGAAATTTCTTGGTACAAAAATTTTGCTGAAATAAAAGCTATATTTGTTTTGCAGAAAAAGCTATAAGCAAACCAATAATCTTTATCCGAGGGTTGCCCTTGAGAAAAATTCAAAGAAATTTGTGTTGTAACTTGTATTTGAGAACTTGAAATAATATGTCCGCTAAAACATTTCTTAGTTTCAAAAGAGCAGTAATACATGTTGACTAAATAGCTAAATACAAGGAACAAAAACAATCTTGTGGAGAATGCTTTTCGTCTACATGGAACAAGTTATTTCTTTATGGGGCAATCTATAAGCTTTTACAATAAATTTTCCGTTGGTATAAGATATATATTAAGTACCAGTAAATAAATTAAAAAAACGTGTTAAAACAAAACTGTGTAGTTAAGGGTATTGTGAAATCTTAAATTATTTAAAAGACAAAAAGCTTATCGCTTTACAAACCAAATTATATACTTTGAACGAGCAATTCAATTATGTTTAATTGTTTTTCCAAAACAGCTGTATCGATTTAGATCGATTAGATAGCCGGATCAACTCAGAGTAGAGCCGGGCCGCATTTCGATTTGGTAGTAATTTTATAAATGTCAACTCGCCAAAAGTGCGTATAAAGTTAATTTGAATAAATTGAAGATTGATTTAAATCCTGAATAACTAAAACATCTACTATTGTGTGGGATTGAGTGTGATCTATTTATTTGTTTACACCTACCTACCTAGTGATTTTTCGCATGTGAAATTTAAGTTACATTTCTTGCAAAAATTTTAAATTTCAAATGGTATAACAATTTGTACGCGTTCTTTGTAATTGTACCTATTTAAATTAAATACCGATGATATTTACTTTAAAATTCACTTTTTATATTGAAAGCAGGGATAAAAAAAATTAGGTTAGGTACACCAACCACGCTAGTGTGCATGGCTTAATTACTGTAAGTACGCAAGTGACACTCGTTGACATTTCACCAGCAGAATTTTTTGAGGACATTTGTGTCATTTGCTTAGGAATACTCTATCTGAAGGGTTACATACTCAAAGAATAGAACTATCCATATCCAATCCATATACACACCAAACATATTAAAACAAATTTGCAGAAGTTTACCGCCTATCCTTACGCTCCAAACCGGAAGGCCTTAGTGAGAAGCACAGAAGCTATAACTATATACGCAGCTTTAGTTATAGTTATCGCCTCTGTGGTCTAGTGGTCCCGCGTTGGCGTTGACTACATGAGGTCCCGGGTTCGATTCCCGGGTCGGGCACTTAAAAAAAAGTGTTTTTTCAGTTTCCTGGCCGGAGATGGCCCGCGGGCCGTAGTTTCCCCATCCCTGCTTTAAACAATATGTCTAGCAGTAATAAGTTGTTTTACTTTTTAAAAGGAATCCGGACCTTCAGGGAGAAATCTTTATTTGGGAAAACAGCAAAATAGTAATGTTCCTTAGTAAAATATGATATGTAATCAACCGAGTTTCTAAAAGGAGAAGGTTATCAATTTGACTGTATGTCTTTATTAAGTTTGTTTCCTTAGAACACGGTGATTTACCTATGAACTGATTTTGAATATTCTGTTTTGTTTGAGAGCGTACCTATACTTCCTGCATGGTTTCATTTTAATTTGGTAAAAATCTGATTCAGGGTTTCAGAAATATAGGAAACGGGAAGTCAGTTGTTTCAGTGTTACTGTGTTCAAATTATTTTCAGTCACAAATTCAATTAGACCGGGATCCCTGGAACAAACTTTTTTTTAATTACTAACAAGCCGAATTTTTGTGAACAGCTTCGTTTTGTCGAGACAACCATCTTTTCTATCTTCGAAAAATCTCGAATAGGGTAACTAATAAAGATAAATAAAAAGAAAACTTTAGAGTGTTGGACTAAGAAAAGTTTCTACTTTACGTGTAGGACAATGTTACCCTTGAATAACGATAATAATTTACAAGCTGTTGTGAGAAAATTAGGTTGTTATTAAATTGATTAATATCAATTTAAACGTCTCATAATTTAGAGTGGAGGAATAGCCAGAAAAACCATCGAATCTGTAGGACAAAAGTTTCATCGTGTTTTTCATAATATAATCAAGTGATTTAAGTCAAAAAATAATTATTTTTAATAAATATTTTTCCTTCACCGAATCAAAATTTTCAAAGCCTTAAACCCATAACTTTATTATCTACCCAATTTGAGATTTTTCGAAGATAGAAAAAATGGTTGTCTCGTCAAAACCAAGTTATTCACAAAAATTCAGATGGTTAGTAATCAAAAAAAGTTTGTTCCTGGGATTGCGGTCTAAAAAGCCCTTAGTTAGGTTTCAAAAACGTTTATTTCTCGTAAGAATTACATTCACTTAGTTTGAGAAATTTTAATATACTTAAACAGATATTTCTTTTCGTATAAAACGTAAATAATCCTTACAAATTAAGTAATATTACCTCAGTAATATAAATAAATCATTTATTATATATTATACACACTTTAACATTAACAAGTTGGTGTTTATAATTTGGTATGTTTCAGTGTTATTATACTATTGGATTCAAAAATATTTAAAATCTGTGTTGCCTTTGATCGTTATTCGTATCAAAATATATCTAAGTGGTTTATTCTTATAACATGATTTTAATGGTACATTAATTAATTTATTTATTTGAAAACCAACAGTGCAAATTACATTGAAATTCAACACCTAATGATTCTAATAGTAGGGCCAATTACAGGTTTTCTTAGTAGTAAATAATTGTAGTATAAAACCAATATATGATAATAATAGCTTTTTAGCCTCACAAAACAGTGAACGAAAGATACAAAATAGAATAAGATAGAAAATTATACATAAGGAGCAAAATGATTATACAAAAAATCTTTTACAATGTTTTAATGATTTCAACAATTTCCTTAGCGCATTCTAATAACGTTCAATCTTTGTGTAGGTCAAAAATGATGTAATTTTAATTATTAATACGCGGAACAAAAACTTTGCATAATGCGCGAACGGTGGAGTACGAAAATTGGCACTTGGGACTCACGAAGCGGTTTTCGCCCGCGCCCGCCGCGGTGGCTGAAAGGAGTTTTATTTTCAAAACTCATGAGACCGGAGTTTTGTGCGGTTACGCAGCCGTCACGGTTGCGATTATCGCTCGCAAACTTGGCGTTTGATAATCGCAATACGGGCGGCTAAACGACCAGTTGAGTTCTAGACCGCCATGGACACACACCAGGAACGAGCTGTTCACTGTACACAACTTCACAGAAGAATTTAAAAAGGCCTAAAAGTGTCTGGGTGCATCCACTGATTGCGGAAAGAGATCGTTATGGATTATTTGTTATTCTTATTAATGAGTTAAAGAAGGATCAACAAAATGGATATCAATACCAATTTTGTTAATCCTTCCGGATTTCGGGACTTTCAATTACACGCTTTAAAATACACTAAATTAATAAAAATATGTATTATGATCAATAATGAGTGTATTGCCATATTTACATGATAATGGGTAATTTACACAGAAATGAGTTTTTAAAAATTAAACCTTTAAGGAATAAAATTAAATTCATCATACACTTAATAAGTAATGTATAAACTTATCCGTTTTAATAAACATTACCTTGTTACTAAACATTGTATAAATTTTGTTTTAGCTAAAACTCATATTTTAAAGTAGAAATTTATTTACGGGATTATGTGAAATCACTCCGAATTTTATTTTTAAAAGGAATCTCTAGGGAATGTGAAAGGTTGTTAAATTATTTATGACCTGTGCTCATTAATCTATAATATATTTGTACATTTTACATTTATGATATTAGTACAATATTTATAAAAGATTTTTTATATTTTATCTCCGTCTTTCCAGGGTGTGTCCGTGCCGGTAACTGACCACTTCGAGCTCCTTGGTATCATGTTAACGCCTACTCTGCACTTTGGTTCGTACATTGAATCAAAAGCCCAAGTTGCCTCAAAAAAGCTTGGTTATCTGGGAAGGTGAGACAGTATTTCAGCTCGGGACAGTTGCTCAACCTTTATCAAGCGCAAGTCGGTTCATGCATGGAATACTGCTCTCACCTCTGGAATGGATCCGCCAAATACCCTCATGTTGGTCCTAGGCTCCTTTGAAGAATAGACCAACTGCCCTTCTGCCAGGCAGGTCGTAAAAGGCGACCGACTGCCTATACGAGTCACTACCATCGTGGCTACTAGGTGGGAGAGTTCTGCATTGTCTCGCCCGTCCACCGCCTTACCTGCTCCAGCCGCAATAGCGTCAGTGCTTGTCACTATCGTATTCCGGTTTGGAGGGTAAGGTAGCCGGTAAACTTATGCATGTGGCGTTAGACCTCGCCACAAAATAGCAACGCACCATTAACATTTTTGGTGTCTATAGGCGATGGTTGACTCTTTACATCACGAGACCTATCTGCTTGTTTGCTATTTTGTGATATAAAAAAAATACCAACTGGAGACACTTGAGGCGATAGAGCGGCGTCCCATGAGGCTCATAAATGACGATGATCTGGTAGGCGAAAACTCCAGAGCCTCACTCATCGCTGCAGAGTGGCTAGTTTATCGTTTTTTTGTCGGATACACTTTGGAGAATGCGTTGCGGAATTATACGACATAATTCTGCCATCCTCGTTTTTCTATCGATTGTCGAGGTGCACAAATTCTAGGCATCGCCATACGGTGGACGTTCCACGTACCCGGACAAAGCGGTTCGACTCAACATTCTTCATTCGAACCGCAAGGGACTGAAACATGCTTCCTGAGTCTGTGTTCCCCGACGAGGACAATCTGGGGATCTTCAAGAGAAGAGTGAACAGGTACCTTATAGGGAAGCGCGTTCCATCTTCGGCTGTATCTTAGCTTACCATCAGGCGAGATCGTGGTCAAGCGCTTCCCTATCGATAATAAAAACCATACAAATCATTATATTTAAACGTCGTAAATGTATTAACATTTTTTTCAATCATTAGATAGCAAATAAGCCGATTTTCTCCTGATGAAACACATGTGTATGATGAATCTTATTACTTCTGAATAATAACTATGATCACATTAATCGGGTACCTTCCGAAGGTGATGTAAAGAGTGTTCCCAACCGGCGTGTTTGTATAAAGAGGGTACCTAATAAATGTGGAAGAAGCAAGACAAATCTGCAAGGATCGTGACATATTGCACTTGGTTCTTCTTGCTTATCCCGTGAGAGATTTGGCGTGAGGATATGTATGTATGCACTTCTGAATATAAAATTCTAGGGGAGACTACGCTAGGAGGGGAGAGCGTTTCACAAGTGTGACAACCTGTGACACGGTGGGAGAAGGGGTCTATTAACTCAAAAATTCGGGTGACGTAATTTATGGATGGACCCCTAACATCTACGCCAGTGCTTCCCAAACATTGTTCTGGCATGGCCCGGTAAATTTGACACTGCCCCTTCGTGACCCACTTAATGGTTCCATTAGGTAAAATAATCGCATGAATAAATAGTAAAAAGGTTTTATTAATACTAAGTACCTTGCTATCGCCTATTTAATCACTAAACTGTAGTGCGAAGTATGGAGCTTGGTGGTTTGTGGAAATTGACGAATGTTTCATTCTAAGGTCTGGTTCCACTTCAAATCGGTTTCTATATTTATTTTTAGGGTAAGCTAGTGTTAAAAATATAGCTTCGCATTTATAAATTGGTACTAAAAGTCATGGCTTGCAAATAAACAAAATATAAATCTATCAATCGTCGATCGATAGTAGGTAATATTTTTAAAATAAGGCGGGATTGTTGCGACCCGGTATTTCTTCCGGTATCGGGTCACGACCCGGCAAATGGGAAACGCTGATCCACGCTGTTCCGGCAGGAATAAATTAAAATAATTAACATTTTTAATATCAGTTGAACAATAGATTTGTCTTTTACATGAGTTATTTCAATTTCGACATTATTTCGACGCTGTCCATTTCAAAAGCGAAACCGTAGAATGTGACAGAACACATTGTTTTTTTTTGCTAAATTGAAACTTTTGTTTAATATGTCCCATATACATTAAGCTGCTTTCGTGCGAGGGCCTATTTATGTTGGAAATGAGTATGTATTTTCTGCTTGGAAAATATTCTGTAATAAAGACTTGCAATGACAATAACAGAGTATCACTCCATATTTTGAACGAGTAAAATAAATCTTTTTTCACTTAACTAACACTCGCCCGTTTCTTCGCCCGTAAATTTATTGACGGTAATAGTATGGGCCTTGGTCATGATATTTATCGCGATAAATATCATGATAATTATCCAATAATTATCAATCAATCAAAAATTATATCTGATAAGCTTAGCTATTTTTTGATTGGTACTGAAAGTCTATTTCCATCATAAAAGCCAACTGCTTGCTTACTGTCTAATAATTTAAAAAATCTAAAATGGTTCAGATTACTGTCTACCCCGCAAGGGAACTGGCGTGATTATACGCTCTACTCTAAATAAACCTAATCTACATTGAGCAAACAAATTAATGTCTACATACCAACTGACAAACAAGATAAGACCTAAATCAAACCGATTGGAACTATTAATACCTATGGACCTAGGTGTGGTCTGATCTGGGCGTGTCAATAACACTATTATAGGTCGTTAGTGGACATATAAATGCGTGTGATTGATTTGAACCGTGATTACTCCATAGAGAAAGTATACATAGAGTAGGCACAAAGCAAATAGGTACAGAAGTCAAACTCACGTATTTACGTCGCTTTTTACCTACGCTCGGCGGTCGCGTTAAGGTTATCAAGATTGGCTTATGCAAATAACAGGTAGTGGAACTTGTAACTAGGTGTTTGATTTATATTTGAAATTGAAACAGGAAGAACAAAAATGTAAACTAATCTATACATATAATAAAATCGTAGGAAAGTCAAAACTGTACATTGAATATTTTTTTAAAAGAATACTTGGGGCCTGATCTACAATCGATATCGAAGCCAAAAATATAGTTTTTAGAATATTTGTCTGTTTGTCTCTTTGTCTGTATGTATGTCAGGCGTAAACTTAAAAAGTACTGCATGGATTTACTTTAAATTTTGCATGAATATTACTAACAGGTCGGGTCAACATATGAGCTACATATTATCACGCTATCACCTACGGGGGAGGAGCTGTGCAGAATAAAGAAGTTGCGGGCAACAGCTAGTAGTAAATAAAATATTTTAATGTTATTGTTATACCTATTAGAAAATTTTCTAAACAAAAGTTTATGACGGCTGTACAAGCGAGTGGCACTCGCGATTGTACTATTCCCAACCGTTCCAAGAAATTGCGTCCGTGCGATGTGTCTATATGTGTGTTGGTTGAGCGCCATTTGTATGTAAATTGACTTCTGTGTCTATTTGTTTTGTGGAGCAGTCTAGCCAAGCAAAATGTCCCGCTGATAGAGAGAGAAAGAAAACAAAATTACCTTCATATAGGTGTGGTCTGATGGAGTGTGTACTATAGATCTATATAGTGGACATATTAATGCGTGTAAATAATTTGAGACATTAATACACCATGGAGAAAGACATGGAGAAGGCGAGCCAAGTAAGAAGCCGTCCCGCTGACAGAGAGAGAAAGAAAATGGAACTACCTACCTATGGAGCTATGTAGGTGTGGTCTAATGTGGGAGCGTCAATACCATTATTATAGCTCTTTATAGTGAACATACGAATGAATGGTTAATGGGCTAGTTGCCTAAAAATAGACTGGCGGTTTTCGGCCTAAACTGCTACAAAAATAAAAGTTATACGCAAAAAAAGTATATTTTTACTTATAACTATTTTCATCAGTACTATTTCTATAGAACTTGTCTGAGCGGGGAAAAGTAAATTGTAATATTGCTCCTGATATGTGAATAATCGATACTTGCATCTTATCGATTTACGTCATTTTACTTTCATCACATAATTAATAATTAACCTACTTTATATTTTTATCAGAGTAAATCCTTTACTTCTTATATCCCTAAGTATGTAAATACTTATATATTTATTATGGTAATGAGAAATATATTTTTTATTGAATTTACAAATTTTTATAATCGATTACTGAATCAATATTCTGTCACTTGTCACCTACAAAGTGTCAATCATTTTAGACCTTACGATTCTGTCACATCTATGTTGTCATTGTTGTTTGTTACGCTAGCGCTTCGTAGATTTTTGATTGGATTGTGTATCAAGCATAAACGTAGATCTGGCGAACTACTAACGGACTTTGGCATTCTAAGTGATTCTGGATAGTAACGGTAATCTCATAAGTTAATGATAAATATCTATTTTCTGACTAGTTTATGGAAAAAATGGCAATCATACATAGTTTTCTAATTAATAATGATTTCAGGAAATATTGAATTATCAATGTAGGTGACTAGGCCGAACGCTCTTAGGAAACCCGCTTTTCTTTGAAAAACTGTTTAATAATGTAACTTTTTAGGTATATTAACCACAAAACTATTTATTTTTGTTGTATAATATATATTTATACTAAAAATCTTGCTTTTTAAGATCGAAATTAATATGTACCGCAATAACGCTCTATCATGGCGTCCAAATGACATCACGTTGTGGTAATATCTACATATTACCATATTAGTTTTATATTGTCATTTTCATACAAACCGCAGAGCATCTTACTGTGTGGTTTCTATGAAAATAACAATATTAAGATGACATTTACTCACGGCATGACGTAACACTTCCAAATTTGCGTGCACAACCACGTGACTTGATGTCTATTTTCGCCGAATTTGTGTCATAAAAATACTATTAAATCCTTATCTTTTTGTCAAATATTTTAGTTTTTTTTGTTATCTCTGTATATTTGTGTGATAATCAATAATTAAAAACTATGATATGTCCGATTCATGCTTAGTGGACACAAGCCTAATGATTTGAATCGTGAATATACCATAGAGAAAGTGCACATAGAGTAGAAGAATTGAACACGTCGATAGTAAAAATAATGGAATTTGGTGCTCGTTTTTCTATCTATCGAGGGTGTTTTTCTGGGCCCCCTTTGTAGAATAGACCACCTGTCATTCTGGCAGTCAGGTTGTGAATGATAAGCGTTTGGCAATTCATGTCACTTCCGTCGTGACTACTAAGTAATAGAGTTCCGGAACGTTTTGCCCAGGTATTTGGTACTACCGCCTTATCTATTTTTTGTTTGCTTAACAAAATTTGACGCTCCATTGGTCGTGTTGTTAGTGACCCTGACTGCGCAATCGAGGATGCTGGGGTTTGATTCCCGATAGGGGCAAGTATTTTTATGATGAGCTCAAATGTATGTATTTGTGGTTTGGGGTGATTACTGTTTTAATTTGACTAAGGTTGGCTGGCAGAGAATGCGATTTAGCATTAAGTCCACTTCTGTACATGTTTGTGCATTAGTTCTGAAATGAATAAATAAAATAATAATAAATATATTTCAGTATACTTACGTTAATAAATATAAATGGAATGAAATATAATGACCACCAAAAAAAAATTGTAACCATAAAATGACTTACCCAAAAAATTTTTAATAAGCATAAAAATATTAAATCTGTATTTTGGTACAGATACCTTAAATTTACCTTAAATTACAATCTTTCTAGCTATTTTAGTCATGGCTCCGTTTCAAAGTGTATTTCAAAATTAGTAAACAATCACCAAATTTTAATAAGCAAATTCTTATGCTATTAGTACCCAAATATACTGAGTCTTCATTAAGATTTTAAATAAATCTAATTACACAAAGAGGACTGAGTGTTTAAGTTTTTTGAAAATTGACTTCATTAAGATTTTAAAATTACCCAAAGGACTTATTAAGCATTAAGTTTATTTTTAAATAACGTGTTGTTTTTCTTAATTTGATTTATTAAAATTTGATAATTAATAAATGCTTGAAAAATAATGTTTTATTTAGTAGCCGTTATTTTATTTAAAGCCCTAAGAAGGTTTTAAAAAAAAGACTTTTCTAGATATTTTTGGTAGTATAAGTCAAACTTTAGGAATTCATTTATAATTTTTGGGTAAATAATTATTTATCTACATTCGTTTACTTTTAACATATTATGTAACATAAAAATATGTAACATATCTGGATAAAATTTTAAATTATAACGCGGGAAAATTTTTGGTGATTGGTTACTAAATCTGGGTTGTTCAGCGATTTTATTTTATATTGGTTAGCAAGCTATTTTATGGGTTATAATTTCATACTAAATGGGGATTCAATTCTGGTAATTACTATTTGGCGTTATATTTTATTATATCTTCTAGTGATTGCTTAAACATAAGCCAATATAAATTACGTGTCCCATTGTTTGTCCGCTATGAATTCCTAGACTACTGAATCGATTTCAATGAAATTTTGTATATATATCAAATTTTGTATAATCAAAATTTGTATAAATATAGGAAATTTATCTGAATTACCCCCCCTCGCCTCTCAAGTACCCCACCATAATTTGTATGGCAAAACAGCGTTTGCAGCTAATTTATAACAGCTAGTTTTATAAAAGTATTTCTATATGTTAGTATCGTTGACTAACACCCATATCACAAGCAAATAATTTGCTTGCTTTGGGGTTACATCAATCAGTGTGATTCTTCCAGTAATATTTGTTTGAACTAGCGTTCGTCATGTGGTCCAATAAAATTTATTTTAAGCTTGACATCAGACTTTAGCCGTAAAGCCATGGACGTACGTAAAGCAAATAGTAAGTATACATGTGTGTATATTATCATGTATGTCAAACGAATGTAAGGTAATGCACATATATTTTCATTAATTTAATGTTTATATTTCTAATGCATATTTTTAAAATATTAGGTTTCTGCAGTTCTCCGCAACGTGAACTTTCATTGCGCCAAATGAAGGAACCTAGAACGAATGAATAGAGACTAAAACATTAAACAGTATCAACCTTCACACTAATTAATTTTAATTCTCAGAATAGTCTAGTCAGTGCATCAAAGTTACTTTTTTATAAAGACCTAATTACGCTATAATTAATAACGTCGAGATTTTTCTACAAACCGATTTTGAAACTGTTTAAAAAAGGAGATTGATGAAGCCCCGTACAAATTGGCCTAAGACGCAACACATGATGATGGCTGCTTAACGTATTGTAATACATTATTAATTTCTTCTGAAATGTAAATTGTATCACGGACATTTTTATAATATTAAAATTCACGAAACTCCTTCAAAGATTAATATTACTTGATTTTACAATTGTTACATTCCATTTTAAGCCACTCACATCGCAATATATCGTCAACGCAAATATATTATCATGAAGATTATTTGATTTTAACCACTTACATTTTGAAAAACGATAAAACTTTTGTTTACATAAAATGTTCATTACTCGCTCACAGCGTAAATAGATGACACTTGTTTTTTTTTTTTGTTTCCTTCGGATGATACTAAAAGTATTTATACGGCTTTGTATGTTGTAGATTTCGATTATAATAATAAATATTTTCATTTTTGTTGCATTTTATACAATAGTTGGTTAAAAATTTTGCATCTAATCTATCCAACATTTTTGTAATTTGTTTGGTTGGTCAGAAATAAAAGAAAGTGTTAACTTTATGGCAGTATATAAAAATCTTTGCATGAATTAGAAATAATAAAAAGCGTACAAGTTTGATTAGTTTCATGACTTTCCGACTAAAATCCTTTTAAAATTAATTTGCTATTAAAAAGTGTCCGTTGAATTCTAATATTGACTAAATGTGAATAAAATTAATTTAATAATTTCGGCTGACGCTATATTATTGTAGTCCATTAAGGCCGGTCTTATCAATCTCTTTGCTTTATGTTTAGAATAAATAAATAAATATATCTTGGCGAATTGCTTCTGCGGATCAGTAGTGAAGGTCAAATATTGATTCTGATTCACGATTGTGGATTGCGAATTTTTATTGTAGGTACGTTACACCTCAGGACGGATGCCTCAGTATTAATCTCTATATTCTGTGGTATTAGCGCGTCTCAATTATTACTTGTCGTTTGTGGCTTAGAAAATTAAGTAGGTAATATATGAGTATCTATATATTAATGTGAAGCAAAAATTTTGTACCTCGTCGGTTCTCGTCAGTAAAGTATAGCAATAATCAAAACTTTAACCTTAGTTTCGACTATTGCTCCGATTACACATAGCAATAAGGTTAATTAATTGTTATTGATATACTTTCTATATATATCATTCTCAAGCCATCTTCCTGTGCTGAGTTTTTAGGCACCACTGATCTTGTTATTTTTGGTCGAAGTTTAGTGCTGATTATTTCTGCTTCTTTAACCTTCAGTATAACGTTTTAATATTTTGTTTACACACAAATTACGATACTTTAAAGCAATATACAAGTAGCGAATACGATAAAATTACTGTGATATGATAAGGTAGGTAGATAAAACGACTATTCAGTTCATCTATGCTTGAAAAAGGTTTTAGACATTGACAATCTAAACTAGACTAATAATGTTCTCCAAATTAAAATTCTGTCAATAATCTGAGGCGCGGGGAAAAGGAACACATACATTGAAAATCAGTATTTTGTCGCGCGTTCTTACAGCTCAATGTATTGGTCGCATTGATATTATTAATGATTGGTTGGTACTAATTCTTACGGAGAATTATAAGTTAGTCTGGTGTGTTGACAGAACCGATTACCGGCTACTTTACATTGGCAAACACTGGCGTTATTGACGCAGAATAGGTAAGGCGGTGGTAACAGACCCGGGTGAGACAATGTAGAAGTCTACCACCTAGTCGTCATGGTGGTAGTGACTCCCATAGCTAATTGTTCGCCACTTACGAACTGCTTGCCAGAACGGAAGGTGGTTTATTCTTCAAGGGGAGCCTGGAATTAACCCTACTAAGAGTTATAATAATAATATTCACGGGACAAATTACACTTACTGATCTTACCCCAAAGTAAGCAAATTGTTTGCTTGTGTTATGGGCGTTAATCAACAATACTAATACATAGAAATGCATACATAAACACTAGAATATATTTAATAAACACCCAAACCCGGAAATACAAACGTTTATGCTCAACACACAAATGCCCCGTCGGGAATCGAACCCGAGATTGCGTAGTCAGGGTCGCTAACCACTCGACTAACGGGGCGGTCATAGCATAGCGATTATAGATCTGAAAATATTTATTCATAAATTTGTTCACATAAAAACCTGTGATCGGTGTCTCCTTTTTAAGTACATTTGCACAAGTGATAGGATAAATATTCAACTTTTTATTGATGCTATTATACAGAATTGCCGATTGGCTATGTAGTTGTCTCGCGGGGAAGACAGTTTTTGGAACGAAGTTCCTTACGGCAGGCTTGGAGGGGATAGGGATTTTGCTGCGCGACCGAACTGAAAAAAATGTGATAGTAAAACCGTAAGAAAAATGCGTGGAATAAAAGCGTTAAATGAGACGTGCGCAGGCGCGACAGTCGCGTACACAAGCGAGTAGTGCCGTTTAGCCGAAGGAAGTTCGTTCCTACCTGGTGTCCCGCGACACCACATCATTTTTGTGTTAATATCTTAGCTACGTTATGCTTCCACCGCCTGTTTAGATTAAGGCGAGGCATCGCGACGAACGGGAAAAACTGGTTTGCTAAATCTCGTTTTTTTGTATTAATTGTAAAATAACAATTTTACAAAAATTACACGATATACCTGAAGATATTACCTAAAGAATGTACTAACTTATTACATAATAGAATGTACTTTACTCGATCGTATAAAATTCTGGAAACAGGCTAAAAAATCTCTAAAACAAATAATTTGTTAATAATATTTCAGATCTTCCACATGATTTTTATATGGTGATATTTAGTTGTAAATACAAAAAAGAATGTGCTAAATTTTAGTTTTCAGCTGATTTCCTATATTTATTTATCCGAAAATTAACACGTACAGAACATACCGCACCACCCATTTTCTATAGAATTGACGCGCGTCGAAATACATCGCCTTAATGCTAGAAATATTTTTTACATTACTTTAGAGGCATTAAAGTAGCCTATTCTTATCTCTAGTAATACAATCTGTTATAGATTAGACCTTAATTAATGGGGTTTTCTATAACAATAGAAGCTGAGAGATGAGACGCTAAGAGTAGGTAATAATAATAATAATGCCCTATATAATATTATATAATAATAATAATAGCCCTCTCGCATATTGCAGTTTTACATTTCACTTATTTTTAAGGTTCCGTACCTAAAAGGTAAAACGGGACCCTATTACCTAAGCTTCCGCTGTCTGTGTGTCTGTCACCAGGCTGTATCTCGTAAACCGTGATAACTACAAAGCTGAAATTTTCACAAATTATGTATTTCCATTGCCGCTTTAACAACAAAATAACATACAACAAACGTCTTTTTTCGTATTTTTTTGCTCAATATTAATAACGGTAACAGGTAGACGCTTAAAATTTTCACAGAGTATTTAGTTGTAGATTACTTTCAAAATAAATAAATAAAAATAAAGTAAATATTAAAGGGGGGCTTTCATACAACAAACGTAATTTTAAAGCAAAGTTTTATAAATCTTAATAAACAGGTAGAAACTTGAATATTTTCAAAAAGTAAGTATTTGGAAATATACCTATTAATTACCTACAAAAATAAATACCTAATACATAAAATAAATATTTTAGTATACATACAACAAACGTGACTTTTCTTTTATAGATGATGGTACGGAACCCTCCGTGCGCGAGTCCGACTCGCACTTGGCCAGATTTTTGTCTTAGTTTGGATGGTAAGATATTCGATGAAGTTATGCATGTGGTAACCAGAAAGACGAATTAAGTGATCATTAATTAATTTACAAATTAATTAAGTATTTAATTTGTAAATTTTCTGCGAAGTCTTATATGTAACTGCTGTGATGCAACCGAAAGAAGGTAGTGTAAGGAATGGGGAAAAACTTATTCAAGGTCTATAAATTAAAGGAACTTACCACACAAATTATGTACTCAACGCACGTTTCACTTCGTAACCAAAGCATGTTCAGGAGAGTCGAATAACATTTCTTTTTTTACTAGGTGGTCATTTTTTTTACTAGGTGGTACTACCACCTAGTAAAGAAAGAAATTTTGCGGAACTATACCACCGTGGTAGAGTTCAGGAGAGTCGAATAACATTTCTTTTATTATCAGGTGGTCATTTCTTTTTTTACTAGGTGATACTACCACCTAGTAAAGAAAGAAAAGTTTGCGGAACTCTACCACCGTGGTAGAGTTACACAACGTCTCACCCGGGTATTTTTAACACCCTTACCTTGCCTTACCTAATTCTACCAATACGCAATAGCGTCAAAACTTGTCATTGTCGTATTCCGGTTTGAGAGGTAAGGCAGACGGTACTTATGTATGTGGCATTGCCATCCCTCTACAGGGATAGCAACGCACTATTAACATCTTTGGTGTTTATAGGCGATGGTTTATCTTTCCATTAGGAGAGCCATCTACTTGTTTGCTATCTTATGATATAAAAGAAATATCACATATATACACGCATCATAGGATAACATAAAGGTAGGTTAAACAGCATGTGAATTATATCGCGCGTAAAAGAGAAATTTTACAAGTTAGAAGAAACAACATTACGTTTATTCTATTTATTATATTATTTAGTATCTATATATTAATACTCGAAGAAAAACTTTTGTATCCCTTTTTAAGACAATTACGCGAACGGTGAAGTATAAAATTTGGCACAGTTAAGTTTACATTTCAGAGGAGGACTTCTGCAGTCAATTTAATATTTTTGGATAATATGAATTTGAAGTACCTGTATTAGATTTATAAAATGAACATTACACACCTACACTCATGCGACGTAAGTACATGATAATATAATAAATATAAATATTTTATTTCGACCAACAAGGATCATACATTATTATTATGTTATTAGTACACATGTATTACATATATAATAATAATAATAATATGTTTTTGTTTGTCAAAAATATTTTATATGCAATTAAATCCATTTTGTTAGAAATTTAACCCAAATTAATATAAAAAGTGAACAAAAATACAATAGAATATCCGAAAAAATAATTGAAACATCCACAATGTCCTCCATATCCAAAAAAGTGTACCTCAATAGACATGTCATAAGTGAAGAGACAAAACCAAATATTCATATTAGAATTAGTAATCAACATTAATAGAGGACAATGACATAATGATAACGCGATCAAGGAGACTGAAAACACAGAACGCACACCCACCATCGCAACCCGTTGCACCGAGTAGCTCCGCATCGTCTGAGGAGGAGTATGCGACCCCTCCAGAACACAGTGCGTCGAGTAGTGACAACGGGCTGCCGTCTCCAGCGCCGCGCCGACCACCTGCGCCGCGTCGAGGGAGGCCACCGCCGCCGTGCTTGGGACCAGCAGGACGACCCGCCCCGCATCCGGTCCCCGCCGCCGGTGGTGCAGTGCGCCGCATGAGATGGACGCAAGCAATTAACGAAAATGTCATGCGAGCGTACTATGAGGCGACAGAGGGAGGAACTAACCTCACTGCATGGCGATCCCGTTTGCTGTCTCTGTTTCAGCTCCTTGAACCAGAATTGACCGTTTCGGCGCAACAGCTATCGGATCAAGTGCGGTTCATTCAACGCAACTGTGCGTTGGATGCAGCTACACTTGACCGGCTTCGCTCTGAAGTAGTTGTCTCAGCGCCCACCACCGAAATAGTTCAACCGCAAATCCATTTACCCAGTGGTGTTCTAGATTCAGGATTGGCGGATACCAACTGCAATATGGTGGACATTGAGACTACAAACGTAAGTACCCATGAATTTGAGCAATTGAGGAGGGCTTTGGAAGATGCGATTTTTGAATTTAAAACCATTCCAATTTGTGACAGGCCGCGATTGCCCCGTTTTCCCACACACAAACGCAATATGGCACTAATGATAGCTTTAGATGGCATGCTAGATTCTTATCTACAGTCTAGCCAAGATCTAGCTGACACACATTTGATTCTTTACTGTGCGGGTGTCGCAGCGTGCCGTATCGCACATGTCAAATTTCCAAAATCTGACAGGGTTATACGGTCCGTTGATGAAGCACCTGCATGGCAAAAACGAATTGAACGGCGTATCAGTACCACTAGATCTATCATTGGCAAGCTCATCTGCTTTAGATCGGGTAACATCCGTCCGAGAGTCATGCGTTATGTGACACAAGCTTTTGCCGGTACAGGCGTAAGTTCACAGGATTATATGACTTGTGTCACAGAACGTATAGACTATCTAAAACAGAAAGTTTGTGCGTGGGCAAACCGTATTCGCAGATATAAACAGCGTGTTAATAGGTTTAACCAGAATCGAATTTTCCGAAGCAATCAAAGAAAGGTTTATAGAAGCTGGGAGAAACCCAGTACTAGTGTGATTGATGGGCAACTACCGGATATTCACGAAATGTTTTCATTTTGGAGAAATATTTGGTCAGTGTCGATCAATCACGTCAATGGTGAATGGGTGAGAGTAGTTGAGCGTTCGTGTGAAGGTTTGCAACCCATGGCGTCTGTTAGAATAACACCTCAAGACGTAAGGGAAGCGATTTGTGCTACCCAAAATTGGAAATCCCCAGGACCAGATGGACTGCATAATTTCTGGTTAAAATGGTTGCAGTCTTCACACGAGCTCCTGGCTAAACAATTCCAGGAAGCCATTGAATCTGGGTCTCTTCCACCTTTTATAACTACTGGGCTAACCTTTCTGCTCTACAAATCTGGTAGTACCACAGATCCTAAGAACTTTAGACCCATCACGTGCTTACCTACAATTTACAAGCTCCTTACTTCCATTTTGAGATCAAAATTAAATACACATTTATATAGAAATAACATTTTAGATTCTGCTCAAAATGGATGTAGGGCTGGGTCACGTGGTACTAAAGAGCAACTCCTCATTGACATGACCATTAATCGACAGGTTCATAGAAATAGAAAAAATCTCCCCGCCGCTTGGATTGATTACAAGAAAGCCTATGATTCAGTGCCTCATTCATGGTTGTCACGAGTGATAGAACTGTACAAAGTTGATACAGTTTTATGCAATTTCTTGCAATCATGTATGAGGCAATGGACCACGACTCTCTGCCTTCCTGGGGGTGGTGAGAGTTTTTGTATTTCTGAACCTATAAGGATAGAGCGTGGAATTTTCCAGGGTGACAGTTTGAGTCCTTTGTGGTTTTGCTTGGCTTTGAATCCCTTAAGTGCTCTACTTAGAGATTCAAAGCTAGGTTATCGGTTTCGCAGAGAGGGTGAAATCATTTCTCATCTCTTGTACATGGATGATCTTAAACTATTTGCGTCCAACAAACCAGACTTGATATCATTACTCAACCTTACGCAAAAGTTTAGTAATGATATCAGAATGGAATTTGGCCTAGATAAATGCGCGGTCATATATGTACAGAGAGGCAGAGTTGTAAATAGCGAAAATTTACAACTTTCGGAGACAGTGTATTTCAGATCTCTCTCTGAAACCGAAACTTATAAATACCTTGGTATGTCGGAGGGTTTAGGTATACAGGATAGGGACATTAAGCGGTTGGTGACTGAGCGTTTCTTTGGCCGCTTGACAAAAGTTTTAAAAAGTCTTCTGTCTGGTGGTAATAAGGTGCGTGCATTCAACAGCTGGGTGATGCCTCTGCTTGTATACACCTTCGGCATACTAAAGTGGACTCAAACCGAATTGGACGCCCTGGACTGTAAGGTCCGTAAACTACTGACAGCATATCGCATGCACCATCCACGTTCATCAGTAATGAGGTTATATATCCCACGAAAATGTGGGGGTCGCGGCTTTCTCAATGCCAAAAACCTACACAATCGTGAGGTGTATAATCTTAGGGAATACTTCCTTCATGTTGACTGTGGAATGCATCGTGATATCGTTGCTGTAGATAATGGTCTGACACCGCTCTCCTTAGCGAGAAAGAACTGGCATAAACCAGTGGTATTTAGCACTCAGGACCGCTTGAACGTATGGAAGAGTAAGGAGTTACATGGACGGTTCTATCGGGCTCTTTACGGACCTGATATTGATTTACCAGCGTCTTTAGCTTGGCTACGTTTCGGTGACCTCTTTGGGGAAACTGAGGGATTTGCCTGTGCAATTGCCGATGAAGTTGTCAAGACGAATAATTACCGGAAATACATCATGAAGGATGGCACGGTCGACATATGTAGGGCGTGTCACCGTCCTGGTGAGTCTATCAGGCATGTTATTTCCGGTTGTTCTCATCTTGCCAATGGAGAGTATTTACATAGACACAATCAAGTAGCCAAGATTATCCATCAACAGCTTGCTCTTCGGTATGGTCTTGTAAGTTTTGAAGTGCCGTATTATAAATACGCACCGGAGGCAGTTCTCGAAAATGGTCGTGCTAAGCTCTACTGGGACCGATCTGTCATCACAGACAGGACTATCACCAACAATAAACCTGATATTGTGTTGGTTGATCGATTAGAGCGCCGGGCATTTGTTGTTGATATTACAGTCCCGCATGACGATAACCTCGTGAAAGCAGAAAAAGAGAAACTAACTAAATATTTAGACTTAGCTCATGAGATTACCGACATGTGGGGTGTGGACTCAGCAACGATTGTTCCGATAGTCGTTTCCGTAAACGGTCTCTTAGCGAAGAGTCTTGACCAGCATCTTAGAAGTCTTTCGCTACAATTCTGGATCAAGGGCCGGATACAAAAGGCAGCAGTATTGGGAACGGCACGTATTGTGAGGAGGTTCCTCTCTCTGTCACCTTGACCACCGGTGGCTTAACTATAACGTTCCCGCTGGCGGATAACCTATTTTGTTATATTTATTTTTATAATATTGTATTTTTTTAATAATGTTATAATTATAAATGTAATCAAATAAGAATTTAATGTAAATAAAGAGATAATAATAATAAATATATTAACGGGACAAATTGCACTTACTGATCTAACCCCAAAGTAAGCAAATTATTTGCTTGTGTTATGGGTGTTAGTCAACGATACTAATACATAGAAATACATATAAAAATACTAGAATCTACTTAATAAACACCCAAACCCGGAAATACTGGCATTTATGCTCATCACACAAATGCTTGTCCCCGTCGGGGATCGAACCCGAGCCCCGTTGATTGCGTAGGGGTCGCTAACCACTCGACCAACGGGACGGTCAACTTAATATATAACTTAAACCTATTTGTTAGTAGAATAAACCCTATTACTTAAAACTAGGACAGGATCGATTTGCCTTATATATATACACACCTTTGACCAAAGTAAAATAATTAGAGTAAAATTTATTTTACTTTGATCGAAGATACACACATGTATAATTTCTTTAATTTTCAGACCTTAAGTTTGTCTATAATAATAAGTGATGGTTATACTACAATTTGTTTTATTTACATCACAGCATTTATATATAAGATATTACGGAAATTTGCGAAATAAAATACCTTAATTTTGTCTCTGAATAATAATGGAAATCCGCAGAGTAACGCCTGAATCTACTTATAACATTTTGAAAATAGATACATCATATTCTAAGCAAACGAGACATTTACATAGCTTAATAAAAAGCGACAAGCGACGGATTATCGCGTGATATACTGAATATATATTGTTTTTCCACATAATGGCTTGTAGATCAGAAGATTGAACACGGTTCGGCTACGCGCTCCACTGAGCCGATAATTACGGCGTTCTAACAGGGCAAAAGTCAAAGAGCATTCATGTCACCACGGCTGCGTCTCATAAAATTGTATTTTAAAGACTGCTATTTTATACTAGCCGTTTCCCTCGGTGTTACCTGCAGAGCCTGGGTCTAGCCGAAAAATAGAGATTAAATGTATAGTTCGTCATTCAGGACTAATAAAATTTTCTACTGATAAAAGAATTTTCTAAATTAGTTCAGTATTTCCAAAATTTCCTACACAGAAACTCATATAGTTACGAACTTTAACCCTTAATAATATTAGTATAAAAGAGTAGATTTATATTTTCATTGAATCATCAGGATTTTCGGAACCCTGGCACGAGTACACGATAGTGACAAGCACTGACGGTTTTATTTATAACGGAAAAGGTAAGGCGGTGGTACCAGATTTGTAAAACAACGCAGAATTCAACTCAGTCATGATGGAAGTGGATATGGATATGGAAAGCCAACCGTTCGTCTTTACGAACTACCAGAACAACTGTTGATCTATTATTCAAAGGCGGCCCGGGCCGAGAGAATTCCATCACATACACGAAAACAATCAACTATATAACTCATAACACACCGGGCATCATGTTTTCCGTTTTAAATAGAACCGATTGTAATAACGAAGGTCTTGTGGTTATTTTTATTTCAAGTATTTATGACACCCGATGGCAACAGAGGCGTGACGTGACGAAACGCAATTCTAGGGCGTCAAACGTTTATTACAGAACATAAGAGCCAAACATGTAGCTAGGTGGTGCACTACCGTCTTGTTAAATATACCTAGGGCTGTTTAAATCTCTACTACTGTAGTAGCGATCTCCCCCTGGTCGAAATTCGATTCTATGACTGAGTTTAACCGTAGACAAAACAATACAATCTCTTGTAAATATGACAACAGATTAATTACACTAGCGATCGGGTTCTGGTCGAAATTAGATTCTGTGACTCCGTTTGACTAAACAATAAAATCTCTTCTTAGTTTGACAAGAGATTAATTCTTCTTAGTTTGAAAAGAGATTACTCTCTAGTCTCTTTTAGTGTAGGTAATTACACTAGCGATCGCCCTCTGGTCGAAATTCGATTCTATGACTCCGTTTGACCATAGACTAAACAATAAAATCTCTTAAGTTTGACAACAAACATTGATATAAAAAATCCAAGATGCACAGTTGCGAACAAAACTGACACTCAAAATTGTCGCTAATTTCACACAAGTAGTTATAGATATGGCAAAAATATATGTTTTTGCATATCCAACCTTAAGCGCAAGGTTTATAGTTGTTTTTACAAAGCAATATATAAAAAGTAATAAAACTGACATTATCAATACCGACGCGATTCTATTTGAAATGAGCGCACAATTTGAAATTTTGCGCTCATTTTTTGAGGACGTTTTTGAGACACTGATTGTGCATCTTGTGTTTTTGTATATCAATGACAACAAATTAATTACACTGGCGATCGCCCTCTTGTGGAAATTGGATTCTATTTCCGTTTAACCATAGACTGAAAAATAAAATCTCTTCTAAATTTGACAACACAAGTAACCATAAACTAATTAGTACTTATACAGGTTGACTGGTAAAAGAATGTACATATTATAGAACATGATAGTTAATGATCATATGTAAGCAGTTAAAATATAATAAAAATATAATACAGGTTAGCCTCAAAGTGAACCTCAAAGACATTAGTAGGTATATAATATTCAAAAAATATTGTCGCCGAGTTGGTGACAGGCGCGCTCCTCGACTTCGTGTAAGTCGCGACGGCAAAAAAGCTGTTTCTAAATAATAAACTTCAATGTCTATGCGCGGGTGTCCGTACTTTATATTTTTTATTGGATAATTAGGTCAAAATTTAAATACATATTTTTTACATATTCTGTATCAGAATCGAGTAATGTTTATTGCAGTGTATTGTTAATGCGTATTATATAAAAAAAATAGTTTTTTGCTTTCAGCTTGCTTGATGGAAAGAGTCAACTAATGCCTATACACACCAAAATTGTTAATGGTGAGTCGCTATGTGCGCGGGGACCTAATGTCACAGGAATAAATATAATGGCTACTTTTTGCTTCGAATTGGAATATCGTTTTTAGAATTTTTGTCTGTTTGTCTATTTGTCTGTATGCATGTCCGGGGTAAACTCAAAAATTACTGCATGGATTTACTTCAAATTTTGTATGAATATTACTAACAGGTCGGGTCAACATATAGGCTAAATATTATCACACTATCACCTACGGGGGAGGTGCTGTGCGAAGTAAACGAAGTCCGCGCGGACGAAGTCACTGGCAACAGCTAGTTTGTCAATATAATCACCACTCATCGTCAATAAGAATCATCTCTCATCGTCAACCGACAAAGTGATAAGTGGTGGCGATTCCACTAACCCACAAAGAAACCGATGTGATATATAAAAAACTCCAGATTTTAATTAATAGTTCACAACCCTAGCAGTACCTGGCAACTATTACGTTATTGCAGACGGCGGCGTTCCATTGTAAGTCGCAAATGCAGTTTGTACAGTAAACACGATAAGAGGTGCTTCACAGCAAGTGCCCGTCTGTTTCAAACTAAATTAATACTGCCCCTTTAGTCTAGTTGTTAGCCTGTCAAATTTCAATTATCTTTATTTTATACATATTTTTTATATCATAAGATAGCAAACATACAGCCAACTGTATGATTGCGATGGTTTTCTCTTTCCATTAAGAGATTTGGATCTCATAATGGAAAGAGAAAACCATCGCAATCATACAGTTGGCTGGATTTTGAGATGTTGTCTTAGCGGGAAATAAATATTTAGTGGATTTTTTAACACAGTCGACTAAATTATTATAGATGCCAATTCATATTTCTTAAACCAAACTATGTAATTATAATTAGATTTAACTCATATTTATTTCAATTTTTAAAGCTGGTTTTATATAAAACAACAACTTACTTAAGAACAACTTCGTTCCGTTTCGCATATCCATTCCTCGTACTGAATAAATCACTATTTTGTAATTGGCGCGCGCCAAGTGCTCACAGCACTAAACATCACGAACGAATTTTCCCCCGTGTTGGTCCCGGGCTCCTTTGAAGAATATAATATAATAGGCCAACTGCCGTTCAGCCAGGCAGGTTGTAAAAGGCGAGTGATTGGCTATACAAGTCACTAACATCGTGACTATTAGGTGGTAGAGTTCTGCATTGTCTCGCTCGGGTCTGGTACCACCGCCTTACCTGTTCCTGCCGCAATAGCTAAGTGCTTGACACTGTCGTGTTCCGGTTTGGAGGGTAAGGTAGCCAGTAAACTTATGTATGTGGCATTAAGACCACGCCCAAGAATAGCGATGCACCATTAAGATCTTCGGTGTCTATAGGCGATGGATTCTCTTTCCATCAAGAGAGCCATCTGCTTGTTTACTTTTTTATGATATAACAAACACTACTAATATAAATATATTTATGGATGTGCATGATGCACATCCATAAAAAAAACATACAAAACGGGATGATCTCTTTTTGAAAGTTGGTTAGAGAGTATATTCTCTTCAGACAGAATTTTCGTTGAAACTTAACGTGATAACAAATGCCTTCTCAGCTGTAGCGTTATCTCGGCGGCGGGCTCCGTGGCTCGAGACCGCTCGATACTGGAGAGCCTTCTATCGACCGAATGTAACTGGGTGAATAGCCGTCTAAGTTGGGAAGTCTATCGAAATTTATATATTTAAGTATTTATATATGTATTTCTGTATATTAGTATCGTTGACTAACTTTCATATGTCAAGCAAATAATTTGCTTACTTTGTTGGGTTTCAATGATTTCTTCTAGTGTAACGAAAGTAATTTATTTATTTGAAACTTATTACGAAAAATAATTCAATTTAATTTATACTCTATTTTACAATGTAGGAACAAAAACAAGGGGAAAATTGGCAACGTCATATTGAAAAACTCTTTTCCTCTTTTTTTACATAAATTCTAGGTAGTAGAGTTCTCCAACATTCAGATTTAATTTATTTGATAGAAAAAAAAATACTTATTACAACGTTATACAATTGTAAAATACAAAAAAGACAGCGAAAGAGATTTTTTCTTCATAAATAATTATATAATGCAAAATGTTGCAACATGTATTTAATTATTTATGACATTACTAGGTTTAACCCGCGGCTACGCTCGCATTGAAGCCAGTAAATAAGTTTTGTTTTAATAAAAAGTATCCTAGTTCCTTTAAACATCACCAAGAATATGTGTACAAGGTTGATTGGTTGAGTAGTTTTCGCATGAAAGCGTAACAAAGAAACTTTCATTCGTATTAATAATATTAGTAGGCACTAGTAGGGTTTACTACAATTTTTCATATACGATGATTTTCTTTTGCCACCAGGAGAGTTATCCGAGAAAATCATCGCGTATACGAACACTTAGGATGTTAATAATGCGTGGCTATCCGTGTTTTTTTTATTCTCCTGTTGGAGAGAGTTCATCGCTTATAGACACCAAAGATGTTAAATAATGCGTTGCTATCTGTGTGGCGGGATGGCAATGCTAAAGTATAAGTCTACAGACAAAAGAATTCTCCAAACGCAGCACAACAATGACAAGCTTTGATCCTTCTGATGCGAGAATAGGTAAGGCGATGGTACCACATACTTGGGAGAGACATATGGAACTCTACCACATAGTAGTCACGATGAAAGTGACATGTGTAGCCAATCGGTGCCTTTTACGAGCTGTCTGGCCGATCAGTAGTTGCTCTATTCTAAGGAGCCCAAATTACCACAGGGGAAACCCGTGTCGCGGGATGGTAATACCACATGCATAAAATTATTACCTACCTTCCTTACAAACCGGAACGCGGTTGTGACAAGCTGCCTGCCACAATTATGTAGGAAGTGGCAGTTATGTAGGCATTCCGGCAGTGGAAGGTAAGGAAAGGGTTCCAAGCCCGGGTGATACATTACGATACTCTGCCACCTTATAGGTGTCGTAGTACTGTATTCTTTAGCCCTATTACAAACTGTTTGCCGATTCTATGAAGCCTTGACCTTAAAATTGTTAAGTGTAATTTTACAAGTTAGTGCTATTTTATTTATATAGCAAAGTCAACTTGCATCAAACTTTTTAAATATTTTTTAAATCAGTTTAACTATACTGAAATTCATTTTAAAACTACTTTAATTTTTTGGGCCAAGCGTTCCTAATAACGAAAGATTTTGTGTGTGTGCATATATGTGTATGCATTGGCGTGTGTGAATTCACAAATGTAACTCTTCACGATGATCGGGCTGAATGGATTGGGAAGAAACATTGCAGTCCTTCCAAATCGTTTTCGTGTATGTTAATTCAAAAATTATCACTGAACATGTAATTGAAAAGCCATGAGTATGTATGCATTTTTGATTATTTTTGATTGACAAATTCACTTATATTAGACATATTTTATCTAAAATCAGGTTATGAATCAGAAAATTTCAGTAAATGAAATAAATAAATATATAAAGGCTATCGAAATTTAATTTATTAATACATAAATTCAAAGACACCAGCACATTTACCATACTATAGTGTGCAAATATTTATAATTTACAATTATTTTCAAATTACAACATCATTTTTACAATTTGCAAAGAATCACTAATTTGTTTTTATTATATATAAATTTTAAAGTGAATTTAATAAAGCTATATTTTTATTTATTAACATTTGGTTTTATCGGCAAAAATTATCTAATATTCATGGAGTGTTTATCTTAAAATCAAGTATCATTGTAAGTATCTAAAATCATTTTAGTAAATAATATAAATATTATTAATAAAGATTATGAGAAATATTATTGTATACATTAATCTATTTAAATATGTTTTTTTATAATGTTGAGTTTTAAATATTGAGTTTTTGGTTAGGCACTAATTTCTCACTTTTCTTAAAATACATATATGTCAGTGACTTCAGCATTTATTTTAAATTATTTTTGGTGCTTTTTACAAATACGCATATTTCAAAATATATCAACATAAAAAGAGAAGTATTTTAAGATACTTGGAAAGTGGTGTACAAGAATGTAAGTGATTGAAATTTGAGACCCATTTTGATATCACATATTGCTCGAATTCCATACTTTAAATTTTTTAAATACAAACAACATATCCAAGATATTATTTAACTTTGAACACTGAATATTATTTAACAAATTATATAGACCAATAAAGTATTAAAAATTGAATTTTTTGTTTTTCTAACCTACCAATAATAATCTGATGTGCAAAAATAGGGAAATTAAAAACAAAACTCGGATGAAACTGTCTTCCTAAATTTGTTTACACACTTTCTATTAAAACGAGTTTAAAAACCAATGTAGTTAATTATTTCGATACATCAACCTCGGACGAAGGTGAACGCGAGACGGGGGAAGCCAGTTTATTAATAAAATGGATTATCTGTTCCTTGATATACTCACACGCATTCCACTTACACTAGAAATATATCTATCAATTGGCAAATGTACTGGCAGACGAGACAGGCCATTACTGCTTATAATTAATGATCACCTATGTCTTACTAAGCTAATTAAAATAAATAACATAATCAGCACTTTATCCTGTATATGTACGGGCCACTTTCGAAGAGTAGACCATCTATCTTTTTTCAGGCAGTTCGTAATAGCCAAACGTGTCGTCACTGCTATTTCGACCACTACGTGGTTAAGTTCTGCAACGTCTCGCTCTGGTTTGGCATCACCGTCTTACCTGTTCCTGCCACATTAGAGTCAGTGCTTGTTATTGTCGTATACCGGTCTGGAGAGTAAGGTAGCTGATAAGCTTACTACTTGCATGTGGAATTTCATTCATGCTACAAAGATGGTGGCAGATGGTGGTTAATTCACACCATTAACATCTTTGGTGTATATTGACAACGGTTATCTTTTTCTATCAGGAGAATCATCTGTTTGTTTGCTATTATATTATATATAAAATTATTATATTATATATATAATATTATATATTATATATAAAACTTAAATATTAAGGTAATCAACAAGGGGAAGAACGTTAATTGTTCCTTAATAAAATATAGTTTATAAAAGTCGTTAGTTTAATGAACACGCACCTTTCTTCGAGGGATCGACTAGATGTATGCGGTATCAGCCATTATCAGCTATCAGTTATCATTATCGGGTAATGGCGCAGTTATTTAGGGCACTGCGGTAAACTTCGAACAATATTTAATAGATAGAATAAGCAAATCTTTTGCAAAAACGCTTGATTATATTTAATTTTGATTTTTTTTATGTTAAACCTGAGATTGAAATAGTAAAATAAAAAATACACACTATAGTTTGCGAAATAGATTGAAAAACCAGTATACAATGATGTGAATGTAATTATTTCCTGTCTATATTCCTGAGTCTTTTTTTATTAAAAAAAAATGTAAGAGCCTAACGACTGGCTAACGTGTCACTATCATCGTGACTACTAAAAAGTAGAGTATTGCTATGGCTTGTCCGGACTTGGTACTATCATTTTACTTTTTGCCTACCGCAATAATTTCAGTGCGTGCGATAAAATAACTTATGTAAGTATGTGGCATTATATTCGCCATACAGATCGTTACACACTCATATCTCTGGTGTCCGTAGGCGATGGTTGTCACTTACTATCAAAGGAATTACCTGTTAATATACTGAGCTTTGATATATAAAAGAAATGTTAATGTTATTTTAAATTAAATATTAAAAATTTATGTTGCTTTAACATAGTTTGAGTATCCAAAACGACATGTTCTCGTAGATATATTATAGCTAAGAGATCTGAACCAATAACCCGATTCTTGATGCGTCAAACATTGGTACCTCTAGCACAATTAGTACAGTAGTAAAGCGGTGAGATTCTTTCACTGAATAAACTCCTCGTTATATCATTTATTGTGTTAAAGTATAATTACTTTTCAAAAAGTATTTTTCACATAATTAACGTCACAAAAGTACAGTTAAAAATATTGTGACGCCAAGATTACGCGTATCAAGTTTTAAATTTTATGCATGCCAGTTTTAACATTTCGATTTTGCTAGTCACACAATCTAGATGTATTATTGATCGAAGTCGGTAATGACCTGATGGAGTGACGTGTGCAAACTAATCATTTTAATCGAAAATCAATCTTGTTTTAAAAGCTTTAAAATACTGCAGCGTACGTAAAAATACAGTAGGTGATGCTTGAGAGTTCTTTCATGTCGAACAGTTAATTCCTTCCATCCTTACCATAGACTTATTCCTAAAACCCTTATCTTTTCATATGCATCTCGGTTCATATTAGAAAGAACTAAAGTTGGTAAGTTTGTGAATTTGATTGTAGGAAATAATCTTTGCGACTACTGAACTGATTTTGAAAATTCTTTTATCTTAATTTTCCCTAGCGATCGGGAGCTATGTGGCTTATGCCATAGTTTGGATTTGAAAATGGTCATTTTTTCATACACAGAAAAAATAGAAATAAAAATGAAATTTATTGTGTATTAAATTAATTTAATAATGATATTAAATGTAGCTAAGAATACATTACTTGTTTTAGCCCCAAAGTTGGCAAATTATTTGCTTGTGATATTAGTCGCGTAAAAATCTACATATAAACCTTTAAAATATATTTGACTAGTTAACCCACGTAGCTTCGCCCACAAGTAGATTAACCTGTCATCGATATAGTTTTTCATACAAACTTTCATCCCCTATTACTGCTCTTTGGTGGTTAATTTAAAAAAAGTGTATACTATTTGACTCCGGATCTTCAACTATGTTCATGTCAAATTTCATCAAAATCGGTTCAACGGTTTTAAAACGTGAAAGCATAACAGACAGACATATAGACGGGTTTTCGCATTATAATATTAGTAAGGGCATATTATTATGGATACAATACAAATGTACCTATATGAATGTAAGTACCGGGGCAGACCAGGACAAACGTACATGATCAAATTTGTCGAATGTTCTCCGAAGGTGGCGTCTAGTCTCAGAACACGGCAAGTTTATTTTCTTTATTTATACTTTTATTACAACTAGCGAACACCCTCTAGTCGAAATTCCACCCCAGCCTTTTAAACAACGAAACTTTTTTTTAAGTTTAACAACAGACTTTAGTCCTAAAGAAAATAGTATACATGTGTGGATACATAAATGTAGTGTGTGATGACTATTTTAATTAATTTAATATATTTCTAATACATTTTTTTTCATAACATAGCAAACAAGCTAATGGGTCTCTTGATGGAAAGAGTCAACCATCACCTATAGACACCAAAGGTTAATGGTGCGTTGCTATCTTGTGGAGAGTTCTAATACCACATGCATAAGTTTACCGGCTACCATACCCTCCAAACCGGAACACGACAGTGACGCTATTGCGGCAGGAATAGGTAAGGCGGTGGTACCAGACCCGGGCGAGACAATACAGAACTCTTTCACCTGGTAACCACAATAGTAGCAACTCGTATAGTCAATCGGTCGCTTTTTACAATCTGCCTGGCAGAACGGCATTTGGCCTATTCTACAAAGGAGCCCGGGTCCAACACGGGTGAAAAATATGTTATTATTAAAAGATATGTTTCTGCAGTCCTCTGCATTGTAAACTTTAACTGTGCCAAATTTGAAATTCCTCCGTAATTGTTGATTCCGAAACTAGCGTAACTGTTGTGAAAAGGTGTACAAAGTTTTTGCATCACGTATTAATATATAGATATTTCTTACACGTGTTATGTACCGATAAAAAAATTACTTATTGTTTTGTTTCTCCAAAGGGGTAATTTCTTTCTTGAGGACACAAGTATACGCAAACTTTCATATCGATTCATCACGAATGTACGTATCTATGTAGATATACTCGTATTGGCGTCTATCAATCTGTCTATTAACACATATATATAGCTCGCATATTCTAGTACACGGAAATTGAACGCCATGCAACGCTTGGTGCAACAACGTCGGTGCTGAAAGCTATAAACACGTATTATGTTATACTCTAGATAGTCTTACAAAAGTCAATATTGTTGCCCTTATTAGTGAATTGTTAATAAGATCAGTACGGGTACGTATTTGGTTCTGGGTTCGAATACCGAGCTATGCAGTTCGTTCTAAATAAGTTTTTTTTATATCATAAGATAGTAAATAAACAGACGGCTCTCCTGATGGAAAGACAATAAAAACACAAAAAATGTTAATGGTGCGTTGCTATTCTTCTGGCGGGTCTCAATGCCGCATGTATAAATTTACCGCCTACCTTACCCTCTAAGCGGAAATACGACAGTGGCGAGCACTGACGCTACTGCGGCAGGAATAGGTAAGGCAGTGGTACTAAACCCGGGCGAGACAATGCATGACTCTACCAGTTTTACTAGTTGCTAGATTTTTTACTTTATATTGGATGTGCTTGATTTACTGATATAGAAATTCGATGAACGAATCTTTGATTAACCAATATTATTCTATTACCTAATCTAAGGCTGTATCATCATTAAGGCCATCCATCCATCCACCATCTACCAGCCATATGAAATGACTGATATAATGCCACCATCTCCTATTGCTGCAAGGCATTTCGTAATAGGCGAACAATTAAACGTGTCATTACCATCATGGTCGTGCCACTAACAAGCTGTTATGAGAAAGTTAGGTTGTTATTAATCATTTTAGAAATCTCATAATTCCGACATCTGTAGAGTGAAGGACTCCTTAGAAAAACCATCGAATGTGTGGGACCAAAGTTTTTTCATGTTTTGCATAAAATAATCAAGCGATGAAAGTAAAAAACTAATTATTGTTATTAATCAATATTTTCCCTTCACAAAACTAACATGTTTGAAGCACCCTAACTTTATTAGTTACCTGATTCGAGATTTTTCGAAGGTAGAAAAGATGGGCGGATGGAAGTTGTTCTCAAAAATTCAATTTGTTATTAATCAAAAGTAAAAATGTTCCTGGACCACGGTCTGTGATATAAATTTATTTGTTCTTATTTATCTCTGATACTTTATGGTCCCGACATTACACCTACAGTATTATTTTTTTTTAGAATTTAAATGCATAAAACTTTAGTTGAAATGTGTAAATTATGCTATCGAAATTCAAATTAAACCATTAGTCAAATGAAAAATGACGTCACAAAGCGTAAAATGTGGGATTTATCGACGTCGATATCTATACAGTTCTAGTGGTATTTGGGGCTCTGTGACGTCGTACAATGCGCGCGGAAAATGGGGGCTTTTCAACGTGTCAATTTTATTTAATAATTTATTTATTATTTTAAAAACTAATTCGAACACTTACAACAGTATTTATATTTTTTACTATGTTAAACTAAAGCGGAAAATGAATCAAACAAATATAAATGGGTGCATATTCCCTATTGCGTCAGTGCTTGTCACTATCGTGTTCTGATTTGGAGGTAAAGCTACAAGATATACTTATGTATGTAGTATTATATCCCTGCCATACCAATAGCAACGCATCATTAATATCTTTGATATCTATAGCTGATGGTTATATCTTGCAAAATCCATTTGCTTGTTTACTTATCCTACGATATAAAAATATGCTCCAAATAAAATTAACGACTACATGATTGTTCACGATAAAATTAATTATATTCCTTTGTAATAATTAAAAAGTAATTATGTTATTTAATAAATTGCTTTGACGATGACTCAATCACGAGAATAATGCGACTCAGTCACGTTTAATTAATTGCGTTTACTTATTTTATTATATTTGGTTTCAATTATTTTTTGTTTAAATAAAATGTGTATTTTCGTAACAATTGCCATTGACAAGGTCAACCCTGTTCTTTAAACGAACAATTCTTGTATATTTGTTTTCTCCAAAATGGCTTTAAAATTGTATTTAGATAGTCTTTTTTATATCATTGGAGAGCAAACAAGTAAATGGCTACCCTGACGGAAAGAGAAAGCATCGCTTGTAGATCACCAAACATGTTAATGGTGCGTCACTATCCTTGTGGCGGGATGGCAACGCCACATGCATAAGTTTACCAGCTACCTTACCCTCCAAACCGGACCAGGCACAGGAAACAGTTACAAGCATTGACGCAATTGCGGTAGGAAAAGTTAAGGTGGTGGTACCACCACCCTGCGTTGGCAGAACACTACAAAGCAGTGTAACAGCCACGATAGTAGTGACTCGCAATCGTTCGTCTCTTATAAACTGCCTGGCAAAACGGTAGATGGTTTATCCTTCAAAGGATGCCCGGACCATCACGGGATAAACGGATGCCCTTTTAAATGTATATACTGATTTCTTTTGATACCTTTGGTGATAATCAACTTTGCCTCAAAGATGGCGTTCATACATTCATGTTTTATTAGTATGTGATTACATGATAAATTACATAGTATGTGATTCGTATATACATTTTATTTCTTTCTCTAATTCGTTTTCTTTTTTTATTTCTTTTTTTGTTTCCTTTAAAAGATATCGATCCAAGGTTATTCCCACAAGTATTATATATATATATATATATATATATATATATATATATATATATATATATATATATATATAATCAATTGCTGTTCGTTAGTCTATAACTCGAGAACGGCTGAACCGATTTGGCTAATTATGTTTTTTTTTTATATCATAAGATAGCAAACAAGCAGATGTCTTCTGATGGTAAGAGTCAACCATCACCTATAGACACACCAAAGATGTTAATGGTGCGTTGCTATCTTGTGGCGAGGTCCAATGCCACATGCATAAGTTTACCGGCTACCTTACCCTCCAAACCGGAACACGACATTGACCAGCACTGACGCTATTGCGGCAGAAATAGGTAAGGCGGTGGTACCAGACCCGGTCGCGCCGTTGCAGAACTCTACTACCTAGTAGCCACGATGGTAGTGACGCGCATAGCCACTCAGTCGCCTTTTACGACCTGCCTGGCAGAACGGCAGTTGCCCTATTCTTCAAAGGAGCCCAGGATCAACACGGGGGGGATGGTTTTGAATTAATTATTGAAGTCCAGGGAAGGTTTAAAAGGTGAGAAAATATAGAAAAAATAAGAGTAGTTAAAAAGGGATAACAACTTTTGCCGGGTCAGCTAGTATGAAATAATAACCAGTCTTTCACTGGACTGACATATTTCGAATAGCATTCACAATGGTTTACAAATTAGACGGTGTTAAATCACTTCATCTAGCAGCGGGAATCAATCCACTCACGGCTTGGTGAACTTTATGACTAAATTAGCACTTCTCATAAGTCGTTACAGTGATTTATACGGCTGTTGTAAGCACATACGATTTATGCGACTTTGCAAGCCTCCTCATTTATATATTTACACATGGGTCAAAATTTTGTAAAAAAAATCTTCTTAAAAAATTTCGTGGACTGCAATGGTGGACTGAGAAGTTTTTGACACAGTTAAAGTTTTTGTTGAGTATTACAGAAATATTATATTTTTATATATGTAATGTGCATTAGAAATAAAATGTGAATGACCTTAGTCATAAAAAAATAGTATACATGTGTGTATGTTGTGATATGTGTCAAATAAATGGCAGCGTGTATGTTGTGATGTATATTTTTACAAATTGAATGTGTTTCTTATGTATTTAATATAAAAATAATAGCTTTCTACACTTCTTCGCCGTGTAATCTTTAACATTGCCTAATTTCATAATCTTCTATCCGCGTAATTATCTTAAAAAGTTCTGCGAAGTTTTTGCTTCAGGTATTAATATAATATAGATATTTTATCGTATGCTCGTGACCTGGTACCACCGCCTTAACTAATCCTGCCAAAATAGCGTCCATATCTGTAGCTGTCGTGTTTCGGTTTGGAGGGAAAGGAGCCAGTAAACTTATACATGTGGCATTAGACCTCGCCACAAGATAGCAACGCACCATTAACATCTTTGGTGTCTATAGGCGATGGTTGACTCTCTCCATCAGAAGGAATATCTTCTTGTTTGTTATATTATGATATAAAAAAATATGTATTTATTTAGTCATACATCGTTTCGCGAAAAATATTTTAAAGCTACCAACCAAAAAAGCCGAACTTGTTCGATTAAATTAGTTCTCGAATATCGTGATATGAGTCACTCCCACCATCGATAAGCAGAGGCTGACACACAAGTAAGTTAATATTTTGTCAATGTAAGAAATGTTGTATATTTCACCCCTATTTTAGATGATGATTTTCGAACAATCATTTTAGGGTTCCTACCCAAACGGTACAAACGTAATCTTATTACTAAGATTCCGTTGTCCGTCCGTCTGTCCGTCTGTCTGTCACCAGGCTGTATCTTATGAACTTTTTACAGATGATATATTTCTTTGCCGTTTTAACAGCTAACACTAAAAACAGAATAAAATAAAGATTGAAAGGGGACTCCCATACAACAAACGTAATTTTTCGCCGTTTTTGAAGGATAATTGCACGTAGCCGTTTTTTTATTTTTCGTTTTCAGCGTAAAAACAACCCTTGGGAAAAATCAGCCTTCTTGGTCCAAGGGCCTTAGGTTGGGTGTTGATATGTCAGTCAGTGAGTGAGAACTTTTCTCGTTCTACTATACGTTCAATTCAAAATTCGTTACAAACGTTACGTGGCCACGTGACTTGGCCGAAACGTTTACCTTTACAAGTAAGTTCTATATACATATATTTTTAAATTAATTTATATATTTTTATATTAATATGTAAAAAAAAACTTTGGATCCCTTTTTGAGACAATTGCGCAAACGATGGAGTATGAAATTTAGCACAATTAAAGTTTACATTGTAGAGGACTGCAAAACCTAATATTTTTAAATAACATGCACTAAAAATACATGATATTAATAAACATAAACATTAATCATACTATGTGATAATATTATACATACATGTCCAACATTTTCTTAACTACTAAAGTCAGTTTTGTCTATGGTCGAATTTCCGCCACAGGCGATCGCTAGTATTTTTAAAAAAGAGAAGTTTTCTTTTAATATATTCACATACTATTTTCACATCAAAATTTATATTACCTGTATGGTAAAATTTAAAACATTTTAGTCTGAAATATTTTTCGTTAAACACAATCTGATAAAAAATTCTTTTAAATTAATAATTTTACTACAAGTTTTCTGTTTAATAGAACATCAGTCGCGGGTGGTGGTAATATAATTATAATTAATAGACTTCAAAGAACGCCCTGATTCGGTTTGATGCCCTGTAGAATGTGTTCGTGAAATTGCTGGTGTGGGGTGGAAACGTTTTTTGATACTTTGTGTCCTCCAATTTCGGAGCTCTTTTTCTGTTTTAACATAATAGAAATAATTCAAAAGGAGTGTTTGAATAGATATTCAATGTGTACCTGAAAGAGAGATTACCTTAATAAGACTACTTTATAAATTTTAATTAATGTTTTAATTTGAAAATTTCTTATTAACAAACCTATTCGAATAACGCAGACTATATAGCTATAGACAATGTATTAAGTTATTTTTACTTACGTATATGCAAGCCTTTTGTGTCACGTCTTTTTTGGGGCACGCTATTTCTCGAAAATTGTAAGTTCATAATGTTTTAGCAATTCTTCTATATTTTCAAACTTTCCTTTGAGAGCATTGCGTACCTCCAAAAAAAAGACCTGGGTATATGTATATTTACGTAATATTTAATAATTAATAGTGTAAACTCTAACCTTAAAGCTCAGATAATTAAATTACCTTTTAGAAAGATCTAAAATGTTTTTGAGTTTTGAATTTGCGAATATATAAAGTAGTTCATTTTTAATGTTGCCATAATGCTCCGTCAAATTTTCTATCAGTGTACGCATGCTATTAGCTATACATGGGAATTCTAGAAAATAATGTAAATATTTTTAACCAGCTGAATTTGGACTCCGACTAAATTATTTTTCTCTAAAAACTTAATATCGCCGCTGTGGTCTTAATAGACCAATGTCCGGTGTCGGTGTTGATAACATGAGGTCCCTGGTTCGATTCCCGGATCGAGCAATTCAAAAATGTGTCATTTTTAGTTTTATGATAAAATCAACGTTGCCCGAGATTGGATAAGAGTACAATTGGCGATAGGCTTGACATGTATACATTGTCAGACTAAGTATCTTCGGTTAATCGTGGGTGCACTGGTGTTATTCTGCCTACGGCGTCTAGAATACGGGCGTGAAGATACTTTTTTAAAACCTGATAAATCTGTTCCCCGACTCGGCTTTCAAACACGTGATCTTATGATTAGAGTCGAATAGATTAAGCGTTACAAAGTGAGGTGAGTCATTGTGAGTCAATATGAAAAAAGTAGCTATTTATATATTTCGAAATAAAAATTTAACTGGCACATATCTATGGCTAGAAACAACTAAATCAGTCTTTCAACACCTCACACTGCTAATGACTTTAAATATGCTCGAGTGTTCAAAACGACGTCACTATCCGCTAGCCAGATATTAGTTACAAATATACATTTTAAATGAGTATTTCCTGTATGTATAAATGTATATAATAGTATAAAAAAATAAATATTCACTGGACAAATTACACAAATTGATTTAACCCTCAAGTTAGAAAATTATTTACTTGCAATATGAAATACTTACTAGGTGGTTCTGTTTTGCATTGTCTCCCTCGGGTCTAGTAGGTCATTGTCGTTTTCCAGTTTGGATAGTAAGGTAGCCGGTAAACTTATGCATTAGACCTCGCCAAAAGATAAGATTTTTGGTGTCTATAGGCGATGGTGGACTCTTTCCATCAGGAGACCCATCTGCGTGTTTCTATATCTTACGATATAAAAAAATGTGTAAACGGTTGACCCTACGGGCCATCCCTGAAACTTCCCGTTAAATTAAGGTGTTTTAATCTCAAAAGAGTAAAAAATATAGGCATAGGTTTTTCAGTTCAAACATTTATTTTGTTGGCATTGTATTAGTACGTATTTAGTTGGCATGGCAGTATATTAATTTTTGAAAAGCTGTATATTTTGAAAACGATGATAGCATTGAACTCAATTTTTGAGATCTAAAATATTGCTTAAGCTAAATAAATGATAAGTTGAAAAATTTCGATGCAATGTCAAAAAACATTTTTTTTTTAATTTTCTTCATTGATAAATCCCAATCGAATTGAACGATTTTGATTAAATTAACGGTATTTTAAGCAGTTTATAAAGGAGAATAGCTGATAAGATTTATAAGTCAATTGGTAAATTAACTTGAAAGTTATTTAAAAAAAAATAGGTAAGTTTGCTAAAAGCAACGTAATTTTTATATTTGAAAAGCTATAAAGTTTTGAGAATTAGATTCGATTTTGAATTTTGAAACTGCATTTGACGTAGTTAGTGTTTTTTAGTACTAGAATATAGTAGAATACCAAAAAATGTATGACTGAAAAATTTCGAAACTATGTCGAAAAAATACTTTTTTCAAAATTATTCCCAAACGGATAAACTGATTTTGATGCAACTTATGTAATAGACGTAGTTTTTTAAGGAATAGAGCTGATTACTTTTTTGTCGGTATCGGTACATAAATCTGGAAGTTATATTACAAAAATACTGTCTCGCCAAAAAGTTTTTTGGTGTTTTTTCAAAATTTCTCAAAATCTGGACCGAATCGGTTAAAATTTTGAGGAAGTCCAAGTTAAGCGGGATCCAATCGAATGCCACTAACCGCGTTTCGATCGGTGCAGCCGTTCAAAATTTATGAGAATTTTACATACACACACACTCACCATACATACACACACACATACATACATACAGACATACTGACGTCTTCGTGAAAATAGTCTGAAAAGGTTCCTAAGACATCTGGTGAAAACTCGATTTTCAAAAATCGGGGTAAATCAGTATCTTCCTTATATAAATACGTAGTGGGAAGTTAAAAAATACTTATATAAATATATTTAATACATACATTTAATAAATACCCAAAACTCGATTTAGATGCTTATCTAAAAATATAAATAAAATGCTCATGCTCATCACACAAATGCTTGTCCCCGTCGAAGATCGAACCCGAGCTCCGTCGATGCGTAGTCAGTGTCGATAACCATTCGACCAACGGGGCGGTCAATCTTGACCGCCCCGTTGGTCAAGATGTTTATGTACCGCCCACGTTTGATGTTATCTAGCCGGATGCTAGATTATTGATGCTAAGATGTTGGAAATGTATCGGCGTACCTACTAGATGTTAAGATCCGCGGAAATTCACAGATAATTAATTCAGTTCTCGGGAATTTAAAATTGGAACATGGTAAGCATTGAGGTTTTGGTGGCAAAAATTAATCAGGTATTGGCACAGATATAATAATCTTAACCAAGATCCTTTTTATTGCCGATTTCCTAAAACGTAGGTGGTTTTCGATTCTTTGTAATTTTTACCTAAAAACTCTTATATTTAGAAAATTATTTTGTGTTTATGAGGATATCCTTCCCGTTTAGTTCCATGTAATTTTTATAGACTTTTCAGTTCACCGCGGTTTACCAGATTGTCGGTTGGCGACTTAAGTGGTGATCCCATCGTCGCATTTTTTATATCATTAGATAGCAAACAAGCAGATGGCTCTCCTTATAATAAGAGAACCATCGCTAATAAACACCAAAGATGTCAATGGCGCGTTGCTATCCATATGGTGAGATAGCAATGCCACATGCATAAGTCAAAAGTCACAAAACCAAGAACACCAAAAAACTAATTCCTAAATCACGGGGCAGTCAAAAATATTATTCTGTAAAAACATTTTTCAATTCCCCTTAGGCACTTATCCCTAGTACACGGTATACCTAATTAAATTCGTTTATCTAATAACTTAGTAAACACAAAGATATTCATTACTTCAAACTTTTAAATAAAATACAAAATTATACTATAATAACATTGTTTATAACTTCTAAAACTTTATACATCAAAGTGTACTGATTAGCATACAGAATTAATGAACTGACGAGCCAGCATGGAGTAAGTTAAAAATTGGTTTCCGCCCCTTTCCAATGACCCTCCAATGAAAAGCATAGACGCTATTGCGGCAGGAATTGATAAGGCTGTTGTACGAAATACCTGGGCGAGATGTTGCGGAACTCTATCACTTAGTTTTCACGATGATAGTTATATGTATAGCCAATCGCTCACCTTTACAGACTGCCAGGCAGAATGGCAGATGTTCTATTCTGCAAAGGAGGCCGGGCCAACATGGGGGAACATATTAAATTTAAGTTAATATATAATAAAGTATATATATATCAACAACGTGTAAAATATGAAGAAAACAAAGCAAATTGTTATATAGACTTAAATAAAAGAACAAAATATTAGAATGAATAGTGCAACTGTTTAACCAGATGTAAAAAGCAATAAATATAAACAGCAAAATTAAATTGTATATAGTGGGCAGTAACGTAAGCTGTATTAAATAAAATATAGATATAAATATTAGATTGTCCTATGATAAGAACAAAATGTTAAAGTAATGGCTTAATTATAACTGTAAAAAAAGAGAGAGCACAAGTAAAATATACAGAACAAAAGGTCTCTGAAAGTTTTCATCGGGGGTATGCAGAATTCTCAAAAAAAGGGGAATAGACATCTTTTTTGAATAACTTAAATCATCTTTTTTTAATAAATACGAGTAAGAAAAATTAAAATTTTATTGGCTGTTGGCAAATCGTTAGTGGGAAATCGTTATACTTCTTTGGGAATATGGTCCCAATGTTATGTTTTTTAAAATAATTCCAATAATCGCCTTTATAATATTACCACTTTTTGGGTCTTTGTAATACCTGTTGGAGGACCGGCAGAATGCCCGAGGACTAGCGGCGTGCGGTCATCGTGACTTTGTATAAAGGCAAGGGTTCACGCATAGACTGCACAAGTCAGAGAGCAATTAGTTTGATCAGCTTGGCATCGAAGGTAAAATTATCGAAAGGAGAATGCAAGAGGATCTGACGGAATATTGTGGGAGGCAAGGGGGTTGCAGATCTGGAAGAGGATGCACGGATCAAGAGAGGTTGCACTCTGCAACATCGTAGAGAAGCATTTGGCTGTTGGCCAGGTTTTCTGTGGTTTTGTGGATTTAGAAAAAGCCTTTGATAGATTTATACGAAAGAAATTTTGGGACACTTACCCAAATTACGGGAAAGATGGACCCCTGCTGCGTGCAATGCAGTCCATATACTAGAAATGCAATGCATGTGTGCGGGTAGATGGCAGCATATCGCCTTGGTTTGACGTCAATATTGACGTCAAGTAGGGTTGTGTGTTGTCAGCTTGTCTGTTTTTCATGTATCTGGATAAGTATTTCTAAAGAATGTGATTAATTATTCAATTCTGGTTTTTGAAAGGGAAGTTAACAGAACGGATGTAAGAATAGTGATTGAAGATGTAGTGTTGGAACAAGTGGACATGTTTGTATATCTTGAATGTGTTTTTAGCAGGGATGAAAGGTACACCGCTGATATAGAAAGAAGAGTGTATGCGGGGAATAAAGTGAATGGAGTGTTAGGGAAACTACTTCAAAGTACAGTCCTTAGCCGGGCTGCTCGCCTTGCCTTGTATAATTCTGTGCTTGCCCCAACGCGAGATTGTAATGAATTTTCTGATATGAAAGTGAAAGGTGAGTATGCCAGAAAGAGCATCAAAGTAGAATTAACGCGGCGATATGAGAGCGTTACGAAAAATCTGCCGAGTAACACCCGCGGATCACATTCGTAATATCAAAGTGAGAGAGAGTTTGGGATTGAAAGACAGTATCGGCACTTGTATAAATATATAGTCTGTGGTATCGGTGTAAAAATGAGAAAGGGCATGCTCCGTCAGTTCAGACATGTTGAAAGAATGGCGTCAGTTCAGACATGTTGAATATTCTGGCTTAATGATTAATGTTTCAGAATTGGTATCACGTGTTTTTTTAAAGGTTTGCTTACTACCATTTTTATACGACTTAATTTTTTCTTTATAATATGTAACTTAACACTCACGGACTGGTTTCGTAATATTGACGTGAGAGAGGGTGAGTTTAGGCCTGAAAAAAGTTTTTTGTGTAAAAATGAGAAAGGGTTGGTTGGACATGAATGATAGAGGTCCCTTACGAGGTAGGCAGAAATTGAGTGCCATACGTCACGGTTCAGACAAGTTTGCCTTGCTTCCTGCATATTCATGACTCTCTTCGTGCTAACACGCCAGTTTTGAAGACTCTTGACACCACCTTCAGATAGCACCCGACCGATTTGGTCATGGTACATCATTTTTGATCTCCCCCGGTACCTACCAGATTCGCTTTGTATATCTGTTTTGTTAACCTATCATGTCCAAACCAACGGAGCATGCTCTATCTCATTTTTACACAAAACTTTTTTCAAGCCTAAACTCTGTTTCACTTCAATATAACGAAACCAGTCCATGAGTTTACGTCACATTTATAAAGCCAAAATTAAGTCATAATATTATGTAGTAAACAAAGCTATGCTTTCAAATAATACGTGATACCATTTCTGAAACATAAATGAATAAACCAGAACGGTCAATGTAATGGAATATATTTGATATTTCGCATAAATGTCCCACAACCCTTTGAACAACAGTTTCACAGATAAATGAAACACAAAGGACATCCAATACACTAAACGGTTTATGTTACAAAGTCAATATTGTTGCTTTTTTAGATATTCCTATTATTAGATGTTAAAATGTGATAAACATAAATATTTTTATCCTATAATAACACTATTCTGTAGACAGAAAGTATTTTTATAAATAAAATATATTATTAATATATTCTACTATCTACACGTAACTATGTAAATCTGTAGCGTCTATATTTATGTATAGTTTTTTCGTTAAATTTCATGATAAGTATTCGTTGTATGATTTACATCACATTTAACTTTTTGAACTTATTTGTTTATCTGTCTACCGTTCTGCATGATCCCCTGTTTTAAGTCAAGAAAAGCATAACCGACCTTGATGAAAATTGGTGTTGGTAGTGTGTGAGTGAGAAAAAAAAAAAGAGCGGCGAGAACAAATGATTGCACAAATGATAGAGTACAATGATACAATGATTAAATTCATTAATGACAAAAAAGTACTCTACTGTACTCAGTATAATACTTTTTTATCATTAATGATTTTATCACGGATTAATTAATGAATTTATCACTGATTAAACTGGATGGATAAAATTTTCAGGTTGTCAGTTTAGCTTGAATTAACATTCAGAAATTTAGAGTTATAGTATTTGCCGATGGAATAAAATTATTTCATAGACCGGGATCCCAGAGAAAAACTTTTTTTTGATTAATAACAAGCTGAATTTTTGTGAACAGCTTCGTTTTGACGAGACAATCATCTTTTCTATCTTCGGAAAATCTCGAATCGGGTAACTAATAAAGATAGATAAAAGAAGAAAACTTAGTGTCGGACTAAGAAAAGTTTCTACTTTACGTGTAGGACAATATTACCCTTGAATAACAATAATAATTGCCAAGCAGTTGTGAGAAAATTAGATTGTTATTAAATTGATTAATATCAATTTAAACATCTCATAATTCCGAAACCTTAGAGTGGAGGACTCGCCAGAAAAACCATCAAATGTGTAGGACAAAAGTTTCATCGTATTTTTCGTAATATAATCAAGCGATTAAAGTCAAAAAATAATTATTGTTATTAATAAATATTTTTCCTTCACCGAATCAAAATTTTCAAAGCCCCAATAACTTTATTATTTACTCAATTTGAGATTTTTCGATGATTGAGAATATTGAAAAGAAGATTTAAAAGACCCCGTCAAAACGAAGCTATTCACAAAAGCTCAGCTTGTTATTAATCAAAAAAAGTTTGTTCCTTGGATCCCAGTCTATCAGGGTTATTTTAAGTCTTGGTTTCTCATTCGGCACGATGTAAAAAAACAACATGGCATAGGTGTTTCTATTTTTTTACGATATAATATACGTACAAGTGTAAGACACTTTTAAGCATTTGCTCATATGAGCGGCTACACATTACCTGGTCCACATTGTAAAGTGGTAAGTCACTTGAAACCAAATTGTATCGACAACTCCTTCTTGGTTTAGTCTGCTCGGTCTGTTGTGGTTAGATTCAAAAAATCAACCCACGGCTTTTTGTTTTTACAGATTAAAAGAATCGCTTGGATTTATTAAAAGTCCTCTGCTTTTGTACAAATGGTGGGGAACATTTTTAAAAGAACGTTATTCACAAAAATAAGTCTGTAATTATTGGATCGCTTTTAAAGAAAGTTGACCAGCCTTATCTTGTAATTTTCGGTCATTTATATAAAATACTAAATATTTAATTTGGCCCATTATACTACAATTTCTAAAAATTAAAAATGTGTTTTATCAGTTATCTGATAAAAACAATGTGGCCTAGGATTGGAAAGTGCCCGGTTGATGATAAGCTTGCCACCTATCACATTTGTGGGACTAAGTATCATCGGCTAATCGTGAGTGCACTTATTGTACTTCTGCTTGCACCTACGGGGATATGGGCTTAAAGATATTTTTTTTTTACTTAAAATATTTAACTCAAATTCTAAAACAAAGTAGTTTATATAGATAATCGTTATGAACAAGACAGAATATGTTTTAAACATTTTGATTTTCGCTATTTGTAACGGTAATAACACCATTAAAAAGGGCACTATTTATTTACAACTTATAAAATATTTACAGCATAAAAAATATATGGTCAGACATATAGTTTGTTAAATTATTAGTATTTATAGATCCTAATTATCAAATAGCAGTTTATACATAGTTTTGATTAGTGAACCAAGTACAAATTGATATATCTATTTAAGGAATTCACTTGTGTGTACTTATATAGTGCATACATAGTTTTGATTAGTGAACCAAATACGAATCTAATTAAGGAATTCATTTGTGTATACTTGCTTTTGGGTTGATGTACATATGTAGTGTTTTTTAAATATGAGAATTCATTGAACGTACATTACGGCTATACATATCGGGCTACGGCGAAGATTTGCGTTAGCACGATGTATCGGCCTATCGCTCAATTGTGAAGGGCCTTGACGCTTCACTGCAGTAGTGTCAAATTGCGGTCCGTAGGTGATATGTATGCGATTCATGACAAAGAAACTGAAATATAATCATGATACACAGTAATAATAATAACAAACTATAATTTATCCGCATACATATGTTTAGGTAATTTCATGTATAAGCCTTGATATTTATTGACCTAGTGTATCGATGTTTGCTATTTTATTTTGTTCCGTGGTAAAAAAGAATAATATACGACGATATGACCCTCATGTTTATAAAGCTGTATAATAAGTTCATAATCTTTGGGCGAATGAAACACAGTACACAATAGGATAAAATTAAAGAATTTAAGGAACGAATGTTCATGAATTAATAATTTAAGAAGAAAAGATTTTATGGGATGTTACAATATTCTTTTTTGCTTTGTCGTAGGCTGCACAAATATCATCAGCAGGCCGCACAAACATAACTTGCCGGCCGCGCTTTGATGACCAGTAAATCGATGTCATTATGACGTAAGCAGTTGTTGTGATGTAGTTCGTGACAACATCGTGCTAGCGCGAACCTTCGCCGTAGGCCGATATATGTAGCCGCAGTGTTAGAATTGCTTTACAGAACATCATTTCTGTCGCTCATTCCAACTGCGAGATTCATTGATTCATAATATGATAATTTTGGCAATGTTTTACAAATAAAAGTACGGGATTGAAGAAACTATTAATCTAAATATAATAGGATAATCCACTTGTATAATTTACATGCGTGTTATTCAATCGATTTGAAATTTAAAGCCTGAATAAACTATTAAAGGTTTATCCGGCTTTGAATTTCAAATCGATTTTCACACCGATTTTCACCCTTCTACCATCAGCCCCTTTTTTTGATAGTGATGTTAGTAATTCAATAATTCATGTGGCAAAACAAAGGTCAACTAGTAAATATAATAAGTACGAGTCTTTTCTGTTAAACTTTTAAGACTAAACAGCTGGACTGATTTTGATGAAATTTGGCATGGAGATAAGTGAAGGTCGTTAGTAGTAGTAGTTAGTAGGCGTTTTTTTAATCAATCTCTGAGGGCTTAAAATAGGCCATTAAGATCTTTTGTTTCTACAGGCGATGTTTTCCCTTTGCATTAGGAGAGATATCTGCTTGTTTGTTGTTTCATGATATGAAAATATCTTATCCACGAAATAAGCCTAATTGGGATAGAATATATACACAAGGCATTACCTCTTTTCCCAGTCCTGTTTATTACGCAGTAAACAAAAGGTCAGCAGACACTGATAGCTACTCGCATAGATAAGCGCCGAAAACTGCGATTCGCAATTAGCCTAATATTGAAACCGGCTCGGTCCAGTCGATATTGAGCGGCTGCGGAGGCCAACATAATGGTCGTTTCACTAAATGCATGATTATACTGGATTAACCTACGAATATTTTAGCTATTTAGATATTCAAACCTTTTTTTATTACGTGCTTAGGTCAACCTTATTCTCCTAGAGAAGGGGTTTTTAATCTTTTGATGTTACTAGCACAATTATATTTTTTTTTAAATTTTACGTCACACCGCTAAAAAAGTAGCCAAGGAATCATATGTACTAAAGTATGAACCACCGTTGTGAGACACCTAGTAGGTACCTACTAGGTGTCTCACAACGGTGGTTCATACTTTTTTTACTTATTGTTTTAATGCGGCAGTGGAAAACATACGTGTAATTATATATATATGAGATGGTGCGAGTTTCTATAAATTTCCCCAAACCATACCAAATAAACCAAAGACCATAAAGCAGTGGCATATATATATATATATATATATATATATATATATATATATATATATATATATATATATATATATATATATATATATATATATATATATATATATATATATAATAGCCAAGGAATCATGTGTACCTACTAGGTATCTCACGACGGTCGTTCATACTTTTTTTACTTATTGTTTTAATGCGACAGTGGGAAACATACGTGTACCACGGCACACCAGTTGAAAACTGGTGTTCTAAAGGTTTTTCGTCGTTCTGGTACTAAAACAATCAAGAATAAGGTTTCAATAGCAACTCCTTAAAATCTAAACTTAGTAAGTAGCCTCCTATCGTCAAACTTAAAAGAGATTTAATTGTTTAGTCTACGGTCGAATTTCGGCTACATGCGATCGATAGTAGGAATTAATCCTAGTAACCAGCGAATGTGTTTGTGCTTTATTTATCGTTTTTTTTTAATATAAGATAGCAAACAAGCAGATGGGTTTCCTGACGAAGAGTCAACCATCGCCTATAGACACTAAAGATGTTAATGGTGCGTTGCTCTCTTATAGCGGAGTCTAATGCTACATGCATATGTTTACCGGCTACCTTACCCTCTAAACCAGAACACAACAATGACAAGTATTGATGATATTGCGGCAGGAATAGGTAAGGCGGTGTTATCAGAACCGGGCGAGACAATGCAGAACTCTACCACCTAGTAGCCACAATGGCAGTGATTCGTATAGCCAATTGGTTGCCTTTTACGACAGAACTTTTACGGAAGAACGGCAGTTGGCCTATTCTTCAAAGGAGCCTTGGTCCAGGACACGGGGAAAAATAACATTAAAGATTTCTTGGTATACTTTTACTTAAAATTTTAACCAACTGCCCTACTCTAAAGCCGGTACCCTATGGATATATTAAAGCCCAGGAACTTGTCTGGGAAACTTATTGAGTCGTAACGAAACTGTAAGTTGATCGGAACGGAACTGATTGTATGGCCGCGCTCTTCGGTATTTATAGCTCGCGGCCAGACGGGCGGCGTAAATCGACAAAGACGGATGGCGCCATGCGTGGCGCCACGATGTCTGGGATTTGTTAAAATCTTACTTTTCGTAATCTAAACGTAATTATTTTGTCTTAGGTAGCTTCTCCTACCTCTAATTACCTAGTGTGGCCCTCTAGCGAGTGCAACGGTACTATCTTTTTACAATTATAAGCGAAACAAAGTACACCCTAAGACCTACCGAAAACTATTTACAATATATTTCTTATCTATATACAAAGATTTATCACGAATAAACTTATTTAATAACAAACAAGAGTATTATATACATTATATGCTCTTACAGGACCTCGGAAACTCTTACAATTACAGAGTTGTACGCCTTTTCAGGTCGTACTATCCTGTTATCTATCTTTATATCCCCGAAAAGTGCGTAAACATATGCCTAAGGCTTATACTTACATCGTACATACTTTTTACAATTGGCAAACATTCATTTTAACAAAGAATTTTGCACTTTTCGGGGTTTTCGTAATTCTGGGTTCCCGCATATAAATACAATCTCGCAAGAGTCGACTCGTAATTTTGTCGACTGCGTGGAACCCCTTTGGTTTGTACCTAATATGCCTTTAGGCAAACAACTTAACTACATAAAGCTTTATTATTTCTGTACAACAAAGCTGTATGTAGGACTTAGGGCGAATAAAAGACGAAAACGAACATTATTTATTACAAAAAACTTACGAACTAAACGAAATATACAATTTTCCTGCCTTAATATCTATTTACATTTAATATTCATTATGAAATATGTCTGTGCTGCACATTTTGTAATCAACTTGTAACAACTAACAAGGTTTAAATCTGCAATCCTCAATCAAACTAATAATTATATCAGCTTGGATTGGCTGGCATAAAATTACTCCTGTGAGAACTCAGTAGTCCAATGGTAAATCTTCACTAAATGTAAGATTATACAGGATAGGCTTATGAATAATTTATAGGAGTTAATCGCCTTGTAGCCAGCCAATATTTGAGCTGTTCAGGGTATTTTATTCTTATGATTTGATTTTTTTTATTTATTGAAGATTTTTCATGGTGACCAAAATAACACATAAAGCAGGCTCAATTCGCAATCAACTTGTTACAATTTTCAAAGATAATGTCCTAAATCGGCGATTCATAATCAAACTTATAATTAAATCAGCTAAAATTTCTTATGAATTATTTACAGGAATTAATGGCTTTATAACCAGCAAATGTGTAAGAGCTATTGAGCGTATTTTATTAATGTAATATGATTTTGAAATTCCTGGTTTGCTGGAATTTCTTTATTATACCATAATATCACAAACCAATTAGCCAATAGGTAACAATTTTCAAAGATAATGACCTAAATCTGCAATTCACAAACAACCTAGTAATTAATTCAGCTAGGATTGACTGGCATATAATCGTTCCCGTTAGCAGTTTACCGGTACGTCTTCACTAAACATATGATTATACAGGATCAGCTCATGAATAATTTATAGGAATTAATGACCTTGTAGTTAATGGTTTTATAACCAGTGAATGTGTAAACTTAGAGCTACTCAGTGCATTAGACAATTTGCTGGAGTTTTTGTGTCCTGGCTGTATTCAACATTTTAGGCTAATGTATTATTTGTAGGAGTTAATGGCTTTTTAATCAGTAAAGGGGCCGATCAAATATTACGTAAGCAGATTTTTTACAATTATTGACTTTCCCTCCCCATGTCAGCAAAAGTAAGCAAATCATATACCACTCCCTCCTTGTAAACATTTGTAAATTTATTTTTTTAATCTGTTCCTCAGTTTGGTGATTGATTCATAATCAGCAGTTTTTTTAAATTTAAATGTAAGTAATAGAGTTAGGTAGGTAAGATAAAAAAATGTAACGCAAACATTAATAATTATAGCAAGCAGTAAATATGTAGAAAACTCTAAAAGAAAAAAAAATGTTTTCTGCTGACGTAATTACCATGTAGACCCCCCCATCCCCTTTGTCATCAAAAATAAGCAAAGGGAAGACCCCACACCCCCCTTTAGTGTTTATATAATACTTGAATGGCCCTAAATATGTAAACTATTGGGTATTAAGCGTCATCTATCTATACATATAATAAAATCGGAGGAAAGTCAAAACTGTACATTCAATATTTTTTTAAAAGAATACTTGGGGCGTACCTACAATCTATATCGAAGCCAAAAATATAGTTTTTAGAATTTTTGTCTGTTTGTCAGTTTATCTGTTTATCTGTATGTATGTCCGGGGTAAATTATACATATATATTACAATATAGTCTATGTATTCCAGGCTATCGTCTACCTGTGTGCCAAATTTAATCGAAATTCGTTCAGTAGCTTTGGCGTGTTTACTTAATAAACATACATCCATTCAAACATCCAATATATATAAATATTGGTTGGTCAATGACAATATAAAAATGATGAAATGTTTTGTTTATAAAAACATTAACCATTTTGATAAAATTTAGCAAATATTTTGATTGGTATCACATAACACGTTGGCTAGCCTTTGATGTCGTAGCGGCCTCAACACGGAGGTGGCTACGACTTCTAAGAAGCCGCTTTCTACAAAGTCTAATTAAATGTGTCATATTTTGGGCTGCCATTGGCAATGTTTAAAAATAGAATATAATATATTTTTTAATTTAACCGAGGAGAATTAGTTTATCAATATCTATATACATAACATCGTAGGAAAGTGAATGTATGTCCGGGGTAAACTCAAAAGTACTGCATGGATTTACTTCAAATTTTTTTATGAATTTACTAACAGGTCGGGTCAACCTATTGGCTACATATTATTATCACGCTATCACCTACGGGGGAGGAGCTGTGCGGAGTAACCGAAAACCGCGCGGAAGAAGTTGCAGGCAATAGCTAGTCCAAAATATAATCACAAATATATTATGTATACTTTTTGATATTTTTATCTATATTTATAACTTTGAAACCATTCAACCGATGTGCCTACAGCAAACGATTTTCAGAGACAATGTTTGAAACCTGTGATTCGAAATTAGCCTAACACTGGAACCAGCTAGGCCCAATCGACATTTAATCCATGTAGTCCATCTATTCCCACGGGCAATTTAATGAGCAAATACATCGATTGGAACCCTTACTACATAAATAAATGGAAAATAAATATATTTGAACCTCGCAACTTTTAAAATTATGTAATCTTATTTACTACAGAAACATTATACTACAAGATAAAATTAAAAATTTCAAAAACACCCGACACATCCTCAGATTGCTATTCTGCTACATATGCATCATTTTAAGAGCAAACGTGAAAGAATGTTATGATCTTCGAAAGGTCATCTTGCAGTTTTAGGTTAAGGTTACCATGGTTCCTTACTCAATGAGCTTGCATCTTCAATTTCCATTATTATCTTAAAATTAAAAAAACATCTAGCACCAAAAAATATACCCAAACAAACCGAAATACCAACACTCAATTGTTTTTCTGGGTTAGCTTAGGATTTCTCATGAATTTCTTCCCACTCTATCATCTGAAAACGAAAGCCATCCTGCTCCAAAGACTTCCTCCTTCCTGCTTCCACAACCAGGATGTTTGTTAAAACACAACAAAGGATCCCAAACTCGATAGGTTTATCTTGTTTAATTTAGGAGTTCCCACGACTACGTTCCAATTCCATCAGCAGATACTATAGATATAGAAATCGTCCAGCACCAAATTGTTTGCAAAAACAAACCGAATTTGTTCCCCACTTGATGGGTTAACCTAGTTTAGCTTAGGAGTTCTCGGGTACATCTTCTAGCTCTATCATCAGGAACTGGAAGCCATTCCGCTCCAAAGTCCTTATAATAACGATACAAACGACCATAAAGTCGATGGTGTTTTTTATTCTAAATTTCCCATAATGTTCTTTAAGCTCCATCATGAGACCCTGGAAATCGTCTAGCACTAGAGTGTTTTCCAAACTGAACAAAAGAGTTCCCAGTTTCCAGTGTTTTTCAGTTTCCAAACTTCCAGTTTCTTCATCTCATCCTGAAAATCATCCAGTACGATGGTGTTTGCCAACAATTAAGTGCTAATTAAAAAGCATTACCCCGTTTAGTTTAGGAGTTCATTGTAGTTGCATTTTGAATCTGGATTCTTTGAATTCCAATGTCACTTTTTCGGCGCAATCTTCAGAGCCTTATCATCATGAAAAGATCTTATTGTAACAAATGAAATGACTTCAAACTCCACTATGTAAGCAATTTCTATCTGTGAGTAACAATGACACTCTTACGGCTCTATCTTCAATTCTTCGACATTATATTACGTAATGGAAAGTACACATCATAAAAAATCCATTGAGTCCAAATTTGACTATCTTATCTCTTTCTACATTCGACGTGTGAGTTTCGGAAATTTTTATCAGCTTCATCTTAAGATGCTCGTCATCATGAACACTAATCAAACTTAGTACTTATAGCAACAAGACTCAGTCCAAACAAGACTATCTTGTTAAAACTCTGCCTCAGAGAGTTCCAGTCCCTACATCCAGACTACATCATGAGCTCAGTTGGATGGTGCCATAGAATTGCACTGTCACTGAGCCTTCACAAGTCTGCCAAGTTTTTGTACAAACGGATATCAGAAAGTCGTTAAAAAGTGGCTTGCAATATTTAGAAAATCTGTTATTGAGATACGAAAATTGCCAGTCAAATAGACGCTGATGATCTTCAAATGAGGATCTTAAAGTATCAGCCCAAGGTTACCATGTAAAAGCAATATCAATAAACAAAATACAGAATTTAGTATTGATAAAGTCTTTACAAGTTACTTATATCTTTCATCAGTTTGAAAAGAGCTGGTAATCTTGAATCGCCTAAAATTGAATCATAGCTAAGAACCATCTCGCAAAACAGAGCTTTTAATTAAGAAAAACCCCAACCAAATCGGACCATCCGCCTGGCCGCTACGATGCAACGGACAGACACACAGATACACCGATACACACCTGAAATTTACAACACCCCTCGTTTTGCGTCGGGGGTTAAAAATAGAGTTAGTCAATGTCATTGTATTCAACTGACATCCCAAAAACGAGGAGGTTCTTAATTCAGATGTTTGTATGTTTTTTTATGTACCTGTGTTCGGGTGCAACTCTGCCATATATGGGAAATTTATTATTTTATTGATATAGATGAATAATTATTTTCCCAAGTCATGAATCAGAATTAATCTTAAATTATCTCTTGCACTCTGCATTGCGTTGCATAATAAAAGTTTTTGGTGAATATCACAGACACTACTTATATTTCCGAGATTAAAAGTATTCTACGTACTATTCCAGGTTATCATCTATATGTGTGCCAAATTTCATCCGAATTGGTTTAGCCGTCTTGGCGTGATTGAGAAATAAACATCCATCCAACATCCAAACTTTCGCATTAATAATATTAATGTAGATTACGAAATATAGTATAATGTATGTAATATATGTATGTATGTAATATATATTAGTAAGTTATTATGGACTAGTGATAGTGAAAGCCGTGTACGGTTATCACAGACCACATAAATACTAATAGACACGCCATTGGGAAGAAAACGTGTCGACGGCGTACATATAAGCAAACGCTCCTACCACTGTCAAAGTTTCATACATTTGTAAATATATTATATCGTGAAAAAATAGAAATAAGCCATTTAAAAAAGTGGTAGTGCCATGCTTAGCTGAATGGGTCGGCACGACCGGGGCGATACCACTACCTCACTTAAAACCAACGTAAAGTAACAGCTTTGCTGTTGCGTTTCGTTTGGTCTGTGAGGTTCCCGGAGGCCCTTTCCCCCCTCCCCCTAACACTATGGAAGCGCAATTTGAAGGTAGTAGTTTACCCCAGGGGGGTACCACTAGCGTAAGCGGTGGAGAATCCCCCTCTGGACATCCATGTTCAGGGGTTTGTAATCAGCCTAATCATGGATGCCCAGGCTGCCCTGCGTACTCTGGGGGGGGCACAATTGCGCTCTCAAACTTCGCTGCTCGGGGCAAATCGAACAGACATCGAAAGGCACCCTCTACCACACTCCACGTGGATTATACTAATATTAGGGGTCTTCACTCAAACCTAAATGCCGTCCACTACCACCTTGAGACGGCTAAGCTGGCTCTGTTCTTTTTAACTGAGACGCAGATATCTTCTCCGGCTGATACCTCATATCTCTCCTACCCGGGGTACAAATTCGAGCATTCATTTGTACCCCGGGCGGGAGTTTGTGCTTATGTCAGAGAGGATATCTGCTCTCGACGTCTCAGCAGCATTGAAGGCTATAGGGACCTATCCATCCTCTGGCTGCGTGTAGACTGCGACGACCATCCCCGCATCTATGCGTGCCTCTACAGGTCCCATAGCGGAAATGCTGAAGTCGACAGGCTCGTTGAGCACCTTCAAACGGCTGTAGATTCCGTGTTGCAACAGACACCCTCCGCTGAGATCGTGATCTTAGGCGATTTTAATGCCCACCACGCCGAATGGCTGTGTTCACGCACTACCGATCATGCGGGGAGGTCTGTTCACGATTTTGCCTTGGCATATGGTCTAACACAATTGGTAACCACGCCTACGCGAATTCCCGATGTGGACGATCATACGCCTTCACTGCTGGACCTTCTGCTGACCTCCCATCCGGACAATTATCAGGTATCTGTGGACGTCCCTCTAGGTACGTCAGACCACTGCCTGATCCGGAGTAAAGTGCCGGTTACGCGCCTATCACGGCCTCCTTTTGCAAGCTGTCGTCGCGTTTGGCACTATAGGTCAACAGATTGGGACGGGATGCGGTCTTTTTTTGCGTCCTACCCATGGGGGCGGATGTGCTTCTCGCTGGATGATCCGAGTGTCATCGCTGACTCTATCGCTGATGTGGTGCTGCAGGGCATGGAACTTTTCATTCCATTTTCTGCGGTACCGGTTGGAGGTAAGTCTCAGCCTTGGTTTGGTCGCTCCTGCAAAACGGCTTCACGCCGAAAGCAGGAATGCTACCGGGCTTGGGCTGCAGCGTCGACATCTCGTGATGAAAAAACCAGCGCGTTACGTAAGGAGTACAATTCCGCTTCGAGGTTCTTCAAAAGAGCTATCGCCAAGGCAAAATCTGAACACATTGGCAGAATTGGTGAGAAATTAGTTCGCCTTCCTTCGGGAACTCGTGCGTTCTGGTCTCTCGCCAAGGCTGTCTTGGGGAATTTCTCACAGCCCTCTCTTCCACCCTTACACGGAGATGATGACTCTCTGGCCCATACCGCAAGGGAGAAGGCCGATCTTTTGGGCTCGTTCTTTGCGGCCAACTCGACTCTGGACGACCAAGGAAATGCACCGCCTACCATCCCGCAGTGCTATAGTTCTATGACGGAATTAAAATTCTTGCAGTCTTCCGTACGTAAAGCACTTTTTTCCTTGGACGTTCATAAGTCGAGTGGACCGGATGGCATCCCTCCGATTGTACTTAAATCATGTGCTCCAGAGCTGGCGCCGGTACTAACACGCCTATTCCGGCTCTCCTACTCACTCGGCGTAGTACCGATTTCATGGAAGACAGCTTTAGTGCATCCCATCCCTAAAAAAGGAGATCGCTCTAATCCGTCTAACTATCGGCCGATAGCCATAACCTCTTTGTTCTCCAAAGTTATGGAGACAATCATCAACTCGCAGCTCCTCAAGTATTTAGAAGAGCACCAGCTGATTAGCGACCGCCAGTACGGTTTCCGTCGCGGCCGCTCAGCTGGTGATCTTCTTGTATACTTAACACATCGGTGGGCGGAAGCAGTTGAGTCTAAGGGGGAGGCATTGGCAGTTAGTTTGGACATAGCGAAGGCCTTTGATAGGGTATGGCACAAAGCGCTTCTGGCGAAGCTGCCTTCCTATGGGCTTCCCGAGAAATTATGCAAGTGGATCACCAGTTTTTTGGCTGATCGGAGCATCAAGGTCGTAGTTGACGGTGCATGCTCTGACCTTAAATCTATCAATGCTGGTGTTCCACAAGGCTGCGTGCTATCACCGACACTGTTCCTTCTGCATATCAATGACATGATGCGAATTCGCAACATACATTGCTATGCAGATGACAGTACTGGTGATGCTACATACTCCGGCCGAAGCGGTATTTCTCGGGAACACGTCGAAGAGAGCCGAAACAAGCTTGTGTCCGAAGTTGAGAATCGACTAACCGATGTCTCGGAATGGGGTCGTCAAAACCTGGTCACTTTTAACCCCAAAAAGACACAGCTTTGCGTGTTTTCCGCTAAAAAGACACCCTTTGTCGTGTCACCTCGATTTGGGGATACTCTCTTGACAGCCTCAGCTAGTATCGGGATTCTGGGAGTCGACATATCGAATTACGTTCAGTTTCGCGGCCATTTGGAAGGTAAGGCTAAACTAGCCTCCAAAAAGCTCGGTGTGCTCAGCAGAGCGAGGCAGTACTTCTTGCCTGCCCATCGCCTTCAACTTTATAAGGCTCAAATTCGGCCCCACATGGAGTACTGTTCTCATCTCTGGGCCGGAGCTCCTCAGTACCAGCTCCTTCCTCTTGATCGCATCCAGCGTAGAGCGGTTCTAATCGTTGACGACCTGGCTATTTCGAAACGGCTCGACTCTTTGGCATTGCGCAGAGATGTTGGCTCACTCTGTGTCTTCTATCGTATCTTTCATGGAGAGTGTTCCGACGAGTTATTTGGACTAATTCCTGCCGCCGAATTCCATCATCGGACATCGCGTCAAAATTTGAAATTCCATCCTCACCATCTCGATGTCTGGAAATCCACAACTGTGCGTTTCTCTCGACACTTTTTGCCTCGCACTACTTTGTTGTGGAACCAATTACCGGCAGGGGTGTTTCCAAACGGTTACGACTTGGGGGCCTTCAAGAAAAGAGCTTACTCATTCTTAAAAGGCCGGCAACGCAACTGCAAGACCTCTGGTATTGTGGATGTCCATGGGCGGCGGTGATCACTTACCATCAGGTGCACCTCCTGCTCGTTTGCCCCCTCTTCTATAAAAAAAAAAAAAAAAAATGTTGTACTCTTTTATCGTACCGAATGGGATGACAAGGTTTTAAAATTACCCTTGAAGTGATTTTATTTCATCGGTAAGTAGGATAACTCCGTATTTCTGTGTGTTAATGCAAGCTACATTGACAAACCAAGAAATTGCCTTGAAAGGCGTATCAATTTAATCCGCGATATCTATAAAATTGTCATCGGCACTTTGTATAAGAACGGTTTTTAATATCTTTTCATTGTTTACAGGTAAACGCCAAAACACGCATGCATTAGGTGAGCTTTATATGTATATCAACAAAGAATCTTTATATTCATTACAGAATAGATATACCAGTTAAATACCTCCACTTTATTTTTTATAATTTTTAAAAAGTTACACATATGGTTCTAGCAACTTTTTTTATATTTTTTTGCCTATTAATATAGTAGGCAAAGGAGCACTAGGCTCACTTGATAGCAAGTGATTAGCGGACGGATGTCATTCGCAATCTATGGGCATCCGCAAACCAGCGGTCTTGCGATTTTTTCTGAAAGAAAATAATGTCATCTTTACTGAATAGCAGTTCGTAAATGCCAGACAATTGGCCAAATCATCACTATCATTATAGTAGGGGAGCCCAAGAGGGGATTTTGGTATTTAATCGAACACGTCAGATTAACATAAGTGAGGGTACCTCGCACACTGTTAAGGCTCTCCACCAAATATAAGCCCTTTCTATAGAGGGGGGTAACTATGACAGAAAAAACAAAATTAAGATAACTTCGGATTGTGGAAATTGTCAGATTATACTTTTTTCGTAATTCTTGCCTAATTTTCTCTATAATAAAAGAAAATTCAGTCGCGCTCGAGACTGTCAAGACAACATTTTCTTTGCAACTTTGTGATCCTCCCACTCCCTTACGCTACACTTGAATCGTCAGATTTTCTTAATTTTAGCTGGAAATTAACCCACCACATCCTAATCATACGCGCGTCAGTGTTTCCATGTCACTGATTTTTCACCCACCATTGAAATGAAAAACATTATATAACGTTTTATTTTTCCTATAATTTAATCTATAAAATCCAATAGGTCCCTACGACGCTCGAGTTATACCGATTTAGCATCTTGGGCCTCCTACTATAATGGCTACTAGGTGGTGGTGGTGATACTAGGCTTTGCAACGTCTCACCCGTTTTTGGTACTACTGCCTTACCTTTCCCTGTTGCAATAAAGTCAGTGCTTAAAACTTTTGTGTTCTGGTAAAGGAGTAAGATAACAAACTTATGCATGTGGCGTTGCATACTTGCTCCTCTGCTATCAACGCACCATTTACATCTTGGTGCCTTAAATCGGAGCACTACACTTTCATGTTCCGCTTTTGAGGGTAAGGCAGGCCAGTGGGTTTACGCTTGTGGCATTTGATCTGTTAAAGTTGCGAGATTTAGATTTTCTGTAAAAACTTAGAAAAATCTCAATATTACTTGCGTGTTCCGAGAATCGAATCCAGGACCCCACAATCTGAGCCAAATAGGCTAATCATTACACCACGAGACAGGACCGATATAAATTGTTATTAGTTGTAAAATTAGATGTAAGGATGACATCCTAGATGTTACTTTACCTACTAGATAAATAGACTAGAGATGCCACAAATAGTGATTTCGGCCAATACCATATATCCGGACAGACTCTTGGTCTAAGCCCCGAATATTCGGCCTCCGAAAGGTCGGCGACAATTTTGTCTAGTCACTACCGACCTACCAACAGATGATGGTAGGTCGATGTTAATTACCTAGTAACTACATACAAAAGCTTACAAGCTTGCTGTATTGTATTGGTAAAATATTGTCTAACTGAATATCCAAAGAATAATCCATTTCATGAAATGCTACAAAATGTTTTCATTCATAAAAAATTACTCCTGATAAATGTAATGTTTGTTGGTAATATATGTTCACTTTTTGGGAATAATGTGACTTTTATCGTGATTAGGTGTTCAGAATTCAGCTAAATATTGCGAACTATTCGACCGAATACTGAAACCAAAGAAAGTGGCCGAAATGACTAAATACCGAATAGAAATCGAATATTTGCGGCATCTCTAAGAAGAGCGAAAAAGTGAAATAGACGCGATATACATACGTTTGCCAACTATGCAAAGTCTAGCTCGGGATTGTTTCATTTTCCTTATTCCAATCTCAATAGCTTTGTGCTAGATATTTTAGTGTTCTGATTGAAGAGTATGATAGTGGACAAACTTATGCATATGTTGCAGACAATTTATAAAGTTCGTTGTTATACGAACGGCGGCGTCACCATTTTATTAACGTAAACTCTCACTAAAAATTTATTGATGACAATATATTGCGTGAATGTCAACTACAAACTCCGATGTCGCCGACGGTCGACGGCTCATATTTCCAGGTGTGTAATCTTAACTTATCAAACCCACTTTTTTTGTAAGAAGATGGACCTAGAACCTAGTTTTAAATATACTACCCATTTACAAGACAAGTAATTTAAACAAAATGTCGCAACAATTTGTTGACAGCGGTGGTAAATGTCATACAAATATAATGACGACATTTTACATTCATGCCAACGAATTAAGAATTTGTCTGCGACACATATACTTTCTACATAGATGAGAATTAACCATTTACACCTTTGGTGCCTGAAATACTTGGACACCATCATAGGACATAATATGTACATTATGATCATTGATCGGAATAGGAAGTGCAATTTGCCGGGATTGTCTGACCTTATCCTAGTATGGATACGCCATTGAATCACACCATAGTGATGTTTTTCAAAAGAATCGATTCATTTAATTATAACTTAGTAGGAAGAAATCAGAAATTAGAAAGCAGAAGTACTTTATTTAATAAAACTTTTTCCAAGTTATTTTGACACGTCAATATATTTTTTAAAAACTACTACCGGATCGGAAACGCGGCCATGGTCTGCGAAGATCCGGCGGAAGAAACTCAGCGGGCTTGTTTTTTTTTCATATCATCGATTTTTTTACAATATCACAATATTACAAAAAATATAGGTATATGAGATCGGTATGAGGAGCAATTGATCCCAGGCTTTTTTGTCTTCTAAATAATCTGAGATTTTATAATATCCTTTTTACACAGTTTTGTTTTAACACATTTTTTAATATTGACTGGTAAATATCTAATAGTTTCGGGAAGTTTATTGTAAAAGCCATACCATAAAAGAGTTACTTATTCTGCGGAGACGAGATGCATGCGCATCAAGATTGTTTTTGTTCCTTGTATTTAGTGAGTATTCGTCACCATATTTTTAAACAAGTAAAATATATCTTTACGAACGTACATCAAGTTCTCAAATATATATTGGGATGTAACAGAATATTGGTTTCTTTGAATTTTTCTCTCAGGAAAACCCTCGGGCTAAGATTGTAAATTGCCCTAATAGCTCTTTTCTGCAATACAAATATAGTATTTATTTCAGCAGAATTTCCCCAGAGAAGAATTTCATATGACACAATGCTGTGGAAGTAACTAAAGTGTACTATTCTTGCTGTGTCGATATCAGTTAACTGTCCCATTTTTGAAGAGGATAATTACGGATGATTTTTGTAGGATGTCTTTTTTACATTTTTTATTTTACTGCAGCCGATCGAAGCAATGCCAGTCCGAAGACACAATAAATAATACAAATAAAAAGTAAAATCTAGTAGTGTTGCGAAACAAAGTTATAGGACTTCCAAAAGAATGTAATTAATACCATACCATAACCAGTGGGATTTAGTATCGTATCCTTACTAATATAAGCTCACTGAATCCCGGCAAATTACACTACCTATTCCGATTTATGATTATTATAGACAATAAAGTAATACAATATGGCAGGGCTCATCAACTACTTTGATTGGCGGACCGTTTTAAACTTAAAAATAATTAGTTTTGTAATGATAAATGAATTTATTGTAAAAAGGTGTTTCTGTTTATTAAATAATAATCCAAAAACTACTGCTACAAATTTGACAAAACTTATAATACGCTAAAAAAACCCATATCCAGTACTTAAGTAATACTGGAATATGTTTTCTCGCCTCATTCGATGTATATTTTAAGCTACGTCGCTAAAGTATATCTTGGTATTTTCTTCGTTTATTGAACCAGGCATATATAGATTTCGATTTTATTTTATTAAATTCGATTAAAATCCCAATACGGAGGTATGAACTCGGACCGCGGTCCGCCGTTTGATGACCTCTGCAATATGGCATTATAGAAAGCTGAAATTTTCACAAATTATGTATATCCATTGCCGCTGTTACTAACAGCAAATACTAAAAATAAAAAAATAAAAATATTAAGGGGGTTCCCATACAATAAACGTATTTTTTGCTATGATAGCACGGAACCGTTCGTGCGCGAGTCCGACTCGCACTTGGCCGGTTTTTATTTAATATAACCTCACCAAATTAGTTTGCTAGATGTTTGAATACAACGGAAAACCGGGCCATTTTTAGAGTTCCATACCCAAAAGGTAAAACAGGATCCTATTACTAAGCCTCCGCTGTCTGTCTGTCTGTCTGGCTGTATCTCATAAACCGTGATAGCTAGAAAGCTGAAATTTTCACAAATTATGTATTTACGTTGCTGCTATAACAACAAATATGTTAAAACTAAAAATAAAAAATGAAAATATTAAGGGAGGAATCTGTAGGGGACGTTTTTATGGAGAAACAGTCCTAGTGTTGCCTCTTTAAGTTTATATTGTGGAGCACTACAGAAACCTAATATTTTTAAATATGCATTAGAAATACATAAAATTAATAAAAATAAACATTACACACACGAGTTTCATGATAATACACACACACACACAAAGATGCCATGCCAATATGCCAAATACATAATATACTTCATACTGTGTATTTTGTAAAAATACTTTATGTCCTGGCAAAAGAGTTGGCAGCCCTCCCAAATCCTGAAAATCAGATCGATACACCCGATAGCTATATCAACTCCTAGCCAATATCGTTCATTGCTTTTGGTCGTTATAACGTTTATATTTTGATCTGATTTCGCTAATTTAAAAATGAACTAGCTGACTGACCGATCTTTTTAGATGATATTTTTTGATTTTTGATCAAAACGGATTATCACGGAGGATTTATAATATAGTCAAAGTGAAATTGTTTTATTCAAATAAAAAGTTTATTATTGAATAAACCTTCACATGCACTTTTGACGAGTGGACATTTTTAGAATTATTATCGGATCGGAATACGGCAACACACTGAGAAAATTCTGCAGAAGAAGCTAAACGGGCTTGTCTTTTGACGTGAATATTACTTTAAATTTGCTTTCATAATGAGGAACAGTCCAAGAAAACTGATGATAACAAAATTGGGGGATAGAGTTTGGTGTTATAGCTACATCAATATCATCAACGTCTAAAATCTAATTATACCGTTGAATAGCTAAGGAATCAAATAATGTTTGAAGCTAAATGCGGACTACGATGCTACGCGGAGAATGGAGGAGACAGTGCCGCCATTTTTAGGTAATTTCGCTTCATTGCAGAATTTGCATATAGTATATCTTTTTACTTACTATCTTTTTACTAGCAGTTATGACATTTAATTAAATTTTGTTTGACAGTTATTTCAAACATTTATCGATCGTGTAAGAAAAAATTGTAATTTTAAATGCTTAAAGTAGATTTATGTAAAAAAATAGTTTTTTTTTATCGGTCAATAAAGTTTTTCAAACGCCAAATCAAGATAGAAGGGACGTATACCATCTAAACGGTACTTTAAATAGCAACTTATTTAATAATACTCCTTAGATAAATAATTGGTCTGGCTGTGCTTGACTAGATACCGCCGACGTACTTGTCAAATGCGGCAACAAATACTACGCCGAAACTGGCGTACCCGATTTAGTCAGACCAATCACAATGCAAGTTCTAAGTGCACACTACTCACTGTTATCCATTTGCACATCGTCATGTCACACACACTATAATATTGAGTTGCCGCATTCACGGAGTTGTTGTTTTTAGATAGTGCGGTATCTTGTCAAACGCCGCGTGACCAATTATTTATCTATGTAATACCCATGAACCCTCATACGAAAGCGTGGAGAAGTCCGTAGGAAGTAAAAAGATGAAGGCGCCCGAACCGATCAATGACGGTAACTGTGATCAATAACGACGAATGATAAATTCTTAAAGTGCGTATTGGGCCACGCGCAATATAGGTTTCCGAAATTGCTCATCACAATGAGGCGGACTAAAAATTAGGGCTTTTGTCATAATATTTAGTACAAAAGCTTTGGACTAAGAACATAATTATGCAGGACAAACAGGCACCCTGACTTAAAATTGTGCTTTTGAGCAAATTCCCTAACGCTCCCTGCACTCTGTTACCTGCCACCAGGGACGATGTTTTATGTTCACCACCATTAATGGTGGCGATAGAAAAGAACTTTCTCCGTGCCAGCATGATCGTGGGCATACCAGACTACAGAGCCATCTTGTCACCGGGGAGATCAGTGGTTTCTCTACCTTTACGCTTGGTCTCTGTTAAACATAAAATTAAAGCATCTCTTATTCATTACATATAATTTCGTGCATTTTATATTATAACCAAACTTTTGGACTATGATTTCATACTATGAACATTTAACCTATTTAACGTCCATGGCAAATATTTTCACACACCAAATTCATCGCCTACAAATCTTTCTCCAAGTACATTTCGTAAGTTGGTCGACTAGTATTCAAACACTTGTCTTCCTTTCTAAGCCGTAATAGTTTTCCTTTTAATTTCATTATATTTATTATTGTCTTGAATTTTTTCCAACCTCCAAAACCGATCGTTAGGTGGCAGAGGGTGAGAACCCTTGGCCCTAGCAAAAATTAGCACTTTAAAGCCTAATATTTCAGAAACAAGTCCTTTAATCGAGAAATTGATTTAAAATCCGACAACATTTTTTTAAAAACTATACCCGAAACTGCTAGGTCTAACAACAGACAAAAATAAAGAAAATATTTCTTTGTCTTCAGATTTCATGAAACCCTATTAAAAGATTTAAGTAAGTTTAGTACCATAATCTAATTAAGGTTCGATTTAAAAAATATGAAACTTAGATATTCATGTAATAAACCCTCTGCGCGCGAATCATGATTGCACTTGGCCGTTTTTTTTTTTTATATATAACAATATTGTTACAACATAATGCAACAGCAATGTTACAAATTAAAATACGTTATTTCGTAATATTAGTTGATTCTCTTGTTAGTCTACGGTTATAATAAACTCAATAGCCACTAGGAAATAGGTAATGGCTTATTGTGTTAATAATCATCTCGATTATTGCAAATGATGGTTGTTAAAACCTAGATATTGGGATTATCACACACATTTTTCTAGATTCACAACCATAAAGTGATGAATTGAGTTTACCCAGAGCACCTGCAGTCGACTGTAACTATTACCAGGCATGGTTAAGACTCAAGACGAAATCAAAGACATTGAACAGAACAAATTAAATGAGTCCATCTTTCTACACTCTTACGGTCAACACACACCGAACTGCAAAATGCTCGCATATGCTCGAGCAAAATTTTGACTGCTCAACCATGCAGGCGGCATTCTCGCACCTCCGCGAGCAAGCGCCGTTAAAAATGCTCTGGGTTGCCAGACGGGCTTGCATGACCACTTTGATGCAAAAATCCGATGTTGGTAGACGTGTTCAATATGGTTGATTGTATTTAGTAATTATCGCCTTTTTCGCAGAGGAAAAGGAACATGAAGAATATGTAAATAAAATAATACGAATATGGAAATAAAATAATACGAATATATAAATAAAATAATCGAATGAGGCAGAAGAAACGTTGCAGGAAAAATGTGCCTTAGGCGAATTTTATACATTGCATACATTGACATATTACTATATTAGTAAGTCAATGATTGCATAAGAATTTACCATTAAGAAGTGTTAAGTGAACCTCTCTGAGTGAAACCTTTTATAAGCTGAAAAGAAAAGCTGCTAAAAACCTCTACTAAACGGTATTTTAAACTGGTTTCAACGCTTGGCTAGTATTGATAATAATAGTACTAGCGAAACTATTAACCAGACCGTTTGCTGCCTACTCCGCATAGGCGTTATGGTACTATTTATTTAAATATAATAGCGATTGCCCTCAGGTCGAAATTCGAGCATAAACTAAACAATAAAATCTCTTCTAAGTTTGACAACAAACTTTAATCATTTAAACAAAATAATGTACTTACATACATGTTTGTATATACAGATATGTCAAATGAATGGTAGTGTGTGTAATATCTATTTTTAATAATTAAATATGTTTCTAATGCATATTATATAAAAATATAAGCTCTCAGCACTTCTTCACTATGTAAACTTTAACTGTGCCAAATTTCATAGTCATCCGTTCGCGCTATTGTTCCCGTGGTTACGTGGTCAGGTGTGTGCGCTAGGTCTAGTGCGGAACTTCTGGCCTCGTGCATGTGCACTGATTAACCGACCCTCTACGCTGACATCCGCAGCAATTTGCTGATAATACGACACTAATGAATTGACGTATTTCAATACGTATACAAATTTAAGTTGACATTAGGTAGCGTTACTTGTGTCTCGTATATGTCTCATTATTATAATATACACACATTCTGCAACAATGGCATAAACCAAAGACGAACTTAAGGTTAAATTTGCTACTCTCCACAAAATCTTATGGCTATGGCTGCTGGGATTCCTCTGATATAAAAAGTAGTTTAAGGAATGAAACGAACTTACTGAAGGTCTGGAAATTGTAGGTGACCTTAGCGGCCTCAGAATTATCTGCTCGCGTTCATCACTTTTACACACATCAGTAGTTTTTCTACCGACTACTTTGCATTTCAGTACGTATACGATTTAAGTTGCTAGTAGGAAGTGCTACTCGTTTATCGAAGACAAAATTTAGGTAATTAATTTGGGATTTTCCGTGAAGTCTTATATGTGACTGTTGCGATTCCACTGAAACAAAAAGTATTGTATAATAATAAATAATAAATAATAAACGGAAAGACATAATCTCTACAGCAACAGACTTTTATAAAAATCTATATAGCGACAAAATCTGACAACTTCATTTAAATACGATTTTTCTATCAAATCTGATAATGTACACGCAGACTCCATTTACCATGATAACAAAATAAACTTCGAAAAAATGAATGAAACTGAAATCATAGAAGCATTGAAAAGATTAAAATTAGGACAAGCCCGGGAACAGACAATATCACAAACGAAGCCTTAAAGACAGCATGCCACATATTAACCATACCACTTGCTCACCTATTCATTCGGATACCAGAAAAAATCTGAAACACCAACACAATGGTCTGAAGCAAATATGATGTTAATATACAAGAAAGGAGATCCAAAAATGTAACTATAGACCTACAAGTTTACTACCGAGTCTGTCTAATTGGTTCTCTACCATCATAAACTTAAGAATCAGCCTGATAATCGAAATTAGACAACCTGCAGAACAATCATGAAAGGGTTCTCTACAGTGGACCATATACATACCTTAAGAGTTAATTATAGAAAAATATCGAGAACAGCTGAGACCATTTATATTACTTTTTACGGGTGGGAGGGATGCGCTGTGCCGCGCTCCCGGCTGCATGGGTACCACCATCTTGCTTGTTCCTCCCGTGAAATAGCTTTGCTGTGTTTCGGAGAGAAGGGCAAGACACACAGTGTAATTACTGGCACCGAGACTTAACGCCCTGTGTGTCAGAATAGGCAACACACGAATGGAATACCTGGGCTAGTTCCAGCCCAGTTACCCATTTTTGTTCATTGGTGACGTCGACCACTTACCATCAGGTAGCACATCTGCCAGTTTGCCTATCTTAATAACATAAAAAAACCAAGCACCCACAAAAAAGTTCGAATGTGTTCGAAGCAAGATTAATAGGATTATTTATATTCAAACAAGATAAATCTATCTACCTAAAAGGTTTATCTTGTACTGCAAATATCGGTAACATTTCCAGACGTAAGCCATCTTGACGACGACACCAGATCCCATTTCTGGATTGTATCTCGTTGATATAGTTCTTTGATAAATAGTGAATTAAGAGCTCTATGTGTTTCTTGCCTTGTAGCATTACTAAGCTTTGTGTACATACTTACTTGTATTTGACTTTATGTTGCTCTTTGTTTATGTCAAGCAGGGCTTGGAACCGGTTTAGGAAATACCGGTTAATAAAGGTTTTTTACCGGTTTTTACAAAAGGTTTTGTTCGGAGCGTATCTGACATGAGAGCGATTCAAAAATTTAATTAAACCGGTTTGAGCCAAATACCTACCTACGCACAGTACGGACAGGTTACGAATTATCATTTTGTCGTTTTCTTTGCGCGCTTCATTGCATTGTAAACATCGCATTTGAAGCGTGCGTATTATTCCCAGTTATTTTAATTATAACGAACAAAATAGTAAATCAAATTGTGTGATGTTTGAAGGCGGACATTTAATGTAAGTGAGACGTGTTTTTAACTTCCCACTACGTTTTTATTTACGATTTTCAAAAATCGTGATTTTACCAGATCTCAACGTCTTGAGGCCCTAGGAATTGGTTCAAATTTTTAGCAAATCTAAGTAGAATTCAATGAATGCTATCAATTGCGTTTCAATCAGTTAAGCCGTTCAAAAGTTATAAGATGTGTACAATGTACATACACACATACATCGTGAACATAGTCGGAAAAAATTCCTAGGGCCTCAAGACGTTGAGATCTGGTAAAATCACGATTTTTGAAAATCGTAAATAAAAACGTAGTGGGAAGTTAAAAACACGTCTCACTTACAGACGTCACTTACACACATCTTATAACTTTTGAACGGCTTAACTGATTGAAACGCAATTGATAGCATTCATTGAATTCTACTTAGATTTGCTAAAAATTTGAACCAATTCGGTCAAGGAGGTTTTAGAAATTTTAAAAAACCTCAAAAAGTTTTTGGCGTAACAGTATTTTTTTTAATATAACTTCTAAATTAATATACCGATTGAGTAGAAAATCTAATCGGCTCTATTCTACAAAAACTGCGTACCATGTTTTAATTGCATCAAAGCGGTTTATTCGTTCTTGAGAAATCGTCGAAGAAAAATTTTGAAAAAAGTCTATTTTCGACATAACTTTAAGGTTTTTAACCAATTAATTTTCGACCTCCTACAAAATTTTAGTATTGAAAAAACCATATCAAATACAATTTTAAAACCAAAATCGAATCAAGTTTTCAAAAATTACAGCTTTTCAAATATTAATATTTTGTTGTTTACAGCAAATTTACTTATTATTTTTAAAATATTTTTCAGGCGGAAGTATCGATTGAATTAAAAATCTAATCAGCTTTCTGTCTAAAACACCGCGTCAAATGTTTTAAATTGGATCAAAATCGGTTGATTTATTTGAGAATTGTCAATGACGAAAATTTTGAAAAACAATATGTTTTTTGGCATAACTTCGAAATTTTTCAACCTATGTAGTCATGTCAGTCAGTAGTATAATGATGTCGATCATGTAGATGATCAAATTACTGTCATTTTTAACAAAAATTATATTTTTGAACTCTTAAAAAATCTATAGGAATAGTTTTGGACCTTCGGGTTTAAAATATCTCAATTTAGCGGGAAGTTTCCGGAATGGCATTCAGAGTCAACCGTTTTACAGATTTTTCGAGAAAATCTAACCTTTTCATTAGATCTGTGGCCAGAGTTTTGAAATTATGCTTAGTGTGGTACAGTCCAAATTTAACAATAGTTTTAAACAACAAATGTACCTACATATGTATATAATATTTTATAGAAACAGACGTTACTTTTTTAGAAATTGATATCATCTTGTTTATCTGTAGGTTTATACAAAAATGATAATTCCTAAACGGTATAATTAATCTTGTGAAATGGGAGCCAAGTTTAATATAAGATTATTAGTCTGGTTAACAAGTGCTTTTGAGGTCAAAACTTTTTCTAATTATCTAAAAATTATAATTTAGGTATCATTCGATTCGGAATGGTATGTAGAAACTTTTTGAGAAAATTGAAGGGATGCTCGTGCAGCTTTTGCAAAAATTATAAACAATTAAGTGAAAAAAAACGGGGGTTTTATTTTTCGCGAACATCTCTAAAACTATTTGAGATTTTTTTGTACTTAAAAAAAGATTCAAAGAGAGAAGGAAATTTCCCAAAAAAAGTTTGTACTCCCGAAACTGTAGGATGAGTATTTATGATTTTCCTAAAGGATTGAAAATACGCCTGAAACCGGATACTCCGGCTTGCGCAAGCCACGTCCATTTTGGGCTTTTAATGAATAAATATTATTTTAACTTATAAAATATGAAAATTAAGTAGTAAAAAAACTGATGCGCCTGCAAGATAGATTAACAAACAATAATCCGTCGGCAAATTTTTTTTATTGCGATTTTTTATTTAGTTATCTATTAATTAAATAACAATTTTTTGTAGTACTAATGTTAACATTGAAAGTGCCTTAAAAGTTAAACTATAAATCTGGATTTTTTCCTTTCATGGAGCTATTTGACAAAGGATTTAGAATAAATTCCCGTTAAAAAAATTAAAAAATTGTTAATTTTCACTTTGTTATGAAAAATTTACTGAGATAAAAAATTATAAAGCGCGATTAAACATTATTTTTTTTCATAATAATATTACTATTGTTTCGTTTTTTAATGTTTCAAAAGCTATCTAAAAATGATTTGTAATCGTTTCGTTTTTAAATGATCAAAAGCTATCTAAAAATGATTTGTTATCATTTTTAGATAGCTTTGTTTGCTTAGATGATTTTTAATCATTTTTAGATAGCTTTTGATCATTAAAAAACGAAACAATAGTAATATTATGAAAAAAAAATTCTTAATCGCGCTTCATAATTGTTAATAACAAAGTGAAAATTATAATTTTCTTTTTAATTTTTCCAACGTGAATCTCTTTTAAGGCCTTTGTCAAATAGCTCGATGAAAGGAAAAAAATTACAGATTAATAATTTAACAATTATCGAACTTTCAATGTTAACATTGGAACTACAAAAAATAGTTAATTAATGGATAACTAAATAAAAAATCGACATACATTTTTTTTGCCGACGGATTATTGTTTATTGATCTATCTTGTAGGCGCATGAATTTTTTTACTTCTTAATTTTCATATTTAATAAGTTAAAATAATATTTATTCATTAACAGTCTAAAGTTGACGTGGCTTGCGCAAGCCGGAGTATTCGTTTACGAGCGTATTTTCAACTCTCTGAGAAAATGATAAATGTTTATCCTACAGTTCTAGGAGTATGGATATTTATTGGGAAATTTACTTTTCTCTTTGAATCTGTTTTCAAATTTTAAAAATCTCAAATAGTTTTTGAGATATTTGCGAAAAACCAAATCCCTTGGCTTTTTTTCACTTAATTGTTTATAACTTTTGCAGTTTTTGCGAGCGGCCCTATTTGCGTATCGGTCGACTTCGCAGACAAAAGTATTGAGATATATTTGGGTGCCAAATTTTAAAGTAAAGAAACTCCTAAAATTTTAGTTATAAGAACGTGCAACATTCGAAAATAAATATATTATATATGTAGGTAACAAATTCTTATTTATTGGTACTACCATAATGTTTGCTATTTTAAAAGTAATGTAAATTCTTATATTTTAACAGACAATTACTTACAGAACCCACTGATTTCACTTGGAATATAATTCTACCTCAAAATTTGATTTGGCTAGTTTTCACCTACAGATAGACAATTAGTGTAAGTCATACGCCCGTTAGTGTGTTTGTTTTTTAAACTATACGCATACTGTTGGATTGATTTAAATTCTATTTTTCCAAAAATTTGGCCTGTTGGTAAAAACTAGACAAGTCAAATTTTGAGCTGAGCTGCGCTGAGCTGAGCTGAGTATGACACGTGCAGCTCTGTCAGGGCTGCACGTGTCATGTCAGCTAATGTTTTATTTTTATTTATTAATCCATTGTCTCAGTTGTAACGTAAACGTGTTAAATAAGGCATCTAGTCTACTATGGCAGTCTTTACCCTACTATTAGCAAAATAAATTAATGTTATTGTATCACGCGAGCGAAGTCGCAGGCAACAGCTGATTTTTAGGAATTTCAAATTTTTAGAATTTTTCCTTTGAATATTTATAAAAGTCTATCTTGTTGCCAAATATCGAGTTTCTAGGTCAGTTAGAAGTGGGTTAGGTTTTTGATCAGATTTGAGTGACTTAGTCAGTCACAAAAATTGTGGTTTTTAATTGTTAGTAATTCAATAACTGCTTGTACTACATTAATAAAACTTTGGATTCTAGATAAACTAGGAGGTTTCAGTAAATGTGAAAAATTTCATCTATCTAGAATAAATAGTTTTTGAGTTATGAAGGGATCAAAATAGCTCGAGATTGTTCGTGTATTACACACGGGTGTTGCATCGCCAGTACCTTCCTCGAACTTGGCTGGACACGCTCCTGCGTGTCTTGATGTCAGTGAGTCTCAAAACAAACATTTATCACGAAATTAAAAAAAAATTGAAGTAAACCTAAGTAAACTTTAATTATCAATAATAAGTAACTTTTATCGTCATCCGTAATAAATGTAATGTAGAATATCCGTAAATCTGCAAAAAACTTATATAATGCCATTAATTGAATGAAGCATTTAAACCATTTGAGGGACTAAAATACCTACTCTAAAATATTATAATAAAAAGGATTTCCCTAAAAAAATTTTGTCTATACGTTACGCAAAACCTTAAAATTTACGCATTGTCGCTCGTTACTTGCCACTGGCATAAGAAAACACAAAATCACTACACATTTGCGTTATTTCATATTTGTACTTAAAATTGAAAGTGGCGAGCTTCAAAGAAAAATTGAAAAACCTCTATAAACCGGTTTATTGATCAAAAACCTTTATAATTTCGCTCAACGAGTAAACCGCTATTTTTGAGGTTAAGGTAGAGCCAAACCTTTATGAAACGCTCTTTATGTACTTGCGTTGATTTAGGTTTTTAAATTAACCGGTTAACAAAACCGGTTCATTTATGATGCCTTGATGTCAAGACTATTTCTAAACATACCCACTTGTACGTGACTTTGTATTGTTCTAAGTTTATGTAAAGATGATCTCTGAACGTAGTTTCGGATATAAAGAAGGTGAAATGGTCAATTTACGCTTGCCTTTTGACTAACATAGCTTCGAAACTTCAAAATTTGTCTTAAAATATACGATAAAAAGAATTTCAAAACGAATCTTTTTATTTGATACTAGCTGATCCGGCAAACGTTGGTTTGCCTTTTTAACTACTCTTATCTTATATAACACGAAATGACGCAACTATTTAATATAGGAAACTGTGCACTGTAATTCTGAAGCTAAATAAAAAATTGTTTTTGGTTATATCATAGAATAGCAAACAAGCAGATGGCTCTCCTAATGGAATGAGAAGCCTTCACCTATAAAGAGAAACCATCGCTGCATTGATATCTATATATATAAAAATCAATTGCTGTTCGTTAGTCTCGCTAAAACTCGAGAACGGCTCAGTCGATTTGGCTAATTTTGGTTTTGAATTAATTGTTGAAGTCTAGGGAAGGTTTAAAAGGTGACAAAATATAAAAAAAATAAGAGTAGTTAAAAAGCCGTTAAAATAAGGTAGTTAAATCGTTTGCCGAGTCAGCTAGCAAGTTTATAAATTAATTGTGTTAAGTTTTGCGGCCAGAATCGTGCCAGGTCTATACATACAGACATACGGATGGACTCGAATTTTTTTTTCAATCAGTTTTTTTAACACTAAGTACAGTAAATATCTTTTAAAAATACCAAATACGTTAACACGAGTGTTTTTCTTGACACACGTATATACATATTATTCCAAAAGTGCATATATACTTAAATATAACAAAAATATTTTACTTCAGAAAGATGCTTGATTTCGATTAAGCGAGAGTAGAATACTATCTAAACGCTTTGCGTGGAGGCGTGCAATAAGTTTTAGAAAAGCAAGATTTATTCTACCACCCTTGCGTTTCGCCATCAACTTTGATTTGAAGAAGCTGATTGAGCTATAGAAACCCAGTTGAACCCAGAAACGTTGAAAATGCTGTCTACCAAACAAACAAAGCAGTCAAAACAACAAAACAAGAAATCAAAATTAGTTCGATCTATTTTAAAATTCAAATAAATCTAGCCAACTTTGCAAACTCGTGCAGTTGCAGACCCGTCGATCTTCCATGGCAAGAGATAACTATGAATTTTACAGGGGCTTTTTTGGCAAGGATTCAAAGGTGGATGGTTTCTCGATAAATTTAGAAGGTAAAGTTAGCAAACAACGCTTTGCCAGACAGACTTACTTCTCTTAATTACACATAGGTACATATAATTTCTTTTAACTGCGTATTCTTCCTGAACTGAACTTAACTGTGGAAATTCAAAAAATTATTTACTAATTTATTCAGTTTATACATTGATATAAAAAACCCTAGATGCACATTCCCGAACAAAACTGACACTCAAAAGTGTCCCTAATTTCTTTTAAGTAGTTATAGATATGGCAAAAACATATGTCTTTGCATATCCAACCTTAAGTGCAAGACTTATAGTTGTTTTTACAAAGCAATGTACGAAAATAAATAAAATTGACAGTGACGCGGCCGACGCGATTCTATTTGAAATGAATGCACAATTTAAAATTGTGCACTCATTTTTGGAGGACGTTTTTGACACACTGATTGTGTATCTTGGGTTTTTTATATCAATGAGTTTATACTTTTATTTTAACTATTGACTAGTGAAGTGCGAGTGAGTCTCGCACACGTATTTACTTACTGGTTGCAGCGTGCAGCCGCTGCTTTATAAAAGTTCTTGCTGAATCCCGCGGGATCATCCAACTTTTTCGGGATAAAAAGTAGCCTATGTGCAATTCCAGATTATTGGCACCTGTGTGCCAAATTTCATTCAAATCCATTCAACAGTATTTGTGTGATTGAGTAACACCCACCCATCCGTGTGGCACTCGGAGACTGCCGCGGTAAAGCTATTATTATATTCTATTTATATATATATATATATATATATATATATATATATATATATATATATATATATATATATATATATATATATATATATATATATATATATATATATATATATATATATATATATATATATATATATATATATATATATTAAAATATTAAATAATATTTTTGCTAGACATCTTGTAAAAGACGAGTGAACGCTATTGTTACCTACATTATGACTATTAAGTAGATGGCAGAGTTTTGCTATATTTCGGCCTGGTTTGGAATCGTCGTCTACCTTTTCCTGCTGCAATAACGTTGGTGTTTGTCGCTATTGTGTTCCGGTTTGGAAGTTTAGCGGTAAAGTAGCCGGCAAACCTTATCCATTTGGTATGACTATATAGAAATATACTACATTTAATGTTTGTCCCTGTCGGAAATCGAACCATCGATTTGTAGTTAGGTTCGCTAACTACTCGACCCATGGGGCGGCCAAAGTAGCGGTAGGTATATAGAGGCATCCGGACAGGCGCGATTTTTTTCACAATCAGTTTCTTTTCACTACGTACGATAAATGCGTTCGTTCGTTCGCGTTGAGGCAAACAATAAATAATCAGAGTGCTAAGTGTGAGTTTTCCTTTTCGCATTCGATCGTGAGCGGGTTTGGAGTTTACTAGGAATTTTTATGTGATTTGTACAGCGCCACCTAGTGGTAAACGCGAGAAACCAGTTTACCACTAGGTGGCGCTGTACAAATCACATACAAATTCCTAGTAAACTCGTTACGCGCTCACGATCGAATGCGAAAAGAAAAACTCACACTTTGCACTCTGTACTCTTAATTTTGACCTAATCGTATGTATATCTACGTATAAGAATCTTATGTACCTATATCTACGTTATTGCAGATTTTAGTGCCTTATCTTGAGATAAAATTGCGAACAATCTCAGACGGACGATTTTCAAGTGATCGCACAGCTATTCAAATAAATAAATAATAGCATAAAACCCACGGTACTAAAGTAATATTTCTCTTTTGAAGTTTAATTTAAACTAGCGATCGTCCGCCGAATTCTCGAGAAAATAAGTTGTTCCTTTTTTTGTTGTTGTTGTTTGAAACTTTCATAACGCAGGCTGCAGGCAGGATTTGTAGTTTTTTATAATTATTTTTTAGTAATTATTATAGTCTTTCTGTATTTTATTGCTAAAAATATTCTCAATCAGTCCAAAAGATAATCCGTATCAAATAATAATGCTAATAAAATTGTAATTATTCATAACAACTTACCTTTAATAAATTCTAAGTAGGTAGTATTTTTAATGTTTATCGGTAAAATATGTTTATTTTCAATCGACTTTTCAAAAGGAGGAGGTTTTTCGATCCCGCTGTATTTTCTTTTTTGTTGTTTGTTACCTTAGAACTCGGTCATTTATGAACCGATTTTTAAAATTCTTTTTTTTGGAGGGTGTACTAGCGTGTGGGCCCATTTTAATTTGAAAGGGTATACTAGCGTTTGGGCCCATTTTAATTTGAGAAGGTATACTAGCGTGTGGGCCCATTTTAATTTGAGAGGGTATACTAGCGAGTAGGCCCATTTTAATTTGAGAGGGTATACTAGCGTGTGGGCACATTTTACTTTGAGAAGGTATACTAGCGTGTGGCACATTTTAATTTGGTGAAGATCTGATGCAGGGTTCCAGAGATATATGAAGTCGGTTGCTGCAGTTTTGTTGCGTTAAAAATATTTGAGTAATATGTGCGACTGTGCGAAAGATGAAAAGACAACATTGTGCCATTCTGCTAGGCTGCTCGTAAGAGACGAATGATTATGTATTACTACCGCCGTGACTACTAGGTGGTAGTATATATATATATATATATATATATATATATATATATATATATATATATATATATATATATATATATATATATATATATATATATATATATATATATATATATATATATATATATATATATATATATATAGGTTCTTCATTTATCACATTTTTTGTAAGTTTGATGTTACAATTAATGCTAGTTTGCTATAAAAAATATCTCAAGAAATTCTAGCAGCAGTTGCAGTTCTCAGCACTGACCTCGATTTCTTATTACAACACCAATGTAAATAAAATTTTGGCAAAGATGAATAGTTGGTGTAAACTGACGAGATTGTAATTTTATTCAAACACGATTAAGAAAAGATTTATGAAAATTCCTTACATACAACTGCCGTCACAATAAACATTGTAACATTAGTTCCAATCACTTGGCACCAGATATTTTAGCAGGAAATAAAACAAAATAAATAAAAGGAATAAAAGACAAATCCCTTTTCATTTGATATTACTCGTTTAGTGATTCTAATAAATACGTTCACAATATATTTATTGACGTTAATAATTGTTTTCTTAAAGGCGTTATCATGGCCGACTGTTATGAAGTAATCGCTATCTGTCCTTTATCTCTTGGAATATTTTTACTACTTCTTTCTGTCTTGCTTAACAAATAATTTGTATTTCATGAATTGGTATCGCTAATACGTTTTTATTCTTCGTGTTAGCTTAAAATATATATGTAATATAATAATTTAATGAATGAAATACAGTCATTGCTTTCTTTTATTTACTTACACTAGCGCTCGCCTCTGACGAAATTCAACCGTAAAGAATAAGATATTTTTAAATTTTGACAAATAACTAGCCGTAAAGAAAATATTATGCATGTGTGGATATTATGATATTTGTCACATGCATGTAATGTTTGTAATGTTTATTTTTATTAATAACCTATAACTACAAGATAAACATTATTATAATAATAAATACTAGCAAAAAGCAGAGCTTTGTAAGGGCTCGCAAAGTTATACTATCTAGTAATATTGTTAGAAGTTAAAGTATTTTTATGAGAATTCATCTTTTAATGTATAGACTTTATTTATAATAATAAAGTCTATAATGTTTTACTGTATAGAAAAATAAATAATAAAGTATTGTATCTCTCGCATTGTATATCTGTTTTGTTAATCTTTCACCTACCATTCTTTCTACATGTCCGAACCAACGGAGCATGCAGTTTTTCATTTTTACACCAACACTTTCTTTCAAGTATAACTTCTCTCTCACTTCAACATTACGAACCCGGTCCGCGAGAGTTACGCGACATGTTTTTCATAGCTATTTGTTTCATCGACTGCGTTGATTATACTTTCATGCCCTTTTAACATACCCAACTCTCACTTTCATACAATATCGTTGGGATAGGCACATGATTATGCAGGGCAAGACGGGCACCCTGACTTAAAACTGGGCTTTTAAGTAATCTCTTTAACGCTCTATTCACTCTGTTCCCCGCACACATCTCTGCTCTAGACCTAAAACCCCCTTGTGCCTAACACAACATTCCTTCGGACATCCCTTGCATTCTCCTTTCCATGTTTTACTATACACCTTCGATGCTAAGCTGATCAAACTAATGGCCCTATAGCTATTTCAGTCTATACGTGAACCCTTGCCCTTATACAAGGGCCCGATGATTGCGAGCCGCGAGTCAAATATAAAGAAAAGTATTTTGTGAAGTTAGTCTCTTAATAAGTTCAAAAATCATTAATAAAAAATCTTTAAACCGCATAATCCTGCAAGCAATCCCTGAAACCGTGTTTAAGAGGATACTGTTTTAATTTTTAAAACTTTCGAATTTGATTATTGATTTTGATCTTTCACCGCAAACCGTTTTTCGATCAGCCAGGCCGTTTAAAATCTGTGAGAGATTTAATCACGTGCGCACATACAGATATATACTGACGTCATTGAAAAAATATAATCACGTTTTGAAGAATCTCAAACCATGGAGATCTGATGAAAGCTCGATTTTTAAAAATCGCGGTTAATAATATATAATATAATATTCACGGGACAAATTACACTTACTGATCTAACCCCAAAGTAAGCAAATTATTTGCTTGTGTAATGGGTGTTAGTCAACGATACTAATACATAGAAATACATGTATAAATACTGGAATATATTTAATAAACACCCAAACCCGGAAATACAAACATTTATGCTCATCACGCAAATGCTTGTCCCCGTCGGGGATCGAACCCGAGCCCCGTCGATTGCGTAGTCAGGGCCGCTAACCACTCGACCAACGGGGCGGTTGGTCGAGTGGTTAGCGGCTCAGGCGGTTATAATTTCCTGCGTAAAGTCTTAAAATCTTTTAAAAATATTTTTAAACATGTTATTTAAAATTGCTCTAATAATACTATACAAATATGAGACAATTTAAACGCAGAAATCTTGCAAACAATTGATTTCCCACTTCCAGTATCCCCGTTCACTGCATCAGATCTTCGTCAAATTAAAATTAAATAACCTGAGAAGTATCTAGGTACTCACTGAAACAAAAAAAATCCTTATCGGTTCTGGCGTATTCGAATAATCAGTGAACATACTTAAAAAAGATTCCGACCAAATAGGAACCTCCTCCTTTTTGGGTAGTCGGCTGAAAATAATGAGTAGCAAAAAAATGCTTAGGTACCTAATTGCTGGAAAAGTTCCAACTGAGTTTTTTTTATTTATTTTTTTCACGGGACAAATTACACTTACTGATCTAACCCCAAAGTAAGCAAATTATTTGCTTGTGCTATGGGCGTTAGACAACTATATTAATACATAAAAGTACATATATAAATACAAGAATATCGAACCAGAGCCCCGTCGATTGCGTAGTCAGGGTTGCTAACCACTCGACCAACCGGGCGTTCAAGAGTGGAGTTAGTGCTACAGAAGAGCAGCGCAAGGTAAAAATTGTCTTCAGAATTGCATAATTATAAATCACAAGTCACAAAACATCAAAATGGCAAGATTTAAATTTTAACATAATCTGTATTATTATTTACAATTTGCTTACTTATTTTATGTATCACTACTCTGGAAAAAGTGATGACTCAAAATTTGGAGGCGCCTACCCTCAATCGATTTTAACTCGTTAGTTTTATAATAGATGGCGTTACTAGAAATAATAATCTAATACAAAACGCAGCTTCTATCGATTTTAACTCGTTAGTTTTATAATAGATATCGTTAGTAGTAATAAGATTTTAATACAAATTGTATCTTCTATTTTTTTAAGGTCTGTAAAATGGTATTTTTATGGTAGATAACATATCTAAACATGAATTTAAACTACTAAGTCGAAGCACAAACCTAAAAGTCCGATAATTTTTCAGTAAAATGTACCACAAATGTGCATAGAAAGTGGCCTAGTGTAGGGCTCGCTTCGCTCGCCCTTTGTCCTCGGCGGGAATCGAATCCGTGCCCTGTCGATTGCGTAGTCAGAGTCACTCATTAAACATTTAAAATTACATATATTTCAATTTCAATTACATATATTTCAATTACATATATTTCAATTTCATTAATTTCAAAACAGAGATTTCCTACCGGCAAACAATAAATCTGGCAATTGCATAAATTATAATAACCAAATAGTATCTACTTAAACACATAAAAAGTTTATAAATCTCTCAGTCATTTTGTACCAAATAAAAATAAAGAAGCAGAAGAATAAAAAAATCTGTAAAAGGTTGACCCTGCAGCCTATCCCTGAAACTTCAGTAAAAACTGTAAAAATAGACTTTTTCAGTTCAAACATCTATTTTGTTAAAAATGGCAGTGGCAGAATGGATTTTTGAAAAGCTGTATATTTTGGAAACGATGATCGATCTTGATCTTTCGAATGACATCCAACTGAATTTTTGAATTTTGTCTGTTTGTCTGTATGTATGTCCGGGGTAAACTCAAAAAGTACTGAATGGATTTACTTTAAATTTTGCATGAATATTACTAATAGGTCGGGTCAACATATAGGCTACATATTATTACGCTATCACCTACGGGGAGGAGCTGTGCGGAGTAAACGAAGTCCGCGCGGACGAAGTCGCGGGAAACAGCTAGTCTAAAATATTGCTCTAAATTTTGATCCAATTTTACGGTATTTGATGCAGTTTTTAAAGGAAAAAAGTTGATAAGATTTTTAAGTCAATCGATGTACTAGCTTGAAATTAAGTCAGTGTGCTAAAAACTTTTCAACGAAGTTTTTTTACTAAAATATCGTAGATTACCAAAAATCATTGGTTGAAAAATTTCGAAGTTATGTCGAAACAACACTTTTTTCAAAATGTTTCGTCAAAGATTACTCTCAAACGGATAAACGAATTTTGATGAAATTTGTGCATTAAATGTAATTTTTAGAGAAATAGAACTGTTTAGTTTTTGTACAAATGGGTACATTAATATCGAAGTTATATTAAAAAAATGCTGTTTGACCATAAATTTTTTTGGGATTTTTTCAAAATTTCTCAAATATTGTTTCAAATATTCAGGCAGACTTGGTTCAAATTTTCAGGAATCCTAAATTGAGTGGAATCCAATCGAATGCCTTAAACCTAGTTTCGATCGGTCAAGCCGTTCAAAAGTCATGAGATATTTACATACACATATACACAAACACACACATACATACATACAACATGCAAGTGGCATTACTAACTTGCCATACGTTAGGAACGCATCATTAACATCTTTAGTGCTTATAGGCGATTGTCTCCATCAGGGGAGCCATTTGCTTGTTTGCTATTTTATGATATAAAGTTACATACGTACGTAGTGTCCAATAATCATACAATCAGATGTGATTGAATATCTTAAGTTCTTAAATAACATGAATTGGTGTTTAGACGACCTGGCCACTTGATCTCAAGTATCTGACCTTCGGCTAGGAATTCTAGAGTGTAATTTTGGCTTGTTTAAAATTTGTGTCTCATTGCTATTGATTTCTAATTTTCTTACTTTCTTTCATCTATTTTTGTTATTGATTTTCATTTAAAAATGTAGAATAAAAACAAACATATGTGGGTGATTCCGTTCTAACTGTGATATTCAATGTCCTGTATTGTTTGTTCTCACAGGTCGTTAATTAATAATTAATTTATGAAATTTTTGTACTTATTGGAAAATAATAAACATATTTCAACATTATTTTCATATAATATAACTTGCCACTTACAGAAAACTTACAATATATCACTTAAATGTCAATACCGTGTCATGTCCATTTCTAGAATTTATTTATAAATTGTTAGTTTTTTTGTCGTAATAAATGATTTAAACTAATTACCTCATAAATTCTAATGTTTACGACAAAAAAACTAACAATTTATAAATAAATTCTAAAAATAGACATGACACGGTACTGACATTATATCACAGTTAGAACGGAATCACCCATGTACGCATGTAAAAAGTTATACCTCTTTGACGTAACAAAATAAAAATATTTCTAAAAATTTTATTCTGTTTATAGAAATAATTTATTATCTGGTATTATCCTATGTTTGTCGAGAAAACGACACTCATAATAGAAATAAGGTATTAAATACATTAAATAAAAGATTTATTATAACGCATTATTTAGTAAAATAAATTTTATTTAAATATCATAAATGAATTATTTGCACATAATTAAAACAATGGACAGGTTCGTTTTGAAAAACTCACACACCCAACCGGTTGCGTAACCGATTTGGTAATTACCAAAAAAATAGGTAGAAGGTTTTAGAAAAAATATGGATAACTTACAAATCGCCAGGTTGATTAATTGTTATTTGTCAAAGTTGAAATAGGTTTGTTAGCATAAGCTTTGATTTATTTTTAATTAAAATATTTTTGTTTTGTATGCTAAGCGTTAGTCTATTAATAACATTGATATATAAAAACCCAAGATACACAATCAGTGTCTCAAAAACGTCCTCTAAAAATGAGTGCACAATTTAAAATTGTGCACTCACTTCAAATAGAATCCCGTCGCTCACGTCACTGCCCGCGCGTCAAAAATACAGAATTGTTCTCTGATAAATTATAAAATACAACATCATCAATGTTAAAAAATATAAGATATTTTATTTTCGGTAAGTATAAGAGTTTATCGATTTGTTTTTGTCGTTTATATTACTAAATATAGGGTGTAATGTATGATTTTCATTTTATTTGTCTTAAAAATGTACTCGACGCTCCAAATATAATACGACAAAATTTCAATGGTCACATTTTCAGTTAAAGGACAGTGCATTACAACCTCCTTTTAATTTAGTCGAATAATACAAATTGATCCTGTTATTATTAGTGGAGTCGATTTTTTTTCATTAATAAGTTATTTTTTTAATAAAATTCTTTTTTTTCATTAATAATTTTGAATACCTTTTATAGTTGTTAACCAACTGCCAAAGAGAAGAGGACATTAATTTGACGATTTTAAAATGTTTGTTTATATTGATTACTTATTTTGAAGACCAAGTTAGGTGATTCTTTTTATTCTATTTGTACAAATATAAAATAACAATATATAATTGTGATTCTTACAATGAACTTTGGAGATGTATTACGAAACTTTTAATATAACAATAGGAAATCATAAGTAGCATCGAATTTTGATCCGTTTACACGTGTTATTGATAACGATTTCTTAAGTGGAAGGCACAGGTTGCATTAAGAATGTTTATTTTTTGATTTAATAATTTATTTTTAATAAAATGTTGTTTTTGATTGCAGATATCTTATACTATACATATTATAAATGTTAAAGTTTGTATGTTTGGATGTTTGATAGTCAATCACGTAAAACATGGCTGTAACAATTTAGATTTGGACTCGGATATAAGATGACCTGGAATAGCACATAGAATACTTTTATCCTAATGCAGAGATCTGCAGCTAGTCTCGTATAAATTTTAAGTGACTGTTTGTATGTACGAGTTGTTTTATTTACATACTAGCTGTTACCCGCGGCTATGCTCGCGCATATTTACTTTAGAACTTATTTAACCTTTCTTTATTTTATTAAAAATCTCTACATTGCCAGGTGGGCCTCTAGTACGTTAAAAATAATATATACATATTCCTCTTAATTATTTATATACGACATTTTTGTTATTAAAATGTAAGTAAAAAACGTAAGACCTGAACTTCCTATAACTTCTAAATTTTCTATACCTAATATCATAACTAACTATACCTCAAACTAAAAATACCTATTAGTAACACACCTATCGAAAAAACTAACGTAATTATAAAAGAAATTTATAATTAACAGGAAATATTTAATCTAAAATTACCTTTGGCAATAATATTATATGTACTAAACTATACTCCAAACTAAATGTACGTATCTATTAGGATTTCTGTGTATGTAACACACCTATGTAACCAACTAATGTAACTATATTAAAAAAATCTGTGAGCTCGTTGACCCTACAGGCCACCTGAAACTTCCCGCTAAATTTAAGTATTTTAACCTCAAAGAAAAAAACTATGCCTAAGCATAGACTATCGAATTAAAAAAGTTCAAAAATCCAAAGTTTTTTTTTTTAAATTATACTTAGTTATTCAGTTTTTGAAAATATGTATATTTTTTCAAAATCATCAACAAATTTGATCTTCCGAATAACATTGAACACGATTTTTTAGCTCTAAATTGTTTTATTGGAATTTTTTATACGAGGGTCAATAAAATTTTCAGAAGCCGACATCGCATTAGCAACTAACCTATTGTGTTTCAAATGTCTATGGGCAGTATTCGCTCGTACATCTGCAGATACTATAACTAAACAAATGTTCGTTTACATAATACTGCAAAAAAAAAAAAAAACAGAAAAACTGAAATCTAATTCATAACGAGAATTCTACGAAAAACTAAACTTATTTCTAGGCAATTAATGCGTTTCCTTACTATGTTGTCGATACATTACATAATAAGTCTGAAAAAAAAATCGTGTCTGTTATCATGTAAGAATCTATGAACTTTATAACGTAGTCATAGTCACCATTGCAGTAAATTTCCTATTTCAGTGTATTCTAAATCTATTACACTATGCAAACTAAATGTATCAATATCAAGCGTCAATTACTACATGGCTATAAACCCACATTTTGCCTATATGTGTAGGTTCTGTGTAATAGAACCAATAACCTATAACGTTTGAAATATAAATAAATTATTTTTATGGCCATTATTTGTTTTATTGATATGTAAATGTTCTACGCAAAAACAGATTTTTGACAAGATTTTTTTTATGTAAATTTTATAAACCCTTAAAATACTACCTCAATGCATAAAAATATTTATATTCGACTCCACATATGCCTTGTCCTCTAACTTAAGTCAAAAATTTTATTGCTTTTTGTACATTGTTTTTTTTTAATGACTTTAAATCTTGCGTTTAAGGTTGAATATGCAAAAACACGTTTGTGCCATAACTATAAACTTTTTAGACTGAATTAGCGACAGTTTTGAGTGTCAGTTTTGTTCGGAACTTTGTATCTTGGGTATTTTATATCAATGATTAATAAATAATTTCTTACACTACTTAGTGGGAAGATAAAACACTTTAAAAAAATTAAAAGGTCTTCTCTTTTCTGATTGACCCTCTTTCACTGAGATAAAATAAATTAATAAAAAATTTACTTTTAATCTGTTTAGTTTTATGGGAAAAAGCTTTTCGAAGAATAAATAAAGGAGCTTTACTGCTAGGCGGCATGTAAAATGCAAGAAAAGACTAATGCTTTTTACTAGATCGTACTATAAAAGAAAATATTAAAAAAATATTGTTTGTAAAAGAAAATATTAAGAAAATTTCGCGGAGAATTAGAAAATTTAAGAATACTTAACCACCATATAAAGTTCTATGCCCTTTAGGCTGCCTAGAATGACAATCCCGTATACTTATATAAATTACGTGTCACGTTGTTTATCCGCTATGGATTCCTAATATGTAATATGGCAAAACAACGTTTGCTGGGTCAGCTAGCCTTTTATAAAAATGAAATAAATACATCTCATAAAATTCCGATAAGTTGAAGAATTGGACGTAACTCGGATGGGAGAGAGGGGTCAATTGCACCCATTCCCCCTCCTAGGATCTGCACCTAGCATGTATACTTTTCTATTATATACTAGCTGTTGCAGTACTTTTTGAGTTTGTCCCGGACATACATACAGACAAACAGACGAAAATTCTAAAAACTATATATTTTTTTGGCTTCGATATCGATTGTAGATCACGCCGAAAGTATTCTTTTAAAAAAATATTCAATGTACAGTTGTGACTTTCCTACGATTTTATTAAATGTATAGTGTAGAGATAATACATAAAAGAATAAAAAAATAAAACACGCCATAATTTAAATTATTCGTATGTGCGTATTTAACTGCCGAATGTTCTCTCGGTGCAAAATAGTTGGATCTCAACAATTCAAAAACAATTTAGATTAAATCTAAAATTGGGCACAAAATGCTTTATGCTAAAGGCGAGAATTTCCTAGAGCAGTTTTAGCTCAAAGTACAGGATCTGAAGCAATTTGCACTGAATTAAGGAATCTTTCATGTAAATTGAGCGTAATGTTTTAACCGGTTTTCAAAAAGGAGGAAATTAAATTCTTTATTTACTAAAAAAACTAGCCCGATCTGATTTTCCTTGGCAAGTCTCTTTACTTCTTTCCTTTTGTAATAGCTACATATGTTTACCACAATATTAGCTAGCTGATAACACTTATACTGTTTCACAATATGTTTACCCTTACGTATCTGTTTTTCGTACAGCGCTCTTTTTCATCGCATTAATTCATCTTTCATGCGCTTTCTGACATATCTGCCTCTTGCTTCCATATGTTTGGTATTTTTGGTACCTAATCAAAGTAACTTAACATTAAAGTTAAGGTACTTACAAATATATGCCTAATGGTATCTGTTATTGCTAGTAAGAGCTCTATGACCTCATAACTAACTCTCACCTGCTTCGCTGGGCGTTAATTTATTGACGTAAGTAAACGATAAATCTTATCATTTGCGCAATCGCATGAACTCACAGTAAATTCAAGCCGTTATTGAGTTGTGTTGGTATAAATAAACAGACAAATATTTATATGGCTCATGATTTTTGCAATCACCTGTTCCCACAGTTCCTGTATACATTTTCATCCAGTTCGGTTAAGTCTTTATAATGGATCATCCAAACAGATAGACTAAATTATATAGTCCATAATTTGCACTATCATATTATGTTCTCGATTTAAACCGTTTTCCATCAAGATCGGTTCAGTCGTTCTCGAGTTATAAAACATAGCCAATAAATTTTAATATATTCTATAGATTCAGGCGTTAATTTGCGACAATATATTATTCAGACGAAGAATACTAGTTATTTTGCAAATTTCCGCGAACTTGTAAGTGTATCTTTGCGATGTCACTGAAAGGGAAAAGCTAAAAAAGCGGTGTAAGAAATGGAACAAACTCACCGTAGGTCTAAAAAATAATGAAGACTCCAGCGGCACAGTTAACCACCTTTTATACCACAACAGCGCCAAACACAAAAGCACACAATTTACGCACTCAACGCACGTTTCACTTCGCGACGGAAGCATCTTCAGGAGACACGAACACTACTACACTCAACGAGAGCCGCAGTAGTACTGCGGTTGCTACCTATTCCTGCCGCAATAGCGTCAATGCTTATCATTGTCGTGTTTCGGTATGGTAGCCGGTAAGCTTACAGTCGCTGATCGACGGGGGAGCCTATACCGCAGCCTTTAAGGTATAAGAGCCCTTGGCACAAAACTTAAGGCCGAAATCAGGACCTTTAATGTCCTGATAGACGAACGACCCTATACCGCGGTCTTATGGCTTGTCGGTAAAACTCGCCCGTGTATCATCACAATACCGCGGTTTTATGTAGTGCAATTGGCTATAAGTTTTGTGTCGAGGGCTCTTAGACCATTAAGACCGCGGTATAGAGCTGCCCGTCGATCAGCCTCTTACGGATCCCGCCGCAGAGAAAGCAACGCACCATAAACATTTGTGAGGTCTATAGGGGTTTGTTACCTTTCCATCAGGAGAGTCATCAGCTTGTTTGCTACCTGATGATATTAAAAAGTAACATTGATGTTCATAAGTATCAAAACAAATATTTATCACGTTATTAACAAAAATATTTTAATGTACAGAAAGACGCTACAGATTTATATAGTAGCATAGATAGCTATTTATGTTTATCACGTTATTTGACAAAAATAATTTAATGACAGACGCTACAGATTTATATAGTAGCATCGATGGCTATTTATGTTTATCACGTTATTTGACAAAAATAATTTAATGTACAGACAGACGCTACAGATTCATATAGTAGCATAGATGGTTATTTATGTTTATCACGTTATTTGACAAAATAATTTAATGAACAGACAGACGCTACAGATTTATATAGTAGCATAGATGGTTATTTATGTTTATCACGTTATTTGACAAAATAATTTAATGTACAGACAGACGCTACAGATTTATATAGTAGCATAGATGGCTATTTATATTTATCACGTTATTTGACAAAATAATTTAATGTACAGACAGACGCTACAGATTCATATAGTAGCATAGATGGTTATTTATGTTTATCACGTTATTTGACAAAATAATTTAATGTACAGACAGACGCTACAGATTTATATGGTAGCATAGATGGTTATTTATGTTTATCATGTTATTTGACAAAATAATTTAATGTAAAGACAGACGCTACAGATTTATATAGTAGCATAGATGGTTATTTATGTTTATCACGTTATTTGACAAAATAATTTAATGTACAGACAGACGCTACAGATTTATATAGTAGCATAGATAGCTATGTATGTTTATCACGTTATTTGACAAAAATAATTTAATGACAGACGCTACAGATTTATATAGTAGCATCGATGGCTATTTATGTTTATCACGTTATTTGACAAAAATAATTTAATGTACAGACAGACGCTACAGATTCATATAGTAGCATAGATGGTTATTTATGTTTATCACGTTATTTGACAAAATAATTTAATGTACAGACAGACGCTACAGATTTATATAGTAGCATAGATGGCTATTTATATTTATCACGTTATTTGACAAAAATAATTTAATGTACAGACAGACGCTACAGATTTATATATCAATCAATCAATCAATAATTTTTATTCAAAATGAGTATGAAACATACATTTTTTGAACGTCAGCAATACAAAAGTAACAATAATACAATATATTAAATTTGTGATTGAAAAATAAAATCGTAGTATAGACAGCTATCTATATTTATCACATTATTTGACAAAAATAATTTAATGTACAGACAGACGCTACAGATTTATATATCAATCAATCAATCAATCAATAATTTTTATTAAAAATAAGTATGAAACAAACATTTTTTGAACGTCAGCGATACAAAAGTAACAATAATACAATATTAAACTTGTGATTGAAAAATAAAATCGTAGTACAGACAGCTATCTATATTTATCACGTTATTTGACAAAAATAATTTAATGTAAACACAGACGCTACAGATTTGTATAGTAGTGTAGATAGCCACTAATTGTGTGTAAGGACGTAGGTGATTTGTTTGATGATACTACTATTCGCCTCACGTAAATATTTACTTTCAGTGAGTGTGAGCTTCCTGCATTGTTTATCTTTTTTCCGACTCGTATTATTAATAACGTCAGCTTATTAATGACTTTTAAAGATTGCATTAATAGCTTTTTACTCGAACCCTCCTTGGGTTGTGTTTTTGAGTGTATGTATGTACGTGTATTTTTTGGCACGCTTTGCAGCCTAAGGGGCCATCCATAAATTACGTCACATGTTAAGGGGGAGGGAGGGGGTTGACGAAGTGTGACATTGTGTGATAAGGGGTAGGCAGGGTCCCAAATTTTGTGACATCACATTTCTTCAAAATATAATATTTTATATTTAAGTATCACAACACTAAATTTAAAAATTTTACCAGTACAAACAAAAAAAGGGTCGAATGAGATCATTATTCCAATGTAAAATTGTAAAATATGTGACGTCACACTAAGTAGGGGGCGGGTCTGACAAATGTGACTAGCTGTGACGTAATTTATGGATGGCCCCTAAACCCTAACTCTAATGAATTATATGTTGTTGGTTGGTGTTAGTCTTTGAAAAACAGGCCAAATGCCGTTCTGCCAGACAAGTCGTTAAAGTGACCGATTGGTTATGCGAGTCACTACCATCGTGGCTACCTACTATGTGGTAGAGTTTTGCTTTTTTAGGCCCGTGTCTGTTGGCCCGGGTCTGGTTCTAACGCTTTACCTATTCCTTCCGCAATAGCGTCAATGCTTGATGTCGTGCTCCGGTTTAGATGGTAAGCTAGCTGGTAAACTTATGCAAGTGGGATTAAACCTTGCCACAAGATAGCAACGCACCGTTAACATCTTTGGCGTCTAAAGGCGATGGCTGAACCTTTCCATCAAGAGAACCACTAGCTTGTCTGCTATCTTATGATATTAAAAAAAACTATTTGGCGATTAAGTATTATACTTAATCGCCAGATAGTCCATTCTTTAAAAGGGCCAAGGCCAGGGACAACACGGGTTTTCTTATTCAGAAGATTATTCAGTTTTCTAAAACTAAATAATCTTCTAGAATATAACTATAAGTATATTTATATTCTATTTTTTATATTCTAATTTTTCCCCTTGTTGGTCCTGGGCTCCTTTGAACAATAGGCCAACTGCCGTTCTGCCAGGCAGGTCGTAAAAGGCGACCGATTGGCTATGCGCGTCACTACCATCGTGGCTACTAGGTAATAGAGTTCTGCAACGGCGCGACCGGGTCTGTAAACCACCGCCTTACCTATTCCTGCCGCAATAGCGTCAGTGCTTGTCGCTGTCGTGTTCCGGTTTGGAGGGTAAGGTAGCCAGTAAACTTATGCATGTGGCATTAGACCTCGCCACAAGATAGCAACGCACCATTATCTTTGGTGTCTATAGGCGATGGTTGACTCTTTCCATCAGGAGACCCATCTGCTTGTTTGCTATCTTATGATATAAAAAAAATATTCACGGGACAAATTAAACTTACTGATCTAACCCCAAAGTAAACAAATTATTTGCTTGTGTTATGGGCGTTAGTCAATTATATTAATACATAGAAATACATATATAAATACTTTTACATACATAATAAACACCCAAACCCGGAAATACAAACATTTATGCTCATCACACAAATGCTTGTCCCCGTCGGGGTTTGAACCCGAGCCCCGCCGATTGAAAAGTCAGGGTCGCTAACCACTCGATCAACGGGCGGTCAAAGATGGTTTACTCGTATTATTGATCTATTTATATAGATCTATTAATTTTGATTATTGATCTATTAATACTAGCGATAGCCTTGTGTGCGAATTTCGAACGTCATTCAATTTATGATTCTGTGACTCCGTCTGACCATAGACTATACAATAAAATCTCTGCTAAGTTTGACATCTCACTCTAACCATAAAAAAAGTATATGTATGCATGGGCGTACCCAGGTTCTGAGCCAGGGGGGGCAACGGTAACAATTTAAGACTATATTTTTTTCTTATTATATTTTTTCCTACAAAATAGATAGTTAATACAGAGATAAACTAATCCTAGGGAAGGGGGGAGGGCGGCTGCCCTTCCCTGCCCCCTCCCTCCTCGGTACGCCCATGTACGTATGTATATTATAATAACGCATGTCAAATTAATGGTAGTGTGTGCAATATTTATTTTAAACAATTTTATATTCATATTTCTAATTTAGTTGCTGATATAAAAAAAATCTGTGGTCTAGTGGTCCGGTGTTAGTGTTGACCACTTGAGGCCCCTGGTTCAATTCTCAGGTCGAGCGATTCAAAAATGTGTTTTTTTTAGTTTTCTGATAAAAACAACTACATTGCCCGGGTTTGGATGAGTGCCTGGTTGACACTAAGCTTGCCACCTATTACATTGGGACTTGTTTAATTGCAATTGCACCAACATTGTCTTAGCTTAGGAAAATCCTAAATAGTATGCTGTCACTTCTTGTTTTATATGAAAAGAGTGTGACAGCATTTTACTAAAGGCTGTCCTAAGGTAAGTCAAGGCTGGTACAATTAGCCCTAGTAACTTCGGCTAATTGTGGTTGCACTGGTTGAACCTCTGTCCATCTCTTCGGGGTTAAGGGCGTAAAGATACTTTTTATGTATTATAAATTATAATCTATGTGAAATGAATAGTAGTGTGTGCAATATTTATTATTAACAATTTTTTAATTTAAATTATATGAAAAGAAAAATATAGCTTTCTACACTCTTTTACATGGAAATTTCAATGACAAAGTGCTTACTCCTCCGATTAATTGTCGTTAAGGGCGGTACAAAGTTTTCGCAATACGTATTATTAAATATTTGTATGTTGGGGCCACGACGCTACAAAATTTGTCTCAAGATTTTGTCCAGTGTTAAATAAAATTTAATAAATGAGGTCTTATAAAAATGTTGTCGAAGGAGACATATTAGGATGAATGAAGTCCCAAGAAATATAGCAGCTGTCAGTTGAACGCCAACTTCGATTCAACATTTGGCTATTCAATGTTTCCTTTTTCACAAATTCTATACGGAAGCAATTTCGCAAGATTTTTGTAATAATAGACAAGATTTTTTGAACCTGTTAAAAAGGCATTAATATATACATGGTGACTCATAAAAGATCATACAAATTGAAGGACACGATAATTAGGGCCCTAACAATGAAGTACTGATAGATTATAGCTTCATGGCCCTAACCGTGAAGTATTAGGTATAGGTGGAGCTAGCTGTATTAGAAAGAGAGGGTAAGACCTCAGAAGATGACAGCAGTATTTAAAATTGTGTTTCAAATAGGTATTAGGAAGTGCTGCCTCCAGATATAATACAGTTTCATGGCCCTAACTCACTGGGACCACAGAATATATAAAAAGTACAAGTACCAGGACGCCACAGCGACGTCCGCGTCGACGGCCACCTTATCCAAACAGTTTATATTGAAATACAGTAGAGCGTTGATTATCCGAACTAATGGGGGACATGGATGTTTGGAAAACCGGTTTTTTTGGATAATCAAACTGTATTGATATAGCTATACATATTTATTCTACGGGGGAAAGAAAAACATATTTACATACCTTTATATTTATATCTTTATTGAAAAATAGGAATTTAAAAACAAATAAACTGCAGCCTTTGTAACAAAACATTCTACGTACAATATTGACGAAAATTGAAGAGATTTTAAGTGTTAATGACTAACGCTTAAAAAAAATTACAATTTTCGTCTGCCGAAGAAAGCCTACCCGCTTACGAGCGGCTAGGTCACTTTTTTTTTGAGGTGTGGGAGGAGGTAGGCATGGAGTCGGAGGTTCCATATGTGGTCGTTCGGTTGATCGACGTTGGGATAATCGACGGTTTACTGTATTTGGCGGCTAACACAAGTAGGCAATTCATAAAATTTAATACAAAGTGTTTGGATACGTGGTCGGCGACATTGCCATGGAGTCCCAGTGAGTTAGGACTCTTTAATGTTCATAAACAATCTTAATCTATATATTAATACGTGAAGGAAAAACTTTGTACTCCTTTTTAAGACCATTGCGCAGACAGTGGAGAATGAAAGGCACAGTTAAAGTACACATTACGGAGGACTGCAGAAACTAAAAATCATTAAAAATACATTAATTAATAAAAATAAATTGCCGGCTTTTTAAGAATGAGTAAGCGCTTTTCTTGAAGGTCCCTATGTCGTATCCGTTCGGAAATACCCCTGCCGGTAATTGATTCCACAACAGAGTAGTGCGAGGCAAAAAGTGTCGGGAGAATTGCACAGTTGTGGATTTCCAGACATCGAGATGGTGAGGATGGAACTTCAAATTTTGACGCGATGTCCGATGGTGGAATTCGGCGACAGGAATTAATCCAAACAACTCCTCCGAATAATGATGAATACGATAGAAGACGCAGAGTGAACCAGTATCTCGTAAAAGGCAAAAGCAATCACCGTTTTTGGGCCCTCTTTGAAGAATAGACCATTTGGCATTCTGCCAGGCAGTTTGTAAAAAGCGAACGATTGGCTAAACGTGTCACGCCGTCGTGACTACTATGTGGTAGGTTCTGAAACTTCTTGCCTGGTTTCCGTATCACCGTCTTCCCTATTTCTACCGCAGTAGCACCGTTGCTCGTCATTTTCAAATTCTGGTTTGGGAGTAAGGTAGCCGATAAACTGATACATGTGGCATTTCAAGCGCGCCACCCGAATAGCAACAGACCATTGACATCTTGGATGTCTAAAGCAAGTGTTATTTTTTTCATCAGGAAACCCACTTGCCTGTTTACTATCGTGTGAAATAATCATACTAATATTATAAATGCGAAAGTTACTCTGTCTGTCTGTCTTTTCTTCACGCCTAAACCACTAAACCGGTTTGGATAAAAATTAGAACAAATATAGTTTGAAACTCCTGCGGGAACGAGAACTTTACGGGTAAAGCCCCGGGACTTTTATTTTAAAAAAAATTATACGCGGTAGAAGTCACAAGCACAGCTAGTGTAAAATAGACGTCTGTCACTAGATCATAACTACTGAGCAAAATATGAATCTATAAAAAATATATTGTTAAATGAATACAAAGGTTGCATGGGGCCCGCTGATTCAAGTGGGCTTCCGCTTTTTTCGTCTAATGCTCAAGAGTCATAATAAGCAAAGGCGGGACATTTCATTTTTTTTTGCATTGGGCCCGAAAAGGCTAGTAATGTCTCTGCAGGAAAGCAGAAGGTATATTCTTTAAAATATTGACCGCCCAGTCACGGTAATGTTATCTGCCGGTATTCTATCTTCATACAAACGGGTGGAACGCGAGTTATACCTACGCGCACGGAGTTCGGCATGCACTCGATACACAACAGACTGAGGGTTGCGCCGCAGTGACGAACGGCCGATGTGACAGCACAGGCAAATGTAGTTAAAATATTGAAGGCGGGAAGCTCTATCGCATTTTACGTGCAGCACGGCGCGGCCGGCTATAGGTATTTATTTCAAGGGCAGGACCGAATCAAAATACTGGTAGCTAACATTACCGTGGCCCCGTTATCTGAGTGGTTAGTAAACCTGATGACACGTCCCTGACGAGCTTGGGCTCTTGCTCGGGCTTCTTCACTTGAATATATGTATTTATGTGACAAACGTAATTTTTTTTTTTTATTTTATAGAAGAGGGGGCAAACGAGCAAGAGGTGCACCTGATGGTAAGTGATCACCGCCGCCCATGGACATCTGCAATACCAGAGGTCTTGCAGTTGCGTTGCCGGCCTTTTAAGAATGAGTAAGCTCTTTTCTTGAAGGTCCCTATGTCGTATCCGTTCGGAAATATCCCTGCTGGTAATTGGTTCCATAACAGAGTAGTGCGAGGTAAAAAGTGTCGGGAGAAACGCACAGTTGTGGATTTCCAGACATCGAGATGGTGAGGATGGAACTTCAATTTTTGACGCGATGTCCGATGGTGGAATTCGGCGGCAGGAATTAATCCAAACAACTCGTCGGAACACTCCCCATGATATATACGATAAAAGACACAGAGAGAACCTACATCTCTGCGCAATGCCAAAGAGTCAAGCTGTTTCGAAATGGCCTGGTCGTCAACGATTCGAACCGCTCTACGCTGAATGCGATCAAGAGGAAGTAGCTGGTACTGAGGAGCTCCGGCCCAGAGATGCGAACAGTACTCTATGTGAGGCCGAACCTGTGCCTTATAAAGTTGAAGGCGATGGACCGGCAAAAAGTACTGTTTCGCTCTGCTGAGCACACCGAGCTTTTTGGAGGCTAGTTTAGCCTTGCCTTCCAAATGACCGCGAAACTGAACGTAATTCGATATGTCAACTCCCAGGATTCCGGCACTAGCTGAGGCTGTCAGGAGAGTATCCTCAAATCGAGGTGATACGACAAAGGGTGTCTTTTTTGCGGTGAACACGCAAAGCTGTGTCTTCTTGGGGTTAAAAGTAACCAGGTTTTGGCGACCCCATTCCGAGACATCGGTAAGTCGATTCTCGACTTCAGACACAAGCTTGTTTCGGCACTCTTCGACGTGTTCCCGAGAAATACTGCTACGGCCGGAGTATGTAGCATCACCAGTACTGTCATCCGCATAGCAATGTATGTTGTTAATTTGCATCATATCATTGATATGCAGAAGGAACAGTGTCGGTGATAGCACGCAGCCTTGGGGAACACCAGCATTGACAGATTTAAGGTCGGAGCACGCACCGTCGACAACGACCTTGATGCTCCGGTTAGCCAAAAAACTGGTGATCCACTCGCATAATTTCTCAGGAAGCCCATAGGAAGGAAGCTTCGCGAGAAGCGCTTTGTGCCATACCCGATCAAAGGCCTTCGCTATGTCCAAACTAACTGCCAATGCCTCCCCCTTGGACTCAACTGCTTCCGCCCATCGATGAGTTAGGTATACTAGAAGGTCACCAGCTGAGCGGCCGCGACGGAAACCGTACTGACGGTCGCTAATCAGCTGGTACTCTTCTAAATACTTGAGGAGCTGAGAGTTGATGATTGTCTCCATAATTTTGGAGAACAAGGAGGTTATGGCTATGGGCCGATAGTTAGACGGGTTAGAGCGATCTCCTTTTTTAGGGATGGGATGCACCAAAGCTGTCTTCCACGAATTCGGTACCACGCCGAGTGAATAGGAGAGCCGGAATAGGCGTGTTAATACTGGTGCCAACTCTGGAGCACACATTTTTAGCACAATCGGAGGGATGCCATCCGGCCCACTCGACTTATGGATGTCCAAGGAAAGTAGTGCTTTACGCACAGATGATTGCCGAAATTGTAGTTCTGGCATACAACTATCACACTGCGGGATGGTAGGCGGTGCGTTCCCTTGGTCATCCAGAGTCGAGTTGGCCGCAAAGAAGGAGCCCAGGAGATCGGCCTTCTCCTTTGCGGTATGGGCCAGAGAGTCATCGTCTCCGTGCAAGGATGGAAGAGAGGGCTGTGAGAAATTCCCTAAGACAGCCTTGGCGAGAGACCAGAACGCACGAGTGCCCGAAGGAAGGCGAACTAATTTCTCACCAATTCTGCCAATGTGTTCCGATTTTGCCTTGGCGATAGCTCTTTTGAAGTTGACCTCGAGGCGAAATTGTACTCCTTACGTAATGTGCTGGTTTTTTCATCACAAGATGCGGACGCTGCAGCCCAAGCCCGGTAGCACTCCTGCTTCCGGCGCGAAGCCGTTTTACACTGAGCGACCAAACCAAGGCTGAGACTTACCACCAATTGGTACCGCAGAAAATGGAATGAAAAGTTCCATGCCCTGCAGCACCACATCGGCAATAGAGTCAGCGACGACATTCGGATCATCCAGCGAGAAGCACAACCGCCCCCATGGGTAGGACGCAAAAAAAGACCGCATCCCGTCCCAATCTGCTGACCTAAAGTGCCAAACGCGACGACAGCCTGCTGTTCCAGCCAAATGTTCGTATTTCTGGATTTTGGTTTTTATTAAACAATAGCTGTACCCGCGACTTCGTCCGCGTGGAAAAATTTCTGCTAGTATACATACTGTGTATATTATTATCGCGTATGCCACATAAATTTAGTGTTTTATTCATGTATATTTTTATTATACTATTTCAATTTCTTTATTTTCTCTATGAAAGTTCTAATTTGATAGTTTTAGTGTTGTGGCCAAATAAGTGATGATATCGATCGCATATGTTTATTATATTTTGAACAAAGACAAATGTAACAAAAACATTCAAATATATTTTTTCGAGGTGGGAACACTCAATGGCTCAGCGCAATTTTGTGTTTGTTTTAATCTGTTACCCGCAACAACACGGTCGTGCTAGTTACTACATTTCTGTTCGCTGAGTTTTTTCATATTTTCCATACGTGACGTTGTGTATTTTGTATTCCTCCGTGTTGATTGCTGCCCAGCTATCAAATATCAAAATGCCGAAAGGATCTGTTCTAAATAGACAGGCTAGAGAACTGGTGATCGATGTTCGTAATTACTTTGAAGCAGAGTATCAAAATTATGGCCCGCTTTTACCACTCGCAAGCCCAAGAGCGTGGTGCGACCGCATTAGAAATTAGCGGACCTACTGTTTCAAAAATTACTACCGAAGCTTACGGTACAAGCGGCATGCAGGTAAATAAACTTCGTACACCGATGAAAAAAAAATCAACCACGTCGTGTGACATCGGTTAACAACTTCGACGCTGATGCTATTCGCCGTCAAACATGTCACTATTACTTGCGCAAAGAAATTCCAACATTTAAAAACTTGTTGTTTCTTTACTTGAATGTAGTTTGTTTCATGGCCAAAAATCGTCTTTAAGGTAGGTTTTGAAAAAAAATTGGATTTTATTATAAAAAATCGGACAAACGTGAAATATCAATGGAACGTCACGATGTTGCTATGGCTCGCTGCGAATTTTTGAACGAATCCAGAAAGATATCAAATTGGTCAAATGGTATTTTTACTAACGAGATTTGTTACTAGACACTTTTACTATCCCACTTGTACATCAATTTCACTTTACACAATTTTAATTATATTACTCGACCGGTTTCACTTTTTAAAGCATCTTCAGGATGTAATATACTTAACTGATTATTATTGACTGTATCATCATATTAAGTCAATAATAATCAGTTAAGTATATTACATCCTGAAGATGCTTTAAAAAGTGAAACCGGTCGAGTAATATAATTAAAATTGTGTAAAGTGAAATTGATGTACAAGTGGGATAGTAAAAGTGTCTAGTAACAATGGAATTTCACCAAGTGCCGACGATGGAAAGTATAGAATATAACGAGATTTGGTTAAATGCAAACCACACAGTATCAAATAACTGGACTGACGACACCACCGCTTCCACTAGTTCAGTGCCAATGGGAAAAGGAGAATGCCTTATCATATGCCATGCAGGGTCTATATGAAGATTCGTGTCAGATGCTTTACTGGCCTTTAAATTCAAGAAAACAATGGACTATCATGAAGAAATGAAAGCGGAGATTTACAAAGTATGGTTTAAAGAAATGGTGCAATCTATGGAAGAACCGTCCATAATTATTATGGATAACGCTACATATCACTCCAGAAAAATTGATAAAATTCCGACGCAGGCCAATACAAAAAAAAGAGATAATTGATTGGCTCCAACGTCGTGGCGAAAATGTGGATTAATTGTACTTTAATATTCACTAATTGCACTTATAAAATCGAAAAAATGCCTCCCTAAAAGATATGTTATCGACGAAATAGTTGTCGAATGTGGTCATTGGGTCTTCGAATTCCGCCGTATCATTGTCAGTACAATGCTATAGAACTAATATAATACGAATCAAAGGACACGCCGCTCGAAACAATACCCATCCCACTTTTACGGCAAACAAGATGTTAAATTTATTAAAAACTGCTTGTGCGGAAGTATTTGCCGAAAACTGGGAAAAAGTTGTGAAAAGAACCCATTATAGCTTCGGATTGGGAAATTCATGTGGCATTCGATAATATACAAGAACAGGAACTTATAAATATTGGAGAAAGCTCATCGAGTGACAGTGACGATTAATGAGATTTTGATTAACATAAATAAATAAAGATTATCTGTCGTTATAATTATTTCGTTTCATTATCGAGTACCTACCTATACTGGCAGTAGTTTAGTTTCTTACATTTTGTAAAAAAGGATCTATCATCGTGTTACGTTTATCGATATAGCTCTTAGTAATCATGTGTAGCACATCACTACCCGTCCATGAAGTACAGTATTATTTGTGAGACATTTTAACGTAAACAACCCAAAATTACATGGGCGTCGATCTGTCATTGAGAAAATAAAGAAACGGAAATAGTATAATTTGATGTATTTTCGATCGCCCCGTTGGCCGAGTGGTTAGCGACCCTGACTACGCAATCGATGGGGCTCCGGTTCGATCCCCGACGGGGACAAGCATTTGCGTGATGAGTCATACCAACATTTATATGTTGGTATTTCCGGGTTTGGGTGTTTACTAAATATATTCCAGTATTTATATGTATTAGTATCGTTGACTAACATCCATAACACAAGCAAATAATTTGCTTACTTTAGGGTTAGATCAGTAAGTGTAATTTGTCCCGTGAATATTTATTATTTATTTCTAATGCATATTATTTAAAAATGTTAAGTTTCTACATACTTCCGGGACGAAAGTTTAACTGTGTCAAATTCCAAACTCTTCCGTTTGCGTAATTTTGGAAAAAAGGGGTACAAAAAATTTGCTTCGAGTATTAATATATAGCTTATTTATAATTGATGGTTACACTTATCCTGTTATTTTATCATTAATTTTATCAAAATAACCATTTACGTTATATTTTCTTTTCAGTGCCGGTAAAATGACACCGATGCGAGGTGCTGTTCGCTAAATCTTGAGCGTCGCTGTATTTGCTAACTTAATTAGCGTGTATTCAACTACACGGAAACTTATTTCTTATAACCAGCTAGGACATAAACGAAGTTTTAAGTTATAAGAGCGCTTTTAAATATTAAATATCTGGTTGACCGAGCTTTGTTCGGTTTTTCACATATTTTTGAAACCGATCTTTTCTTGGACCTTCAAACTTGATAAATCGATTCCTATAGAATATATAATTTTTTTTCTGTACGTGGTTGACCGACCTTTGCTCGGTTTTTCACATACCTATATCTTGGGAATCGAACTTTTCTTGGACCTGGAACCTTGATAAATCGATTCCTTGACCCGAAAAACCCCTAATTTGTGATTTTCATGAAAATCGTTGGAGCCGATTCCGAGATTCCAATTATATATATATATACAAGAATTGCTCGTTTAAAGGTATTAGATACATGGGGTATATAGAGGTAAGGAGACGCAACTTATATAGAGGAAAAGTTTGCTGCTTATACGGGGAACTTATCTAGAGGAAAAGTTTGCTACTTATACGGGGAACTTATATTGAGGAAAAGTGTGCTACTTATATGGGGATCTTATATAAGAAAAAGTGTGCTACTTATATGGAAAACTTATATAAGAAAAAGTGTGCTACTTATATGGGGAACTTATATAAGAAAAAGTTTGCTACTTATATGGGGAACTTATATAAGAAAAAGTGTGCTACTTATATGGGGAACTTATATAAGAAAAAGTGTGCTACTTATATGGGGAACTTATATAAGAAAAATTGTGCTACTTATACGGAGAACTTATATAAGGAAAAGGGTGCAACTTACCCTCTTGTTAGTCCGGACTTCTTAGAAAAAAATACGAACTGCCGTTCTTCCAGGTAAGTTATAAAAGGCGACCGATTGGCTATACGTGTCACTAAAATCGTGATTACCAGGTGGTAGAGATTCGCAACGTCTCGCCCGGGTAGTTGGTACCACCGTCTTACCTGTCCCTGCTACAATAGCGACAGTGCTTATCATTGTGGTGTTCTTGTTTGGAGGGTAAGGTACGACTTATGCAAGTGGCACTGCCATCCTGCCACACGTATAGCAACGCACAATTACACACGAATAGCAACGCACAATTACATCTTCGATGTGTATATGTTGGTTTCTCTTTCCATAAGGAGAGCCATCTGCTTATTTGCTATCTTATGATATAGAAAAAAAAACTGTCCAAGTACGAGTCGTACTCGCGCAAGAAGGGTTCCGTACGTACCATCATAGCAAAAAATATGGAAAAAATACGTTTATTGTATGGGGACCCTTATTTTTTTTTTTTAATTTTAGTATTTGTTATAGCGGCAACGGAAATACATAATTTGTGAAGCAAAAAAATTTGAGCTTTCTAGCTATCGCAATTTATGAGATACATCCTTTTGATAGATAGACGAACAGACAGACGATGGAGGCTCTGTAATAGGGTTCCGTTTTACCTTTTAGGTACGGAACCCTAAAAAGAACTTCTGCCGTTCTGTCAGGCAGTTCGTAAGAGGCAACCGAAGCAAATACTAATATGTAGTGTAATAAATAGCTATGCAGATTTTTCATATCATCAAATATATTCTTGAATATCGTAATATGACACATATATTATGATAAGAACTTAACAGAAGTATATTCTCGCATAACGTAAATTGATGATGACAAAACTTTCTTGATATCAGCATTAATATTTTTTCATTTAATCCTATATTTTTTTATACCATAAGATAGCAAACAAGCAAATGGGTCTCCTGATGGAAAGAGTCAACCATCGCCTATAGACACCAAATATATTAATGGTGCGTTGCTATCTTTTGGCGAGGTTTAATGCCACACGCATAAGTTTACCGGCTACCTCACCCTCCAAACCAGTACACGACAGCGACAAACACTATTGCGACTTATACTAGCGACGCTATTGCGGCAGGAATAGGTAAGGCGGTGGTACCAGACCCGGGCGAGACAATCCAGAACTCTACCACCTAGTAGAAAGTATTACAAAAAAAAATATCATCACGCGCGGTTCAATTGCGGGGTAGGAGTAACGTGAACGTCTATAGACTTACCGGTTCACTGGAATTAACTGGTTGTCGGTTGCCGAGATAAGTGATGATCCTCATCGCCGCATTTACCGACATGGTAACGATTATCGGCTATTTCTAGCGATAACCGGAACCGACAGCTTTACGTGCTTATTCAAGGCACGGAAGTGATAATACACCACTCCGTTAGACTCCGAGCTGCTACTGAGATTTTGGATTTTCGAGAAAAACCTCGAAATACCCCCAATTACACTTTTGCCCGACCCAGGGATCGAACCCTTCCCGGGTTCCATCCCTGGGTCGCATGACCTAAACCGAATAGGCTATCCCTAGACCACGAGGCAGTCAACTATTTGGGTTGATAAACTAACATTTTGTTGGGTAGCTAACATCCTCGGATAATCTTTATTTGATTTATTTTTCGTCAAGATGTTTATTAAATACTTGCTCTTGCATGGGACTTCGTCCGCGCGGACTTCGTTTACTCCGCACAGCTCCTCCCCTGTAGTTGATAGCGTGATAATAGTAGCCTATATGTTGACCTGACCTGTTAGTAATATTCATGCAAAATTTAAAGTAAATCCATGCAGTACTTTATGAGTTTACCCCGAACACACATACAGACAAATAGACAAAAATTCTAAAAACTATATTTTTGGCTTCGGTATCGATTGTAGATCACGCTCCAAGTATTCTTTTAAAAAAATATTCAATGTACAGTTTTGACTTTCCTACGATTTTATTATATGTATATATTTTCTTCATTGATAAATAAAAATATTACAAGAAAATAACTTGCTTACTTTGAGGTTAAATGAATTCGTATAATAGTGACATTACCAGCCTCGGTATAAACATTGGAGGTTTTATTTTAGATAATATTTCAGTTTTTTAAAAATATATAATATAACTAGCTGACCCGGCAAACGTTGTTTTGCCATATAAATTATTTAATTAAAAAATAAATGTTGGTGATAGAAGGGTAAAAATTTAGAGTTATATGTATTTTTCAATGCTGAATCATCAAAAAAATAAAAATAAAAATTTTTGTCCATAAAATAAAATAAAAATTTAGGGGTGGACGGTTGTCCACCCCTAAAATTTACTTATTTACTTAACATTTAGAGGGATAAATAATAGATGTTGGCCGATTCTCAGACCCACTGAATATGCATACGAAATTTCATTAAAATCGGTCAAGACGTTTCGGAGGAGTACGGTAACTAACACAACACGGGAATTTTATATATAAGATTTAGCTAAGACTGTTTAAGTATTTTGTTAAATACAACAAGCAGATGACTCTCCTGATAAAAATATCTACTGAAACATCGACTGTAGACACCAAAGATGTTAATCGTGTGTTAATATCTGCATGTAGGGGATGTAATAAATACAATACATTTATAAATAAAACTTTTCCCTCCCAACCGAAAAATGACAGGGACAAACACTGACGCTAATTTGGCAGTAAAACGTAAATTCGTGGTATCTAATCCGGGCGAGATATTAAAGAATAGAGATCTGTAGTGTCTCGCCCTTGCCATACCTGGTTCTTACATCAGTAAAACGACACGTTTTAGTTACGAGTAGTAACATTATATACGAGGCGTAAGTTAAAACTGTCCCTATAAATGTCCAAATAACTTATGAACGTTGTTATTAAATTGATTGCTAGTGATTACTGCTACGAATGACGGGTTGTTAATAACATGAACCCGGCATAAATAGACACGATGATATTGACACGTATGCCCAATCCTTTGTCTTTTCTCTCAGTTTCTGGAGTCTAATTTAAGTCCAATATGAGGAAAAATGTATCCATGTATCCAGTAGACCAATATGAGGAAAAATGTATCCATGACTAAAACAAAACGATTGAAAATATTATACTGATATAACCTCAAATTTTTCCATATAAATGGGACCGGATGATAATAATTGAAGAACACCTCAGCCCCGGGGGGCATGACCTCGACCGAGACATTTTCACGTTGCCAGCTTTAGGGATTTATTCTACAACACGAAATTACTGCCATTTGAACGAGATAAAAATATTTTTTCTTTTTGTGTCAGGCGAGGGATTTCCACTTGAGTTCTTTAAGTTGTCTATTTTTGCATGATTGATTTGTAAATACTTTCTTAAGTATACTTTTAAGAACGTGTTTTCGAATATAAATTTTGTAATCATTCAAGTTCGGTCTCAACCTTTATCTATTTCTGTCGCAGCAGCGTCAATGCATATCACTGTCTTGTTCTGGTTTGGAGGGTAAGGTAGTAGGCAAATTTATGCATGTGACGTATACCACATATAGGCGAAGGATGTCTCTTTCCGTCAGGAATACAAAACTGTTAAAGGCAATCTACGTTGATCACACGATAAATTATGAGACGGAAATTTAAAAATGGAACGCGCGGTGCTATCCATTTTCACAACTTTTAGACATTGCGCATTGAGGCATCTGATGATTCACGATTGCAAAAGATTAGCCAAATAACTAAATTAACAAAGTTTACAATCAGCATTAATAGACTGTACTCCATCCCTGTTAACAGTTTTTAGTTGTTTTGGCGTTTAGGGGTAAATTTAGCCTCATAGGTGCCCAAAGAAGCGGTCGCCAGCAAACAATAGTAACTGTGAAGACGTATAGACTACTGAAATGTAGGTGCGAGAAGATTCAAGAATTACATACAAGGACATTGAGAACATCGCAATATTATTCTAAATCAATATCTCGGAGTTACGAAAATCTGCAGTTATCATTGATGTTTGCTCCCCGAAACTAAAAACAAGCTCGTGTGGATTAGGACATCAAGACGTTTCTATAATCAGCACAGGTGACAAAATCTAGTAAGAGACAATTGTCAATATGGGTCTTCACAGAGGAAAAGTTAGGTTTTTTATAGAAGAGGGGGCAAACGAGGTGCATCTGATGGTAAGTGATCACCGCCACTCATGGACATCCGTAATACCCGAGGTATTGATGCATTGCAGTTGTGTTGCCGGCCTTTTAAGAACAAGTAAGCTCTTTTCTTGAAGGTTCCCCAAGTCGTATTTGGAAACACCCACCCCTGCCAGTAATTGATTCCCCAACAGAGTAGTACGAGGCAATAAGTGTCGAGTAAAAAGCACAGTTGTGTATTGTGCGGGTTTCGATAAACTTCCCCAAACCATACCAAATATACCAAAGACCATAAAGCAGTGGCATATATATATATATATATATATATATATATATATATATATATATATATATATATATATATATATTTGTATATGTATATATATATATATATATATTTGTATATGTATATATATATATATATATATATATATATATATGCGGTAACAATATAATTAAACGTCAATTTCTATTTACCTAATTGTATTTTGTCTTAAAAGTTTCGTAATGTGGTTTACGTATTACCAGTTATTTATTTTTTATTTTTATTTTTTATTATTTTATTAGACTGTTGTCTTTTTTTTAGAAGCAAAAACTATAAATTTACTCGTGGTTAACAACACTTTTAGAATATATTATTATCCTGTCCTTAAGGTTGTCTGGAAGAGATAGCTTTCTTAGTGATAAGACCGCCTTTGTGTATCTAATATGTGTAGAAATAGTCATGTAATTTGTATATTGACCGCCCCGTTGGTCGAGTGATTAGCGACCTCGACTACGCCATCGACGGGGCTGGGGTTCAATCCCCGACGGGGACACGCATTTATGTGATAAGCATAAATGTATTTCCGGGTTCGAGTGCTTATCAAATATATTAGTATCGTTGACTAACACCAATAACACAAGCAAATAATATACTTACTTTGGGGTTAGATCAGTAAGTGTAATTTATCCCGTGAATATACCTAACTACTGTGTGTAGTGATGTATGTGAAAGTATGTGAATTTTGAGTGTCACATTTGTTCGGGACTGTGCATCTTGGGTTTTTATAGCAATGCATTATTATCATATTTATTATAACAGAACATACGTTTTTATATTATTGCCTTAGAAATAAACCACAAAATTTTACCATATAAATGTGACCGGATGATAATTATACAACACCTCAGCTCCGCGGGACACGACCTCGACCGCAGACATTTTTACATTGCTAGCTGTAGGGATTTTCTTTGCAACACTAAAATGAAATTACTGCCGTCAGAACTAGATTACTTTTTTATTCCTTAAGTTTCAGGCGAGGGTTTTCCCTAGAGTTTATTTATTCTTAACCTTGGCAGTTTTTGCAAAATTTAAAAATATTTTTTAAGTATGCACTCTGAAAATGAACTTTTCATAAAAATTAAACTGTTCAAGTCAGTATCCACTAAGTGTTTGCTACTGTGTTGCACGTTTCGCTCGTCGTAAACTTACCAAAGTTCTCACTTATCAGACTTTACATCTTTATCATAGCTTTATTATTATTATTATTATTATTTTTTTATAGAAGAGGGGGCAAACGAGCAAGAGGTGCACCTGATGGTAAGTGATCACCGCCGCCCATGGACATCTGCAATACCAGATGTTGTATTTATGATACAACAAGCTGATAGCTATTCTGACAGAAAGAGAAAACCATCGCCTATCGACACCAGAGATGTTAATGGTGCATTGCTATTCTGTAGCAGTTATAGAATACTAAATGCATAAGTTTACCGGTTATTTTACTCTTCTTTCATCTTTAAACACAAATATATACGATGTGCTTCTTACATTATACCAAAGCCGAAACTATTTTGTAGAGAACTATTTTTCGAATACAATACTTTCTAAATTATTTTTATTAGCTGAGTACATCATTAGATAGAAAACAAGCAGATGGCTCACCTGATGTAAAGAGAAACCATCGCTTATAGACACCAAAGATGTTAATGGTGCGTTGTATCCGTGCGGTGCGATGGCAATGCCTTAAGGCTACCTTATCCTGCAAACCGGAATACGATATGACAGGCATTGATGTTATAGCGGCAGGAATATGTAAGGAGGTGGCACCAATTACCCTGGCGAGACGTTGCGAAACTTCACCATCTAGTAGTCACGATGCTAGAGAAACGTATGGGTATAGCCAATCGCTCGCCTTTTACGATTTCCTTGGCAGAACGGCAGTTGATCTTTTCTTCAAAGGACTCCGAACTTACACATATTTTGATGAATTTATTTATTGACTAACTGAGCCCGCGACTTCGTTCGCGTGGAAAATTTTCGAAAAAATTAGCCTAAGTTACTCCCTATCACATCAGTTATCTGCCAGTGAAAGTCCCGTCAAAATCGCTCCAGCCGTTCCAGAGATTAGCCGGAACAAACAAACAGACAAAAATTGTAAAAAATGTTGTTTTGATATATGTGTCATATATACATCTATATGCATTTAGTAAAAAGCGGTTATTTTAATATTACAAACAAACACTCCAATTTTATGTATTTGTATACATTAATATCGTATTTCAATACTTATCCTATTTTAGACGAAGATAAATCCAAAAACACAAAAATCACAAAAATTGGTCCAGCCGTTTTTGAGTTGTAACTGGTGTAATTAACACGACTTTGTTTTATATATAGATATAGAAACTGCAATAATGCCCTGATGTACAACATTATTCATTTATCTGACCATTCACAAAAACATCTCGTGAAACGTAACAAAATACCGATAAGACTAATCATTTCGTTTATTTATCCCTATCACCAAGGAAACATCAATTCATCAAGTTGGAGCAGTAATTACGTTCATCTGGCAACCGTCACCTATGTCATGTCTCGTATTGCCAAAACTACTATCGAAATTCTTGAAGTAGACTGACTCAGTCACTACACTTATTGTGCTGTCCACGTCCGGGACGCGAGAGGCCAAGAACTCAATTGAGTCCCACCGATCGATGTCCTACCCAACGTGGAGTGAATTCTAATATTAGGAATATTTGGCATTTTTATGTTAGAATAAGAAACAAACTTGAATATCTGGTCTTTGAACATCTGATAACGTTCAATCATACTGACGTTTATCACAAAATAACCCCGGAATTTATAAATTAAAACGCATTACTGTCAGCGTTAAGTGGCTAGGAAGTAGTCTTGCCGTGTTCAAATATCACCGCCATGTTTTTTCTTGACACTATAGCGACCGACTCTTAAATATTAAGTAAGTATTGTCCTTGACTAAAATATTATTTTTCACGTAAAAAAACGTCTTAACACAACCCACTAATATATAAAGAAGTTTCGCGATTACAAGTATATCTAATATAATTATAAAAGTTCGCAGTTTGTAAATTACAAGGAAATTCAGTTGTTGTCTTGCGTGTGTATTTGTTATGTTCGGATAATATATAAATAAACTAAAAGCCCTGATGATGCTGTAATAGGCGAAACCGGTTGGCTTCACAATAATTAAATGTTAGCTGTGAAATATTTGTGAAATATTACAAGTGTTTGACAAAATGAATATGAAGCAGTTTCACCAAGTACCGACGATGAAAAGTATAAATTATAGAAAGGAAATCGTTTTATAAGGACTAAAGAGGCAGCTCTTTAATCTTTTATCCTTTTATTTTATAAACAACTTGAAACAATATTGCTGTTGCTGTTTTACAATATAGGTACTAACTGCAAGCTGTTTTTAGATCAACTGAATATCTTATTTAGGAACAATTGCCCAATCTGCAATGGGCAACTGCAATGAAATCATTAATATTAAAAAAATTTGGTCATCGCGCAGACAATAGGCTTTGGTTAATAAGTGCAGCGGCAGTGAATCGCTGTTTGTAAGCAATGAACTTCGATATCAACGCGGGACACCCGCGTACTAAACATTTTTAATCGATAATTATATCAAAATTATGGTTCCTATTTTTACATGTTTGTATAACATCTTATATTATTATTTATTCTCTTTGGTATGTGTTCTTTTTGGTGTACAATAATAAATTATTATTATTATTATTATATTTGGTATCAGTATTAAATACTGAACACCCTTCTTTAGTACGTACCACGGAATTATTATAAAGCACGAAAAACCGACATCATAAAATTAGCTAGTCGTTTTAATTCTTCAATAAGAATTTGCCCATTTTTTTAATTATGTAGAAATAATTACTTTATATTTAAATAAAATTTATTTAACTCGATAATAAGCTATAATAAAACTTTCTTTCAATGTATTAGATACCTCTTTCTATTATTAGTGTAGTTTTCTCACAAACACAGGATAATGCGAAGGATAAAAATTTTAGGAAGATTTTTGTTTTGTTACGCCAAAAAAGTATAACTTCTGACATAATACACACGCACGTTTTTTTGTATAAATTTAAATTTTTGAGATTGTCCCACGAAATAATAATTTAGTCTTATTAAGGGATTGAACCTGGGACCTCACGATCTCAGCTAAACAGACTAGACTAGACTAGACCCCGAAGCAGTACTACTATAAGAACAGAACATAATATACACAACGACGTCATCATAGAAACAATGATTAAAGTAAGAGCTCGCATTGTAACAAAATTGCAGATCGATGACCCTCTAACATTTATAAGTATGTGATACGCATGATATAAATTATACAAAGGTATGTGCGTTGGGGCTTACATTGTAAGAATATAATACAACACAATACAAATAACTATACTATAGGGATACGATTAGACACACTCATTTTCTTACGTATTATTTACAAACATTTCGCTAGTGTGTTTATATAAGTAGGTATATTGTTAGCAAGTTATGCAGAAATTTGGTAGCAGGCGCTCGCGCTAGGAAGCTACATAAGCACGTATAGACCGTGGTGTCACAAACTTTTTTTGATTATTAACAAGCTAAATTTTTATGAACAGCTTCGTTTTGACGAGACAACCATCTTTTCTATCTTCAAAAAATCTCGAATCGGGCAACTAATAAAATTAGGGGGCTTTGAAAATTTTGATAACTTTATTAGTTACTCGATTTGAGATTTTTCGAAGATAGAAAATATGGTTGTCTCGTCAAAACGAAGCTGTTCACAAAAGTTCAGCTTGTTATAAATAAAAAAAAGTTTGTTTGTGGGACCACGGTCTAGTATAAGTGACATAAGATAAGAAATATAATTGAAGTATACCATTCATTAAAAAACCGTGTGGTGTCGTGGAACATCAGATAGTAGTACGAAGTTAAGTTAAATCTTATCGTGATAACTTTTTAACTATTTGTCCGAATTTCTTAGTGTGAAAAACAAAGTTCATCTATATAAACTGCTGAAAGCGACAAATGTATTAATTTTAATAAAAAAATAATAAATACTCCTAATATGCTTTGTAAAAATTATTTAATTTAATAGTATTTACGGCTTACTATTTTGGATATAATGAATTCCACATAAAAGGTCGCTGTTGCGGACTTTTATTTAGGACTATATAAGCCAAACAATCCCATTGTACATTATAATTGTGTAACTCGAACGGTTTAGGCAGCACACGCTAAGGTAGCTCTCGGAAGGCAGGAATTTTTCCGAATCACTTGATACTTATCATTATATTACCGCCAAATTACACAAAATCTTTATACTGTAGCAAATTTGTTATTCGTATGTATAATCTATGTTACTGTAAAATTTCATTTAAATCCGTTCAGTAGTTTTTTCGTGAAAGTAGAACAAGCATCCATCCATCCATCCAAACATACTTTCGCATTTATAATTAATATTTATAGGAAGGATCTTACGTTTTTTTTAACGTTGCGGGCGTTTTTTTGCCGGCTAGGGTACCCCACCGCAACGCCCCATAAGGAACTTCGTTTAAATAAAAGTATGCTTTTATATCATATGATAACAAACAAGTAGATGGCTCTCCTTATGGAAAGAGAAACCATCGCCTATAGACACCGAAGATTTTAATAGTGAGTTACTTCCTGTGTGGCGGAATGGCATTCCACATGCATGTCTCATGGTCAACTTAACGTTTCAAACGGAACACGATAATGATAAGCATTGATGCTTACGCGGCAGGAATAGGTAAGGCAGTGGTACCAAATACCCAGGCGAGACGTTGCGGAACTCTACCACCTAGTAGTCAAGATGGTAGCGACACGTATAACCAACTGGTCGTCTTTCGCGACGTGCCTGGTAGAACAGCAGTTTGTCTATTCTTCAAAGGAACCCGGTTGGTCCGGGTTCCTTTGAAGAAAGACCAACTGCTATTCTGCTAGGCAGATCGTAAAAGGCGACCGATTTGGTGTATGGGTCACTAGTATCGTACCTACGATGTACATCTTACACGATTATTTGGTACCACCACCCTCCTGCCGCAATAGCGTCAATGCTTGACATTGCGGTGTTCCGGTTTGGAGGGTAAGGGTTGAGGGACTTATGCATGTGGCATTGTCTTTCCATCCCACGGATATCAACACGCCATTAACATCTTTGGTGTCTATAGGCGATGGTTTCCCTTTCCATCAGGAAAGTCATCTGCTTGCTTGCTATCTATCATTACATCTTTATAAAAAAATATGTTTTGTCGGTTGTTAATATAAATATACTGATCAAAGGTATGGTTGGGTTAAATAACTTTGCCGAACTTGGCCGCTTGCCTTGGTTTTATAATTACAGCGCAATCTTAAGGGACCGTTTCCTAATGCTATTTATAATGGCCGCTAGTGAACCGTTAAGCGGTCAGCGGTTTCGACTCTAGCCAGAGCTACGAGTAGTTAAAGGACAGGGGCATGATTAATCATTTAAGCCTCGATGTAAACGGGCTAAAGCTTTCTATTGAATTGGTTTTGACTCGCCTTTTATTTTTGCAGGTATTAAGGAATGATTCCATCATAAGATAGCAAACATGCAGATGACATTTTCAATGGAAAGAGACAACCATTGCCTGTACACACTAAAGATGTTAATAGTGCGTTGCTATTCGTATATCGGGATGATTGATAATGCCACGTGCATAAGTTTATTGGCTACTTTACTTTCCAAAATGAAAGATGACAGTGAGTGACAAGCATTGACGCAATAGCGACTGGAACATAATTGACAATTTAACGTGTAGTGTTACACTATACCACTAACAGACTGTAAGCTAATACTGATATTTTTATATATGTCGCAGTGAAATCGTCAATAGCCGTTAGATTATAATCTACCTAGGGATTTTATAATTTGGTTAGGTTAGGTTAGCATTTAAATTATAATATCACTTAGGTAAATTATAATCTAACGGTACTGGCAATTTCACTGCGACATATATAAAATAAATATCTGTGTAACTTAGAATTTGACCTTATTATAACATAATTAAAAGCCGGATTTTAATTCATTATAGCAGTCTACTTCACTAAACTACACTGCTTAATTATTCTAGACATAGAACATCGAGTCCGTTATGTTGAATAATTGTTTATTCGAATATTATCCATACTAATATTATAAATGCGAAAGTAACTCTGTCTGTCTGTCTGTCTGTCTGTCTGTCTGTCTGTCTGTTACGCTTTCACGGCTAAACCGCTGAACCGATTTGGATAAAATTTGGTACAAATATAGTTTGAGACCCAAGAAAGGACATAGGGTAGTTCTTATCCCGGAAATCCCACGGGAACGGGAACTATGCGGGTTTTTATTTTAGAATTTTTTTCACGCGAACGAAGTCGCGGGCACAGCTAGTATTCTATATTTTTTAAGTTTCGAAATATTCAGACATGACTAAGTAATACCTCAATGCAAATTGGATGAAAGACGAGTATGCTTAAACCACTTACCTTATTTCTATAATAAAAAGACACTCGAAGTGAGTGAGTTTTATTTTAATTGAATTTATTTAGAATATTATTTTACTAAATACAACCTGACCTCATTTTATTTAAATGCATTTCATATAGATAATTAAGCGTTTTCCTAACAATTATCATTTGAATTATTTTTTTATATTGTAGAAAGAAGTGATGTTTACTAATATAATACGAATTGTATTAAAGTAAACTCTTTAGTTTCCGTATCACCGTCTTCCCTATTTCTACCGCAGTAGCACCGTTGCTCGTCATTTTCAAATTCTGGTTTGGGAGTAAGGTAGCCGATAAACTGATACATGTGGCATTTCAAGCGCGCCACCCGAATAGCAACAGACCATTGACATCTTGGATGTCTAAAGCAAGTGTTATTTTTTTCATCAGGAAACCCACTTGCCTGTTTACTATCGTGTGAAATAATCATACTAATATTATAAATGCGAAAGTTACTCTGTCTGTCTGTCTTTTCTTCACGCCTAAACCACTAAACCGGTTTGGATAAAAATTAGAACAAATATAGTTTGAAACTCCTGCGGGAACGAGAACTTTACGGGTAAAGCCCCGGGACTTTTATTTTAAAAAAAATTATACGCGGTAGAAGTCACAAGCACAGCTAGTGTAAAATAGACGTCTGTCACTAGATCATAACTACTGAGCAAAATATGAATCTATAAAAAATATATTGTTAAATGAATACAAAGGTTGCATGGGGCCCGCTGATTCAAGTGGGCTTCCGCTTTTTTCGTCTAATGCTCAAGAGTCATAATAAGCAAAGGCGGGACATTTCATTTTTTTTTGCATTGGGCCCGAAAAGGCTAGTAATGTCTCTGCAGGAAAGCAGAAGGTATATTCTTTAAAATATTGACCGCCCAGTCACGGTAATGTTATCTGCCGGTATTCTATCTTCATACAAACGGGTGGAACGCGAGTTATACCTACGCGCACGGAGTTCGGCATGCACTCGATACACAACAGACTGAGGGTTGCGCCGCAGTGACGAACGGCCGATGTGACAGCACAGGCAAATGTAGTTAAAATATTGAAGGCGGGAAGCTCTATCGCATTTTACGTGCAGCACGGCGCGGCCGGCTATAGGTATTTATTTCAAGGGCAGGACCGAATCAAAATACTGGTAGCTAACATTACCGTGGCCCCGTTATCTGAGTGGTTAGTAAACCTGATGACACGTCCCTGACGAGCTTGGGCTCTTGCTCGGGCTTCTTCACTTGAATATATGTATTTATGTGACAAACGTAAATTTTTTTTTTTATTTTATAGAAGAGGGGGCAAACGAGCAAGAGGTGCACCTGATGGTAAGTGATCACCGCCGCCCATGGACATCTGCAATACCAGAGGTCTTGCAGTTGCGTTGCCGGCCTTTTAAGAATGAGTAAGCTCTTTTCTTGAAGGTCCCTATGTCGTATCCGTTCGGAAATATCCCTGCTGGTAATTGGTTCCATAACAGAGTAGTGCGAGGTAAAAAGTGTCGGGAGAAACGCACAGTTGTGGATTTCCAGACATCGAGATGGTGAGGATGGAACTTCAATTTTTGACGCGATGTCCGATGGTGGAATTCGGCGGCAGGAATTAATCCAAACAACTCGTCGGAACACTCCCCATGATATATACGATAAAAGACACAGAGAGAACCTACATCTCTGCGCAATGCCAAAGAGTCAAGCTGTTTCGAAATGGCCTGGTCGTCAACGATTCGAACCGCTCTACGCTGAATGCGATCAAGAGGAAGTAGCTGGTACTGAGGAGCTCCGGCCCAGAGATGCGAACAGTACTCTATGTGAGGCCGAACCTGTGCCTTATAAAGTTGAAGGCGATGGACCGGCAAAAAGTACTGTTTCGCTCTGCTGAGCACACCGAGCTTTTTGGAGGCTAGTTTAGCCTTGCCTTCCAAATGACCGCGAAACTGAACGTAATTCGATATGTCAACTCCCAGGATTCCGGCACTAGCTGAGGCTGTCAGGAGAGTATCCTCAAATCGAGGTGATACGACAAAGGGTGTCTTTTTTGCGGTGAACACGCAAAGCTGTGTCTTCTTGGGGTTAAAAGTAACCAGGTTTTGGCGACCCCATTCCGAGACATCGGTAAGTCGATTCTCGACTTCAGACACAAGCTTGTTTCGGCACTCTTCGACGTGTTCCCGAGAAATACTGCTACGGCCGGAGTATGTAGCATCACCAGTACTGTCATCCGCATAGCAATGTATGTTGTTAATTTGCATCATATCATTGATATGCAGAAGGAACAGTGTCGGTGATAGCACGCAGCCTTGGGGAACACCAGCATTGACAGATTTAAGGTCGGAGCACGCACCGTCGACAACGACCTTGATGCTCCGGTTAGCCAAAAAACTGGTGATCCACTCGCATAATTTCTCAGGAAGCCCATAGGAAGGAAGCTTCGCGAGAAGCGCTTTGTGCCATACCCGATCAAAGGCCTTCGCTATGTCCAAACTAACTGCCAATGCCTCCCCCTTGGACTCAACTGCTTCCGCCCATCGATGAGTTAGGTATACTAGAAGGTCACCAGCTGAGCGGCCGCGACGGAAACCGTACTGACGGTCGCTAATCAGCTGGTACTCTTCTAAATACTTGAGGAGCTGAGAGTTGATGATTGTCTCCATAATTTTGGAGAACAAGGAGGTTATGGCTATGGGCCGATAGTTAGACGGGTTAGAGCGATCTCCTTTTTTAGGGATGGGATGCACCAAAGCTGTCTTCCACGAATTCGGTACCACGCCGAGTGAATAGGAGAGCCGGAATAGGCGTGTTAATACTGGTGCCAACTCTGGAGCACACATTTTTAGCACAATCGGAGGGATGCCATCCGGCCCACTCGACTTATGGATGTCCAAGGAAAGTAGTGCTTTACGCACAGATGATTGCCGAAATTGTAGTTCTGGCATACAACTATCACACTGCGGGATGGTAGGCGGTGCGTTCCCTTGGTCATCCAGAGTCGAGTTGGCCGCAAAGAAGGAGCCCAGGAGATCGGCCTTCTCCTTTGCGGTATGGGCCAGAGAGTCATCGTCTCCGTGCAAGGATGGAAGAGAGGGCTGTGAGAAATTCCCTAAGACAGCCTTGGCGAGAGACCAGAACGCACGAGTGCCCGAAGGAAGGCGAACTAATTTCTCACCAATTCTGCCAATGTGTTCCGATTTTGCCTTGGCGATAGCTCTTTTGAAGTTGACCTCGAGGCGAAATTGTACTCCTTACGTAATGTGCTGGTTTTTTCATCACAAGATGCGGACGCTGCAGCCCAAGCCCGGTAGCACTCCTGCTTCCGGCGCGAAGCCGTTTTACACTGAGCGACCAAACCAAGGCTGAGACTTACCACCAATTGGTACCGCAGAAAATGGAATGAAAAGTTCCATGCCCTGCAGCACCACATCGGCAATAGAGTCAGCGACGACATTCGGATCATCCAGCGAGAAGCACAACCGCCCCCATGGGTAGGACGCAAAAAAAGACCGCATCCCGTCCCAATCTGCTGACCTAAAGTGCCAAACGCGACGACAGCCTGCTGTTCCAGCCAAATGTTCGTATTTCTGGATTTTGGTTTTTATTAAACAATAGCTGTACCCGCGACTTCGTCCGCGTGGAAAAATTTCTGCTAGTATACATACTGTGTATATTATTATCGCGTATGCCACATAAATTTAGTGTTTTATTCATGTATATTTTTATTATACTATTTCAATTTCTTTATTTTCTCTATGAAAGTTCTAATTTGATAGTTTTAGTGTTGTGGCCAAATAAGTGATGATATCGATCGCATATGTTTATTATATTTTGAACAAAGACAAATGTAACAAAAACATTCAAATATATTTTTTCGAGGTGGGAACACTCAATGGCTCAGCGCAATTTTGTGTTTGTTTTAATCTGTTACCCGCAACAACACGGTCGTGCTAGTTACTACATTTCTGTTCGCTGAGTTTTTTCATATTTTCCATACGTGACGTTGTGTATTTTGTATTCCTCCGTGTTGATTGCTGCCCAGCTATCAAATATCAAAATGCCGAAAGGATCTGTTCTAAATAGACAGGCTAGAGAACTGGTGATCGATGTTCGTAATTACTTTGAAGCAGAGTATCAAAATTATGGCCCGCTTTTACCACTCGCAAGCCCAAGAGCGTGGTGCGACCGCATTAGAAATTAGCGGACCTACTGTTTCAAAAATTACTACCGAAGCTTACGGTACAAGCGGCATGCAGGTAAATAAACTTCGTACACCGATGAAAAAAAAATCAACCACGTCGTGTGACATCGGTTAACAACTTCGACGCTGATGCTATTCGCCGTCAAACATGTCACTATTACTTGCGCAAAGAAATTCCAACATTTAAAAACTTGTTGTTTCTTTACTTGAATGTAGTTTGTTTCATGGCCAAAAATCGTCTTTAAGGTAGGTTTTGAAAAAAAATTGGATTTTATTATAAAAAATCGGACAAACGTGAAATATCAATGGAACGTCACGATGTTGCTATGGCTCGCTGCGAATTTTTGAACGAATCCAGAAAGATATCAAATTGGTCAAATGGTATTTTTACTAACGAGATTTGTTACTAGACACTTTTACTATCCCACTTGTACATCAATTTCACTTTACACAATTTTAATTATATTACTCGACCGGTTTCACTTTTTAAAGCATCTTCAGGATGTAATATACTTAACTGATTATTATTGACTGTATCATCATATTAAGTCAATAATAATCAGTTAAGTATATTACATCCTGAAGATGCTTTAAAAAGTGAAACCGGTCGAGTAATATAATTAAAATTGTGTAAAGTGAAATTGATGTACAAGTGGGATAGTAAAAGTGTCTAGTAACAATGGAATTTCACCAAGTGCCGACGATGGAAAGTATAGAATATAACGAGATTTGGTTAAATGCAAACCACACAGTATCAAATAACTGGACTGACGACACCACCGCTTCCACTAGTTCAGTGCCAATGGGAAAAGGAGAATGCCTTATCATATGCCATGCAGGGTCTATATGAAGATTCGTGTCAGATGCTTTACTGGCCTTTAAATTCAAGAAAACAATGGACTATCATGAAGAAATGAAAGCGGAGATTTACAAAGTATGGTTTAAAGAAATGGTGCAATCTATGGAAGAACCGTCCATAATTATTATGGATAACGCTACATATCACTCCAGAAAAATTGATAAAATTCCGACGCAGGCCAATACAAAAAAAAGAGATAATTGATTGGCTCCAACGTCGTGGCGAAAATGTGGATTAATTGTACTTTAATATTCACTAATTGCACTTATAAAATCGAAAAAATGCCTCCCTAAAAGATATGTTATCGACGAAATAGTTGTCGAATGTGGTCATTGGGTCTTCGAATTCCGCCGTATCATTGTCAGTACAATGCTATAGAACTAATATAATACGAATCAAAGGACACGCCGCTCGAAACAATACCCATCCCACTTTTACGGCAAACAAGATGTTAAATTTATTAAAAACTGCTTGTGCGGAAGTATTTGCCGAAAACTGGGAAAAAGTTGTGAAAAGAACCCATTATAGCTTCGGATTGGGAAATTCATGTGGCATTCGATAATATACAAGAACAGGAACTTATAAATATTGGAGAAAGCTCATCGAGTGACAGTGACGATTAATGAGATTTTGATTAACATAAATAAATAAAGATTATCTGTCGTTATAATTATTTCGTTTCATTATCGAGTACCTACCTATACTGGCAGTAGTTTAGTTTCTTACATTTTGTAAAAAAGGATCTATCATCGTGTTACGTTTATCGATATAGCTCTTAGTAATCATGTGTAGCACATCACTACCCGTCCATGAAGTACAGTATTATTTGTGAGACATTTTAACGTAAACAACCCAAAATTACATGGGCGTCGATCTGTCATTGAGAAAATAAAGAAACGGAAATAGTATAATTTGATGTATTTTCGATCGCCCCGTTGGCCGAGTGGTTAGCGACCCTGACTACGCAATCGATGGGGCTCCGGTTCGATCCCCGACGGGGACAAGCATTTGCGTGATGAGTCATACCAACATTTATATGTTGGTATTTCCGGGTTTGGGTGTTTACTAAATATATTCCAGTATTTATATGTATTAGTATCGTTGACTAACATCCATAACACAAGCAAATAATTTGCTTACTTTAGGGTTAGATCAGTAAGTGTAATTTGTCCCGTGAATATTTATTATTTATTTCTAATGCATATTATTTAAAAATGTTAAGTTTCTACATACTTCCGGGACGAAAGTTTAACTGTGTCAAATTCCAAACTCTTCCGTTTGCGTAATTTTGGAAAAAAGGGGTACAAAAAATTTGCTTCGAGTATTAATATATAGCTTATTTATAATTGATGGTTACACTTATCCTGTTATTTTATCATTAATTTTATCAAAATAACCATTTACGTTATATTTTCTTTTCAGTGCCGGTAAAATGACACCGATGCGAGGTGCTGTTCGCTAAATCTTGAGCGTCGCTGTATTTGCTAACTTAATTAGCGTGTATTCAACTACACGGAAACTTATTTCTTATAACCAGCTAGGACATAAACGAAGTTTTAAGTTATAAGAGCGCTTTTAAATATTAAATATCTGGTTGACCGAGCTTTGTTCGGTTTTTCACATATTTTTGAAACCGATCTTTTCTTGGACCTTCAAACTTGATAAATCGATTCCTATAGAATATATAATTTTTTTTCTGTACGTGGTTGACCGACCTTTGCTCGGTTTTTCACATACCTATATCTTGGGAATCGAACTTTTCTTGGACCTGGAACCTTGATAAATCGATTCCTTGACCCGAAAAACCCCTAATTTGTGATTTTCATGAAAATCGTTGGAGCCGATTCCGAGATTCCAATTATATATATATACAAGAATTGCTCGTTTAAAGGTATTAGATACATGGGGTATATAGAGGTAAGGAGACGCAACTTATATAGAGGAAAAGTTTGCTGCTTATACGGGGAACTTATCTAGAGGAAAAGTTTGCTACTTATACGGGGAACTTATATTGAGGAAAAGTGTGCTACTTATATGGGGATCTTATATAAGAAAAAGTGTGCTACTTATATGGAAAACTTATATAAGAAAAAGTGTGCTACTTATATGGGGAACTTATATAAGAAAAAGTTTGCTACTTATATGGGGAACTTATATAAGAAAAAGTGTGCTACTTATATGGGGAACTTATATAAGAAAAAGTGTGCTACTTATATGGGGAACTTATATAAGAAAAATTGTGCTACTTATACGGAGAACTTATATAAGGAAAAGGGTGCAACTTACCCTCTTGTTAGTCCGGACTTCTTAGAAAAAAATACGAACTGCCGTTCTTCCAGGTAAGTTATAAAAGGCGACCGATTGGCTATACGTGTCACTAAAATCGTGATTACCAGGTGGTAGAGATTCGCAACGTCTCGCCCGGGTAGTTGGTACCACCGTCTTACCTGTCCCTGCTACAATAGCGACAGTGCTTATCATTGTGGTGTTCTTGTTTGGAGGGTAAGGTACGACTTATGCAAGTGGCACTGCCATCCTGCCACACGTATAGCAACGCACAATTACACACGAATAGCAACGCACAATTACATCTTCGATGTGTATATGTTGGTTTCTCTTTCCATAAGGAGAGCCATCTGCTTATTTGCTATCTTATGATATAGAAAAAAAAACTGTCCAAGTACGAGTCGTACTCGCGCAAGAAGGGTTCCGTACGTACCATCATAGCAAAAAATATGGAAAAAATACGTTTATTGTATGGGGACCCTTATTTTTTTTTTTTAATTTTAGTATTTGTTATAGCGGCAACGGAAATACATAATTTGTGAAGCAAAAAAATTTGAGCTTTCTAGCTATCGCAATTTATGAGATACATCCTTTTGATAGATAGACGAACAGACAGACGATGGAGGCTCTGTAATAGGGTTCCGTTTTACCTTTTAGGTACGGAACCCTAAAAAGAACTTCTGCCGTTCTGTCAGGCAGTTCGTAAGAGGCAACCGAAGCAAATACTAATATGTAGTGTAATAAATAGCTATGCAGATTTTTCATATCATCAAATATATTCTTGAATATCGTAATATGACACATATATTATGATAAGAACTTAACAGAAGTATATTCTCGCATAACGTAAATTGATGATGACAAAACTTTCTTGATATCAGCATTAATATTTTTTCATTTAATCCTATATTTTTTTATACCATAAGATAGCAAACAAGCAAATGGGTCTCCTGATGGAAAGAGTCAACCATCGCCTATAGACACCAAATATATTAATGGTGCGTTGCTATCTTTTGGCGAGGTTTAATGCCACACGCATAAGTTTACCGGCTACCTCACCCTCCAAACCAGTACACGACAGCGACAAACACTATTGCGACTTATACTAGCGACGCTATTGCGGCAGGAATAGGTAAGGCGGTGGTACCAGACCCGGGCGAGACAATCCAGAACTCTACCACCTAGTAGAAAGTATTACAAAAAAAAATATCATCACGCGCGGTTCAATTGCGGGGTAGGAGTAACGTGAACGTCTATAGACTTACCGGTTCACTGGAATTAACTGGTTGTCGGTTGCCGAGATAAGTGATGATCCTCATCGCCGCATTTACCGACATGGTAACGATTATCGGCTATTTCTAGCGATAACCGGAACCGACAGCTTTACGTGCTTATTCAAGGCACGGAAGTGATAATACACCACTCCGTTAGACTCCGAGCTGCTACTGAGATTTTGGATTTTCGAGAAAAACCTCGAAATACCCCCAATTACACTTTTGCCCGACCCAGGGATCGAACCCTTCCCGGGTTCCATCCCTGGGTCGCATGACCTAAACCGAATAGGCTATCCCTAGACCACGAGGCAGTCAACTATTTGGGTTGATAAACTAACATTTTGTTGGGTAGCTAACATCCTCGGATAATCTTTATTTGATTTATTTTTCGTCAAGATGTTTATTAAATACTTGCTCTTGCATGGGACTTCGTCCGCGCGGACTTCGTTTACTCCGCACAGCTCCTCCCCTGTAGTTGATAGCGTGATAATAGTAGCCTATATGTTGACCTGACCTGTTAGTAATATTCATGCAAAATTTAAAGTAAATCCATGCAGTACTTTATGAGTTTACCCCGAACACACATACAGACAAATAGACAAAAATTCTAAAAACTATATTTTTGGCTTCGGTATCGATTGTAGATCACGCTCCAAGTATTCTTTTAAAAAAATATTCAATGTACAGTTTTGACTTTCCTACGATTTTATTATATGTATATATTTTCTTCATTGATAAATAAAAATATTACAAGAAAATAACTTGCTTACTTTGAGGTTAAATGAATTCGTATAATAGTGACATTACCAGCCTCGGTATAAACATTGGAGGTTTTATTTTAGATAATATTTCAGTTTTTTAAAAATATATAATATAACTAGCTGACCCGGCAAACGTTGTTTTGCCATATAAATTATTTAATTAAAAAATAAATGTTGGTGATAGAAGGGTAAAAATTTAGAGTTATATGTATTTTTCAATGCTGAATCATCAAAAAAATAAAAATAAAAATTTTTGTCCATAAAATAAAATAAAAATTTAGGGGTGGACGGTTGTCCACCCCTAAAATTTACTTATTTACTTAACATTTAGAGGGATAAATAATAGATGTTGGCCGATTCTCAGACCCACTGAATATGCATACGAAATTTCATTAAAATCGGTCAAGACGTTTCGGAGGAGTACGGTAACTAACACAACACGGGAATTTTATATATAAGATTTAGCTAAGACTGTTTAAGTATTTTGTTAAATACAACAAGCAGATGACTCTCCTGATAAAAATATCTACTGAAACATCGACTGTAGACACCAAAGATGTTAATCGTGTGTTAATATCTGCATGTAGGGGATGTAATAAATACAATACATTTATAAATAAAACTTTTCCCTCCCAACCGAAAAATGACAGGGACAAACACTGACGCTAATTTGGCAGTAAAACGTAAATTCGTGGTATCTAATCCGGGCGAGATATTAAAGAATAGAGATCTGTAGTGTCTCGCCCTTGCCATACCTGGTTCTTACATCAGTAAAACGACACGTTTTAGTTACGAGTAGTAACATTATATACGAGGCGTAAGTTAAAACTGTCCCTATAAATGTCCAAATAACTTATGAACGTTGTTATTAAATTGATTGCTAGTGATTACTGCTACGAATGACGGGTTGTTAATAACATGAACCCGGCATAAATAGACACGATGATATTGACACGTATGCCCAATCCTTTGTCTTTTCTCTCAGTTTCTGGAGTCTAATTTAAGTCCAATATGAGGAAAAATGTATCCATGTATCCAGTAGACCAATATGAGGAAAAATGTATCCATGACTAAAACAAAACGATTGAAAATATTATACTGATATAACCTCAAATTTTTCCATATAAATGGGACCGGATGATAATAATTGAAGAACACCTCAGCCCCGGGGGGCATGACCTCGACCGAGACATTTTCACGTTGCCAGCTTTAGGGATTTATTCTACAACACGAAATTACTGCCATTTGAACGAGATAAAAATATTTTTTCTTTTTGTGTCAGGCGAGGGATTTCCACTTGAGTTCTTTAAGTTGTCTATTTTTGCATGATTGATTTGTAAATACTTTCTTAAGTATACTTTTAAGAACGTGTTTTCGAATATAAATTTTGTAATCATTCAAGTTCGGTATCAACCTTTATCTATTTCTGTCGCAGCAGCGTCAATGCATATCACTGTCTTGTTCTGGTTTGGAGGGTAAGGTAGTAGGCAAATTTATGCATGTGACGTATACCACATATAGGCGAAGGATGTCTCTTTCCGTCAGGAATACAAAACTGTTAAAGGCAATCTACGTTGATCACACGATAAATTATGAGACGGAAATTTAAAAATGGAACGCGCGGTGCTATCCATTTTCACAACTTTTAGACATTGCGCATTGAGGCATCTGATGATTCACGATTGCAAAAGATTAGCCAAATAACTAAATTAACAAAGTTTACAATCAGCATTAATAGACTGTACTCCATCCCTGTTAACAGTTTTTAGTTGTTTTGGCGTTTAGGGGTAAATTTAGCCTCATAGGTGCCCAAAGAAGCGGTCGCCAGCAAACAATAGTAACTGTGAAGACGTATAGACTACTGAAATGTAGGTGCGAGAAGATTCAAGAATTACATACAAGGACATTGAGAACATCGCAATATTATTCTAAATCAATATCTCGGAGTTACGAAAATCTGCAGTTATCATTGATGTTTGCTCCCCGAAACTAAAAACAAGCTCGTGTGGATTAGGACATCAAGACGTTTCTATAATCAGCACAGGTGACAAAATCTAGTAAGAGACAATTGTCAATATGGGTCTTCACAGAGGAAAAGTTAGGTTTTTTATAGAAGAGGGGGCAAACGAGGTGCATCTGATGGTAAGTGATCACCGCCACTCATGGACATCCGTAATACCCGAGGTATTGATGCATTGCAGTTGTGTTGCCGGCCTTTTAAGAACAAGTAAGCTCTTTTCTTGAAGGTTCCCCAAGTCGTATTTGGAAACACCCACCCCTGCCAGTAATTGATTCCCCAACAGAGTAGTACGAGGCAATAAGTGTCGAGTAAAAAGCACAGTTGTGTATTGTGCGGGTTTCGATAAACTTCCCCAAACCATACCAAATATACCAAAGACCATAAAGCAGTGGCATATATATATATATATATATATATATATATATATATATATATATATATATATATATATATTTGTATATGTATATATATATATATATATTTGTATATGTATATATATATATATATATATATATATATGCGGTAACAATATAATTAAACGTCAATTTCTATTTACCTAATTGTATTTTGTCTTAAAAGTTTCGTAATGTGGTTTACGTATTACCAGTTATTTATTTTTTATTTTTATTTTTTATTATTTTATTAGACTGTTGTCTTTTTTTTAGAAGCAAAAACTATAAATTTACTCGTGGTTAACAACACTTTTAGAATATATTATTATCCTGTCCTTAAGGTTGTCTGGAAGAGATAGCTTTCTTAGTGATAAGACCGCCTTTGTGTATCTAATATGTGTAGAAATAGTCATGTAATTTGTATATTGACCGCCCCGTTGGTCGAGTGATTAGCGACCTCGACTACGCCATCGACGGGGCTGGGGTTCAATCCCCGACGGGGACACGCATTTATGTGATAAGCATAAATGTATTTCCGGGTTCGAGTGCTTATCAAATATATTAGTATCGTTGACTAACACCAATAACACAAGCAAATAATATACTTACTTTGGGGTTAGATCAGTAAGTGTAATTTATCCCGTGAATATACCTAACTACTGTGTGTAGTGATGTATGTGAAAGTATGTGAATTTTGAGTGTCACATTTGTTCGGGACTGTGCATCTTGGGTTTTTATAGCAATGCATTATTATCATATTTATTATAACAGAACATACGTTTTTATATTATTGCCTTAGAAATAAACCACAAAATTTTACCATATAAATGTGACCGGATGATAATTATACAACACCTCAGCTCCGCGGGACACGACCTCGACCGCAGACATTTTTACATTGCTAGCTGTAGGGATTTTCTTTGCAACACTAAAATGAAATTACTGCCGTCAGAACTAGATTACTTTTTTATTCCTTAAGTTTCAGGCGAGGGTTTTCCCTAGAGTTTATTTATTCTTAACCTTGGCAGTTTTTGCAAAATTTAAAAATATTTTTTAAGTATGCACTCTGAAAATGAACTTTTCATAAAAATTAAACTGTTCAAGTCAGTATCCACTAAGTGTTTGCTACTGTGTTGCACGTTTCGCTCGTCGTAAACTTACCAAAGTTCTCACTTATCAGACTTTACATCTTTATCATAGCTTTATTATTATTATTATTATTATTTTTTTATAGAAGAGGGGGCAAACGAGCAAGAGGTGCACCTGATGGTAAGTGATCACCGCCGCCCATGGACATCTGCAATACCAGATGTTGTATTTATGATACAACAAGCTGATAGCTATTCTGACAGAAAGAGAAAACCATCGCCTATCGACACCAGAGATGTTAATGGTGCATTGCTATTCTGTAGCAGTTATAGAATACTAAATGCATAAGTTTACCGGTTATTTTACTCTTCTTTCATCTTTAAACACAAATATATACGATGTGCTTCTTACATTATACCAAAGCCGAAACTATTTTGTAGAGAACTATTTTTCGAATACAATACTTTCTAAATTATTTTTATTAGCTGAGTACATCATTAGATAGAAAACAAGCAGATGGCTCACCTGATGTAAAGAGAAACCATCGCTTATAGACACCAAAGATGTTAATGGTGCGTTGTATCCGTGCGGTGCGATGGCAATGCCTTAAGGCTACCTTATCCTGCAAACCGGAATACGATATGACAGGCATTGATGTTATAGCGGCAGGAATATGTAAGGAGGTGGCACCAATTACCCTGGCGAGACGTTGCGAAACTTCACCATCTAGTAGTCACGATGCTAGAGAAACGTATGGGTATAGCCAATCGCTCGCCTTTTACGATTTCCTTGGCAGAACGGCAGTTGATCTTTTCTTCAAAGGACTCCGAACTTACACATATTTTGATGAATTTATTTATTGACTAACTGAGCCCGCGACTTCGTTCGCGTGGAAAATTTTCGAAAAAATTAGCCTAAGTTACTCCCTATCACATCAGTTATCTGCCAGTGAAAGTCCCGTCAAAATCGCTCCAGCCGTTCCAGAGATTAGCCGGAACAAACAAACAGACAAAAATTGTAAAAAATGTTGTTTTGATATATGTGTCATATATACATCTATATGCATTTAGTAAAAAGCGGTTATTTTAATATTACAAACAAACACTCCAATTTTATGTATTTGTATACATTAATATCGTATTTCAATACTTATCCTATTTTAGACGAAGATAAATCCAAAAACACAAAAATCACAAAAATTGGTCCAGCCGTTTTTGAGTTGTAACTGGTGTAATTAACACGACTTTGTTTTATATATAGATATAGAAACTGCAATAATGCCCTGATGTACAACATTATTCATTTATCTGACCATTCACAAAAACATCTCGTGAAACGTAACAAAATACCGATAAGACTAATCATTTCGTTTATTTATCCCTATCACCAAGGAAACATCAATTCATCAAGTTGGAGCAGTAATTACGTTCATCTGGCAACCGTCACCTATGTCATGTCTCGTATTGCCAAAACTACTATCGAAATTCTTGAAGTAGACTGACTCAGTCACTACACTTATTGTGCTGTCCACGTCCGGGACGCGAGAGGCCAAGAACTCAATTGAGTCCCACCGATCGATGTCCTACCCAACGTGGAGTGAATTCTAATATTAGGAATATTTGGCATTTTTATGTTAGAATAAGAAACAAACTTGAATATCTGGTCTTTGAACATCTGATAACGTTCAATCATACTGACGTTTATCACAAAATAACCCCGGAATTTATAAATTAAAACGCATTACTGTCAGCGTTAAGTGGCTAGGAAGTAGTCTTGCCGTGTTCAAATATCACCGCCATGTTTTTTCTTGACACTATAGCGACCGACTCTTAAATATTAAGTAAGTATTGTCCTTGACTAAAATATTATTTTTCACGTAAAAAAACGTCTTAACACAACCCACTAATATATAAAGAAGTTTCGCGATTACAAGTATATCTAATATAATTATAAAAGTTCGCAGTTTGTAAATTACAAGGAAATTCAGTTGTTGTCTTGCGTGTGTATTTGTTATGTTCGGATAATATATAAATAAACTAAAAGCCCTGATGATGCTGTAATAGGCGAAACCGGTTGGCTTCACAATAATTAAATGTTAGCTGTGAAATATTTGTGAAATATTACAAGTGTTTGACAAAATGAATATGAAGCAGTTTCACCAAGTACCGACGATGAAAAGTATAAATTATAGAAAGGAAATCGTTTTATAAGGACTAAAGAGGCAGCTCTTTAATCTTTTATCCTTTTATTTTATAAACAACTTGAAACAATATTGCTGTTGCTGTTTTACAATATAGGTACTAACTGCAAGCTGTTTTTAGATCAACTGAATATCTTATTTAGGAACAATTGCCCAATCTGCAATGGGCAACTGCAATGAAATCATTAATATTAAAAAAATTTGGTCATCGCGCAGACAATAGGCTTTGGTTAATAAGTGCAGCGGCAGTGAATCGCTGTTTGTAAGCAATGAACTTCGATATCAACGCGGGACACCCGCGTACTAAACATTTTTAATCGATAATTATATCAAAATTATGGTTCCTATTTTTACATGTTTGTATAACATCTTATATTATTATTTATTCTCTTTGGTATGTGTTCTTTTTGGTGTACAATAATAAATTATTATTATTATTATTATATTTGGTATCAGTATTAAATACTGAACACCCTTCTTTAGTACGTACCACGGAATTATTATAAAGCACGAAAAACCGACATCATAAAATTAGCTAGTCGTTTTAATTCTTCAATAAGAATTTGCCCATTTTTTTAATTATGTAGAAATAATTACTTTATATTTAAATAAAATTTATTTAACTCGATAATAAGCTATAATAAAACTTTCTTTCAATGTATTAGATACCTCTTTCTATTATTAGTGTAGTTTTCTCACAAACACAGGATAATGCGAAGGATAAAAATTTTAGGAAGATTTTTGTTTTGTTACGCCAAAAAAGTATAACTTCTGACATAATACACACGCACGTTTTTTTGTATAAATTTAAATTTTTGAGATTGTCCCACGAAATAATAATTTAGTCTTATTAAGGGATTGAACCTGGGACCTCACGATCTCAGCTAAACAGACTAGACTAGACTAGACCCCGAAGCAGTACTACTATAAGAACAGAACATAATATACACAACGACGTCATCATAGAAACAATGATTAAAGTAAGAGCTCGCATTGTAACAAAATTGCAGATCGATGACCCTCTAACATTTATAAGTATGTGATACGCATGATATAAATTATACAAAGGTATGTGCGTTGGGGCTTACATTGTAAGAAAATAATACAACACAATACAAATAACTATACTATAGGGATACGATTAGACACACTCATTTTCTTACGTATTATTTACAAACATTTCGCTAGTGTGTTTATATAAGTAGGTATATTGTTAGCAAGTTATGCAGAAATTTGGTAGCAGGCGCTCGCGCTAGGAAGCTACATAAGCACGTATAGACCGTGGTGTCACAAACTTTTTTTGATTATTAACAAGCTAAATTTTTATGAACAGCTTCGTTTTGACGAGACAACCATCTTTTCTATCTTCAAAAAATCTCGAATCGGGCAACTAATAAAATTAGGGGGCTTTGAAAATTTTGATAACTTTATTAGTTACTCGATTTGAGATTTTTCGAAGATAGAAAATATGGTTGTCTCGTCAAAACGAAGCTGTTCACAAAAGTTCAGCTTGTTATAAATAAAAAAAAGTTTGTTTGTGGGACCACGGTCTAGTATAAGTGACATAAGATAAGAAATATAATTGAAGTATACCATTCATTAAAAAACCGTGTGGTGTCGTGGAACATCAGATAGTAGTACGAAGTTAAGTTAAATCTTATCGTGATAACTTTTTAACTATTTGTCCGAATTTCTTAGTGTGAAAAACAAAGTTCATCTATATAAACTGCTGAAAGCGACAAATGTATTAATTTTAATAAAAAAATAATAAATACTCCTAATATGCTTTGTAAAAATTATTTAATTTAATAGTATTTACGGCTTACTATTTTGGATATAATGAATTCCACATAAAAGGTCGCTGTTGCGGACTTTTATTTAGGACTATATAAGCCAAACAATCCCATTGTACATTATAATTGTGTAACTCGAACGGTTTAGGCAGCACACGCTAAGGTAGCTCTCGGAAGGCAGGAATTTTTCCGAATCACTTGATACTTATCATTATATTACCGCCAAATTACACAAAATCTTTATACTGTAGCAAATTTGTTATTCGTATGTATAATCTATGTTACTGTAAAATTTCATTTAAATCCGTTCAGTAGTTTTTTCGTGAAAGTAGAACAAGCATCCATCCATCCATCCAAACATACTTTCGCATTTATAATTAATATTTATAGGAAGGATCTTACGTTTTTTTTAACGTTGCGGGCGTTTTTTTGCCGGCTAGGGTACCCCACCGCAACGCCCCATAAGGAACTTCGTTTAAATAAAAGTATGCTTTTATATCATATGATAACAAACAAGTAGATGGCTCTCCTTATGGAAAGAGAAACCATCGCCTATAGACACCGAAGATTTTAATAGTGAGTTACTTCCTGTGTGGCGGAATGGCATTCCACATGCATGTCTCATGGTCAACTTAACGTTTCAAACGGAACACGATAATGATAAGCATTGATGCTTACGCGGCAGGAATAGGTAAGGCAGTGGTACCAAATACCCAGGCGAGACGTTGCGGAACTCTACCACCTAGTAGTCAAGATGGTAGCGACACGTATAACCAACTGGTCGTCTTTCGCGACGTGCCTGGTAGAACAGCAGTTTGTCTATTCTTCAAAGGAACCCGGTTGGTCCGGGTTCCTTTGAAGAAAGACCAACTGCTATTCTGCTAGGCAGATCGTAAAAGGCGACCGATTTGGTGTATGGGTCACTAGTATCGTACCTACGATGTACATCTTACACGATTATTTGGTACCACCACCCTCCTGCCGCAATAGCGTCAATGCTTGACATTGCGGTGTTCCGGTTTGGAGGGTAAGGGTTGAGGGACTTATGCATGTGGCATTGTCTTTCCATCCCACGGATATCAACACGCCATTAACATCTTTGGTGTCTATAGGCGATGGTTTCCCTTTCCATCAGGAAAGTCATCTGCTTGCTTGCTATCTATCATTACATCTTTATAAAAAAATATGTTTTGTCGGTTGTTAATATAAATATACTGATCAAAGGTATGGTTGGGTTAAATAACTTTGCCGAACTTGGCCGCTTGCCTTGGTTTTATAATTACAGCGCAATCTTAAGGGACCGTTTCCTAATGCTATTTATAATGGCCGCTAGTGAACCGTTAAGCGGTCAGCGGTTTCGACTCTAGCCAGAGCTACGAGTAGTTAAAGGACAGGGGCATGATTAATCATTTAAGCCTCGATGTAAACGGGCTAAAGCTTTCTATTGAATTGGTTTTGACTCGCCTTTTATTTTTGCAGGTATTAAGGAATGATTCCATCATAAGATAGCAAACATGCAGATGACATTTTCAATGGAAAGAGACAACCATTGCCTGTACACACTAAAGATGTTAATAGTGCGTTGCTATTCGTATATCGGGATGATTGATAATGCCACGTGCATAAGTTTATTGGCTACTTTACTTTCCAAAATGAAAGATGACAGTGAGTGACAAGCATTGACGCAATAGCGACTGGAACATAATTGACAATTTAACGTGTAGTGTTACACTATACCACTAACAGACTGTAAGCTAATACTGATATTTTTATATATGTCGCAGTGAAATCGTCAATAGCCGTTAGATTATAATCTACCTAGGGATTTTATAATTTGGTTAGGTTAGGTTAGCATTTAAATTATAATATCACTTAGGTAAATTATAATCTAACGGTACTGGCAATTTCACTGCGACATATATAAAATAAATATCTGTGTAACTTAGAATTTGACCTTATTATAACATAATTAAAAGCCGGATTTTAATTCATTATAGCAGTCTACTTCACTAAACTACACTGCTTAATTATTCTAGACATAGAACATCGAGTCCGTTATGTTGAATAATTGTTTATTCGAATATTATCCATACTAATATTATAAATGCGAAAGTAACTCTGTCTGTCTGTCTGTCTGTCTGTCTGTCTGTCTGTCTGTTACGCTTTCACGGCTAAACCGCTGAACCGATTTGGATAAAATTTGGTACAAATATAGTTTGAGACCCAAGAAAGGACATAGGGTAGTTCTTATCCCGGAAATCCCACGGGAACGGGAACTATGCGGGTTTTTATTTTAGAATTTTTTTCACGCGAACGAAGTCGCGGGCACAGCTAGTATTCTATATTTTTTAAGTTTCGAAATATTCAGACATGACTAAGTAATACCTCAATGCAAATTGGATGAAAGACGAGTATGCTTAAACCACTTACCTTATTTCTATAATAAAAAGACACTCGAAGTGAGTGAGTTTTATTTTAATTGAATTTATTTAGAATATTATTTTACTAAATACAACCTGACCTCATTTTATTTAAATGCATTTCATATAGATAATTAAGCGTTTTCCTAACAATTATCATTTGAATTATTTTTTTATATTGTAGAAAGAAGTGATGTTTAGGAAGAAATCACATCATTGTAAAGTCACCACTGTTAAAGTTAATGTTATCACGGTAGGAGGTGGAAAAGGAAAGATCTTCCCATTGAGATAAGGGGTGCTGTCTAGTGATGGAAGTCTAAGAAGCGTTGGTGTATAGGGTTACAAGATACATAAAAGATAATTTGCTTGAACTTTAAGTATTGTAGCGTTAAATATTGCTTATCAATTACAATATCATAGATTCTCTCTATCAATTTTTACAAGAAAGCCTTGAGCGCCTAAGTCTCCGCAGAGATGTAGAATGCCTTTGTATGCTCTCTCGAACATATTTTTGCACCACCTAAATACACCATTTCTGGTAAGCGCAGTCAATCCAAAATCATTTCGCCACACGGATAGCACCGCATCATTAACATCTTTGATGTCTATAGATGATGGTTTCTCTTTACATCAGGAGAGCCATCTGATTGTTTGCTATCTAAAAAAGTCTACCAGCTAGATAATAGTCATGATTTTTGTATAAGCTTCTTTTACGAATATTCTAGCAGTGGAACACGGGTTAGTTAATAGTTTCAATATAATATATTGAAATTACCCCGCGACTTTATATATAACATACCTACCATATTATGGTGATTTTGATTTCATAGCAGTAAATTGTGTCTAACTAATATCCTTAAGGCATTTTAGTTCAATAATACCTTTCAAAAAATTCATTCGAGTAAAGCTTGACAAAATTCGTACAAATTCACGAATAAACCTTACTAAGAAAATCAAACCGTACTAAGAAATTTTCCACTTTTTTCCTTCGCTCGTATTCACTAGAGATGTTATTGATGCGTCGCGGTTGGCTGGAATGTAATTGTAGTTTTGATCTTTTGAATGGCATACAACGCGGTTTTGTAACTATATATGTGATTTAACACTTATCTCGTGCTAGAGAAAACTTAAAAGACTTGCAGTTTTATAAGCTCTAAAAATGTTGTCTTGGTTTCAAAATCGAATATTTAAAAAATCATATAAAAAAAAATATTTCAAAGTTTTTAGCCTAAGATCCCGAACTCCCTAACAAATCAACTGGTTTTGAGGTTAATCGATTTGCGGCATCAGCGTAGTTTTTCAAGAAAAGTTGATTAGATTTTTTAAAATATCACTATACTAGTCCAAAAATGATTTGAAGAACATTGTTTAGGTAATTATTTTTTCCTTTTTTTTAATTTTCCGCAATTTACGCGTTGAATGGGTTTAAATTTTCAGGACGTCCAAGTTTTAATGGAGTCTAATCAAATGGCGTCAACCGCGTTTCGATTATTCAAGCCGTCCAAAAGTTATAAAAGGTTTACACATACACGCGCACACACACACACACGCACTCACATATACAGACAGAGAAGAATCGGGGTAAAGCCAATAACTTATCTTACCGAATTGTGATACCTAGATATCGCACTGTGGTCGAAATTTTCAAACAAATTCAAACAAAAAAATAGCAAAACTTCAAAAAATAAAATCTCCTTTAAGTTTACAAATGACACCTTAAAAATAATATACCGTACATGTATGTATATTATCATTTATATCACATGAATGTAGTGTATGTAATGTTTATTTTTATTAATTTAATGTATTTGTAATGCACATTTTCTAACAATGTTAGGTTTCTGCAGTCATTCGCAATGTGAACTTTAACTGTGCCAAATTTCATAACTACACCGTTTGCGTATTTTTTAAGAAGGGGTAGTAACTTTTACTTCACGTAATAAAATAAAGATGAATATACAATTCAATTTGAAAAGTGAGTTTATCATAAATCAAAGAGGTTTATTTGATCAATATCTACGTTTCTAGGTCGGACGTCTAGAGCAATACTAGCACAGTTTTCTTTTACAATATTACTAAGGAAACTTATAGTTCCTATTTGGATTCTTGACATAATTCAGGCTTTTTATTGAAAAAAAAAAATGGACTTAATACATAATTATGTTGTTTCCAATATGATATAGGTAGAGCCACAGACCACATGAATACTAATAGACACGCAATTGGGAAGGAAACGTATCGCCGCGCATATTATAAGCAAACGCTCCTATCAATGTCATATATTTGTAGATATATTATATCGTGAAAAAATAGAATTAAACTATGTTGAACTGCATTATTGTACCGAATGAGATGGCAAGATATAAGCATTACCCTTGGAGTGATTTTATTTAATCGGTAAGTAGTATAACTCTGTATTTCTGTGTGTAATTGCAAGCTATACTGACAAAATAAGAAATTGTCTTGAAATGCGCATCCATTTAATCCGTGGGTAGAGCGAACCTTAAAACAATGGGCGTTTCGGTCCTCAATCATCGCGGTTCGTCTGTTCACTGGTATGTCAGCTGGATGGATGGTGATTTTCATCACCGCATTCTACTTATCTGATAACGACTGTCGTTTATTTCTCGTCATAATCAGCACGTATTACGTTATATGCCCATTCAAGGCACCACAACCAGTTTCAAATTTACTAGTGAGAAGTTAATATCCGATAGTGATAACTCCGGAAAAAACCTGAATAATACTTTTGTCTGATGTGGGAATTGAATTTAGGATTTTATTACCTGAGTTAAAAAGGTTTAACACTAGAAAATAAGATCGATAGTCTGTTGCTATCCTGTGCTATAAAAATGTATTTTTATTTCAAAGGATATCAAGCAGGTAGGTTCTCCTAATGGAAAGAGAAAAACATCGCCTATAGACAACAAAGATATTAATGGTGCGTTGCTATCTGTGTTGCTTGGTTGGAATGCCACATTCATAAGTTCACACTTCACCGCCTACGAACACGACAGCAGCAAGTTTTCCCCGTGTTGGCTCCGGGTTCCTGCCAACGACCAACTGCCGTTCTGCCAGGCAGGGTGTAAAAGGCGACCGATTGGCTATACGAGTCACTACCATCGTGGCTACTAGGTGGTAGAGTTCTGCGTTGTCTCGCCCGGGTCTGGTACCACCTTACCTATTCCTGCCACAGTAGTGTCAGTGCTTGTCACTGTCGTGTTCCGGTTGGGAGGGTAAAGTAGCCGGTAAACTTGTGCATATGGTGTTAGACCTTGTCACAAGATAGCAACGCACCATTAACATCTTTGGTATCTATAGGCGATGGTCGACTCTTTCTATCAGGAGATCCATCTGCTTGGTTGCTATCTTATAAATTCAAAAATTAATTAAAAGTTACCAACATATTCTACCATGATAGGATAATATGGTGCGCAAATATTTAAAAAATTATCATGTTAATATATTAAATTTAAAACTTTCGAGTCGTTTTTATTATTTAAGCTGTTACCTAGTTTTCAAAACTATTCTTAGGTTGTAATATCCATTAATCGTCCATTGTTCTGGCTGCGGCGTGGTGAATGGCAATGCGCTTTTTCTTAAGTTCGGTACATACTTTAATGCATCCAGTAGCGAACTTTATCCTTGACTTCGTGATGGGAATGTTCACTGACGTTTTAAATCTTGGAATACAAACGCTTGAATAGGACAAATTACACGAATTGATATAATTCTAAAGCAAGTAATTTATTTGCTTGTGATGTGGGTGTTCTGTAACAATAATAATTAGCGATTGCCTGTGACCGAAATTCGACCATAGACTAAACAATAAAACCTCTTTTAAGATTTAGGTAGGTACAACTGACTTTAGCCGTAAAGAAAATATATACATGTGTGTATATTATCATGTATATGATATGAATGTAGTGTGCGTAATATTTATTTTTACAAATTTAATGTATTTGTAATGCATATTATTTAAAAATATTAGATTTCTGCAGTACTCCGTAACTACTAGTACCTTTAACTGTGCCAAAGGAGACTGATGCAAAATCAGTAACTTCCTTAAACTGCTAACGTAGGAAACTAGAATCTAGGAACTTAAGAATGATATAATTAATATTACCTCTCATTTTAGAATGCAAAAATATTTTTTTTTAATATGTAAGTATTTTATTATTGTGTTATAACAAAATTTAATCAAATATTTCATTGCTACCTATTGTATTATAGCGTCCTCCTTGACTACTTTTCCAGACCGTCAAATTTTTGTTTTATTTATTTCACGCACTAATGATTTAATTGTTATAATGCGATGTTTACCCAATTAGATAGGATTATTGATCAAAATACAAATCACTATTATGTGATTGTAATTGAAAACAAACTAGCTGTTTAAAGAAAACAAATATCGTAGGGCCGTTTATGAAAGACATTTTGTTTGGAGTTATGTCTCTATAATATCTTCTTCCCTCGCCGCCGGTGCCTCGCCTTAAAAAGGGGTCTAAAGTTTTTCCTTCATGTATTAATATATACATACATAGAAACACATTAAATAATGAAATATCTTAGAATAAGCGTTATAAGTCTATGTGGAATATTTTGAGGAATAGACCGTCAGTCTCCCTGGAAGACAGTTCGCAAAAGGCAAACAATTGGCTATTTTTGTCTCTACCGTTGTGATTACTAGATGGTAGAATCCTTCAACGGATTGATATCACTGCTTTGCCTATTCCTAACATAATGCCGTCAGTGCGCACCACTATTTTCATCAGGCGTTTGCTTTTGCATCTGCTTTTTACTATTCTATTTTATATAAGAATAAATGAAGTCAATGCTTTCTTATATGCTGACAAAGTATGCTATTTGACTGTCCCTAATTGGTCTAGTGGTTCTACCTACTACGAATACGGCTCAGGTTCGATTAATATTAATTATTTAATCAATTTTATATATATATATATATATATATATATATATATATATATATATATATATATATATATTTTAATTATTTATTTATATAATTTATATAATATAATATTAATTATTTAATCTGTATTTAATATTATTTACTCGAAGAAACTCAGACATACAAATTTTGTATTTCTGGGTTTGGGTGCTTATTATGTATGTCACAGTATTTATATATTATGTACATTGACTTTAAATCAATGATTATGTATTTCTATGTATTAGTAGTGTAGTTGGCTAAAATAGCACAAGCAAGTAATTTGCTTACTTTGCGTTTAGATCTTCGATTAATTCTTGATCGAAGGTTTAGATGAATTCGTGTAATTTTTCCGGCTATATTATTATTATAAGAATACTTTCTTTATACTTAAGACTATACCCACTCCTGCTGATTAATAAAAATATTTGGCTGATATGACAACTCGTCCTATTACTTTCATTCTTACAACAGTAACATTAAAAAAAACAAGAACATGAAATAATAGCTCAGATCACATTATTAAACGTTTTTTATAAATACCTTATGTTGTGGATTATCTCAATGTTTTCTGACTCGTACAGAATAGAAATATAAGGCCTATCTTCCAGTTTTGTAGCGAAAGTATTATAAGTTATACCAACATTAAGATAGCAGTATTTTCGCTTTACCTTCCTTGAATCAGGGGGATTGGCCTTGAGGGTGGTATTTTCATTGTAGAGAGTATTGAGAGAGCCGTAGCGGGCGACGGCTTTAATGAGAAATCGATTTTGTCTTTATAAATATGCCATTTGCAAAATTTGCTAGTGTTTTAAGACTACATAATTAAGCGTTTTTATTTTTTTCAGGTAAGCTGCTAAGCATGAAATTCAAGTTAGCCTCGAAAACAGTAAGCGAAACTTTTCCTAATATTTGTAAGCATATATATTTTTGGATAGAGAACTCGCATCAAATCTTTACTGTTTTAAACTCAATGACTGTAATAGTATGCAATGTTGAAAAAAGAGAGTTGACCATATGAGATCCCGGGTTCAATTCCCGGATCGGGCAATTCAGAAATGTGTTTTTTCAGTTTTCTGACAAAAAAATAACGTTGCCTGGGATTGAAAAAAGTACCCGGTTGACGATAATCTGAGTTATCTCATTGTGGGACTAAGTATCTTCGGCTAATCGTGGGTGCACTTGTTGTACCTCTGCCTACTTCTTCAGGGATACGGGCGTAGAGATACTTTTTTTTAAATAATGTATAATGTTGGTCAAATCTATTTTATTAAAATATAGTGTGCAAATATATAAAGACGTGAGATAACAGTAGGTAAGTAAAAATGCCAGTACCGTAACAAGGACATATTATGTATTTCCATGACAATCTATTGTACAAAAAGTAACAAAAAACGGTCAAGTACGAGTTGGACTCGCATACTAAGGGTTCCGGTAAACGGTCTATGTTTTGACCGCATTTATTTCATGTAATTAAAAATTAACAGTTTTCAAATTTATTTCCTTTGAATGTGCTGTAAGGCATTGCTTTTTTCCTTTTAGTCCGAACGCCGCACTAAGCCGAGATCCGGTTTGGCCAGTAGACTAAGTTCAGCAGTATTCGCAGTGAAAAAAAATGAGACAGCTTACTGATGTTGACACTGAACGCCTTGTTTAGTTACTTTCATAGTGTTATATCATATGGATTTCTTCTCGGGGGGAATTCCGCTGAAATAAATACAATATTTGTATTATAAAAAACGGCTATAAGGGCAATTTACAATCTTAGTCCAAGGACCTCCCTGAAAGAAAACTTCAAAGAAATCAATATTTTATTTTTCAGTATATATTTGAAACCTTGATGTACGTTCGTGAAAATATTTGCTTATTTAAAAAAATAGTGATATTCACTCCCTAAATACAAGGAACAAAAACAATCTTACTATGCAGGTGTCTCGTCTCTACAGAATAAGCAACTCTTATAAGTGGCACAGTATATGCTTCTACAATAAGCTGCCTGATGCCATTAAAGATTTACTTGTTAACAAATTCAAAAAATGTGTTAAAACAAAACTGTGTAAAAAAGGTTACTGTGCAGCACAGACATGTTTCGTTGTAAATATTGATGTAAATATAGATAGTAAGGCAGGATAGAATGTATGTTTCGTTTAGTTCGTAAGTTGTTTGTAATAAATAATATTCGTTTTCGCCTTTTATTCGCCCTAAGACCTACATACAGCTTTGTTGTATAGAAATAATAAGGCTTTATGTAGTATGATCTTTGCCTGTTAAGGCATATTACGAATAAAGCGAGTTCCACGCAGTCGACGACATTACGAGTCGACTCTTGCGAGATAGTATTTATATGCGGGAACTCGCTATTACGAAAATCCGAAAAGTGCAGAATTCTTTGTTAAAACAAATGTTTTATGATTGTAAATAGTATGTATAATGTAAGTATAAGCCTTAGGCATAGGTTTAGACACTTTTCGGTACTATAAAAATAGTTTACAGGATAGTACGACCTGAAAAGGCGTACAACTCTGTGATTGTAAGAGTTTCCGAGGTCCTGTAAGAACGAATTATGTATATAACACTCTTGTTTGTTATTATATAAGTTTATTTGTGTTAGATCCTTGTATGTAAATAAGAAATAACACATTGTAATTAGATTTCGGTAGGTCTTAGGGCATTACGTACTTTGTTTTGTATATATTTGTAAAAAGGTAGTACCGTTGCACTCGCTAGAGGGCCACACTAGTTAATTAGAGGTAGGAAAAGCTACCTAAGGTAAAATTATTAAGATTAGATTACAAAAAATAGGATTTTAACAAATCCAGACATTGTGGCGCCACACCCGGCGCCGATTGTCTTTGTAGATTTCCGCCGACCGTCTGGCCGCGCACTATAAATATCGGAGAGCGCGGCCATACATTTAGTTCCGTTCCGGTTCCGTTCCAGTAAAGTTACAATTTCGTTACGACTCAACAAGTTTCCCAGACAAGTTCCTGGGCTTTAGTATATATATCCATAAGGTACCGGCTTTAGAGTAGGGCAGTGCTAGGGCAAGTACTGGCTCTCCTTAAAATAGGTCATATATTTTGCAACGGTGCTAGCTTTATTGCTATTTCGTTACAATAAAGCGCCTTTGCAAGGAAGTTGTGGTCTCAATTATTTCCCCGGTATCCGGCTTGCGGCAAAAGCACTACGGCTGGTGGGGCATCGAAGAGAGAAGAACCAGATCTACAGTCCGCTGGCTCCCCCGGCTGTAGTGCACATTTTCTGGTCGCATTCGAGCCGAATTACTGAGCCATGCCGATCGAAACAAGAAGTACGTCGAGTCGCCGAGAGGAAGAGGCCGCTAGTCACGAGGAGGAAACGAGCGGTACCACCACGTCCGCTACGGAGACTAGCATTACAACCGAGAACACCGAGGCGACCGAGACCACAACGAGCACCGTTGCAAATAGCGAAAAGCCGGTACCATCCGCAGTCGAGTCGCCGCGTATAGTTTACCTACGCGCCAAATTAGAGGAAGCGCGCTTACGAGCAGAAGAGGCGCGCTTACGGACGGAACTCGCGCGCGCTGTTTACGAAGAAGGGCAAGCAACTGCCATTACGAGGGTCGAAGATTGGATGGACTCCGCTCGGCCAACCCATACGGATCGCCAGCCGGCACCAGAGCCGCTGGCAATCACCAGTTCGGTGGCACTTATGCCACACCCCATACGAGAGGCGGCACCAAGGCCGCAATACGAAGAGGCGGCGCACGCGCCGCACCAAGAAGATTCGGCGGGCCATGAGTCGCCCGCACTACGAGAGGTGGCCCAGGCGCCACAAGCTACGTCGCCCGCGCAATCGGCGGGCATTTCAGCGCGCGCTGTACGTCCGGCGGAAGATGATGTGTCCGTCGTAGAGAAGGCGAAGATTTCGACGCCTATTGAAAATACGGCACCAAAACAAGAGTCTGGTGCATTGAAGGCCGCAGATATCACCGCGCTCGCGTCCGCCCTGGCAGAAGCATCACGAGGGGCGCCGCGCTATAGTATGGAGTTACCAAGTTTCGATGGCGCTGGTGAAGAATGGTTGCAGTTTAAAGCGGCATATCGAGATACGGAGAAATATTTTAGCAAGGCGGAAAATCGGGCAAGAATTCGAAGATGTTTACGTGGAAACGCCAAAGAAGCCGTCGCCTGCATGTTTTACGGGGAAACCGACCCAAGTGAGATCGTCGACCATTTGGAAATACAGTTTGGTCGGCCCGACGCACTAGTGAACGCCGAATTAGAAAAAATCAAGTCATTGCCGCGAGTGAAAGAAAGTGCGCGGGAAACGTGTGTGTTCGCCAGTAAAGTGAACAATATCGTCGCTACGATTCGAGCTCTCAACAGAGAGAGCTATCTACACGATACGGTGGCAGTAAATAGTTTATTAGCGAAGTTTAATTATACATTGCAGCACAGTTGGTTCCAGTACGCAAGACGGGAAGATAGAAAACCCGATCTACAAATGATTAGTGAATTTTTAATGAAAGAAGCCGAGATGTGTGCTGCGTTGGTGCCACATGAACCTACGAAAGAAAATCAGCAAGTTTTTAAGAAAACACAGCGAACACACACACAGAAATATGAACCACAAGTGAAGAGAGATAAATGTGCGATATGTCAAGATGCACATACTAGCTCTATATGTGAACAGTTTACGAAAGCTAGTGTTGACGATAGGTGGGCTATGGCAAAACGTAATAATTTATGTTTCAGGTGTCTGCAAAAAAGAAAGCCAAAACACGAGTGCAAGTTTCGGCAGTGCGGCATCGACGGGTGCAAGAGCTTGCACCATCGGCGGCTACACAATAGCCGCAACAATTATACGAAGAGGACACCTGAAGATCAAGTAGAAGACAGCGACGCCTTGGTGGCGTCAACGCAGTCAAGCGCGCCACGCGCCTACCTTAAAGTTGTACCGATTGTCCTGACAGGTTCCAGAGGCAGCGTGAACACATACGCACTATTAGATGAAGGGTCCACAGTCACGCTGGTAGAAGAGAAGGTGGCTGCACGAATAGGAGCTCGCGGGCCGGTAGAGCCGTTCCGCATAGAAACAGTTGGCGGCACGCGACTCAACGCAGAGAGGTCGCGCCGCATCGCAGTCACCATCAAGGGCCTTCATCACCATCAGCGACATCGGATAATAGGAAGAACTATAGGTAACCTTAACCTATCGCCACAGTCTGTTAATAGATCCATCGTCAACAACTGCAGACATCTAGAAGATATAGAAGAAGATGTCATCATGGAGCGCGCCGTGCCAACCGTGCTCATCGGCCAGGACAACTGGCACCTGATCGTGACAAGGGCTGTGAAGAGCGGAAGACGTGGACAACCAGTAGCATCGCTCACGCACCTTGGCTGGGTGCTACATGGTGTGGACTACCGCCACAAGCAGCGAGTCCACCTAGTGCAGAGAGCTACCTATGCCGAACAAGATGAAGACATAGAAAAGGTAATAAGAAATTATTTCGATTTGGACAGTGTCGGCATCACTCCGCGCCAGCCCATCAACAAGAACGAGCAGCGAGCCCTGCAAATTTTAGAAAATACGTGTAAGCGCTTACCTGACGGGCGCTACGAGGCAGGTCTATTATGGAAAGAGGATAGCCGCGAGTTTCCTGATAGCCGCGGCCTGGCTATGAAAAGATTATACAATACAGAGAGACGTCTGGACAAGGACCCCGCGCTAAAGGAGGCATATGAAAAACAGGTACAACATTTATTAGATAGTGGTTACGCCGAACCTGCCAACGAGTCACCTAGTCAATCCAGCTGGTACCTGCCTCACTTTGCAGTAGTGAATCCTGCAAAACCTAAGCCGCGAATAGTGTACGACGCAGCTGCGCGAGTCAATGGAGTAAGTCTCAACGACATGTTATTAGCTGGTCCAGACCTTCTGCAAAACCTACCCGGAGTGCTAATGAGATTTCGACAGCTGCCTATCGCCGTGACAGCAGACATAAAAGAAATGTTTCTGCAAATACGTGTACGACAAGAAGACCGGGACGCATTACGTTTCCTATGGCGAGGAAGCGATAGAAAAGATTCGCCACGTGAGTATCGGATGACCAGCGTCGTATTTGGAGCTGCGTCATCACCAAGCACCGCTATCTTCGTTAAAAATAAGAACGCACAAGAATACGCCCACCTCTATCCTGACGCCGCTACAGCCGTGGTAAGAAACCATTACATGGACGATTACCTGCAGAGCTTCGATAGTGAGGAAGATGCCATCAGAATAGCCTCGCAGGTTAGCCTCATTCATCAACAGGCGCATTTCCAGCTGCGCGGATGGAAAACTAATAACTCGGCCGTAGCTAAAACGCTACTAGTAGCGCCATCTCTGGGCGGCGATTGGGAACTAAGCACAGAAAGCGAGAAGGTTTTGGGATTAAAATGGAAACCTCACAACGATAAGCTAGGTTTCAATGTTAAAGCGGTGTACGATGAAGATAAAACACCTACGAAGAGACACGCGTTACGGGTAGCTATGTCTATTTTCGATCCTTTAGGTTTAATTACACCTGTAACTATTCACGCGAAACATCTACTTCAAGAAACGTGGCGAATCGGACTACCATGGGACGAGCCTTTACCTGCGGACTTAGAGAAGACATGGAGAAGCTGGCTTCAAGACGTGAGAAGAATGGAACATCTGGAAATACCTCGCGCACATTCTAACCTGGCGCGAGCGCGAGATCGGCAGCTGCACATCTTTACGGACGCCAGTGAGTCTGCCTATGCAGCGGCGGTCTACTGGCGCATAGTCAACGAGGACGGCGAAGTCAGCGTCAGCCTAGCAGCAGCCAAAGGAAGAGTCAGCCCGCTCAAGTTTACCTCCATACCAAGGTTAGAAATTCAAGCAGCTTTACTAGGTGCCCGCCTAGCTCAGCACGTCATGAAGGAGTACGAGTATCAGCCAAGCCGTAGGGTGTACTGGACAGACAGCCGCACAGTTTTATCGTGGCTACGCACAGGCTCGCGAGCATTTAAGCCGTTTGTTGCCCATCGAGTAGCAGAGATTGAAGATATTACGAAGGTCGCAGAGTGGCGATGGGTGCCGTCTCGCGACAATGTAGCTGATGATGCTACTCGCCATATCCCGGAAGAATTTGGAGACCAACATAGATGGTTCGTTGGTCCGGCCTTCCTTTACTTAGAAGAGGACAAGTGGCCGCAAGATGTCGCTACCAGTAGCGAATTAACAGGCGAAGAAAAACCGTCGGCAGCTGTAAATAGTGTAAATATTGTAAATAACATTAGAAAAATTATATGTATTACAGAAGCACTTCCGGATGTAAAAAGATTTTCGTCGTGGCTTCGATTAGTGCGTGCAACAACGCGCGTGCTGCAGTTCATTGAGCTCTGCAGACCAAACAAGCAACGTGTCGCCGGTGTGCGTAAGCGCACAGCTCCGAAAGCCTCCAATGATGAAGATTGGGGAAAAAAGTATACGAAAAGCTCGAGGAAAACAGAGAAAATTAAGAAGCCACGAAGTTTGGAAGAAAAACGACATTACTTGCCGCTAGATGGCGCTGATATCATTAGCGCCGAGAAATTGTTAATAAAGTCGTCACAGCAAGAAAGTTTTGCTAGCGAAATAGAAGCTATTACGGGCGGGAGCGCGATAGCAAGAGACAGCCGGTTGAAGCAGTTATCGTTGTTCATCGATCAAGAAGGCATTTTAAAAATAAAGTCACGAATAGCGGCGGTAGAAGAGATAAGTGAAGATCTACGAGAACCGGCCGTACTAGATGGCCGTCACCCATACACCCGCCTCTATATAGAACATGAACACCGGCGTCTTCACCATAGCGGGGTGGAAGCAACTACGAGCGAGATATTACAGAAATTTTGGGTTTTACGGCTTCGCCCCACCGTGCGCGGCATAGTAAAGAGCTGCGCGCTTTGCAGGAGAAGAAGCGCTATCCCGCCACAGCCGCCTACAGGAGACCTACCAAAGTCCCGGGTCGCGCACCATCAGCGAGCCTTCACCTACGTGGGCCTGGACTTTCTTGGGCCATACAGCGTGACCATCGGGCGGCGCCACGAGAAGAGATACGTGGCGCTTTTCACCTGCCTTACTTCAAGGGCGGTCCACCTGGAGATAGCCGCCAACCTGACTACGGACTCCGCAGTAATGGCACTGCGGCGCATGATGTCGCGCCGCGGGTGCCCCACCGAGGTTTGGAGCGACAACGGCACCAACCTGCGCGGCGCTGATGCGGAACTGAGGCGCGCCGCACTAGACGCCACTAAAGAAGCAGCAGCCAACTATACAATCAAATGGAAGTTCATCCCGCCGAGCGCGCCTTTCATGGGAGGCGCATGGGAGCGCATGGTGCGCTCTGTCAAGGCTGCACTGTTCGCCGTGCTGCAACAGCGGCATCCACCAGAAGAGGTACTGCACACACTGCTGGTAGAGGTCGAACACACGCTCAACAGCCGACCTCTCACTCACGTGTCGGTTTCACCAGAAGACCCGGCACCACTGACGCCCAATCACTTCCTGCTGGGCGGACCATCACGCGTGCCTGTCCCGGGCGCGTTCTCCGAAGGCGATACTATCGGCCGCCGCCACTGGCGGCACTCACAACAGCTGGCCAACCACTTCTGGTCACGCTGGGTACGAGAAGCGCTTCCGCTACTCCAAAAGCGGCGGGAGCCTCACGGAAGAGGAGCAGAGCTGCGCGTCGGCGACATCGTCCTCATCGCTGACGGCGCGCTGCCAAGAAATACGTGGCCAACGGGGATCATCGAGGCAGTACACCCTGGAGCAGACGGCGTGGTACGAGTGGCTGACGTACGTACGGCTGCGGGAGTCATGCGAAGACCGGTCAAGAAGTTGGTCTGGCTGCACCATATTTAGTATAACACTGCGTGTTATAGGCGGGAGAATGTGCAGCACAGACATGTTTCGTTGTAAATATTGATGTAAATATAGATAGTAAGGCAGGATAGAATGTATGTTTCGTTTAGTTCGTAAGTTGTTTGTAATAAATAATATTCGTTTTCGCCTTTTATTCGCCCTAAGACCTACATACAGCTTTGTTGTATAGAAATAATAAGGCTTTATGTAGTATGATCTTTGCCTGTTAAGGCATATTACGAATAAAGCGAGTTCCACGCAGTCGACGACATTACGAGTCGACTCTTGCGAGATAGTATTTATATGCGGGAACTCGCTATTACGAAAATCCGAAAAGTGCAGAATTCTTTGTTAAAACAAATGTTTTATGATTGTAAATAGTATGTATAATGTAAGTATAAGCCTTAGGCATAGGTTTAGACACTTTTCGGTACTATAAAAATAGTTTACAGGATAGTACGACCTGAAAAGGCGTACAACTCTGTGATTGTAAGAGTTTCCGAGGTCCTGTAAGAACGAATTATGTATATAACACTCTTGTTTGTTATTATATAAGTTTATTTGTGTTAGATCCTTGTATGTAAATAAGAAATAACACATTGTAATTAGATTTCGGTAGGTCTTAGGGCATTACGTACTTTGTTTTGTATATATTTGTAAAAAGGTAGTACCGTTGCACTCGCTAGAGGGCCACACTAGTTAATTAGAGGTAGGAAAAGCTACCTAAGGTAAAATTATTAAGATTAGATTACAAAAAATAGGATTTTAACAAATCCAGACATTGTGGCGCCACACCCGGCGCCGATTGTCTTTGTAGATTTCCGCCGACCGTCTGGCCGCGCACTATAAATATCGGAGAGCGCGGCCATACATTTAGTTCCGTTCCGGTTCCGTTCCAGTAAAGTTACAATTTCGTTACGACTCAACAAGTTTCCCAGACAAGTTCCTGGGCTTTAGTATATATATCCATAAGGTACCGGCTTTAGAGTAGGGCAGTGCTAGGGCAAGTACTGGCTCTCCTTAAAATAGGTCATATATTTTGCAACGGTGCTAGCTTTATTGCTATTTCGTTACAATAAAGCGCCTTTGCAAGGAAGTTGTGGTCTCAATTATTTCCCCGGTATCCGGCTTGCGGCAAAAGCACTACGGCTGGTGGGGCATCGAAGAGAGAAGAACCAGATCTACAGTCCGCTGGCTCCCCCGGCTGTAGTGCACAGTTACTATAAAATATCTGAATACCTTGATGAAAGGAAAGCATGGGATTAACTGCTCCTCATATCGGTAATCCTTATTATTGATGTAACAATTAGATAATTATTAATTAAATATTATGTAATATTTTATTTAAAAAATGTTATGAAAAAAAGACTAGCCCGCTGAGTTTCTTCCGCCGGATCTTGTCAGTGTGTGGCCGCGTTTCCGATCCGGTTGTAGTTTAAAACAATGTTGACGCGTCATAATAACTTATACAACGTTTCATTGAATAAAGTACTTCTGATTTCTGATTTCTGAGCACTTTGCGCGCCCAAAAAGTCCGGTGACATAGTAATGACCAAAAGGTCAACTGTAATAGTCATTTCGGAAAAAATGCTTCTTTCCATATTTCTTTTTTTTATGTTATAAGATAGCAAACAAGCAGATGAGTCTCCTGATGGAATTAATTAATTTTATTTAAATTAAGTAATTTTTCATTATTTCAAGTGAAAGGAAAGTACCCTATAGGTTTTGATTGATGACATGAATGGTTATATCTTTGGAACGCGTTGACTTACCAGACTTGAGAAATCGTAAACTTGAGTATTTGATATAAATTTAAACTTGATATCTCTACGCGTTTTCGAGAAACAAGGTGTTAGGCGGACAAACGTACAGACGAACAGATACACATGCACAGACGATACCGAAGTGATCCTATAAGGGTCCCGTTTTTTCGATTGATGTAAGTATTCCTAAAAAACGGCCCAGTTATATCCTATATTCTTATAATGCATTGAAAATATTTATTCATTCATTCAACTTTTTCAAAACCCTTATACCACTGTCGATTATTAAATCCAACCGATTTAACTGATATCATCCTCTGATCATATTTTGATAAGTTAACATAAAAGTAATCAATAAAATATTTTGCGAAACAAAAATTGTCCATATAAATATTTAAATAATTTAGCCGTACCGACTTCAGTTTAGATGTGTTTTTTTATATTATAAAAAAGCAAATAAGCAAATGGTTCCCCTGATAGAAAGAGAAATCGCCGCGAAGATGTTAATGGTGGCTGGTGGCTGCGGGATGGTAATGCCGCATGAATTACTTGACCGGTTACCTTTTTCTCTAGACTGGAACATGACAGTAACAATCAATGACGTTATTGCGGTAGGATTAGGTGAGACGGTGATACCAGACACAGGCGAGACAATGCAGAACTCTACCACCTTGTAGCCACGATTTTTTTATGATGAGTTAATTTTCAATGCATGAGTCATTGATTCGTTATATGTTTGGATGTGTCTCCAAATATATAACGATTGCCAACACATCATGATCGTGCGATGCGAATTCGCACTGCCGAATGCTGATCCCACAAATTATTTTCACAACGTACTGCAGTGAATCGATGTAGGTACGTGTCTACAATCTATTTTCAAATCATTCAAGAAAATCTAATTACTTTGTCAAAAACAATTTAAAAAATCTGTCTTTTTAAACTTAACAAAGGCAGATGTAGGGTCTGAAAATTAACTCAATCAAATCGATAGTGAAGGTTAGAAGTTTGAAGTTACTGAGTCCACATAATAGTTGACATCTTAAGTACTTAATTGTTTGTATATTGAAATGGGGGGTGCTTTCTAGACCTCAATCTCGAATAGATGACATTTCAAAATTATAACAAACGATAAAAGTTCTATTAGTTGTTGTTCTGCAATGCGAATTAATGATTGGTGTGTGCGTTGCGAATTTTTATTACGTGTGTATGAACCCTAATCATTGTGAACTGAAATATTAAAGAGATAATCAGTTAAATTGAATATGATCCCTGTGCTCTAGTGGTCTGGTGTCGGAGTTGACTACATGAGGTCCCAGGTTCGATTCCCGGGTCGAGCAATCAAAGACATGAGTTTTTCAGTTTTCTGGCACTACGTTGCCCAGGATTGGAAAAAGTGCCCGGTTGATGATTTACTACCTGGTTACCTACTACAATATGGGACTAAGTATCTTCGACTTATCGTGGGTGCGATTGTTGTTCTTCTGCCTATTGCTTCAGGGATACACTATTACAGGGATGTACTATTTTTTGTAACTTTTTTATAACTATAGTCTCCCAAAATTACGACCAAGGTGTTATTTGATTCGTATTGTCACGTAGAAAGTTTAGGGCAAAGTCTGGAAAGGCGCTGAAAAAAAATTGCAAAAATTATAAACAAATAAGCGAAAAAAAGTGGGGTTTGGTTTTTGTTTGAATATCTCGAAAAATATTCAAAATTTTCAAAAAGATCCAAAAAGATCATCAAATTTGCTAAACAAAATTTTAACTTCCTAAGCTGTACCTGTAATATTTATAATTTTTATAAAGCCCTGAAAATAGAGTCGAAAACGGATAGCCTGGCTTCCTCGCGCGTTGCGTCGGTCTGATACAGCAACAAAAATATATTTAAACATATTAAATATATAAATAAAGAAATAAAAAAAAACATATACAATTGGAATACAACAATGAACAATAATCCGCGGTTAAAGATTTCTTTCTCAATTTTTACATTAATTATGCAATTGTTAATAAATTACTTTTTCTAAATTTAAAGTTAAAATAAAAACACCAATAATTATCAAACTAAAACGCTAGAATTTTTTTCACTTAATAAAGTTATTCTTGATAGGCTAATGGCTTGATAGGATAAAAGATTACCGTTACAAAAGTTACAATAATTTGATTTTCAAATTTTTAATTAATTTAGTGTAAAAAAGTATATATTATAATTATTATTATAAAAAAGCAAATAATATTTTTTTCCTAAATCTTGATCGTTTAAATGTCTATCTAACGGTTAAAGCTTCTTAAACGTATTTTTTTTAAGTTTTTACTATCGTTTAAAAAAAACGGTTCCTTAAAAAATTGCTTGTTGCTAAAAAATGTGTTAATTAATTAACAATTGTTTTTTGCGACTAAATATTAAAAATTTCCCCACACAGTTTTCTCTAAAAATCATAATTCTCACCAATAAATATAATACAAAAAAATTTATAATATTTTTTTATATATTATACTTAAAACATATTATACTTTTTTATATTTGTTTATATTGTCGTGTTCCGGCTTGGAGGGTAGACTAATGCATGTGGCATAGCCATTCCGCTGTACGGATAGCAATGCACCATTAACATCTTTGGTGTCTATAGGGGATGGTTTCTCTTTCCATCAGAAGAGACATCTGCTTTTATGCTACAGTTTGCAAACAGGCAGATGGCTCTCCTGTTGTTTCTTTGATGTTTGCAACAGTTTTATGACATAAAAAAAAACTTTTGCGTTATTACTTCGAATGGATAAAATTACATTTAAAATCAATTTTAATGTACAAAGATTTGTCAAGCAACGTACAAAAAGGGTTCGCTTACTAAAAGCCACAGAATAAAAATCAACCTGCGCCTGTTACTCAATACATGCAGTAATACAAATTATGGTTAAGAGATTAGCTACGCTGTGATCTCTCTCGCTTTTTGCTCTGGTCACGCGCACAAAAGCATCTGTAAACAAGTGGTATACTGAAGCCGACGCGTTGGTCACGGGACTGATTATTAATAGCGAGCTAGCGGCCGACTATCTCGATTCTCAAGCCAACTCGCCTCAATAATGGACGCATTGCGTTCATTCAATACTATGTTTATTTATATACTGTGAACCACTCTAATGATTTGTATATTTAAAAATCATGCATATCAGAACATTGTGTTTATATGTTTGACAGCTTTTCCTTTGACAATAAGTTGGACCACACGAATGGGGTATTCGTGTGGTCCAATTTATTGTCAAAGGAAAAGCTGATTGATGTTGGACTCGTGTTTGATTCCTGACAAGAAGCATTTGTGTGATAAATATGTTTGTATTTCAAAATCTTAAGGCGAGGCATCGGGATAAACGGGAAAAAACTGGTTTGCTAAATAACGTTTTTTTTTGTATTGATTGTTAAATAAAAATTTTACAAAAATCACACGATATACCTTAAGATATTATCTAAGGGATGTGCTAACTTATTACATGATAGAATGTTCTTTACTCAATCATATAAAATTCCGAAAACAGACTAAAAAAATCTCTAAAACAAATAATTTGTTAATAATATTTCTAATCTTCCACATGATTTTTATATGCTAATATTTAATTTTAAATACAAAAAGAAATGTACTAAATTTTGGTTTTTAGCTGAACTCCTATATTTAATTATCCGAAAATTAACAGGTTTCCCAGCGGTTTCAGAACATACCGCGCCGCCCATGTCCTATAGAATTGGCGCGCGTCAAAATACCTCGCCATAACAATTAAATAAAATATCTTCACACCTGTATCCCCGAAGATGTAGACAGAGGTATAAACAGTGCACCCACGATTAGCCAAAGATACTTAGTTCAACAATACGATAGGTAGCAAGCCTATCGGGTACCTATCCAGTCCCGGGCAACGTTGCTTTTATTAGAAAACTGAAAATAACACAGTTTTGGATTGCCCGACTCTGGTAATCGAACCCGGGAACTTAAGTGATCAACACCGACACCGGACCACTAGACCACAGAGGCGAGGCGAGAAAAAATTTATAAGGCTAGATTTGAACCAGCGACCTCGCCTATGGCCAGCACGTTCTAACTACTTGAGCTACGTGACGGTGGCTTAACGTGATTTGCTTTTTTGCTTTGTGTTCGATTCCGTCAATACTACTGATCATACATTATACATAAGTATATGTATCTATACGATTACGAGACCATATATAAATAAAATAAATTAACAACAGACTTTGCAACAAACAACAGACTTAGCCATAAAAAAAGTAATCATACATATGTGTATATATTACTAGCTGCAGCGTGCAGCCCGCTGCATCATAAAAGTTATTGGCAAATCCCGGGGGACCACCCAATTTTTTCGAAGCCTCTACCTCAAAGTCCAAGTTAATGATGATCAGTTAAGTAGTTTTCGTGTGAAAGTGTAACAAACAAACTAACATTTGTATTTGTAATATTAATATGGAAAGTAGGGATATTAGCTGTCTGCACATTTTCACTATGTAATAAACTTCAAAGGTGCCAAGTTTCATACTCCTTCGTTAGTTTAATTGTTATAAAAAGAGGTGCAAGTTTTTGTTTATTATACAGACTAGCTGTTGCCAGCGACTTCGTCCGCGCGGACTTCGTTTACTACGCACAGCACCTCTCCCGTAGGTGATAGCGTGATAATATGTAGCCTATATGTTGACCCGACCTGTTAGTAATATTCATGCAAAATATGAAGTAAATCCATGCAGTACTTTTTGAGTTTACCCCGGACATACATTGACTTTTTTACGATTTTATTATATGTATATAGAAGATATGTATTAAACTATTTTCCTAGCACGGGATAAAACTACTTTGACTTCTGAGTCAGGAGCTTTATTAAATACTAGCTGTTGCCTGCGACTTACCCCGGACATACATACAGACAAACAGTCTAACAGACGAACAGACAATAATAATTATTGTTTCTAAAAACTATATTTTTGGCTTCGATATCGATTGTAGATCACGCCCCAAGTATTCTTTTAAAAAAATATTCAATGTTCAGTTTTGCCTTTTCTATGATTTTATTATATGTATAGATATAGAGTTGATTATAAATGTATTTTGTGTATTAGTAATTAATATATTATATATACAGTTATTTGTACGTGTATTTTGTGTATGAGTATATTATATATACCGTTTGTTATATAGTTTGTTATATGTTATTGTTTTAGTCTAACATCGAAAGTATAATCTTATATATAAAATTCTCGTGTCACAATGTTTGTTCCCGTACTGCTCCGAAACGGCTTGACCGATTCTCATGAAATTTTGAGAGCATATTGAGTAGGTCTGAGAATCGACCAACATCTATTTTTCATATCCCTAAATGCTAAGGGTAGTCCACCCCTATTTTTTTATCTTATTTTTTAGATATTTTTTTGTTTTTATTTTTTTTATAATAGAGCATTAAAAAATATATACAACCCTTAATTTTCAACCCTCTACGATCTACCCCTATTTTTAATTCAATAATTTATATGGTAAAACAACGTTTGCCGGGTCAGCTAGTATAGTATAATATAGTAGTTTAACTGATGGTAATTGATCACCGCCGCCCATGGACATCCGCAATACCAGAGATCTTGCAGTTGCATTGCCGGTCTTTTAAGAATGAATACGCTCTTTTCTCGAAGGTTCCTAAATTGTATCCGTTCAGAAAATATACCCCCGCCGGTAATTGATTTCACGGCTTCACTTCAATGCACGGTTCTGGAATTCCAGACATCGAGATGGTGAGGGTGGAATTTAAAATTTTCTAAATTAAATTAAAAGAGGGTGAAATTCAGCAGCAGGAATTAATGCAAACAACAAAAGATACGATAGAAGACGCAGAGTGAACCTACATCTCTGCGCAATGCCGAAGAGTCAAGTCGTTTCGAAATAGCCTGGTCATCGTCGCTTCGAACCGCTCTACCTGAATGCGATCAAGTGGATTTATTTACCTCTGTTAGGTCAATTTGTGCAATTGACCTAACAGAAGTAAATATTTGTCCATATATAGATATTTATATATGTATTTATTATGTCCCTATAAGACTGTTTTCAATTCAGATGCTAGAGTTCTGCAACGTCTCACCGCTTTATCTAGTGGTTTAGCAATAGCACTGCTGATCACTGACTTCTTTCTTCTTTGCATTTATGCATGTGGTATTATTATCCGTCCACACGGATCTATATACGGATAGCAACTATCATTAACATGTCTATAGTGTATATATATATATATATATATATATATATATATATATACAGCCATTGCCTATAGACGTCGTCGATAACGAAGGTGCGTCGCAATCCTTTCGACGGGGTCTTAGTAGTTTGCATAAGTTAACCGGCTTCCTTACCCTAAAAACCGGAACACGATAGTGACAAGCACATTAGGTAAGGTGGTACCACCTAGTAGCCATGATGATAGTGACTCGCATAATCAATTGTTCGCCTCTTACGAACTGCTTGGCAGAACGACAGATGGTCTCCATTGTTATAAACCTAATTGTATAGCAGCGAGGTCTCGTTTAAAATTATTTGCGAGTTTCATAATATGCGGGCAAATTAGAGACGGTTTTCCAGTTTTACTGCGTTCATCACAGGTTGTTAAATCTCAATCGTATATATCCCGACGAAGAAACCCTTCACTGTGTTTGTTCTGCACTTGGCCGGTACTCGCCGTACACCGGTTCTTGGCTTCACGCCAGGAACTGTCTTAATTGATTGATTTAGTGAGCATCTACTAATATATTAAAATTATGTCATTCTATTGATGTTTAACTGAACTCAATTGCGAAAATATTTTTCAACGTGCTGAAAGCATTCCCCGGCTAAGTTCGGTTTGTTAGCGAAAAATATATCATCCGTTTTGCTTCCAATACCTATAAACGATGGTTATTTTTACGGATTAAATTGAATTCTTGAATTGATAAATGGACGCCTTTTAAGGAAAATTCTTAGGTTATCAGTGTAGCTTTTACATTCAGAAATACAGAGTTACTGTAGGTGCTCAACGATGAAATAAAATCGCTCCAGGATATTTTTTAAGCATTGACTTCTTATTGAGCATATGATAAAATAAAATGGCATATTTCTATGTTTTTCATGATATTATTGTGTGTCTGTTTTTCATAATTTATTCTTTAAGTACTCTACTACTGGTTTGAGTATTGTAAATAGTTAACAACTTTAAATCGTCACTTTTAGATACACATCTGTATATTAATTTTTTGAAGGAAAAGCTTTGGACCCCGTTTTAAGACAATTTCGCGAACGGTGGAGTATAAGCAATTAAAGCAAAGTTAAAGTTTACATTGTAGTGGACTGCAGAAACCTAATATTTTTAAATAATATGCATTAGAAATACATGATATTAATAAAAATAAACATTACACACACTAAATTCATGTGACATACATGATATTAGTTTCCTTCGTCTAAGTTATACATACCATGAAGCTATTAGTAGTACTTCATGATCATTGACGTGTATAATATTACCCACGTCAATGTTCATGATACACACACGTCTAACATTTTCTTTACGGCTAAAGTCAATTGTCAATTTAAAAGAGATTTTATTACTTAGTCTATGGTCAAATTTTGGACATAGGCGATCGCTTGTAAGTTTTAAGTAGCTTACATGCCCTTTAAAATAAGTGCTCTTTTTATAGGCCCGCTTGCACCAAAACTATGTATTTAATTGTATACTTTTAAGCTTTCGTGGCTTTTTTCCAAACGAATTATTAAAAATATCAGGAAAATCATTCATTAACTAATCGCGGTAAGATCCTGTTGATTTTTAATAATTCGTATGTATTTAACATCTTTTTAGAAAAAGTAAGGTCGATAAAACGCGGTAATGGAGATCCCATCATCATCATCTATCTAGCTAACCGACAAACCGGTGATTCGTGGTAAATTGGAAAGTCTATACACATTCGTCTCACTCTGCCTACGCACGATAATTATTTTACTTTTTTTTTAAATTAAAATAAAATTTTGTCAATTTACAATCTATTAGTTGTTACTCACGACTTTGTTCGCGCCACCCATAATCGTTACTTTTTACTGCTCGGTAGGGTAAAATTTGCCTATAATATGACTCCTAGATAGTGTAGATTTCTAATGGCAAAAGAATTTTTAAAATTGGTCTAGTAGTTTTTGAGTTTATCCGTTACAAACAAAAAATCAAAAATATAAATGTTTTTTCTTTATATTATTATTAGTAATTATAAATAATAGTAATAAGTATTAGTATAGATACGGAAATATTCATAGCTGATCAATAGTTTATATAAATTGTTTGACCGAGTTACGCTCGAGTGAAAATAAATTTCCCTAGGGATGAAATAATCTAGATTAATTAATGGGGTATGAGTGTCATCCCCTTTCATCTTACTGTCTAACTGTCCAAGTGACAAATTACTTACATACTGATAAACAAGTATAAGACTGATGTTCTATGCTCGAATCAGTTGTTTTTAGGATTTTGAACGTAGATAGGAAATAAAGGAATACTTATAGGTTCACTCGTATATCTATATCATATATGTCCATCCATCACTCTGCCACAGACTATTTGCTCCTGAACTACTGAATTTGGTACACATAATATGTTGCCAACATCCATCACTCTGCCACAGACTATTTGCTCATAAACTACTGAATTTGGTACACATAATATGTTACCCAAATGTGGGGTGGAACATAAATAATAATAATAATTTAAAAATTGGCGCATTTGGGTGTTAATTACAACATCAAAGAAAGGTTTTGCAAACTATATGGTGTGAACTAACAAATGAAAGGGCTTACTGTGAGTTCTCGAATATTCGTTTTTTCAAATTTTGAGACAAATATTTGTGATTTAATTTACAAAATAGACGCAAATCGACACTTTGTCTCCCATAATTTTTAAAAACATACTGAAAATATTTCTTTACCCATAGATTTCAGGAAAACCTGTAACATTTCTATTGTATTTAAAGTAATGAACTCAGATAATCCTGTGGGGAACTCTCTCCACTCAAGTTTATCCCGTAATTTTTCGTTTTTTTTAATAGCTCATTGTGTTTACTATTCTCTCACCTATATGAAAGCGGACACGAGGATTAAGGAAAGGGTAATGAGATTATGAGAATTATTTCTTGCTTTAAAAAAGTCTATATTGCTCTATATCCTATCGGAAAATATCTTCAAATATACGTATGTATAATTTAAATTTTTAGTATTAAATCAATCGAAAAATCTCAAGTGAAGTGAAATGGGTGACAACTAAATATAGCGTGGTTTTTAAAATTAATATTTTAACTAACGGTGATACGTTAGTTTTTCAAGACAATGGCAATCTCTTAATGACGCAGGATGAATGATGAAATGAATGATAGAATAGAGTATAAAAAAGTATCTTCACTTCCATATCCCGAAGAGGAGCCGAAGATATTTAGCCCCACAATGTGGTAGGTGGCCAACCTATTTTCTATTATTATTTCTTTATTCAGTAATAATCTGAATAAAAAAAAAAACAAATAAAAAAGTCAAACGGCAATGTGGATGCCGTTGTCAAATTATCGCGTTAAGTCATGGCTACACCTACGTTGAACGTCCAAAATCGCGATAATTAACGGCATTTTCCTTTTTTACAAAACGACGCAGAAACAATTAAAAGTGCTCATAGAAAGTTTTTGGATAAACAACATTATTTTTACAAAAATAAAGTTATTCATATATTGGTTGTTTTTTGAACTCTTAGAAAAGTCCAACCTTTGATTTGAAGTGAAGACCAAATATAATATCAAGAACATATCAAGAAGGATATATTATATAACGACGGTGTTTATAAAATAACATTGCATCATTGAGGTGAATAGAGAATTTTTATAAAACAAAAAGTATTACCTGATATTCGAACCTATCCTGACTTCTGGCCACCTAGACCTTCGTAATGGTTGTATGAGTTTCTTCATCAATTTAATTTGACGCAATCAAATTAAATATATATATATATATATATATATATATATATATATATATATATATATATATATAGTAGAGTAAGTAAATAGGTACATGGCCTGAAATAACGGATGAAAAATATTTTATCCTACAGATTTTTTTATAATTTTTTAAAATTTTATGCCGCAGATGAAGTTGCGAACTTCAGCTACGTATAAAATTTTATGACGCAAATGAAGTCGCGAACTTCAGCTACTTGTAAATAACCCTTCATCGCAAAAGACGCATATATATATATATATATATATATATATATATATATATATATATATATATATATATATATAAAGCTGAAATTTTCACATATTATGTATTTCCATTGCCACTGTAACAACAAATACTAAAAATAAAAAAATAAAAATATTAAGGGGGGTCCCCCATACAATAAACGTGTTTATTTCATATTTTTTGCTCAATATTAATAACAGTAACAGGAAGACAGAACAAGACAGAACAAAAACAATTTCTACTACGTTGCGTACAAGAACACCGGAAAATTTATCCCGACTGTAACAAACAAACATTAAAAAGAAAATTTGAACAATAATATATTTTTTTACGTATTTAAGTGAATAATATACTATTTGGGTTTATTAGAGTTTTAATTAAGTAATAAAAATTTAATTCTTAATTTTTTTCAATAGTAGGTCGGTACAAAATTTTATATCAAAACTTTGGCATCAAATCGGCACGGGTTATCATTGTCCAATCGCAATAATATTTATTATTTGAGTCAATAAGGTCAAAAGGAATAAAATGAGAGGGTATGCATATTTAATTTCGCGAAAAATTTTTTTTACCTTGTGTCTTGGGACACCCTAATATATATATATATATATATATATATATATATATATATATATATATATATATATATATATATATATATATATATATATATATATATATATATATATATATATATATATATATATATATATATATATAATTACTATTTTATATATAATATATTATATATATATATATATATATATATATATATATATATATAATTACTATTTTTAATTAATTATAAATATTACATTCTAAAACGATCATTAAAATGTTTCGTTAGTCAATAAAATACGACCTTAATTTTAACAGATTTTTTATATCTTAAATTTTATGCCGAGATGAAGTTGCGAACTTCAGCTACGTATAAAAGTTTATGACGCAAATGAAGTCGCAAACTTCAGCTACGACGCATATATATATATATATATATATATATATATATATATATATATATATATATATATATATATATATATATATATATATATATATATATATATTATATATATATATATATATATATATATATATATATATATATATATAAAGCTGAAATTTTCACATATTATATATTTCCATTGCCACTGTAACAACAAATACTAAAGATAAAAAAATGAAAATATTAAGGGGGTCCCCCATACAATAAACCTGTTTATTTCATATTTTTTGCTCAATATTAATAACAGTAACAGGAAGACGCTTAAAATTTTCTTATTATTCTTATTATAGTAAGTATGATATAAATATATCTTATTATAGTAAATATAGATAATTAAAATAAATAATTAAATAAAAATAAAGTAAATATTAAAGGAGGGCTCCTATACAACAAACATAGTTTTTTAAGCAATTTTTTTTCGATCGATGGTTTTTTAGGTATACATACAACAAATGTTTTTTTCTTTTATAGATGATGGTAAGGAACCCTTCATGCGCGAGTCCGACTCGCACATGGCCGGTTTTTTTACATATGTATAACTAGCAAGAGCATTTTTGCAGTAGCATTGCGCCCGTCACTATAGGCACGATGCGATGCAATGCGATGTCGCTAAAATGCTCTTTCAAAATATAATAAAACTTGTTGACCCGGCAAACGGTGTTCTGTCTTTTTAATTACCTTATTTTTTTATCTTTTCTCACCTTTTAAACCTTCCCTGGACTTAAACAATTAATTCAAAACCAAAATTAGCCAAATCGGTTCAGCCGTTCTCGAGTAGTAGTAAGACTAACGGACAGCAATTGATTTTTATATATATGGATATGTTATTGTAATACACGCAATGGAGAAGTCTATTACTCTTATCCACAGTGCACAAAATTGCAGGAGTTATATTTTTTAGGTTTATTCAGTATGACGTATTGAATGTAAATACACAAAATACTAACAAATTAGGGCGGAAGTACTGCATTTTTGCGAAACAGTTGGGGTATATCTCCGTAGCCACCAACTTGTGGTCAAAAATGGCAACGAACGTATAATAGATATCTATTTAAATTTACCACCTTTTTGTGAAATATTTTTTAATAATTACCATTAACGACTTAAAATATTATTACTATTTGACTTTTTTATACTTTTTATTATTTTCTGTTTTACGAAAAACCTTTTTCAAAAATAGTTTTTACAAAGTGGCGGCACTTCGGCCTCCTTATTTTATAAGTATTCTGTGCATTCAGTAGGTCATAATGAATTGTAAGTAAATTGTATTACGCCTATTGTAAGTAAATTGTATTATGCATATAACCTTTCCACAAGCGCAAGCAATAAGTTGACATAGTTTCATCTTAATCAAATCAACAGTATGTCAGTGCATTAAATACGAACAAACAAATATTGATTTTTATACCTATACGGTGAGTAAAAACCCTGTCCGATCTTTAGAGGCAAGATTTGGCGGCTTATAAGATCTTATATGTGTAATTAATAATTATCTTTTTGAATATTGACAAATACTGTGATCATAATATTTCTAAATGTTACTAATGACTACACATATTACAAAGTACTCTGTGGACTACACAAGGTCGCCATTACGGCTGTACGACGTGACGCTTGGTGTTGTCCAGTTTAAGATATTTGCTAATTTTTGGGAAAATGAAAAGGATAAACACAAAAGTGTTTTAAAATACCATAATATTTTTACTTTTATGTATGGAACCATTTTTCATTACTTTTTTAATCATATTGTCGTGTAAGACTACTTTTCACCGTTTCCAGCGGCTGTTACTCATCTATAAAATTTGCTTTCTACTGATGAAATTTTTCAAAATTGTTTTTTTTTATAGCATAAGATAGGGAACAAGCAGATGAATCTCTTAATGGAAAGAGTCGATAGGTGTTGGTGATAGAAGGGTGAAAATTAAGGGTTGTACGTATTTTAAAGTCCCATTATAAAAAAGTAAAAAATTAAAAATTTTGTCCAAAAAAATAAAAAAAATCCTTTTCCTTAATAAATTGAAAAATAAGTAGTAGCCGATTCTCAGACCTACTGAATATGCATATAAAATTTCATAAAAATTACTCGAGCCGTTTCGGAGGAGTATGGTAACTAACATTGTGACACGAGAATTTTATATATCTATACATATAATAAAATCGTAGGAAAGTCAAAACTGTACATTGAATATTTTTTTAAACGAATACTTGAGGCGTGATCTACATTAGATATCAAAGCCAAAAATATAGTTTTTAGAATTTTTGTCTGTTTGTCTGTATGTATGTTTGGGGTAAACTCGAAAGTAATGCATGGATTTACTTCAAATTTTGCATGAATATTACATATAGGCTATATATTATCATCTACGGGGGAGGAGCTGTGCGCCGGCGGAGTAAACGAAGTCCGCGCGGACGAAGTCGTGGGCAACAGCTAGTATATATATTCTCTGGTACATAGTGCGTTAAACTCTTTGAAAAAAATATCTAAAATATTAATATAATATCTAAAATAAATAATATTCTTTTTTCAAAATTGCATACTATTACAGCCACTGAGATTCAAACAGTACTGACTAATTGGATCGTTTATTACGGCATAAAAATCTAATGAGGTCTGACGCAACGCTTCACGGTTTTATATTCAGTTATTTTATCGTATAAGAGAAGATGTAAATCGTAAATTATGAACAGTCATGAAATTCATAGCGCAATTTCATGGGTCTGTGAATTTGAATAAAAAAAATTAAGAAATATAAGATACATACATATAAAACCGATTTTTTGTATTATAAAAAGAATTGTATTATAAGATAGATTTATTGTATTATAAGATAGTAAACAAGCAAAGGCTCCCCAAAATAAAATATTGAGCCTCATTTTTCCTCATTTTTCATGAACCTTATCCAACCCAGAAAGCTTAGCTCCTTATTGACCTATTGACTCCTTCCAGATTTTTTTACATTTTGAGATGAAAAGCAAAACAAACGAATGGTTAATAGAACGATGTCCGTATTAATAAAGCATAGATGTCAAGAAAGAGTCAAATGGTGCGAAATCAGATAAATAATTGAAGCACATACATAAAAGTCTTAACACTTACTAATATTGTAAAGGTGAAAGTTTGTCTGTCTGTCTGTTACGTTTCCACTGTTAAATCGCTTAACCAATATTCATGCAATTTAGCAAAATGATAATTAAAGGCCCAGGGTCAAACACAGGCTTAAGAAAGATAAGCCCCAAAGTTATTTAATAGAGGATACAATATTGTATGAAACCCGTACTAATATTGTAAATGCGAAGTTACGGTTCACGACTTAGCCGTTTTCGATGAAATTTAGCATGGAAATAGTTGAAGATCCGGCTTCAAACAAAGGTTACTTTGTTTTCAAAAATCAACCCCTTGGGGATAAAAGTTTTTATGAAAATAGATGACATGTTAATCTTTTCGCAGGCAAGGCTGTGCGGGACAGCTAGTTGGAAATATATTTAAAGGAGAATGATGAGGCTCCATACAAGTTTGGCCTAAAACGCAACACATGATGATAGCTGCTTACCTTATTGTAATATATTATTAATTTCTTCTGAAATTTAAATTGTATCATGGACACTTTTTATAATACTTAAATTGACGAAACGCCTTCAAAGATTAATATTACTTGAATTTACAATTGTTGCATTCCATTTTAAGCCACCCACATTGCAATTTATCGTCAACATAAATATAATTCATTTTTGTATCACTAACCATGAAGATTATTTGATTATAACCACTTAAAAGTTACAAAACGATATAACTGTTGTTTACAATTACCACAGACCAATTAGATACTACGTAACAATTACATTAAAATATTTGTCACTTGTTCACAGTGTAAATAGATGACACTTATTTTTTTTGTTTCTTTCGGATGATACTAAGAGTACTTGTTGATACAGCCTTCTATGTTATAGGTTTCGACTATAATAATAAATATTTTAATTTTTATACAACAGTTTTTTTTAATTTTGCGTCTTACATATCCGACATGTTTATAATTTATTTTGGTTGGCCAAAAATAAAAGAAAGTGTTAATTTTAAGGCAGAAAAGAAAAATCTTTGCTTGATTTATAAATAAGAAAAAGCGTACAAGTTTGATGACTTGTAAAATTAAAATCCTTTAAAAATTGACTTGCTATTAAAAAGTGTCCGTTGATTTCTAATATTAACTTATTGTAAATTAAATTAATTTAATATTTTCGGGTGATGCTATATTCTTGTAGCCCTTTTAGGCCGAACAAAACACCAAATATTTGAGATCAAAGTGGCCTGTTGGCGAACAGGAAACTTTGATCTTCGCCAATTTCAAATGTAAGGACCGAATATATAAATCATATACAACCCGGAAAACCTTTTCTGATATATTATGTATCCAGAAATGCCTTAAATATCTCACATATACATTTTCCTCAACTATTTCCAAGCTCGGATAACCTTACCTTCTTTAATTCGATCGTCAAGATCTAATGATCGAAAACATTCCACTTCACGATTTTATATTTATTTTGTAATATCGTATAATAGAAGTTATAAATCTTTAATTGTAAACAATCATTAAATTTATAATGAAAACGAAACTATGAGCTGTTATGAAAGCTTCGCGCTCGTTATCGTTAAACTTTTGGAAGAAGCTTGTGGTGAAGTTGGACATTTATACAAACTTTAATAAGTCTATAATTAATTGATGAATTAGGTACGTTTCACACCAACCGGCTTGCATCGGTCAGACCGGCCGGAACGGTGCGTACGCATCCTGCAGAGGCAGTACGCGTGCGTACGGATACCGTACACGTGTCGCGGCAGCTGTCCGTACCAACAATACCCATAGCTCAAAAACTACTGAACTGATTTTGATGAAACGTAAACTGTTCCCTTATTTGGAATATTCTGATATAAATCAAGTAGAATTTACCCTAAATAGATCATCAAATATTATCCAATTCCAATAATAAATCATATATACATGTCTATCTCCGGTTTCTAGTGGATCTTAACCCATCAAAGCGTTTAAAGTTGCGGGAAAACTATATATATATATATATATATATATATATATATATATATATATATATATATATATATATATATATATATATATATATATATATATATATATACATTAGCTCAAACAAAATATAAATCACAACACGGTACACGACAACGGTATAGTGACAAAAATTGATGCTGTTGCGGCAGGAATAGTATAATAATAAGTATAGTATATATATGAAAGTATCATATATAAGTATATATATGAAATGTCTCGCAGAACGGCAGATGATCTATTCTTTAAAGGCGGTTCGGACAAACAAGCCATTTTTACCCGATTGCAGCACGATTTAACGGTAAAGACACGCCTCTTTCGCCTTTCGATGACGACTGAAAAAGTACCGAAATCATGAAAACGTGCAGCCTGTGCCCAACAAAAGGCAGTTGAGCCGAGCCCGCCAACTATAGGCCAATTTCAGTCACGTCCATATTGTACAAGACTATGGAGCGTGTACTGAACAGCAGACTAATGGCACACCTAGAAGCGAACGATCTACTCAGTGACTGCCAATACGGGTTTCGCCGAAATCGGTCCATTGGGGATCTATCTAGCGCATGCTACCTACATCTTGAGCACGGTTATCGAGAATCATGGTGAAATACTAGCTGTCTCCTTTGATATCTCGAATGCCTTTGACAGGGTCTGGCATAATAGTCTTATTGGAAAACTTCCATCGTATAGTCTGCCTACTGGTCTCTGCGTCTGGATCTCAGATTTTCTGAGTGATTGATCGATTAGAGTAGTCATCGATGGCTGCTCGTCCGACCAAATGGCTATAAATGCCGGAGTCCCTCAGGGATCAGTTCTCTTCGCAACTCTATTCCTGCTACACATTAACAATCTGCTGAAGCCCGATATCTATGGGTATGCAGACGATAGCACCGTTGTGGAGAGTTACGTATCCAGCGCGCGAGCCAGTGCGGTGCAAATCCGGTCTCTCAGAGAGGCAATAGTCGATCGTATGAACCAGTCCTTGCATGCAGTCTCCGATTGGGACAGTGCCAATCTGGTCAAATTTAATGCGGCGAAGGCCCAAGCGTGTCTATTCTCCGCTAAATCGAGTCTAATCCAACTATCTCCGTTTTTACAGGGTGTTCGTACCAATAACTGACCACCTCGAGCTACTTGGTATCACCCTAACGCCTGCTCTCAACTTTGGTTTGTACATTGAATCTACAGCCCAAGTTGCCCAAAAAAGCTTAGTATTCTGGCGAAAGTGACACAGTATTTCAGCCCGGGAGAGTTTCTCAAACTTTATCAAGCACAAGTCCATTTGTGCATGGTATACTGCTCTCATATCTGGGATGGATCCGCCAAATACCAGCTGGTGACACTTGAGGCGATATAGAGGCATGTTAAGAGGCTCATAAACGACGATGATCTGGTAGGCAAAAAACTCCAGAGCTCATCTAATCAGCTCTATTATAAGACCCTGGAAATTGTCTAGCACCAGATGTTTGTTAAAACAGAACATAGGATCCCAAACTCGATAGGTTTATCTTGTTTAGTTTAGAAGTTTCTATGTGTACCTTCCAATTCCATGATCTGATATAAGACAAAAAAAATCATACAGCACCAAATTGTTTGCCAAAACAAACCGAATTAGTCCCCACTTAATGGGTTAACCTGGTTTAGATTAGGAGTTCTCGGGTACAGCTCTATCATAAGGCACTGGAAGCCGTTCCGCTCCAAAGTCCTTACAATAACGAATCAAACGACACTAAAGTCAATAATGTTACTCTACTTTATTTCAAAGTTCCCATAACGAACTAGAAATCATCTAGCACTAGAGTGTTTGTCGAAACAGAACAAATGAGTATAATTTCGATTAGTTTATCTATTTAGTTTAGGAGTTCTCATGGTTATCTTCCAGTTCCATCATCAGGTCCTGAAAATCATCCAGCACTAAGGTATGTGCCAATACAAGACAATTAAGTTCTAATTCAAAATCATTACCTCGTTTAGTTTAGGAGTTCATTGTAGTTGCATTTTGAATCTGGATTCTTAAAGTTCCAGTGTCACTTTTTCGGCTCAATTAACAGAGTCTTATCATGACGAAAAAGATTTTACTGTAACAAATGAAACGATTCCAAATTCCACTATATTAGCAATTTCTATCTGTGAGTTACAACGGCACTCTTACGACTCTATCTTGACAATCTTATCTCTTTCTACATTCTACGCCTGAGTTTCGGTAGTAGGCTACTTTCTCAGCTCCATCTTCAGATCCTCGTCATCATGAGGACTAATCAAACTTAGTACTTGTAGAAATAAGACCAATGGGTCCAAACAAGGTTGTCTTATTCAAACTCTGCATCAGAGAGTACGTCCAGGCTACATCACGAGCTCCCTTGGAAGGTACCATAGTATTGTAGTGTCACTGAGCTTTCACAAGTCTGCAAAGTTTTTCTAGAAACGGATATCAGAAAGTCGTTTAAAAGGTGGCAATATTTAGAAAATCTGTTATTTACATACAAAAATTGCCAGTTAAATAGATGCTGATGATCTTCGAATAAGGACCTTAAAGTATCAGGGCAAGGTTACAATGTATTTGCAATATCAATAAAGTAACAGAATACAAAATTTAGTATTGATAAAGCCTCAACAAGTTGCTTAATTTCATTCATCAATTTGAAAAGAGCTGGTGAACTTGAAACGGCTGAACAGATTGTATTGAATGCAATATAAATAAATAGCTAAGAACCGTCTCGCAAAACAGGGCTTTTAATTAAAAAAAACTGCAACCAAATCGGACTATCCGCCTGACCACTACGATGCCACGGACAGACACACAGATATACACATACACAGATACACAGACACACAGATACACACCTAAAACTTATAACACCCCTCGTTTCTGCTTCGGGGATTAAAAAAGAATATGAAATTTGACACTGTTAAAGTATGCATAGTGTCGAAAGCTAATATTTTTATCTTATATACAAAAGTCTGTTTTCAAACTAAGAAGATATTTTATGGTTTAATCAATGGTCGAATTTCGGCCAGGGAGCGATCGCTAAAACAACAGAAAAGTCACAACTAAAAATGTTTCAGGGACTATTATTCTATATAGGGATCATATACTATATAGGGATCAGGGACTTCAATAGTACATAGGTATAAAACTAACATTTGAGACTAATGTTTGTGATTTTGCACAAGCGAATGGAAATACTAAAGGGATTGAGACTACGGTCATTGCGATTCGTTTGCAGTATAAACACTGAATGGAGAATCTCGCCATTAATACGTGTAGTCGTACAGGAACTATTAGGTATAATACGCAGTTTAATTTATCGTGCTGCAGGATTCTGTGAGACAGATGTCGTGTTATCTGCTATTTTAAGCATTCATATTTTTCACATCCCGCTATAGGAAGTTACTGATTTCACCCCGATTTTCCAAAATCGAGTTTTCACCATATCTCCGTTTTGAGGACCTAGGTACCTTTTCTCATTATTTTCACAATGACGTAAGTTGTTCGTATGTGTGTATCTATGTTTGTGTACGTGTGTTTATATTAATTACACATAAATTTCATGATTCCAGGTTAACGGGCTTATAGCTTCTAATCCCCTTACGAAATCGCTAAATATTTCTGAATCACTAATTTACCCCGTGTTGGTTCCGGCTCCTTTGAAGAATAGGCCAACTGTTGTTCTGCCAGGCAGGTCGTAAAAGGCGACCGGGTGGCTATGCGCGTCACTACCATCGTAACTACTAGGTGGTAGAGTTCTGCATCATCTCGCCCGGGTCTGGTACCACCGCCTTACCTATTCCTGCCGCAATAGGGTCAATGCTTGTCACTGTCGTGCTCCGGTTTGGAGGGTAAGGTAGCCGGTATACTTATGCATGTGGCATTAGACCTCGTCTCAAGATAGTAACGCACCATTAACATCTTTGGTGTCTATAGGCGATGGTTGACTCTTTCCATAAGGAGACCCATCTGCTTGTTTGCTATCTTATGATATAAAAAAAATATGCGACATAAACGGTCATATCTTTTGATCGAGTTTTTTTTTGTGATGTAACTAAACATTTACAGTTTTCAGAATTTCCGCTTTACATATCATGTTGTACGACATTGCTTCTTGCTAAATTTCAAAACTCTAGATCAACGAGAAGTACCATATAGGTTTTGATTCCCTTTTGAAATAAAAAAAAATCGCAAAATATGTGACATAAATAATAAACATAAATAAATAGACATGCGACATAAATCTTTAGATCGCTATGATTTTATGATTATGATGATTTTATGATTTACAAATTTGATTTTTGCACAGCTAAGAGACATCGAGTATTTGATATCAATTTCAACTTGTCATCTCTACGGTTTCTTGAGAAAATGGGTCTTGACAGACGGACAGACTGACAACGAAGTGATTCTATATGGTTTCCATTTTTTCTTGTGAGGCACGGAACCCATAAATTAAAAATATCAATAGATGACCTATATTTTGTTCATCTAATAATACATACTAGGTACTATTATTATGCTAAAGTCTGTCTGTCTGTAACGCTTTCATTGCTAAACTGCTGAACTGACTTTGATTAAATTTGGCGTAGAGAAAGTTGAACATCCGTGGTCAAACATCGGTTGTTTTTTTCCAAAAGCAATATTAAAGGGGCTGAAATATGAGATAAAAGTTTGTGTGAAAAACTATGTTGATAGACCGGGATCCCTGGAACAAACGTTTTTTTTTTATTACTAACAAGCTGAATTTTTGTGGACAGCTTCGTTTTGAAGAGACAACCATCTTTTCTATCTTCGAAAAATCTCAAATTTGGTAGATAATAAAGTTATGGGGCTTTGAAAATTTTGATTCGGTGAAGGAAAAATATTTATTAATAACAATAAAAAAGACGTGTGGCACTCGGAGACTGCCGCGGTAAAGCTATTGCATAGCATTTTTTATCAACTTATGCAATTACAATTATATATTTATTTTATTTATGCAGTATTTTTTTCTTTGTTTTTTTTTCTTTTATTAAATAAATGAGATGTTAATATTGTTCAAAATATTTTTATTATCTTTCAATACATGTCGGTTCTTCAGGAATATTTAATAAATACACTTTGTTTATTCATATTTAAAACACTTTGCGAATTATACGAGTACAGATATTCACTGTTCTACGTAGATGATAAATACCAATACACCTATATACTTTCTCACAAACAGCTGATTACGGTAGTTTTCCAATACAACCAATGCCATCTAAAGGCGGGTTGCTGAACTAAAGAGACAAGCGTGATATTTCAAAAAGTCATTAAAAGTTCTGGTATTTATCGATAGATGGAAAAACTAAAAAGTATCACCGCTGTGCCGGTCGGAATGGGGGGTGTTAGGTTTTTTTCGTTACGGAATTTCTGCATTCGGTCTCCACGCTCAAGGCCCGCGACAGAAGCTATGCAATAGCTTAATTATTTTTTGACTTAAATCGATTGATTATATTATGGGAAACACGATGAAACTTTTATCCTACACATTCGATGGTTTTTCTGGCGAGTCCTCCACTCTAAAGTTTCAGAATTATGAGATGTTTAAATTGATATCAATCAATTTAATAACAACCTAATTTTCTCACAACAGCTTGTTAATTATTATTGTTATTCAAAGGTAACATTGTCTAAAGTTTTCTTTTTTATCTATCTTTTAGATATATTTTAGATTTTAGCGATGGTTGTATCGTCAAAACGAAGCTGTTCACAAAAATTCAGCTTGTTAGTAATCAAAAAAAGTTTATTCCAGGGATCCCGGTCGATGATGTCTAAACTATGTCAATTTTTTTCATTCAAACTGTCATCCGATTCGCGGGTGAAACTGCGCTGGACAGTTAGGACGTAATAATGGGTGAATGTTAAAATTAGCCGTTGCAAGACTTGTTTATTACTTACGCTGTTTTATGGTGGTTACAAACACAAGTGAGTTTTTAGAAGCGTCGTAAATTAAATAAATACATAAAACTCACTCAAAATAAGTAAACACTAGGGAATTAAAGATCATTTAATTGTATCGTGACGGTGCTGTGACCTTATGTGATATCAAATATCGCAAACGTAATGTGGAATATAACCTTTTAAAATATAGCCTTTTAACTGACTTCCCAAAGGAGTCTTGTCAATTCGGTTGTATGTTTATGAATTGATAATTCTTTCTTTGTTTGGGAGAGTGTATACTTTCCATTCAAAGAGGCCCAGACCAACACTGTTTACCCTAAGCGGGATGGGTTTATCAGTTCCTCGGCTGGAGGTGTGTGTGGTAATACCCATCGATACTTTTACCAATTTTAGCGATTGTCGTTTATTATTTGCCATAGCTAGCCTCGACAGCCTCGTGTGTTTTTCCGAGGCACGAAGAACTCGATACTAGACTCCAGATTGCTACTGATATTGTTCAAGGTCAAATAAAATGCCAATAAAATTTTGTCTGATCGAATAGAACCGTAACCGCGTGGGTTGAGCCAAACAAGCTAGCCACAAGAGCAACAATGCAGTCAAGTACAAAATTTATAACTTTTAATTCATTTCACTCGGGTCTTTTCATCACTGCCATATCAAAATCCAAATTTATAAATGTCTTGTTCAAATAAACTTTTACAGGCGCTTTAAACGAGTCGACATTTGGTTATAATTATTACCAGATCAGAACGCGACCACAAATTGAGAAGATCCTGCCACAAATTTAGAAACTCAGCCGGCTTGTCTTTTTCATTTACATTTTTCATAAATAGGTATAATATATTCAATGTACAATGTTAATTCTGTTACGATAATTAGTATGGCAAGCAATTATTCCTAAGCTTTTTGTCTCCAAAATAATCTGATTACTAATAGTCTATTCGACAAGTTGAGCATGGTCTAGAATAGAGATACCGCTCTTAGAATTATGTGCGATAGCTCATTGGATCCGGAATGATGCTTAGAAAAATGTGCTAAAAGCGTGTATTAGCAAATAAAAATTCTAAAAGTTATAAACAATTAAAGATGAAAAAAAGGCATTTCGTTTTTTGACAATATTTCATAAACTCTTACTATATTTAAGAAATGTCAAAAAAAAAGATGCGGAAAGAGGAGAAAATTTCCAAAAAAAAATCAGCTCCCGGAACTCTATCTGCATTATTTATAATTTTAATTTAACGCTGAAAATGGGAAAATTGTTAGGTCGCGCGCGCGGCCTGAAAAGTGAGTACGACACATAAATTAATTTATTTAGGGTATTGAATATTCTTTTTTAGATTGAAAAAAAAAATGTATTCTGAACACTATAAACAATTTATTGCCGTTGGAAATTTTATTTAAAGTTAATTTTTCAACAAGTTAAACGATTGTTAACTAACAATATTCTCAATGATGAAGATCAACAATAGTAAATGAAAAAAAAAGTTTGAATAATTGGAAAAATTTTTCGCTTCGTAGAGCCTTTCTTATAAACATAGTTAACAAGATCACAAAGTACAATTTTTGTACTTGAACAAAAACTTTACCGGTGGGAGGGATGCGCTGTGCCGCGCTCTCGGCTGCATGGCTACCACCATCTTGCTTATTTCTCCCGTGAAACAGGTTTGCTGTGTTTCGGAGAGAAGGGCAAGACAGGCAGTGTAATTACTGGCACCGAGACTTAACACCTTATGTCTAAGGATAGGCAACACATGAATGGAATACCTGGGCTAGTTCCAGCCCAGGTATCCCATTTTGTTCATTGGCGACGTCGAGAACTTACCATCAGGTGGCACGTCTGCCAGTTTTCCTATATTAATAACATAAAAAAACTGAAAAATCCACGTAATGGTAAAATCTTTTTTTTCTTAATCATCATACAATCGTTTTTTTATTAATAGTAATACTAATAATAACTATAACTATACTAATAATAAGGTTTTAATTGATATGCAAAACAACAAATTTCCCGCCATTAAAAATTAACAAATTGATTAATTCAATTTTTTTTTATTATACCTGATATTACTTTGGAAGTAAAGACCCTTATAGTTATATTGATTTATATAGCGAAATACTGCTTTCATCAATTACGTTGAACGGGGCGAGATGAATCCCGTAACGCACCGTAATCGCCCGGCCACGCGAACCGGCGATGGCGGCTGCGGCGCGGCGGGCGATCCGAAAACTATCGCGCGCGAGAATTTTCAGGCCACGGGAAGTTGCGTCCTCCGCAGCGACTGGTATAGTCCGAGAGCAAGATGACTTTTTCAACTTTATCTCGATATTGCTTGGAGGGGAGTAGTTTTATACTTCACCACTTACTATTTGGAAGAGAATATGTAGTACATGATTTAAATAAGAATCGGGGTATAGTATAGACGTTGAATTTCACAAGAAGTATGAGAAATACGTACTATATCAAGACACATTTTTGGAATGAGTGACGAAACTTGAAACCTTTGATTTATAGTGTTGTTGCTTGGTAGTTAATTATCGATAAGGCTTCATTACCTCAATAAGTACAATACTATCAATAAACAGCAATGCAATCAACAGCATCGGTAATATTCATATTTGAAAAAATAAACTATTAAATATATCGAAACTATCGATAGTATTGCTATTTAATATTGCATCAATCACAATCACTATCGATAGTATCGATACTATCAAAACTATCTATAGTTAACTTTATTCTAATACTAACCAATGCTATCGATTGTACAAACTATGGATAGTATCGAATATATCGATAGTCAATGCAATATTGTCTAATAATACAATTGATAGAATCGATACTTTGTTTATCTCTAATGATTAATACTGTCGACGCGATTAATAGTTTATTTACTTGCAGCGTTCAATACTATCGATACTATCGACGTTATGGCGTTTCTAGATTAAAACTGTCAATTTTTTGGCGGCACTACTTATATTCTTATGAATATTCAACATTGTGGGAAGAAAGATTGTATCCTGGACTTCGTTTATACTTATGATGTATGACCAGACTTACAAATTACTGGCCTAGTAAGTATTTGAAAATTAAAGTTAAAATGTTCATAGTGTATTTTCTCGGCAACTCCAACTAAACCATTCTGGTTCCTAGACTATACGCTAAGGCCGCCGCCATGCTCTGTGCTAATTCATATATTTGTCTCACTCGCTCTCCGCGTCCCGCACCGCGCGCCCAATTCGCTTGTCAAAAATCGTCCGTCGCCCCGCCGGTCGCTGCGCCTCGTGGAATGTTTAGTACTTCCCTATATATTTGTTTCAGACGCCAGACCGCCGTTCATGCCGCGCTAAAAATCGCAAGCGCGAATTTCTCATGGCCAGGCCGTAAGGCAGTTTATTGTCGGATTCTAAAAAACCTCGTAACGCACCAGGAAGTTTTCAAAAATCGAAAAAGCAGCTAAGGTGTTAAAGAGTAACGAACTGCTCATTTTATTAAGCGTTTAATCAATGAGAGGACTTTACCCGGTTACATGAACGAAATTAGTCGGTATATCAATACCGGTTTGATTCCCTGAACAAAGGCGTTATAAAAGTAGCCTGCACAATTATTATTAATCACTTACGCTTTTTGTTATTGCGATGCCAAACACTATAACATTATGAATGTGTCATAAATTACAGAAATGCATAAAACCCGTGAGTAAACAGTGGGGGAGCTCCTGTTCATTCAATCGGCGCGTGTTAGAAACGAGCGTGGCCTTATAATAAAAATAAAGTTTACGGAGGCGAAGATCCATAATAAATCCCGTGCTATTCTTATACCGTAACTTTATAACTTTATTAAAAGACTTTTACGTTTAGATAAGTTAATTTAAGAGTCATTGATTCCATTAAAAACCTTTTGACATTGCTATTATAAGATACATTGTAGTTTTTTCGTTTTCCTTTTCCTTTCTCTTTTTTCAATATTTTCTTTTTTGTCAGTAGCTTTAAAGCACATTTATGTTTAGTTTTATTTACCACAATTTTCAGTCTTTGTTTACGAGATCTTTGTTTAAGATTGTAACCGTCGATCTTAATTGGAAGAAATCTTACTGCAAGATACCTAATTCACCTTTTATAATATTGAGTAACTATGTTTTATTGACATTTGCGTACGATTACCTAAGTTTAAATAGATTAAAAAAATATCTACATTTGTAATCCCAATGTGACAAAATAATTATGAACATATTATGACATTATATAATATAATTCTTCTGTTTTATGTGTATTTGACTGAATTCCTCCTAACGGCTGGACCGATTTTGATGATTTTTGTGTGCGATTCGAGAATCGTTTATTCACCTACCAGATTCACAACTGAACCTGGTAGGTGACGCTGCTATCGGATTCTTGTATTATGTAACGCTTCTAAGGCTAAATTACTGAACCAATCTTAATGTTATTTTGCAACAATATCGTTGAAGTTTTGGGTTAGCACATGTCTAACTTCTTTAAAAAAACACAGTAATGGGCTGAAATTGAAGATTAAAGCTTTGTATAAAAACTGTATCGCCAATATGTCACCACTCCCGTGCATCGGATGACGACTCAAAGTATGCCGGTTTTGGTTATCACTAGAAATAAAAGCGATAATCGTAAAAAGAGGCAATAGGTGATTACCACTTATTACGCCATCTGACATACCGGTAAATCATGGTGAACCGAAAAGTCTATGGACCTGCCTACCTCGCCAAATAACCGAAGTGACGATCCCTTTTACTTGAATCTTCTCATCGCTAGCTGACGCGTTTATATTGCAATTATATATTAAATCGCAACTGCCAATTACAGCGCCGTAAGTGTTATACATACAAACCCTGTGGTAATATTGATTTAACGTGAATACGTGAAATAATTTAATGCATTCAATTAGATTTGCGAAACTGCATATTACGAGTATGTAGATATGATTTTCATATTCAATTATACGTTCAATTCATAACGATTAGCTAGTTATTGTTTAATGTATTCAATATTTGTGGAAATTATTGTATTGTGAAAATCGCAGTTATATAAAATATACAATAAATAAAATATCGAACATTTTATAAACCAGTTTTATACTCGTATCGCTTATCGGTTAAATATAAATCTTAGATGTAATACTTATGCCATGGAAGTGGATGACAATATAAGTAGGTAATGGGAATAAAATTCAGTATCTCGATGTGCCCATCATTTTGGCTTTAGAGTGAAATCATTATCTCATTGTGCATTGTCACTAGAATTAATAATAATAGTAATATTCTGTAAATGCTCTTGTAGCGACGAGTCTCGACCAACATCTAAAGAAGCTCTTCCTACGATTCTGGATCAAGTGCCAGATGCAGAATGCAGCAGTATTAGGAACGGCACGTATTGTGAGGAAGTATCTTTCTCTGTCGCCCTGTCCACCGGCGGCTTAGCTGCAAAGTTCACGTCGGCGGAAATTCTATTTTTTCATACATATTTATTTTTATAATATTGTCATTGTATTGTGATTTTTGATTATTTTATATAAATAGGTATGTATTGATATAAAAAAGGTAAATAAAGTGATAAAAATAATTATAATTTCGGTCGCAATAGTAATAACTTTAAAATCTTAAATATCTAGTAAATAAATGAGTTATCCGTCATTATAAAATCGAAAAAGTAAAGGTACAGTTTCGTGCTGCCTATCCTTTACTGCTTGTAAGTCATTGACAATAGCCGTAAATCGGCAACTCTTACGGCCTGGCCTCGCGAATTTAGTGCTCGTGACAGCAGACGAAGCGTCTTCGTCTGAAACAAATGTATAGGAAAGTACTAAACATGCCACGCGGCGCGGCAACCGGTGGGGCGACCGTGACATTTTTCCGAAGGAATCGCGCGCGCGGCCGCGGACGCAGCGAACGAGTGAAATAAATGTATGAATCAGCACAGCGCATGCCACGGACTTTGGTGGTTGAAGTCTAGGAATCAAAACGGTTTAGTTATCGATGCAGCGAAATACACTATGAACATTTTAACTTTAATTTTCAAATACTTACTAGGCCAGTAATTTGTAAGTCTGGTTACCACATCATAAGTATAAACAACAATGTTCAGAGATATAATTTTTCTTTCTGCCTACAATGTTGATTATAAGTAGTGTTAAAAAAAATCGATAGTTTTAATCTAGAAACGCCATAATGCCAATAGTATCGATAGTATTGAACGCTGCAAGTAAATAAACTTTCGAGTGTGTCGATAGTAACAATCATTGGAGATATCGATTCTATCAATAGTATTGTTAGACAATATTGCATTGACTACGGATATATTCGATACTATCTATAGTTTGTACAATCGATAGCATCGGTCAGTATTAGAATAAAGTTGACTATCAATAGTTTTGATAATATCGATAGTAATTGTAATTAATGCAATATTAAATAGCAATACTATCGATAGTATCGATACTTTTGATAGTTTATTTTTTGATCATAAATATTATCGATTATATTGCTGTTTATTGATAGTATTGTACTTACTGAGGTAATGAAACTCTATCGACTCTGTGGACTATCAAACGGTAACACTATAAATCAAAGGTTTCGAATTTCGACACTCATTCCAAAAAATGGTCTTGTTATAATATGTATTACTTAAACTTCTTGTGAAATTTAACATCTATACTATACCCCGATTCTTATTTAAATCATGTACTACACATACTCTTCAAATAGTAGAGAAGTGTTGAAGTACAAAAACTACTCCCCTCCAAACAATATCGAGATAAAGTTGAAAAAGTCATCTTGCTCTCGGACTATACTGGTCGCGGCGGTTAACGCAAGTCCCTGTGGCTTGAAAATTCACGCCGCGCGAATTTTTGCCTCGCCCGCCGAGTCGTGCCGCTGCCGCTGGTTCGGGTGGCCGGGCGTTTACGCATGATATACTCTATCATGCGTATGCTGTATATATCATGTATATCATGCTATACCTATATAAAAACTTGTATCTCGAGGTGTACGCCATTTTGGACTTGAAGTGACATCATTATGTCACAGTTTAATCACCCGAATTACTAATAATAATAACGTTTTATTTGACGCACCTAATACCATAGACTTACTACTATTCTAAGCCTAATACATAAATTATACATAATATTAAGTTGCTAGTTATACAAATAAATATTAAAAGTAGTACTGGTGAATAATATGCTTAATATGTACACATATTTTTTTTATAGAAGAGGGGGCAAACGGACAGAAGGCTCACCTGATGGTGATTACCGCTGCCCATAGACAACTACACTACCAGAGGTCTTGTAATTGCGTTGCCGGCCTTTTAAGAATGAGTAAGCTCTTTTCTTGAAGGTCCCTAAGTCGTATGCATTTGGAAAAATTTCTGCCGATAGCTGGTTCCACAAAGGAGTGGTGCGGGGCAAAAATGCCTCGAGAATCGCACGGTTGTGGATTTCCAGACGTCGAGATGGTAAGGATGGAACTTCGAATTTTGTCGTGATGTCCGATGGTGAAATTCGGCAGCAGGAATTAATCCAAACAGGTCCTCGGAACATTCCCCATGGTAGAGCCGATAAAAGATGCAGAGTGATGCCACATCTCTACGTAACGCCAAAGAATCAAGCCGATTTGAAAGAGTCTCGTCCTTGACAATTCGAGCCGCCCTACGTTGAATTCGATCAAAAGGAAGGAGCTGGTACTGAGGAGCTCCCGCCCATAAATGAGAGCAGTACTCCATATGAGGCCGGATTTGCGCCTTATAAAGTAATAAGCGATGGGCCGGTGTGGAGTATTGCCTGGCCCTGCTGAGAACTCTCAGCTTTTTAGAGGCTAATTTAGCCTTGCCTTACAAGTGACCGCGGAACTGAACGTCGCTCGATATGTCGACTCCAAGTATTCCAATACTGGCTGTGGCTTTCAGGGAAGTATTTTCAAAACGAGGTGATACGACAAGGGGTGATTTTTTAGCGGTAAACGCGCAAACTTATGTCTTAATGGGGTTGAATTGGACCAAATTTAATCGACCCCACTCCGAAGCAACAGAAAGTTGTGCTTCAATTTCTGACACTAGTTTGTTCCGGCACTCGTTGACGTGTTCCCGAGAAACTCCGCTGCGGCCAGAGTATAGAGCATCGCTTGTATTGTCATCCGCATAACAATGAATGCTGCTCGATCGCAACATGTCATAAATGTGCAGAAGAAACAGCGTAGGCAATAGCACACAACCTTGAGGAACACCAGCATTGACGAGTTTAAGGTCAGAGCATGCGCCATCAACAACGACCCTTATACTCCGATCCGTCAGAAAACTGGTGATCCATTTGCACAATTTCTCAGGAAGCCCGTAGGATGGAAGCTTGGAAGAAGTGCCCTGTGCCATACCCGATCAAAGGCCTTCGCTATGTCCAAACTAACTGCCAATGCCTCTCCTTTATCGATGTGTTAAGTAAACCAGAAGATTACCAGCTGAGCGTCCACGACGGAAACCGTACTGGCGGTCACTAATCAGCTGGTGCTCCTAAAGATACCTCAGAAGCTGGCAGTTAATAATGGACCCCATTATTTTGGAGAATAAGGAGGTTATCGCTATAGGCCGATAGTTGGACGGGACCGATTGACCGCCTTTTTTAGGGATTGGGTGCACTAAAGCGCTCTTCTAAGTTATGGGCACGACGCCTTTTGAGTAAGAGATCCGGAATAAATGCGTTAAAACCGGTGCCAACTCTGGAGCACACATCTTTAGCACGATAGGAGAGATGCCATCAGGCCAAAAAATGAGCCTAAGAGATCAGCTTTCTCTTTTGCAGAATAGGCTAGAGAGCCATCGTCTTTGTGCAAAGGTGGAAAAGAGGGCATACAGAAATTACCTTGAACAGCTTTTGCTAGAGACCAGAACGCACGAGATCCCGAAGGAAGGCGAACTAGCCTCCCGCCAATTCTGCCAATGTGCACGGATTTTGCTTTAGCGTGGTTATTTTAAAAGACCTAGACGCATAATTGTACTCCTTTCTGAGTGTGCTGGTATTTACATCCTGAGGTGCCGATGCCGCGGCCCAGGCATGGTAGGATTCATGCTTTCGGCGTGAAGCCGTTTTGCATTGGTGACCAAACCATGACCAAACATATAAAACAAAGACGTGTTAGTTACACCATTTATAACTCAAGAACTATTTTTTATTATTTTTTTTTTATTTGTCCTTATCTGGAATAGAAAAATTTGTACACTTTAAAATATGATTTTTTTCAAAAAAAATCTTGCTGGTACGTCATTAAAGTACTTTTTTAAAATTTATATTTTATTTATATTTATTCTTAGATAAATAGTTGGTCTCGCTGTGCTTCTCAAGCGCCGCTAGACCAATCTATCTATGTATTTATACTAAATAAATAAATACTAAATTTATCTATGTATTTATTCTATAATATTATACTTATTGTCAAACGAAAAATTCAATTTTATAAGCTTTATAAGTTCGAAAAGATGTATATTTTTTGAAAATTATGATCAATTTTGATCATTTAAGACATTATTTGAGCTCAAATTTGTTTTATTAGCTACAACTGATAGGTTCAAAAATGTCGGAGTGTAAAAAAAAAGATATTCTAACAATTTTTGTGATTGATAAATCCCGAACGAATAAACTGATTTTAATCCGATTTACGGCATTTGACGTAGTTTTTAAATTGGAAGAGCTGGCTAGATTTTTAAATAAATCGGTATATTAGCCTGAAAGTTATTTTAAAAATATGAGGTAAGATTGCTGTAAGCAACGTAATTTTAATATTTGAAAGTTTGATTCGATTTTAATTTTTCAAACGGCTTTCGACGTAGTATTTTTAATTTTTGATAAGTTGATAAATTTCGAAGTTGTGCCGAAAAAAGCACTTTTTTTAATTTTTTCCTCTCGAACGGGTAACCGATTTTTATGCAATTTACGTATTAAGCGCAGGTTTTCAAGAAAAATAGCCAATTAGATTTTGTACTTAATTGGTAATTTATAAAAATATACTTTTTACGAATTTTTTTTGAGATTTTTCCAAATTTGTGAGGTTCAAATTTTTAGGAAGTCGAGGTTAAATAGGACCCAATTGAATTCCATCAATTGCGCTTCGAACGGTTACGCCGTTCAAAAGTAATGAGATGTTTACATACATACAACCATACACAAACACACACACATGCATATATACAGACATATTGACATCTTCGTGAAAATAGTAGGAAAAGGTTCCTGTGACCTCAAAACGTGAAGTTCAGATGAATTCTCGAAATTTTCGAAAATCGGCGCAAAATCAGTAACTTCCATATCTACATACGTAGCGAAAAGTTAAAAAATCGTTTATATGATGCAAGAAAAATGCGGCAAAACAAATCTATATACTATTAGGTGAAATAAAAACATTTGCCCCCCTTTTGGAAGACAGTTGTTGTTTTTCGCGAACTTTTTGTAGTTGTTGGCAATTGTTAGGACTGTAGAAATTTAACATTTTTACATAAAATGCGTTAGAACTACATTAAATTGATAAAAATAAACATTACACATATGACATTCATGTAACATACATGATAATATACAACCATAGAGAAATGATTGGTCTCGCGGCGCTTGACAAGATACCGCACTATCTAAAAACAACAACTCCGTGAACGCGGCAACTCGATACTGTAGTGTGTCAAAATCGATCCAGTCTGATACTGTAGACTGGACCGATTTTGACGGGACTTTCACTAGAAGATAGCTGATGTGATAGGGAGTAACTTAAGCTAGGTACTTTTTTTTCTATATTTTCCCACGCGGACGAAGTTGCGGGCTCAGCTCAGGCATATATGACAGTTAATAAATACGGAAATATTACTATTGCATTAAATATTATTAATTTTTGCATTTGTAACTAACACTTTTTTAACATTATAAGCGGAAATATAATATTTTCATAAAATTGTACATAATTAAACTTTAATTCAAATTAGTCTTGAAAGTTTTTAATTATATCTTGAAAAAGTTATTACAAACAAAACTAATTTTAATTTTATAGTTGAAGAGCTCATAAACACGTCACTCAGAGGCAACAGTGTACTTACTATATTTATTTCAGGTTTTGCTTGAGAAACGTAAAAATTTAAAAATTTTCTCATAAAATCCACAAATAAAGTTATTCATAATTTTATTATTAAAGTAAAAGACTGTAATAACATAAGTATCTTCACGCCCGTATTCCCGAAGAGTTAGGCTGAGGTACAACCAGTGCACCCACTATTAACCGAAGATACTTAGTCCTACAATGTGATAGGTGGCAAACCTATCGCTAACCGATCACTTTTTCAATCCCGGGCAAGGTTATTTTTATAAGAAAGGTGAAATAACGCATTTTTGCATTGCACGACCCGGGAATTGAACTCCGGACCTCGTGTGGTCAACACCGACACCGGACTACTAGACCATATAGGCGAAATTAAAAAGAGTTTGTAATAATAAGTAATTATTATAAAAACGAAAATATAACTGCGACCCGATCCGAAAAAAAATACAGCCTATATATTGCTTTCACAATTAGAATTAATCTAATCTCGATAAAGACTTCTATACACTAACGTACTAGACAAGGCATGCGCCGCGCCATTTGTGTTCCGCTAAAGTGCTGTCCGTGGACTTCATCTGCGTTAGAGCTCGTTGAATCAAATACGCAAGCGCCATGAAATTCACTGCGATTACAACCTTTTGGTCGCCACTAGACTCGGATTATACGCAATCTGACTTTAGCTGGACGATTTGTTATTAATTTATTTATTATTAATAGATTATAAAAAAATTCAGCTCTGCAGCGGATGTTAATAAAATGGATCACCACCTCTACTTAGCAAAGCTTCTTTAGTACGTAGTACATAAAAATCTCTGATTCTCAAGCCTAACTCCATCAAATCGTTTAGGCTACAACCATATCATAAAACATAAGCATGTTGTTTACGATAAATTAGTCCGGTCGTTTCTAGTAGGTATCGCAATATCTGCTAAGCATATTAAAGTGTTACTTAAAATTTGGTAAGTTCCTAGTCAACAGAGCCCAGCTGCAAAGTTCAATTTTTTAGGTGTGGGTAATGGGAACTTAAAAAATCTACTTCAAATTTATGTAGCAAGTCGGGTAACGGCAAAAATACTGCTATTGTGGTTGTAATAAGAGCGAGGGGACTAATATTCGCAATTTTCGGTCTTATAACTGATAGCAATGAATACTGTTAGCGGCACTCTATACAATTCCTATAAAATATACTTATTCCTTCTTTTTTTTTTAAAAACACAAAAGACTAGGAAGTTTACAGAAAGATAGAGAAAACCTAAAATAGATGTGTTAAACAATAGATGTGTTAGATGGATGGACAGCATAGGCGTAATAATATGTTCCTTTATATAGACACTCTACACATATGCTCTAAATATATGCGTAATATTGTATTTAGAGCCATTTACTAATATTTGCAATTTGCGGCATTAAGAAAGAAAAGCAAAATGAACCGACAGCATAGACTTTATAATAGGTGTCTTCATATAGACACTCTACACATGACTCTTAATACAAGCGCAATATTGCATTTAGAGCCGTGTATTAATCGCAATTTGCGGTATTATGAAAGAAAAACACTACGATCTAGGAAGTGTATAGAAAGATATATTTCTGTGCTAGATGAACGGATGACATAGGCTTAATAATAGATTCCTTAATATAGAGACTACACATGAATTTAAATATAAGCACAGTATTGTATTTAGAGTCATTTACTAATATTTGCAATTTGCGGCATTATGAAAGAAAAACAATGGAATAGGAAATGTACATAAAGATAGAGCCCGTGCTAAATGAACCGACAGCATAGGCTATTAATAGGTTTTTTCATATAGACACTCTACACATGACTCAAAATACAAGCGCAATATTGTATTTAGAGACATGTACTAATATATTCGCAATTGGCGGTATTATGAAAGAAAAACACTACAGTCTAGGAAGTATATAGAAAGATAGAGGCCTCTGCTGAATGAACGGACAGTGCAGCGTAGGCCTGATAATAGGTTCTTTTATATCGACACTCTACACATGACTCTAAATACAAGCGCAATATTGTGTTAAACGGACAGGCACTCTTTATATACTCGTACAAAATTCTAAACACGACATAACGTCGATTCCTTAATCTCTTAATAAATATTTTTTCGTCTGATTATGATTGGACCAAAAAGATTTACTCGCATTATTCCAATTTTTATTTTAACAGCGACGTGGGAAAGCTGTGCTAATCAGAGAAATTCTCTCATTAGCAAGTTATCAGAGAAAATAGTAGCACCAGTGACTAATCATGTGGGTATAAAGGCTAACGGGCTCTTTGAGTTTTCGTTATACGCAGTCCTTTTCCGAGTATAAGTTATTATATTTTTAATTTTTATTAGTATGTGAAAATTTTAAATCTCTATTTTACATTAGGTGAAATAAAAAATACACAGTTTCAAACACACATAATCAAATAATATATGCGAATGCGCACAACATAATTATGAAAATTCTCACGGCACGCAGTAACTTGAGAATAATTTAGGATGATATGGTATTATGTTAAAAAATGTATAAACGGTTGACGCTACGGGCCATCCCTGAAACTTCCCACTAAATTAAGGTATTTTAAGCTCAAAAGAGTAAAAAATATAAGCATAGATTTTTCAGTTTAAACATCTATTTTGTTAAAATTGGCAGTATATTAATTTTTGAAAAGCTGTATATTTGACAACGATGATGGCATTTAACTCAATTTTTGGGATCTAAAATATTGCTTTAGCTAAATAGGTTGAAAAATTGCGATGCTTTGTCAAAAAACATTTTATTGTTAATTTCCTTCATTGATAAATCCCAAACAAATTGACCGATTTTGATTAAATTAACGGTATTTGACGCAGTGTCAAAGGAGAAAAGCTGTTAAGATTTTTAAGTCAATCGGTACATTAACTTGAAAGTTATTAAAAAAATTAATAAATTTGCTAAAAACAACGTAATTTTAATATTTGAAAAGCTATAAGTTTTGAGAATTAGATTCGATTTTGATTTTTAAAACGTCATTTTACGTAAGTGGTTTTTTTAGCACTAAAATATCGTAGAACACCAAAAAATGATTTGTTGAAAAGTTATGACGAAAAAACACTTTTTTCAAAATTTTTCGTTGACGATTACTCCCAAACGGATAAACCGATATCGATGCAATTTAGGTATTAGACGTAGTTTTTTGAGGAATAGAGCTGATTAAATTTTTTTTGGTGTTTTTTTCAAAACGTCTCAAAATCTTCTGGACCGAATCGTTTCAAATTTTCAGGAAATCTAAGTTGAGCGAAATCCAATCAAATGCCATCAACCGCGTTTCGATCGGTTCAGCCGTTCAATAGTTATGGGATGTTTACATACACACATACACACACACATACAGACATACTGACGTCATCGTGAAAATAATCGGAAAAGATTCCTAAGACCTCGAAACGTGGACATCTGGTGAAAACTCGATTTTCGAAAATCGGGGTAAAATCAGTAACTTCCTTATCTACATATGTAGTGGGAAGTTAAAAAAGGTGTAAGCACATAAAAAATACTTTTCATCGTCATTACTTGGTAAAACTGCATCATTACTTAAAATTTTTTTTCATCATTACTCATCATCATTACTTAAAAATTAAAACGTAAAACTGCGTCATTACTTGGTAAAACTGCATCAAACTGATTTTCTTATGATACTTGTACTGTTGCAGAACTACGTATGATATAATATTGTTTGAAAGCCATCTGGTTCCACTTACAAGATCATCATATCGCGCTGGTAGTGACTCGCATAGCCAATCGATTACGAATTGCCTGGCAGAATGCCTAGGACACACACTAAATACACTTGGTATCCTGTAAGCGAAAGCGGTTGGCTTTAAAAGAAATATATCGTAATAATGAAACAGTGCAAGAATTAAATCTAAGAAAGTCAATAAATATGTAACTAGCAAACGGTAATCGTTATATAGTAGCGGTTGGCAAAAGTGGTGACCTGGACTTCTTTGAAGAATAGACCAACTGCCAATCTGCCAGGCAGGTCGTAAAACACGACCGATTGGCTATACATGTCACGTCCATCGTGACTATTAGGTGGTAGAGTTCTGCATTGTCTCGCCAGGGTATTTGGTACCACCGCCTCATTTATTCCCGCCGCAATAGCGTCAATACTTGTCGTTGTCGTGTTCCAGTTTGGAGGGTAAAGTAGCCGGTAGACTTAAGCATGTGGCATTGCCATCTCGCCACAGGGATAGCAACGCACCATTAACATCTTCGGTGTCAATAGGCGATGGTTTCTCTTTCATTCGGGAGACCTATCTGCTTGTTTGCTATCTTATGACATAAAAACTAGGTTTTATTATATTTTATTTTTATTTTAACAGTAGAATCAATATTTGAAAAATAAAAATAAGTACTTTTCATTCATAGATACTTTGTTGTTCGATAATAAAAACTGAAATTGACTAAACTATTGAATAAAAAATTAAATTGTCTTTACCATAATAATCAATAACTAGTCATAATTTTTACTTATTATGAATGGGTTAAAAATCCTCTAGAGTCTAGTTCTTAAAATTATTAGAATCTTAAAATCTTATAAATTGTGTTAAAATTGTCGTTGCGATTAAATGAAGTTAAACTTCGAAATTTTGTATAGATAACAAAAACAATACCATGTTCACAAAAATATAAAACTTATTTATTATTTTATAGATGCACTATGATGTCTCACAGAAGTATAATCTTTAAACTTAAAAATCAACAGCCCAGTATTTTAGGTACATAACATGGCATGGTATTAGATTGGCCGTAAACCACATGGCAATATTAATATTGTCGAGGCAGTATAAGGTTCAAATTATAATTATTAATTTCGCCCTAAATACCTTGTGATTATTCATAATGCGCTGGTAATATGAAATATGACCCTATTTATTACTTGGTCCCATTGTTATATATCAATGCTTCGACCATCCATACTAATACTCGTATTATAAATGCGAAAGTAACTCTGCCTGTCTGTCTCTTCTTCACGCCTAAGCCACGAAACCGATTTGGATGTTTGGTACAAAGATAGTTTTAGACCTGTGAAAGGACATAGGATAGTTTCTATTCGAAAATCCCACGGGAACGGAAACTATGCGGGTTTTATAGTAGGAACTTTCCACGCGGGCGAAGTCGCGGGCGAAGTCGCGGACAAAGTCGCGGGCGAAGTCGCGGGCACAGCTAGTATCATATATACTGACAAACACACTCATATGTATTATCATATTGCATGTCAGTGTATTTGTCAGTATATAATATACATACCTTTATTAGGTAGATATTATTCCCGTCACAACAACATGTATGGCAATGTACTGTAACACCTTTATGGTGTTACAATACGAACTGGCCATTTTGTCGACTTTCAAATGTAGAACTGGTTAGTATGTAGAGAAAGAATAAATTGTTTTTAGAATAGGAGTATCTTTTAAGATTTGACGTAAGATAGACGTCTCTGAAAATAAACGAAGATATATACGAAAAGTCTAATTTCTTAAAGAATCCCAAAAGGTCCTGCTACTGATTAGTACCTCAAGCAGCCAAGCGAGTACCAAGAAGGTTCCCTGAATAAAAAAGGGATATCGTCGGCAAAGTAACACGTCCGGCACGTAGTACGCTGGGCGGCGTTACAGTACCGTGTACCATGAACATCTTAGAGTCTTTAAATTTTCGTTGTCTCTTTTCGTCAGTGATTTATTATAAAAAATGTTTATGACATAATTCAGTGATGCGCATAGGTACTGTTACTTATGAACAACTATATTATTATTTCAGGATTGTACTTTACAGTTTTGGTTAGTACTATTTATTATTTGGTTACAAATGCACGATTTCACTCGATAATTACTTAGATAAGCATTTGGTCAGAATTGCGTGTTATGTAGACACGTTTTAAGATGTTATGACAAAAAGGCGTTTAAGGATTAGCTATTTATGGTTAGTATTTGATAGTTTTAAATATATGTGTACATATTTTTACGCTATCCCTTGCGATCGATGTCGGCAGAGAGACCTGAATGTTATCGACAGAAACCTTACTTCCTTCATATTTGATTCGGATTCGATTCCCGACAGAAATACACATTTGTTTAAAGATTTTTTATTTTATAGGACAGCAAGCAACTAGATAGTTTCTCTATTGGAAATAGAAAACAATCGCTGATAGACACCAAACGTCTAAAATAAATAGTATATTGCTATCCATGTGGCGGGGTTGGAATGCCACATGCATAGATTTACAGGCTTCCTTACCCATCAAATCGGAACACGACAGCGGACGGATGGACGGATATTGCTAAACTATAATGTATCTAGAAAACGGTCATACGAAATTGCAGCTAGGGCATTACGCAGTGTCTAAACGCCTTACTCTAGGCTGCCCTCAGGGATCAGTACTTTCACCATATCTATGGAACTTAGGATTTGACGATTTATTCTCATTAGCCTTGCCGGAAGGATGCTCGCTTATAGGTTATGCAGACGACGTTGCTTTAATGATACAAGCTAACACACGAGCACAGATAGAGTCGCTGGCTCACACTAGTCTTAATTTGATCATCAACTGGGGCTTGAGAAATCGTTTAAGCTTTGCGCCCCATAAAACGTTTTACTTAATATTAAAAGGTTCGCTCCTATCATCTCCCAGTATAAAAATAAATAATAGCACAATAAAGAGAAAAGAATCGGTAACATATTTAGGTTTAGTCATAGAAAAAAATTATACTTTTATAAATCATATTAACTATATCGGTGAAAAAGCTAAACGGAATTTCTTATCCTTTGCGGGCATATCTACCTCGACATAGGGTTTAACGTTTAGCACTTTAAAGATTATTTATAACGCCACGTATTTAGGTTGTATCTGTTATGCTTGTTCAGCATGGGCTGATAAAGTTACGAGTGGTGCGATCCGGCGCAAACTACTTCAAAATCAGCGTCTAGCACTATTATTTCTATGCAAAGCACATCGCACTGTAAGCTCCGAAGCTTTACCCGTTTTATCAGGCATCTTACCATTAGATTTAGAAATTCAGCGTCGGGCTTCAATGTATTACAATTCTAGGAATTTTACTAACCCAGAATTTATCAACTCGCAAGCCCAAACAAAAAACCCGTAATCGACGTTACTAATGAATTAATTGATGAATGGCAGTCGCTTTGGTCTTGTTCAACTAAAGGACGGCATTTATATAACTTTTTCCCGTGCATCCGGGATCGCTTAAGTAAAACTTGGATAGAAATAGATCATTGTGTTGCATAGTTTCTCACTAGCCACGGTAATTTTAAAGCTAAATTATTCTCGTTTAAATTAGTTCCTTCTCCCTTTTGCGAGTGCTCTACATTAAACTGTAAATATGAACAAACTGCACATCACATTCTTTGGGAGTGTAATCTTTGGCAAAACGAACGTCGTCAAATGCTTGATAGTATCCAATGTATATCCGGTGTAATTTATTACTCCGATCTTGTGGGTACACGTGGGAACTTCCGTGCCTTCACACGATTTTGTCACACTTACTACTGGAAGCAAAATTAAGTAGGCCATTCTGGTAGGTCCCTAATTTCCAAACTTCCGTGGTGCAATAGCAATCAGGCTTAACCTGATTGTAAAAGTCTCATTTCGTAGCATTTTTATGCTTTTAACATTTTGCTGTCTCCTGCTAAAAAGGGAGGGAAACAGGATGTATTTTCCTACTCCTCCTATATACTTCTGATTAATTTCGTTGCGGGATCCAAAGACAGCTTAGCTTTTCCCCAGGGCACACTGAGCTCGCAACTCAGAGGTTATCAGGACGGATGCCGCTGTTGATTCTGGTTTACAGAAGTTACAGTGGTGGGAACGAGAGGTGGGCCCATTGCCCTTTAAAAAAAAACTATAATGGTTCCTAAAAAATTAATTACACAAATGCCTATCAATATACCAAGCCTATGTCCCTTTACCATTGACGTCGACGAATATTTTCACAATAAAATTTAAAACAAAATATGTTATTTATAAAAGACAAAAATACCAGCTGTGCCGCATTAGAATTGTTCGTCATTCTAAAAGTTGATTTGATGAAAGTTTTCCGTTAGTTAAATGTGACAACACAAAACATCTGCCAAAAGGACTTTGCTAATGTTTCACACATCATTGGGCACAGACTAATATCAACCATAAATACTGCGAAAAGGGAGTAAAGTTCATCAAACTGAATTTTATGTGACCGCCTTGATGTAGTAGTTTGGTTTAATTTATGAGATCCTAAATTTTGGAATCCTTAGAGAATACCTATACAATAGTTCGTCAACATCAGACTAGTGATTTGAAACGCAAGCTGCGTTGACAATAGTAGCCTTTGTGAGGTTGCCGCCTGCCATTTCTAGATTTGAGGGTTACCAGCATTTAAAATAAGGGTTTTAGATTTTTTTACGGAAATCACTTTAAGCGGCATGATCTTATAACAAAATATTTAATTTTTAAAGAACACAAGTTTTTTTTTCTTTTTTCTTCCCCGTGTTAGTCCCGGGCTCCTTTGAAGAATAGGCCAACCGCCGTTCTGCCAGGCAGGTCGTAAAAGGCGACCGATTGGCTATACGAGTAACTAACATCGTGGCTACTAGGAGGTAGAGTTCTGTATCATCTCGCCCGGGTTTGGAACCACTGCCTTACCTATTCCTGCCGCAATAGCATCAGTGCTTGTCACTGTCAAGTTCCGGTTTGAAGGGTAAGGTAGCCGGTAAACTTATGCATAAGACATAAGACCTCGCCACAAGATAACAACGCACCATTAACACATTTGGTGTCTATATAGACGATGGTTGACTCTTTCCATCAGGAGACCCAGCAGCTTGTTTGCTATCTTATAATATAAAAAAAGACTCGAGAAAGGGCATAAGATAATTTTATCCCGGAAATCCCACGGAAACGGGAACTATGTGGGCAGAAATTTTTCAACGCGAACGGAGTCGCGGGTACAGCTAGTATTAAAAAAAATAGAACAATTTTCTACGTTTTTTAAATTAAATAAATAAATTATATCGCTAGGAACAATCATATAAAAAATATTGAGACTAAATTGATTGACTTCTATAATCATATTTAAGTGTTACCATTGTATGAAACTTTAATTACATTGCATTACAACACCAATAAGTTTTATACGTCATAATTTTCATTATATTAGTATCAAATAAAAATTCTCCATGTTTTTGTACTAAAGAATTGTTTAAACTAATTTCTTTTTAAAAAGTGTATTGGCAAAATCTTATGGTTTAAGAAAACTAAAAACTTATTAAGAGCGTTTTGCTTGATCCTGGATTCGAATTCGTGGTTTTATGTGTAGCAAGTATCGTAAAACCATTGAGGCGACTAATTATAGTATTTTTAAGGTTGTTGGCACGAGATAATGGTCAAACGTTTGAGTCTGGCAAAAAGTATCGTCTGTAATTCTTCGCCACTCTGTATTTAATCAGTGAAAAGAAAAACTTTTTACAAGTTGTAAAATTCCGCTATTTATGTTTAGTCAGTGACTCGTGACGAAATTCTATTCCTGGAAAATTGTGAGTTGTTTTCCGCAAAATTAAAATTAGATGGCCAAAGTTTGTCTTTGTCAAATTTTACAATGCCCTGTGAACTTCTGCTTTATGTTTCAAATAATAATTGAACTTTATTTATAATGGAATTTCAGGATAATGTATTTTGTTGATAGACGTGTTTGTATGTAGGAGACGTATATTATGGACGTAAACCAGAAAACCCGCATCACATCGACAAGTACGTAACGCAAAATTAATATCTTTGGTATATAAGCAATGACTATCTCTTTCTATAAAGAAAACATTTGCTTATTTTCTGTTTCATAACATATATAAAAAATAAAAAGTCACACAAACAGACATTAAAATACGTGATGAAATTTCTTTGTATATATTGCTTAGTGGCATTTAACCGGCCCATGTAAATTAGTGTAGCGTACGTCGCCTATGTCTGATGATTATATATAGATCACCTTGGCCACTCTGGCTAATATAACAATCGCCATCTATTCTAAGAATTTAAGGTTTACGCTGTACTTGGCTGTTAAGTTCTGTAATGCTGAAACAAACGAAGCGGTTCGAGGAATCTATCTCTAAATGCGCCAATCCGTGTCAGCCTGATTCAGAGGAATGTTCTTTAACATTGGGCTGTATAATTTAAACCAGAGGTTTTCCAAGTACTATCTCAATGAAACCTCTTTTTTTAAGGCAACGGCGAACCCCTAACGAAACAAGATAGAACAAAAAATGAAAGAAATATCGATGCAAAGAAACCTAAAGTATTATTCAATTATTTGAGGACTAAGTATTTTTAGGCACGAATTGAGCCATTTTATGAAAACTTTTGTTCCAAATACATATTCAGCATATAATTAACCGATTCGTTACACTATCGAGTGCAATGACTTAATTGGAGTTTACTCCTTAAGAATCGGTTTTTTGATATAAGGCGCCCGGTATCAAAAAAATGTGAGGAGTAAAATCTACTGAACGAATGACCTCGTTACATTTTTGGTGCGCAACTTTCTAATTTGGTGTGAGCAGTGCAGCTAGATCGTGCGTTTTTTCTGTTTTGACAATTGTACTTAAGGAGTAAACTCCAGTCGTGCGTCGGAGCTGACACACACAATTTTTTTGTTCTATTTTCGCAACTCCTAAGTAAATTAAGCGGCAAGTGTTATGTACATTCTGTCGCCCTATAATAGTCTGACGTATTCGAAGAGGTACGTGTATCCTACTTTGAGAAACCCCGTTTTAAACGGTAAAAATATTTAAATCGTCACGCTGGTTGTTAGGTAGACATAGTAGACTAAATGTTAATAGACCGACCTAGTCTCACCACGGTTCAGCGGTTTGTCGGTTGGTGAGATGGATGGTGATTATTTTTCTTTCTTATATCATATGATAGCAAACGAGCAGATGGGTCCGGTCCTCCGGTCTTCTAATGGAAAGAGAAACCATAGACACCAAAGTTGTTAATGGTGCGTTGCTATCTTGTGGCGACGTCTAATGCCACATGCATAAGTTACCGGCTACCTTACCCTCCAAACCGGAACACTAGAATGACAAGCACTGACGCTATTGCGGCAGGAATAGGTTAGGCAGTGATGCCAGACCTGAGCGAGACAATGCAGAACTCTACCACCGAGTAGCCACGATGGTAGTGATACACATTACCCCATTTTTACAAATATAATATAGAGACTATCGCTTATTTTTGCGATAACCAGCATATCGAGTTTCAATTGCACATTCGACGTAAATTTTATTACGAGAGAGCTATTGAGACTCCAAGCTACAATTTAGACTTCAAATTTCCAGTAAAATTACCAAAAACCCGCAAAAATGTTTTTGCCCGTCCTGGGGATCAAACAAAGAGCCCCATAATCTGAGTCGAATGGACTGGAATGGAACTAATTAGACAAGTCACTAGATTACGAGGTAGTCACCGGTAAGGTACCTATCTATAGTTTCAAAATTGACTCAAACAAATACAACTCGAACGTAAGTAGCACGTGTTGGTTCTAGGCTCCTTTTAAGAATAGGTGAACTGCCGTTCTGCCAGGCAGATCGTAAAAGGCGACCGATTGGCTATGCGAGTCAATACCATCTTGGCTACGAGGTGGTAGATTTCTACATTGTCTCGCCCGGGTCTGGTGCCAGCGCCTTACCTATTCCTGCCGCAATAGCGTCAGTGCTGGCCACTGTAGTGTTCCGCTTGGAGGGTAAGGTAGCCGGTAAACTTATGCATTCGGCATTAGACCTCGCCACACTATTAACATCTTTGGTGTCTATAGCGATGTTTGATTGTCTCCATCAGGAAATTCATCCACTTGCTTGCTATCTTATGATATATAAAAAAATACGTAACTCCGATGACGCGGATTCAAAATGTAAGTTTGTTTTAAAACCAAACATGGAACGTGCTTCCTGAGTCTGCGTTCCCCGAGAAGTACAATCTGGGGATTTTCAAGAGGAGAGTGAACAGGTACCTTCTAGGGAAGCGCGTTCCATCTTAGGCCTCATCTTAGCTTACCATCAGCCGCGATCGAGGAAAACCGCTTACCTATCGATAATAAAAAAAAAACCAAAACCCGATTATGTAAAAAATCACACCATTCAAATTGTAATCACTTATTTATTATTACGTCAAGCAAAAACTCTAAACTTTTTACGACGATCACACGAACGGTGTAGTATGAAAATTGGCACAGTTAAAGTTTACATTGCTGTGGAGAACAGAAACATAATATTTTGAAGTATGTAATGTGCTTTAGAAACACATTAAATAAATAAAAATAAACAATTCACATACTAGATTAATATAATATACATTAATACATACACTCTTATGGCCGAAGTCTGTTGTCAAGTTTAGAAGAAATTTTATTATTTAGTCTACATATATTAGACGCGATCGAATGCCCAGCGAACAATGAGGGCGATCACTAGTTTGAATAAATTGGTTATTTCGTATTTTTAAAAGTGTAATTTTGAATAAATAACGTTTTTCATGCTCGTAATTAACTAAATACCTGTCCAGTTTACACCTCATTTAAGATTAACCTTCTGCCCTCCGCTAGGCGGTTCATTAAACGATTGCTTAAACTTTATAACTACTTGTTGATAAGTTCTGCAAGTTTTCTTCTCGACGAAGCACTTGCATGTTTCTCATTCTATGAAAAAAATAAACTCGGTAGTCTTATATGAGTCGAGACATAAATGAATAATATTTGAGAGTTATCAACCCTCGAGTACTATTAGATACCTATTAGGGGTATAGTAACACATGTTACACACAGTTAAACATGATTCGTTCATGACTTTTCGACATTTCCGATTTATTATCTTAAAATAACTTTTCAAAAGTTTGTCTGTATAAATTACTGATTATCAAGAAAACTGAGAAGACAACTGAGAAGACAACTGAACTATTTGCTGACATATCAGCAGAAATCAACCTGCTTTTGGTTTCGCTTGTCGGGTCTTATTGCTATCTTATACCTTTATTGCTATAAAATATACCAACTAATAAATATTCATAAAATATGTTGCTGTTAACTATAGTTAATTAAAGGTCTAATTATAGCGACAATGTTCATTCAATTTTCATGTAAATGAAAGCCAATCTCCATTAAAAACGAAGGTCGTTATATTAATAAAGTCATGCATCAAAATGACAGACACATACGTTAATTAGTTAATTAGTACGGAAGGGCTTTTTGTATGTAATCGACTTTCCGAGATTTCCGAGATATATAGACCCTTAAATTTTAAGCTCTGAATTGCTAAAAATCCAGATATAAATAATCCCCACCACATTTAAACTTTTCATTTTAAAGCAGGTTAACCTAAGCAGTCCATTAGAAAAGCAAACAACAGACTATACCACCCGATCTGAAATAACATAACCCGCCTTCTAGCACTGTCGGATAAAATTCATATAGCACACTCTCTCTCAAAAATAAGTCGAATCAAATCCCAAACAGCACAAAGCACAAAGGCTGTATATGATTTACATAACACAGAATCATTAAAAAGGCAAAAATTAGTTTGGAAAATCTGTAAGTAATAAAAATAAAAAATACTGCTTTAAACAAAATTATATTTTTCTATATGTTTCATAAATTGCAAAATATTAACAAAACATTAAAAATTTGCATAATATATGCGTATAATTATCAGTAAAATTTGATTTGCATATGAAATTACGCCTGTTTTTCGTGTAATCACCTTAAAAAATTTCAAACTTTTAATAAATACTCGCCATTAAAGTAGACAGATTTACAATTCTGTGAATCGTTAGTCCACACTAATAATATAAATGCGAAAATAACTCTGTTTATCTGTCTCTTAGCCTCTCTGCCTAAGCCACTAAACCGATTTGGATAAAATTTGGTACAAAGAGAGTTTGAGACCTGAAAAAGGATAGTTTTTATTTCGGAAATCCCACGAACTGAAACTATGCGTGAGTCGCGGGCACAAGTAGTAAATAATTTTGATTAATTTTGTTTGGCAATCAAAAAATCTTTGCAAAAACTAACATCTATATTATTTTGAGTCAAATAAAAATGGTGTATCAAGCAATTATTTGACAGTTAAAAAGCAGCTTAATTAGCTACTTCACATCTTCGGAGCGGAGAAACGCAATGTAAAATGCGCTCAAACCGGTTAAATAGTAGCAGTATAGACGTTTACATATACCATGATGTGATAACCACTGCAGACAATAACTGCTGCTAATACGTTCTAGTGGCTTATTCGATTCTCTTCCATCCTAACACGGAGACGATGACTTGTCCATACGGCAAAGGAGAAGGCCAATCTTCTGGGCTTGTTTTTTGCAGCCTATGTGACTCTGGGCGATCAAGGAAAGACAACGCCATCAACCCGTAATGCTATAGTTCAATGTTGGATTAAAATACCCGTATTTTCAATACATGGAACACTGTTTTCCCTGGACATCATAAGTCGAGTGGGATGGATTGCATCCCTGCGATTGTGCTTAAAGAGTGTGCTCCAGAGATGGCGCTAATATTAACGCGCCTATTCCGGCTCTTCTACTCACTCAGCGTGGTACCTAAGTCATGGAAGACAGCTTTAGTGCATCCCATCTCTAAAAAAAGAAGTCGCTTTAATTTGTCTAACTGTCTGCTCATAGCCATAAACTATTTGGTCTCCAAAATTATGCAGGCAACTGTGAGCTCCTTAAGTATTTAGGACAGCATCAGCTGATTAGTGACTCAGCTACGGTTTCCACCGTAGTCACTTAGTTTCTGATCTTATATATCTGACGCATTGCTAGGCGGAGGCAGCTAAATATAATGATGTAATTTAGCGGCAGGACCGCTGAATATCATAATCGGAGTTCACATCAAAATTTCAAGATCCACCCTCACCACCTCGAATTCTGGAAATCCTCAACTGTGCGTTTCTTTCGGCCCTTTTTGCTTTGCATTACTCCTCTGTGTTTCCAAAAGGATACGACTTGAGGACCTTAAAGAAAAGAGCTTTCTCATTCTTAAAAGAACGGCAACGAAACTGCAAGATCTCTGGTATTACGGATGTTAATGGTTGGTGGTGATCGCTCACCATCAAGTGCACCTCCTGTTCGTTAGACTTCATCTATAAGAAAAATACTCTGTGCTACCTGTGATGACATATCTCAAGTTCAAAATCATCCGCTTAGGCTATCGAGCGTGCCAAAGAAATATATTTAATTACATACATACGTAATTATGTACATACATACATACACTCGGTAAAACATAACCCTTCTTTTAGCGTATATTGGTGAAAATTGTATACTTAACTACAGCAAACAGCTTTGCTCTGTACACACATCTTCCGTCTATTTTCTTTCGCTGTAAAATGAATAATAAAAATAAATAATTACAAAACAAAATCATTTCATCAATAATCTAGTAACCGTACAATGCTTTGAAAAACAAATATCACAGAAATAGCCCACAAAAATAGAATATTGTGGATATCTGACACAGTTTCAAATAGACTTTTGGTCGAGATTAATTTTATTGAGTTCGCGTCAGAGATGCGCGCGTTCAAGGTATTGGTGGTGAAGATTATTTTCTTTTTGACTAGCTTCCAAAATTGAGAATCTCAAAAAAAAAATGCATTTTTGTTTAAATTTCCGATCATACTTTTGAGTATTCGTTATAGTAATTTTTTTGGTGTATATTTTGTTTTTGTTTCGCCCGCCGACAGCCGCCTGTTTGTTTTTAATTTATTGATATCTTTTAATAGATTTATACATGCATATATTCGTCTCCTTGTTTTTAATTTAGTGATATTTTTTAATAGATTTATACATATATTATATATAATTTATATATAAATAAGTTTTGCTTATAATCTTAATATATATAAATTACGTGTTACGTAGTTTGTCCGCTATACTACTGAAGCGACTTCAATTGGGTAAATATTGTAGATATCTACTATTTGGTACAACTCAAAAGATCAAATAGTTTTATCTCAATCAACCCCCTCCTCTCAAATACCCCACTAAAATATTAAATACAAGTAATTTGTATAGCAAAATATCAAATTTGTATAGCAAAATATAATTTATAATGTAAAAAAGCAAAAATTTTGTACCCATAGTTACTGAGGATGGACCAAGGAATACGTTTGGTACAGTTAAAGAAAATATGGAGAAGTGGAGAAAGCTAATATTTTTATATAATATGCATCGGAAATATCCTTTCTACTAATATTATAAAAACGAAAGTATGTTTGGATGGCTGTTTGTTACTCTTTCACTCGAAAACTGCTAACCGATGTGGATGAAATTTGGTACACATACACATATACAAAGACTTGGAATAGCACGAAGAATACTTTTCCCGAAAATTACATTGGCCGCGGAATGGAACGGATCCACTGAGGGCAACGACAATGGCTTGAGGAATTCTCGAGAATGCGCGAGGATTCCCCGAGAAAGGCGCGACGTTTATTGTCTTAATTTTTATGTTATATAATTGTCATAAAGTTTGTTATGCTATGTATAATTTCGTTTAAAAAAGTCGCTTTCATTTCATTCCGCGGCGGTATAAATTGAGCTTTATGATGCAGCAGGCTGTAGGACGCAGCTAATAGTAAATAAATAAAAAATAGACCCCCACTTCCACGCGTTTGACACACACACCTCTATGCTACTAACACCTTGCAGCCCTCTACAGTGTAACAGTTTTTGGTGAATACCATGGAAAAAACCCATTTTTCCGTAATAAAAAGTAACCTATGGGGTATTCTAGGTCATCATCTATATATGTACCAAATTTCATCTAAATCGGTTCAACCGTTTTTGCGTGAAAGACTAACAAACATCCATTCAACCTTCCATCAAAACATACTTTCGCATTTATAATATGTATAAGTAAAATAGTAGTATTAGTTGTATAGGATTTTATTTATGGTTAGTCTATTGTCAAACTTAAAAAAGACTTTATTATCTGTGGTCAAACTGAGTTATAATTTGTTTATCCTTTAATTTGTCTTATAGATACTGGTGTAATTGTGTAAATGTTAAACATTTATATACATTCGATTGCCTAATTGGCCGAGTAGTTAACGGCCCTACAACTGTCCAATAATTATTTGTTATTATGGGCAATAATTATTTATTATCAATAAGGGATAATCTTCTAATATTCTATAATGCGTTACATACATACTCGTATTGTTATAAGCTACATAGACTGTTATATTGTACGGCGGTGACAGGACGACTAACGTTCCACTTTTTCATTGCCTGTAAGGTTTACGTCAGCGCTTTTCTATGCTCATGTCCCTCTAGGGCGGATCCAGACTTTGATTCGGGGGGAGTTCACATATTTGAGTTTCAGTCAGGTAGGCTCCAATCCTTATCTAATCCTTATAAATCCATACTCAGCCCCTTGCCTAGGGTGGAGGGGTCATGACCCCCATGACCCCCATGACCCCCTCTTTGATTCCACCCTTGCGGTAAGCAATTAATTCCTGACAGGGACAGACATATTTTGTGTGATAAACATAGATATTTGTGTGCCTGGGTTAGGATGTTTATTGACAATATTTATTTATATTTGTATAAGTATTCGACGACGCGTCCCAATAACAAAATCGTATGGAGAGATCAGACGAAATTGGTTTTATAATAAAATTCGCATTAAACACGCATAAAGCTACAAGACAATATATTTTTTATATTTATTGGTCTTTTGTTTTTGGAAATACTCAAGTGAACATCATCATATCTACAATGTACTCCCACAAACAAACATATTATAATTTGGTGGTTATGCAGATACGATTTTGTTCTTGGGACGTGTCGAATTATGTACTAGCGATCGCTTGTTTCCGAAATTCGACCATAAACTAAACAATAAAACCTTTTATAAGTTTGACAACTGACTTTAGCCGCAAAAGAAAATAGTATTCATGTGTGTGTATTATTATATTATCATGTATTTCACATCAATGTAATGTGTATGTTTATTTTTATTAATTTCATGTAAGTATTTCTAATGCATTTTATTTAAAAATATTAGTTTCAGCAATCCTCCGCAATGTAAACTTAATCTGTGCCAAATTTGATACTCCACCGTTCGCGCAATTGTCATAAAAAGGGCCCAAAGTTTTTCCTTCACCTATTAATATATAGATTAGTATCGTTGACTAACACCCATATCACATGCAAATAAATTGCTTTCTCTGAATTTGAATTAATTCGTGTAATTTGTCCACTGATGTTATTATTACGTATCATATACGGTCGAGGTTCTACCAGAGAGCGATTGTTAGTTATGTGAAATTTGTCCGTCTCACATTCCTACTGTACTCACCTCAATATTAATGAGTATACTTAATGTATACAGCTCGCGTCAGGTAAAAAGAATATTGAGCGGGAGGTGAAGTGGGAGTTCTGCACATGGGTACAGTCACATTCAATGACAAACGCCATGTCTATTAGTATTTATGTGGTCTGTGGTCACAACATGGGGGAGGGGGAGTCAATAAATGTAAAAAAACTGTTTACGTATTCCTTGAATGGTCCATTAATAGTAGTTCCGTCTAGTATTTGTATATTGCGCAGTTACATTCAGCGTTCTTTTTACTTGACGGAAGCTGTACTGAATTCATTGAAACCCACACTAGACCATTGATATATAAGCTATATCAATGCACTAGACTAATAAGTAAAAACGTTTGGCGCGGGAAAAGAAGCACAATATTGCGATTGGCTAACTCAAAATCGGTATTTTGTTGCGTGTGTTTAGAGTTCACTGGATTGGTCGTTACTAATTTTTTTTTCGGTTGGGATTATTTATAAGATCTATATATGATACTAGCTGTTGCCAGCGACTTCGTCCGTAGCTGTTAGCGTGATAATATGTAGCCTATATGTTGACTCGACCTGTTAGTAATATTCATGCAAAATTTGAAGTAAATCCATGCAGTACTTTTTGACTTTACCCTGGGCATACATACAGACAAACGGACAAAAATTCTAAAAACTATATTTTTGGCTTCGATATCGATTGTAGATCACGCCCCAAGTATTCTTTTAAAAATTTATTCAATGTACAGTTTTGACTTTCCTACGATTTTAGTATATGTATAAATGTTGAGAGAGCAATTGGTATGTCATTAGGTTTCTAGTCTGTTTACTCAATGGAAACTAGAGGCTGATGGTTTTATTTAAGTATGATGTAAAATATTAAAATATCGTTAATAAAAAAGCTGACCTCGCGCGAAAGCGTCATGTTAAGAGATCAAAATTTATAGTTGACAACTAAACTGTGAAACCTGTTTGATGTTTGAATTTATTTCGATAAAAATAGTTCAGTCGCACTAATTTTACCTATTTATAGATTAAAATAACTTCATATCGATTGACAATCTTGTATACATTGAAAAAGAAAACATATATCGAAGTAGGTATGTTTTGTGTACATTTGTATCCATATATTCTAATATTATAAATGCGGAAGGAAGTTAGTTCATGGGTGGTGGTAATCACTTACCATAAGCCGAACATTCTGCTCGTTTGCCCATTTTTTCTATAAAAAAAGTTGGTTGTGTGTTATTCTTTAAGCGATTTTCAAAAATCTTTCACCAATTGAAAGCTATATTATAGGGAGTAACATTAGCTATATTTTTTAAATTAGAGATTTTTACGAATCTTACAACAATACTGTCCAAAGTATCAAACATTTTCCTACAAAAAATATTATTTCCCGTGCGCTATATACCCTTTTATTTGTTAAAAAATTTAGGTTACTACGTATATAGAGAACCCTTTGACACTGAATTTGACGTGCGCTGCCATTTAGGACTTGTCAGAAAATTTATTGAATTTTTGTTGTTTATCAATTAATTCGCTAATGGTTTATGTATATTTAGCTAACTTAGCTAACAAACAATGCCTTTGACGATCGGACAATGGTTTTTACACATCGGAAAAGCTTATTAGAAAATGAATTAAGTATCGAACTATGTGTTCAAAAACGATGTATATATCTACTATTTTCATCTTAAAAAACTTGAGTTACTCTCAGTTCGGACCTAAAGAAATTTAACTTCCAAAATGAAAAATCCACAATCTTACATGCCCGCTCCGGGAATCAAACTCGATACATTACCCAATACAATATATAACAAAGCAACTATTTAAATACAATGGGATCTATTATATTTTAATAGTTGCTTTATATTGCTATACATATCGACGTCACTTCAAAATTTTAGAACAAAGAGTTTAAAATTAAGTAATTTAGAATTTCATGCATGTCGTTGGAAAATTTAACTCATCTTAAACAATATTGTCTAATAAAATTTGCATAATCTTTAGTAAATTTTCATTTACTGTCAGTTTTATTTGATGGCATTCTTAAGTACCATCATACCGATAGAGTTTCTGTGTTAGCGATTTTGTGTGGATAAATAGGAATCACGTGCATACCGGCTAGTGTAGATCATGTGATGTTGGCACCAGTGTGGCTTTAATAAATTGGGACGCTGCTGTTACACAGAAATATATTAAATTTTCATGCTGCCGCGTGAATTAGTTGTTATTCTAAACTCGCGTCATTAATTACTAGCATTGATCGTAAATTCGCATGTTCAATTGGCGATTATGGGGACTTGGTACTTATGTTTTTATATACGTAATTGAGTAATTAGTAAAATAATTCTTTATAGATATATTAGTATACGCATAGACAAACTAAACTAATGTTATAAATGTATTTTTCTACTCCTATATACTTCTGAATAAGTGCGTTGCGAGTTTTAAAACAGATTAGTTTTCCCCAGAGTATCGTGAGCTCGCAATTCAGTGGTCATTGGGAGTTTGCCACTGTTGATTCTGGTTTACAGAAGTTAAGGGCAATGGGCCCTTCTCATTCCTACCACTGGGTAGGAATGAGAAGGGCCCATTGACCTTATATGTACTAACTACCTGTGCGACCGAACTTGGCTCGGAGATATTTTTCACGTGAAAATAATTATCACTAAGTTGATACTCGATACTTGACTGCCGAAATACAAAATTTTATTTAAATCGTTAGAGCCGTTTTGAAGGTACAATTACATACAAATATACAAGAATTTCTCGTTTAAAGGGTATTATAAAGAGGAAAAATTTGTATTTTGTACGTTTTTAAGGAATAAACTCAAAAACTATTGGGCCGATTTTATAAATTCTTTTACACATAGGCTAGGCTACTTTTATTAAATTATGAAATTATATAATGATTTCGGGTCATGCGAACGCGAGTAATAGCTAGTAATATTATAAACATGTCAAGGTCGTTTGTGTGTGAATTTTATCTCTGGAACTAATGGATTGATTTTAGAAATTTTTTTACTAACATAAAGCTACATTATTCGTGAGTGACAGGTTACAGTTCATCCCAATTTTTCCGTGGGATCAGAAACTACGTGGGTTGTATCGGGGGAAACGACTAGTCGTATACATACTGGTGTTCCGAAGATTTGTACAAATTTATTTCTACCACTAATTTCACTATTCGATAATGCAACGCTCTGAAATAACAATTTTACATTTGTCGTGGAAAAATAACATTAACTCTACGTCGGAAGTCGAAACAATGTAGATAGATGAATGTGTACCGTCAGATAGATAAGACTTGTGGAAAAGAGCGTACAAGGAGTACGCTCCTTTTCAGTTTTTTTAGTTATATTAGTTGTTTATACTAATATACTATTATTGTAATCCATGTCAGTAGTTTTGGCGAAACAAGAGTTTAATTCAAGAATAAAATAATAAATTTGCATTTAAATACTAAATTCTAAACTAAGTACTCACTGCTGACAGTGTTCGTACGAAAGTAATTCCTCTCATGCGCACTGCTCTGTGAAATTAAATGGAATAAAGAGAAGTGTACAATTTTCCGGTTCAGACACAAACCGCTGCCTGCAGTACCAGGTAGTCAATATCCTAGCTATAACAAATAAATAAATACCAACTCATAGGTTTCCAAGAGGGATAGATTATGTAAACCTAACGTCAAAGACTTTCCAGGCAGTGATTCACCGGTTTGTCGATTGAAGAGATGGGTTGTGAGTTTCATCGCTGGATTCTGGCGATTATATAACGACTATCGCTTTACATTACCGAGGCATGAGAGTTTTAAAACATCGCCGGCAGACTCCCAGCTGCGGAAAATTCCACTATCGTGAACAACCCCGAAAAAAGCTTGCACTTGAGTCGAACCGGGAATGATCTGATATTCGGCTCAGATAGTTCAATAACTAATCCCAAAGGATTAGTTATTGAATTATCTGAGCCGAAATATGAAAATTTAAAAACGTAAATAATACTCTGCTGTACGCTATCTAAAACAAAACAAGTAAACAGATGGAATAAGATACACAGCCAAATTCATACTTATATATAAACATTTTGTAAATTACAACATTTCAATTTTCGAGAATAGTCCCGATTATCCTTAAATGGAAATCACTTTGGTTTCATTACAAATTGAATTATTTAATAAATAAGGCAGGTATCGCCATAAGGTGACACACCCACAATGTAATTGGTGGCAAGCCTATTGCCAACCGGGCACTCATCAAATTTCAGGCAACGTCGTTTTTATCAAAAACCTAAAAAAAACATTTTGAATTACCCGACCCGGGAATCGAACCCGCAACCTCATGTAGTTGACACAGACACCGGAATACTAGACCATAGAGGCGATCACCAGCATAAAGCAAGCCGGCATAAGGTTTTGAATTTATATTATTAAAATACACTTTAATACTACTACACTATTCATATAATATTTTATGCCAGATCTCTTACGAGGCAATCAGTCAGCGAAATGATATCTATATGGGATATTTGGGGCTTTCAACCCAAACGAGAACAAAAAGTACTCTGTTAGTAGAGCTTACAAATAACATATAATATCATTGGTAGTGTTTGTGATAAAACAAATAACAATCGCTGGATAAATTACGTAAATTAATCTAACCTCAAAGTAACCACACCAATTATTTGTGTAAGTACGTACCTTTATTCTATTAATTGATGTACTCAATCAGATTAAAAAACTCAAACGCTGATGTCAGGCGGAAATAAATAGAAATTGGCCCGAATTCGCTTATTTGTCCTGTGAATATTTATTTATTTTATTTATTTATGTATTCGCAGTACTTCACCATTATACTTCTACATTTAAGTTATCATTGTCCTAAAAATATTGAATAGATATTAAATACTGCTAAGATTTAATAAATTATTTTTTTAATATTAAATAAATAAAACGTTTAGATTTAGTATAAATTATTTGCAATAAAACAGAGTTTAAAACTGTGTCATACCTCGTTGTCCGGTTCTTATCCCCCGACCCAAAAAGGGGGTTATAAGCTTGATCATTATTTGAGTATGAGTGTGTGTCTTAGGCACCGTAACCCGTAAACGAGTGAACTTGAATACGATTTTTTATTTGAAAGTTGCTACTCTACGAGATGATTCTTAAATATTTTATCAAAGGCGGTTGAACAGTTTCAAGAATATCAGCTCTTCAAATTGATGAAAGGAATTAAGCAATTTTCCCCGTGTTGGTCTGGGTTTCTTTGAAGAATAGACCAACTGCCGTTCTGCCAGGCAGGACATAATACTACCATCGTGACTATACTAAGTGGTAGAGTTCCGAAACGTCTCGCCCGGGTATTTGGTACCACTGCCTTATCTATTCCTGCCGCAATAGCGTCAATTTTTGTCTTTGTCATGTTCCGGTTTAGGGGGTAAGGTCGCCGGTAAAGTTATGCATGTGGCATTGTCATCCCGTCACACCAATAGCAACGCACCATTAACATCTTTGGTGTCTATAGGCGATAGTTTATCTTTGCATCAGGAGAGCCATCTGCTTGTTTGCTATCTTATGATATAATAAAATTAAAAACTTGTACAAGCCACAGGGTACAGGTATCAAACAATACAAAATTTGGTAGACATAACATATTTAATGGTATTACAATGATATGGCAACCTAGACTAGTGGTTGCAGGATCCTCATTTGAATATAATTAGTTTTTTTCATAACTTGCTCTTAATTTTTTTATATAATAAGATAGCATTCAAGCAGATGGGTTTCCTGATGGAAAGTCATCCATCGTCTATAGACATGAAAGACGTTAATAGTGCGTTGCTATCTTGTATCGAGGTTTAATGCCACGCATAAGTTTATCAGCTATCTTACCCTCCAAACCGGAACACTACAGTGACAAGCACTGACGCTATTGCGGCAGGAATAGATAAGGCGGTTGTACCAGACCCGGGCGAGACAACGCAGAACTCTACTACCTAGTAGCCACAATGGTAGTGACTCGCATAGCCAATCAGTCGCGATTTATGACCTGCCTGACAGAACGGCAGTTGGCCTATTCTTCAAAGGCGTCTGGGACCACCACGGGGAAAATTAACACATAGAAGCAAAAAAGTGGTACGTTAATAAAAATATATGGCGGGCGTTATACTTTAAGTGTTGATAAATTTACTTCAGGATAGGAGTGGTTCTTACAAATCTTAATCACATTAATGTTTTCACTGCTTTACATTGGAATAATTAAAACGTTCACATTGGAAAATCGAAACAAAACAAATAAAAAAGCAAGTCGGAATGGTGTCGCGCTCTCATTCGCAGCGTTTTGACTTTTGAGTCAATAATTCCCTATAAGTATTTTTTAATTATTTTTTGAGGATCAAGTTGCTTTCTCGTGTAATAAAATTCCATTAAAAGTGTCAATATTTGAATATCTTATGGTTTTACAATTGAAATAAATTTTTCATGTGATGTTCTAGCGTTTGGTGTGTGATTTCTATATTAATAATTTCGTCAAGGGGTACGATCGACTCGATCGAAACCATACCTGAATTATATCCGCAAAATTCGGATTGTCGAGTATTTTGTTAAAATCGTGGTTAATTCTAACAATGCTAACTGACAAATCGACCAAATTTCTTTAAAAGTTACAAATATGTGGTGAAGATGTCGTTAGCATTTATCAAAGTGTAAGTAAAGTATATATGTAAGTAGAATGGAGCGTTAATTATTGTGAAAATTATTTTCTCTTCGTTCAAAAAAGAGTAGAAATTAAAAAAATGGTGTATTATGAGTCTTTCTTATCTACATTTCATCCGAGCGAATATATTTTTGTTCATCGAATTATTTTAATACTAGCTGTTGCCAGCGACTTCGTCCGCGCGGACTTCGTTTACTCCGCACAGCACCTCCCCCGTAGGTGATAGCGTGATAATATGTAGCCTATATGTTGACCCGACCTGTTAGTAATATTTATGCAAAATTTGAAGTAAATCTATGCAGTACTTTTTGAGTTTACGCCAGACATACATACAGACAAATAGACAATCAGACAAAAATTCTAAAAACTATGTTTTTGACTTCGATATCGATTGTAGATCACGCCCTAAGTATTCTTTTAAAAAAATATTCAATGTACAGTTTTGACTTCCCTACGATTTTATTATATGTATACATTTTAAAGACTTATTGCGTTGAAATCATTGATACGAGTATTTTTATCGACGAAAAAACCAAAATTATCAGTTTGACATGGATGTATGAAATATTATTGCAACTAGATAATATTGTTGCAATTAGAAAATTATCAGTTTGACATGTATGTATGAAATATTGTTGCAATTAGATAATATTGTTGCAATTAGAAAATTATCAGTTTGACATGTATGTATGAAATATTGTTGCAATTAGATAATATTGGAGTATAATGATTGATGATCTATTTAGGCGTCTAAACATCTGTACGTAAAATCGTCAGTGTATGTATGTTTGTAAGTTGGTATGTTTGTATATTTGTAAACGAATTTCTCGGGAATTAAAAGTTGTATCGAGATAATTCTTTACAGTTTTGTACATGTAACTTATACGGTCTATACGGTATAAGTTACATGTACAAAACTGTAAAGAATTATTTATATTAAAGATGTTATTTTCTTCAATGGATTGTAGTTTTACTTATAACAGTCTAATTAACTTACTTTGATCGATTCCTCGAGCCTCGTTTGAAACTTGCAGTTATTCCAGAGAATTAGGTTCATGTTAAACCCGCCCTATAGCTAGGGTTACCACTCTTTTTACTTATACACAGAACTGTCCTGCAATTGGCTAATGACTACCAGACATAGTTTTAATTCCGATGTATCCCACTTCTCACAAAATAAGTAGTTTAACCGCGTTGTAATAAAGACTATATGCCTTTCTTCTCCGCATTTGTTCAGTTCTCTTTTGAAAATCAACTACTAAATATAATAAATTGTTCAAACAAGTCACTACCAATAGAATGGCAGGTGTTCTATTATTTAAAGGTGCCCGGAACAACAGGGGTTGAACGGGAGGGGGGGGGTCTAAATTAAGAAAACGGGGGGGGGGGGGGATTTGTTTCACTACTTCATAAGATAATAGAATTCTACAAAGTTTCGTTTCTTGTGTTTCAGTTTCAATTGGTAATAAAGTGACTGGGAAATATGTACACGTTGATACGTTTACTTTCGCTTTTTCAACCAACTTCCCAAAAGGCCTAAAAGGTTATTTTTTTACATTGGCTACCTTAGGTGTTGGTCACTTATGAATAGCCTTTGAAAATTATATTTTTGTTTTGTTTGGGAGGATATACTTATCGTTTGGTTCCATATAGAGAAATAGAAATTTGGAAGACAGTTGTTGCAGTTTTACTGAATTTAAATCATTATACTTTCGTTTTTAAGCTCAATACTTATAGGAATCCTCTGGATAGGATTCCTATAATTATTATAGCAACATCAGTTGCAGTAGTGAATACGAAATACGGTGTAGCTGACAGGATAAAGAATTTAACAGTCTATGTACGTGTATGTATGTTCGTATATAAATAAATATGTATGGGTTCGATAGTAGCTTTTTTAACGGCAAAGAATCCACCTTTTGTTCCCACCGCTGTAACATCTGTAAAACAAAATCAACCGCGGCAACCTCCCGATTGCCACTGAGTAGGGACTCCTGGTGCCAAGAGAAAAGCTAAGCTATCTTGGAACCTGCGACAAAATGAATCAGAAGTATATTAGGGAAGTAGGAAAGTCTTGTTCGTTTAGATTGTAGCCTAAAACTACTCAGTCGTGTTTTGTAAGCTTAGAGTCTATCGATGATTTTTATTGTGAGATGGTGATAGAATGTAATTTTAAACGCAAATACTGTTAAGTATTGTATGAGCTTTTTCACCGTCGAATTTATTAGAATGAAATTCTGTACTGCGCATTTGGCAGATAGGAGCTACATGGCAAAATGTGTATATTGGACACTCTTGTATCATAGTTATGCACTAGTGTAATGTTATTATTTATTAGAAATATTTCGAGAGACGAAAGGGAAGGAAAGAGAGTGTACACGATATGTTTAGCAAACAATTTCATTACTACTCCTTGTCTTTGTTATTTGATAATACATTTTATATATCGAAAGGATATCTTTTGTTTTTTAACGTTATAGTATGTGTCCTTTGAGGCCAAACAATCTGGTAACCCTATTAATACGTGAACGTGATAGAACAACCGCAGAACTTTGATAAGAGTCCTTCACTCTAAGCCCGCACGATAAGTGCATACATAATAATGGCTCAGCTGCTTCTTAGGTTCTGTGCTTCATTTATCTTATACTGGTTAACCAAACATTCATTATCCTGTTCAAATTTTATTGAATTTATTTTTAGCCCTTAGAAACAAATAGGTAAATTTATTATTTTCATTGTTTCGCAGAAAAGCTTTTCCAATGTTTCTTTTTAAGAATTTTACGTGGACTTTTTAAGAATGCGCTTATGAAAAATAGAATTTTGTTTTAATTTTATAGATGTACAAATTGATTATGTTAAAAATTGATTCCCCAAATGGTTTTCCAAACTTCCCAAACTTATAATTTTACGTACTCCCGAAAGATATTTTTAACATCGACTAGCCACTATAAACGCACTGTATAAAGTATAGTAAGTATTGGATGGTATTTATTTTTGTAAAAATGACGTTTTCTAAAAAAAACCTGACTCGATCGATTTATCGCCAATGAAATCTCCTGCAGACCTGCATATTAATTAAAGATAATTTAATTTATAACTTCAAACAAAAGTCTTAAAGAATATTCCTTGAAAAGCTTATTTGTAAAATCTTTTATTTAATATTTCCATCCAAGTGTGATTTCGCGAGGAACTCAGTAAAAGAATGCGCCCATACCTTTGTCTCACATTACTTTGAAAGTTTATATAAAGAGCAAAAAGGTGTAGTATAGCAAAAATGTTTCCTTATATATGAACAAGATATAAAATTGTAGCTTTGTTTTCTAAAAATATAGATTCTCTGGTGAATATTTTCACTAATTTGTTGAACTAAACATAATTGAAATATTCAAACACCAAAGTTTTTGTGTGTGAATGTTTTTATAACACATGGATGAGAACAGTTGGTGAGATTTGCGTGAAATTCGGTGTCTATGTTTTGGGTATAATTACTAATGCAGACTAATTACGCTAGGGCAGTGTTTCCCAAACATTGTTTTGATATGGCCCGGTAATTTTCACATTTCCCCTTCCTGATCACTTAATACTTTTAAACCCAAACTGGTTATATTAGGTGAAAAAAGAAAAAAAAAAAAAGTATCTTCACGCCCATATCCCCGAAGGGGTAGGCAGAGGTACAACAAGTGCACCCACGATTAGCCGAAGATACTTGGTCCCACAAATGTGATAGGTGGCAAGCCTATCGCCAACCGGGCACTTTCCAATCCCGGGCAACTTTTGTGTTTCTCAGAAAACTGAAAAAACACTTTTTTTTAAAGTGCCCGACCCAGGAATCGAACCCGGGACCTCATGTGGTCAACTCCAACGCTGGACCACTAGACCACAGAGGCGACAAATTAGGTGAAATAATACATATTTAATCATAGTAAAAAGGTTTAATTAATGCTACATACTTTGATATCACCTATTTTGTCGTCAGTCAACGCTTACGAATTTTCGTCGCGTCGCGTCGCGTTACGTCGATGTATAGTAGGTAATATTTTAAAAGCAAGGCGGGAATGTTGCGACTCGATATTTTTGTTATGGTCCGGTACAGGGTCGCGACCCGGCAAATGGGAAACGCTACGCTAGGGTGTACCTGAGAGGTTGCCTGCACAGTTAACTGCACAAATAAACCGAAGTGTGTATGACACAAAACTGTGCACGATTTGTTCACTACTGAGCTCAACTCTCAAGTAAACCTGTACAGTTAAACTGTACAGGCAAACATTTTTGGTACAGTCTAGCATAGCAATATATATATATATATATATATATATATATATATATATATATATATATATATATATATATATATATATATATATAGCATAGCAAGTATTGAAATAGGGATTATATGTTGTAATGGATTGAAAAAAATAATAACATGACTGTAGTATTTATATCTTGATTCAATATTTCATTATTCTGTGACATCATAATCTATTTTATTTTTTATTTTACAGGTTAGCAAACAAGCCGATAGCTTTTCTGGTGTAAAGAGACAACCATCGGCTGTAGACACTAAATATATTTATGGAGCGTCGCAATCTTGTGGCGGAATGGTAATGTCATAAGTATAAGTTTACCCGCTATATTACCCTCTGCACCGGAACACGACAATGAAAAGCATTGGTGCTGATGCGGCTGGAATAATTAAGGCTGTGGTACTATATACCCGGGCGAGAGTTTGAGGAGCTTTACCAGTAGTAATCACGATGGTAGCAACACGTATAGCTAATCGGTTACCTTTTCCACCTGCCTACCTTTTCGCCTTTCGGTTGCGGAACTCTACCACCTCTATCTCATCGCCATCAACAGCCTATACACGTCCCATTACTGAGCTCAAGTCTTACACCATGTGCGAGGTTCTAATAAAAAAAAATAAAAAAAAAATAGTTCCACTAATGATATTTAAGATATAAAAGTTTTTGTGTATGTTTGCAACCTATTTCCTCACACCCAAACGATTGGTGAGTTTTTAAAGAAATTTGTTGTATAGGCAGTCATCATAGTCTGTCAGTCTACACGTATATTCTAGCCAGACTATTACTTAGACTTTTTTTATATTATAAGATAGCAAACATGCAGGTGGGTCTCCTGATGTATAGAGTCAACCATCACCTATAGACACCAAAGATGTTAATGGTGCGTTGTTAATATGTGACAGATTCTAATGCCACGTCTATAAGATTACCGGGTACCTTACTCTCCAAACCGGAACTCGACAGTGACAAACACTGACGCTATTGCGGCAGGGATAGCTAAAGCGGTGATACCAGGCCCGGGCGAGATAATGCAGAACTCTGCCACCAAGTAGCCACGATAGTAGTGACTCGCATAGCCAATCGAACGCCTTTTACGACCTGCTTGGCAGAACGGCAGTTGGTCTATTCTTCAATGGAGCCCGGACCAACACCAACACAAAACTTTATTACAGAAAAATGTATTTCGTTTTTGTAATTAATGTATTTTCGTAACATTCACAAAAAATGACGAACATTGGTTCACAAAGTAAAATAACAGGGCTTAGACAAAGTAACGATAAGTTAGAAAAACATAAAATGTTTGGGATTAAAATAAGTCGCGCTAAATCACGTCGTTAATCGTCATCGGCATCGTTATATCCAGAGGCGATGACGAATTTAGATATCGTTTCGCTACACAGCGGTGTTATTTTTATCTTAGCCCCCTGAGGACTAATTCACGTAATTAACCGGCTATCGAGTCGAAGTGTTTAAGACTCTTACACATTTTCTTACATATCATGCCGCGTCGTACCACGTCTCGACATTCTATCGTGTTTATGTGTGTGAGAGTCCTAAGCACATTGACTCAATTACGTGAATTGGGGGGCTGGACTATTTATTATTTTTATCTTAGCCCCCTGGACTATTATGTTAAAACGGGCAATTCTTTTGTATCGTATGCAGTTAGTTAGTTTCTCCGAAACGACTTTACCGATTTTGACGAAATTTTCAGAGTGAATCTCGGCCGCCCAGCTAGTATGTGTTAAAAGAAATTTGTTAGATTTACATACAATTATTGCCCAAAGAAATGTAATGTGGCAACCACACCGTGAAAACCACAAACATTGACCAGTGATGAAAACAACAATTATCTTTACGGGCGTATTCCCGAAGGAGTAGGTGGAAGTACAAAAAGTGCACCCAAGATTAGCCGAAGACACGCAGTCCCACAATGTGATAGGTGGCAAGCCAATCGCCAATCGGGCACTGTTCAATCCCGGGCAGTTTTATCAGAAAACTGAAAAAACATTATTTTGCATTGCTCGACCCAGGAATCGAACCCGTGACTTCATGTGGTCAACATCGACACCGAAACACTAGACTACAGAGGCGATAAAAATGAAGCTCTTTCATATAACATTCTATCTATAATTTATTACTTTCTGCAGCGTAAAGTTTTTAGTGTTTGCAAGAGGTTCAAGATTTGGAAGTGACTTTTGGAGTTTGCCAACTTGAAAGCTTGAGTAAAGACAATTATCTAAAGACACAAGGGTGGATAAAAGCGTCCCTTTTACTAAATTAAACACTGTTAACAATATATAGTCGATATTACATAACGATAACAATATATAACAACTTATATGCATATAGTCGACTATATTTTATTTTTACGATAATTTTCGTAAATATTGACTACATTATGAAGTTAAAGTACTCGTATTAGTATTAGTATATATATATATATATATATATATATATATATATATATATATATATATATATATATATATATATATATATATATATATAGTTTTGCGGGCGCAATCGTGCCAGTAGTATTTATAATCGCTAGTAATATTCATGCAAAATCTGAAATAAATCCATGCAGTACTTTTTGAGTTTACGCCGGACATACATACATAAATACATACATAAATTCTAAAAACTATATTATTTGCTTCGATATCGATTGTAGATCACGCCCCAAGTAATCTTTTAAAAAAATATTCAATGTACAGTTTTGACTTTCCAACGATTTTATTATATGTATAGATGTGTATTTGTATTATTCTATTAGTGAAATATGAATATTATAGATTTTTTTTCTGAAATTGCTTGATTTTGGTAAAGCTAGAGGTAGCGCTCTAAGCTTTATTAAAATCAAGAAACGTCGCGTACGTACGTGCGATTAAATTGGTAACAAATTCACGGTTAGCATCAAGGGCGGCTTGCACCAAAATGCTTAAATGCATTTAGTCCCTTAAATATCTTTAGCAAATGTCAAAACGCCTTAAATGCTGTCACTTTAAATGTCTTTAGTGATTTAAAATGATTTAAGCATTCTGTTGCAAGCCGCCCCTAGTGTGATACAAATTAAAGACTTCATTTAAAGTATTCCGTTCAAAATACTTCCAACGTTCCGATGATATTACTTCGTAAATTCGAGTAGGTACTGCGTATTGAATGGTTAACCGAACAGAAACATAACGTAATAAACGCATCGGCTGTGCTATCTACTGGAATGAAAGTTTACGAACCCGAATTTTATGGATGGTTTTGTGGTAAGTACAGACTTCAGTTGTAAACTTGAGTTAAATAAATAAATAATAATAAATATTCACGGGACAAATTACACTTACTGATCTAACCCCAAAGTAAGCATAGTACATTACGTGCCAAGGGAGGAAAGTAGGACGTAGTGCCGTAGACGAGGGTGACAAAAGTGTGGGTTGAAATGTCCTGCTATCCTCCCGTGGCGCGTATACTATTTTTCGTCATACCAGGACCAAAAGTTACAAATTTTTACACAACTGTATTCACTATTTTTTATACACAAGTTTTTTCTATGTATATTTTTTATGTAATTTTTATCAGTATCAGAAAATTTCAACTCTTAGATCAATATTATTTTATTATTATTAAATGATAAGTTATTGCCGCATGTATAATAATATAGGTTTGGAATAACTACTGCACGGTTACCATGGTAATGAGTTATTTCAAATAGGCAACAGAAAGAAAATTAAAACAAAAAAAGACTAAATTTTAAACTGTCACTAATTTTTAGGGCGAGGACTTTAATTAGCACACAGCTAAATATCTTATATTAAATATGCATAAAATTAACAAAATTTGATATGAATACAAAATATAATTATACATCTATAAATATCTATGTATAAATGATATAATATATATAAATTTCTACAGTAACGATGACTTAAGACTTAATTGACATTGACACTTGATACAAAGTTTTTGGCACCTACAAACAAGATGTGATCGTCACCTACAGTTTTACCTTTATTAGCTGTTTACACTGTTTAACACGAGTAGTCTATTTCGCTAGGAAGAGAGTTTATTTAAGAGAGCTCAACCATTGGCAATGTAGTTTGGACAAATAAATATAAACGGGATACATTTTTAAGCCTTATCAAGCGTCAAATAAACATGTAAAACGACAACAAATACAGACCTAACTTTTTGCATTATTTTGCCATCCTTTTGATCATTAAAAGGTTACGTGAAAACAATTTTATCGCATAATTTAAAGTTTGAATAAATGTTAGTAATCTGTAATTGTAGTTTAATAAATCTTTTGACGGTACGAAAATCAAGACATTTTAATCGCTCGCTATTGATACGTTAATAAAACCTTTAATGGCTGTAAGAAAAATTTCTTAATTAATTACTTAAGTATCTTAACCTTTCAACAAAATAAGACTTATCTTATTAAGACTTGTTCGGTAATTACAATTAAGCTCGAAGAAAGCCTTGGCTTTCTCGACATAGAATCGTAATTTAGTCAGCGATATAATATTTAGTATATTCTTACAAAATGTTACAAATGTAATAATATGTAGTAAAAAGAAACACATTTTTTTCAAACCATTTTTCTCACTTGTAGCAATTAAACTTGTGATCGCCTGTGGCCGAAATTCGACTACAGACTAAACAATAAAATCTCTTTAAAGTTTGACAACGATTATTAAATGACTTTATCGAGTTTTGAGAGTCTGACGTAACAAATATTTAAAAAATTCAGTGGAATTGAGAACCTTCCCTTTTTGAGAAGTCAATCCAGATAAAAATTAGTAATGCACATACATATATGCTTAAAAAATTAAAAAGTTTTAATCTGGCATTGAAAAATATAATTTTCATTTTTTTATATAGGATGGGCAAAGGGACCGAATGGTACGTTATCTGGAACACTTGTGCCTCTACCATAGCTTTTACAGTTGCGTTGTCACATGTCGTTTGTCACTTGAGTTAGACATTTCAGAAGGAATTTTTAAGAAAAAGTCACTAAAATGTAATCGTTTGAACCTTACTGACAATAGATTCCATACAGATGCACACGAAGCGAAAAAAAATCTTAAATTTTACGGTTATAAATTTTTAGACATTGAAATATTAAGGTTGATACTTTGAGTTGATACTCAGAGACAGAAAAAAAATAATCTTAAAATAATCTGTAAAACAACTGACCCTACAGGCCATCCCGGAAACTTCCCGCTAAATTTAGGTATTTTAAGCCCCAAGGAACAAAAATCTACGCTTATCGATTTTTTCAGAGTTCAAAAATATAAATTTTGTTAAATATGACCGCAAATTGATTTTTGCAAAGCTGTATATTTTGGAAACGATGATTGATTTTGATCTTACAAGTAGAATGGAGTTCAATTTTTGAGTTGTAAAATGTTTGCTTAGCTGCATAATTTATAAGTACAAAAATTTCGAATTCGATCGATTTGACGCAGTTTTTCAGAGAGAAAAATTGATTAGATTTTTAAAACAATCGGTATTTATTCGGTCTTGAAGTTATTTTAAAAATATTCGGTAAGTATGTTGTAAAAAACAAAATATTAATATTTGAAAAGCTGTATCTTTCGAAAACTTGAATAGATTTTAATTTTTAAAAATGCATTAAACGTAGTTTTTTAAGAATTAAAATATTGTTAAAGGTCAAAAAATGATTAAGAAACCTTGAAGTTATCACGAAAAAACACTTTTTGAAAAATTTTTCGTCAACGATTTCTCCCGAGCGGAAACTGATTTGCAACCGATGAACTCATTGGACGCAGTTTTATGAGGAATAGAGCTGAATAGATTTTGTATTTAATCGGTACATTAATTTGTAAGTTATATTAAAATTTCTCAAAATTTCATGGCCCGAATTGGTTCCAATTTTCAGAAAATCTAAATTGAGCGGAATCCTATCGAATGACATCAACCCCGTTTCGATCGGTCAAGCCGTTCAAAAGTAATGAGATGTTTACATAAACACATACATACACACAAATACATACAGACATACTGACATCTTCGTGAAAGTAATCTGAAATGGTTCCTAGGACTTCAAAACGTGGAAATCTGGTGAAAACTCGATTTACGAAAATCGGGGCAAAGCAGTAACTTCCTCTAAACACCTACGTAGAAGGAAGTAAAAAAAGATCAAATAAGTAGTAAAAAAATAATTGGTAATTCGTAAACTTAATTGAAAATTAATTGAAACTAAACTACCAGAAATATAGAATGCGACTTTTTTTTTGTAAGAAATTAATCTATCTTAATCTATCTTATACTATCTTCCTAAAAGAGAGTTCGGGATTACTGCAGCTTGAGAGGTGAAGGCTTACCTAAAATAATTTGGATATTGCGTTGGTATTATAAAAAGACTAGAGGTCGTTATAAATTTTATTAATTTTGAATATTTCTTTTTTCAAATAAAACAAAAGATCGCGTGCATAACTGCGCACGCAGCTTAGCTAGATCATAAAAATAAGACCCTTAATAAGTTATCTTACCTCCCCTTTAGAATGAATAAGCGTGGTGTTGAATAATTGCGTCCTCTTCAATAATTAAATTTGAGAAAACAAAGCTGTTACTGTCACTAACTTGGACATATTGTCTGACGAAATGTCTTATAGATATTGATAAAAACTTAAATCTATACAACTAAATAAGTACTATAAATTGACTCCCTCGTGGTCTCGTGGTCGTATAGCCTATTTGGCTTCCGATCATGAGGTCCCTGTTTCGATCCCCGGGTCGGGCAAAAGTGTTATTGAGGTTTTTTCGAGGTATATCCCGTTTACATCCAGTATGTTATATTGAACTTATCTATAAAAAATAACTCCATAAAAGTGCAGGAAAGAATCCCCATAGTCTGTCTGTATTAGAGCCATAATTATGATTCAAGAACGGCTTGATCGATTTAATAAAATCGCTATGAAGCAAATGATTCACCACAAAATATAATACTTGATCGATTTAATAAAATCGCTATGAAGCAAATGATTCACCACAAAATATAATACAAATAAATTGGAATGAAGATTCTAAAATAAAAAAATAACCTATATCTTCCAAAAACCTCACCTCAATTAGTGGGAGTGTATGAGACTTCTTTCATAAATACGCGAAATTTAGTAAGCATCTAAAAATCATCTTAACACCATATCGCCCAAAGTATTACTAACTTTCTTCGTAGACAGGGTTCTAAGGGTGACTGAAGAGGGGTTGGAATTGTGGTGTGGGTTGGGAGCTGCGAGACGCCGCGACGCCGCGCCGTGGCGACACTAGGTCGAGCGGCGCCACAACACGAGCCATTGTGCTAGCTACTTTCAAGACTGAAATAGATCGGATTTACTTTAGTTTTGCATTTCTGTCCAGTCTGATATCCATAATTCGTGTGGCAATCACACAAATTATGTCTACGATAACTCTTATTATTTTTACAGAATTTTATTTAACGTGCAGTTTTAGAGGGCGTGTAAGGCTACCAGGCAACTTGTAAGAGGCGAGCGATTGGCTATCCGAGTCACTATCATAGTGGCTATTAGGTGGTAGAGTTCTGTGTCATCTCGCCGGGTCTGTTACTACCGCTTTACTTATTTCTGCCGCAAAAGCGACAGTGCATGTTGTTGTATTCCGGTTTGGAGGGTAAGGTAGCCGGTAAACTTATGCATGTGGCATTAAGACCCCGCCTCAAGGATAGCGACACACCATTAACATCTCTGGTGTCTATAGAAGACGGTTGTCTCTTTCCATCAGGAAAGTCTTCTTGTTTACTATCTTATAATATAAAAATATATATCTATACTACTATGTAAATATGTTGTATCCGTCTGTAAATTTAAATTTATTAAATTTATAATATTCGTTTTATAATTCAATATCAATAATTTTTCTGTAGGTTTTTTTTAATTTGGTACATACTATAGATATACCCAAAGAAGACGAAGCTAGAAGCTAAACTCTACTTATGTTATTTATATATTCTAACTAATAAGTAATAATATATATAAATATGATATAACCAATATACTTATTTTATATTCGAACTGTTATTTTGCAGTTTATATTTGATAACTTGTAGTAAAATATTTGGTTATGTAAGATAAATTGTAATGTACACACACCTAATACACTCTGCAGAATAAATAGCTCATTTATAGATTGTAATTTGTATGGAAATATCCTCCTATAATAAATTTCCCAACAGACAAAGTATAAACTAGTAAAAAGTTAACTGAAAAATTGTACTAGAAAAATAATTATAACAATATTAATATTGATGAATATTTAGACGATATAAATTGAGCTTGAAAATTATAATCGGTTCTTAAGTCAAACTCTTTTATTTTCATAATCATATGAACTTAGGTAAATCAGGATGTTACAATATAAAATATAATTAGCGGCGGCATGCAATATAATTATTAAACATATTTACAAAATAATTATCACTTTTTAACATATTTAAAATTTCTCGTATTAAATATGTCAAAATTATTTTAGTAAAATACTAGTTTAAGGTTTGATATTGCAATATTACTACAAATTAAATTATAATATAAATTTTCGACGGTTTTCCCCGCGCATGCTAGATAGATAATGATTGTAGAGTACAATCGATCTGACTTTGGACTTGTTGTGTATATAGTAAGCACATGTAATATAACACAATGATGATGTATATATAATAAATGATTCATTATTTGATTACATTGCGTAATATCTTATTTAGAAATAATTCATGATGAAAAATTGTCCAAAGAGTTTCCCAGACTAAAAGAAACATACATGGCAAAGTCTGTGTAGTAAAAAAGAGCTATATAAACAGTATTGTATACACAATATGCCGTAAGTATGAGGAAGTTTCCCATTGACACGATTACGTTTGTTTACACCAATTCAACTCTAATTCACTCGCTGACACGTATCTGTACTGGAACAAGGTCAACTCATTAGCACAAATCCTGGTGCATACACGGACCGTCCTCCCGACACAGCGGGCTATATAAATACAAATAATACACATACATATTGACGTAAAATCAATCTTATTTTATTTAATTCTTCCTATTAATATAATAAATGCGAAATTATGTTTGGATGTTTGTTACTCTTTCACGCGAAAACGGCCAAACCGATTTGGATGAAATTTCGCACACATATAGATGATAACCTGAAATAGCACATAGGGGTACATTTTATCGTGGAATAATAAGTTATTCTCGTGGGATCACCAAAAACTGTTACATAGCAGCGAGTTGCAGAGCCCAGCTGGTATTAGAAAGAGGAAAGATTTTATTTTTTTATTCGTTTGTTTGTTACAATTTAACGTAAAAAATATGTGACATCACACTAAGTGGGGGGTGGGGTACCCTACCTACTGTGATGTCATATATTTTACAATTTTCCATTGGAACAATGATCTCATTCGATTATTTTTTGTCTATATACTATATAGGTAACTTTTCAAATTTACCGTTGTAATACTTAGATGTAACATATTATATCTAAAAAATTGTGATGTCTCAAAATTTGGGACCCCTCCCCATACCTTGTCACACAATATCACACTTCGTCGACCTCCTCTCTCCCCTTTAACGTGTGACGTAATTAAGGGATGGCCCCTAAACGGTTAACAAAGACAGTATTTTCTACCCATTTGATGTGACATATTTTTTTCTTGTTTTCAGGTAAACTTCACATGGTGTATAACTCTATTAAGTCTTCATTCTTCAATATAAATGTCAGCTGGGTAAAGGTAATTAGTAGAAAAGTATTTTAGCTTATCGCTAATCAGAGAATATTGGTTTAAGAGCCCATGACACAAAACGTAGTCCCATAAGACTACCGGATGGTATATACATATGTAAGATTCATCGCTAATTGGAAAATACGAAATGGCTATGCTGAACTTACTTCTACCAAAACTAAAAACTACTAAAAATTTTCTACTAAAAAATTCAGTTCAGATTTTTTTTTAACATCTCACTGGTTTAGTTAATGGACAAATTGCATACCAATTGAAAGTATAATGCCATAGAATATGCAAACGTTAGGTTCACTATTTTTTTCCCGTCACAACTCTTGGGTAAGCAGGTATAAACAGGTAAATCGATACTAGTAATCTGCCTATTCTGGACTGAAACTTATTAGCAAACTATTTCCAATATATTTATTGATATATTTTATTGGATATACGAGATATTTTTCAACTATTAACCAGTTCGGTGAAGATCGTCTTTTAGTGGGATCCTTAATAATAAGGGGCCGTCCATTAATCACGTGAGGCTCGAAAGGAGGTCCATAAAAAAATTAGTAGCCACGATGGTAGTAGTTATTCGCATAACCAATCGGTCACCTTTTACGACCTGCCTGGCAGAATGGCTGTTGGTCTATTCTTATACTTTCTAATGATAGTAGTAAAGTAAAGTAAGAAGCACACTATTTTTTTTAATAGAAAATGACGAATAAACAAGTAGAGATAATCGTACCACCTATAAACAATAAATATGTTAATGGTGCATTACCAAGCGTGTAGCAGAGATATAATGCCCGATACTTAAGTCCGTTTATCCCTTTAATTCGGAATATTATAATAAAAAGCATGCCGACTTTACGACAGAAATTAGCAAAACAACCTCAAGACTTATATACGCTTACAGAGCCGCTGCACTTTAGCCCGCTGTTTTCGTGATCACGGCCTTATGAGTGAGGCAAGCGAAAGTAAAATCGCGGAGACAGCTAGTTGTGTAATTTGATGACAACCGGTGACAACAACACTCTCCACCTACGTAGGCTATAACATTATGTCAAATTAATCTCAAAATGTTTTATTACTTGACTACATATTAATAAGTCCGTGGTTTTTGTAAGGATTTTGTTGTTACGCAATTTACACGAAAACAGGATAAAAGTTGGAAGGAAAATGAAATTATCCTGTTGCTTACTCATTTATGATTGTGTATTTATAAACATAAGCTGAACCGTCTCGTGATGTAGAGGTTTATTTCTCGTGAACTAGATTCTAGTGGCATATTTCTGTTTAAGATCATGATGATTGCACCTACTCATTAATCCTGGTTATCTGCGTTTGTTCGGAGAAAAGTTCTCAACAGCAACCTTTACTTTACAAGCAGATTTCTTGGTTCAGCTCCAAGGTTGAGTGTGTACAAGTTTTTAAGTAATACTAGCAGGTATATCGTGGAAATCACATGCAAAATCCTTTATCCAGTATTATCCGCCTTTAGAAAGAGGCGAAAAGATGTTTGGTTTGCATCTTCCGTCATGTGTTTCAACCTTTCAGGCAATTCGATAGTAATTTTGACAACTGTTTTAGTTAAAACAATAATGAATGTCATTGAGATGGTTTCATTTTTCCCGTGTTGAACCTGATTTTTTATTGTTTTTGTTTTGTTTTCTATGCTCAAATAGCAAATCAGCTAACAGCCCTTTTAAATACTAAGCATGGACTAAAACCAAAATAGTTTCAACTGTTTCATCGTGATAAAAGAAAATCAGCATGTATTAGGATGCAAAAAGTTGAATGTCTGCAGATGCTGTTTCTGATACGTAATAATATGTTAATGAATGCTCATAAGTCACTTCACTTCATTTTTTTGAAGGTAATTGCTTGCATATGTACACACTTAAATATCGCTTTTGTTTGGTGGATATTGTAGATTAAATAAAATTTCTTTTTCGTGTGTGTTTATTAATAATATTTAAATTGTTCTATCAATATTATAAATAAGCATAAATAAACAATAGTACCTGGATGGAAACAATAATACCTTTAAACGAGCAATTCTTGTATATATATATATATATATAATTGGAATCTCGGAATCAGCTCCAACGATTTTCATGAAAGTCATAATTTAGGGGTTTTTCGGGTCACGGAATCGATTTATAAAGGTTCCAGGTCCAAGAAAAGCTCGGTTCCCAAGATATGGGTATGTGAAAAACCGAGCAAAGCTCGGTCAACCAGGTACAGAAAAAAAAATTATATATTCTATAGGAATCGATTTATCAAGATTCAAGGTCCAAGAAAAGATCGGTTCCAAAAATATGTGAAAAACTGAGCAAAGCTCGGTCAACCAGATATTATATATTAATACGAGTACAATTAGAAAGAGCATTAATGAATATTCAACTTCATTCAGAAAGGCGAGCGCATGCTAGCGCGCGGTAGCTTAGCGCCATATTGTCGTTATTGAAAGAAGCGAAGCAAGCCAGATCTTTTGTCTTGTTGATCGGGATTCGTATTCGTATTCGTATTATGATAAAATTATTAAGAAAAGTCTTCTTAGATATAGTACTACCACACAAATGGTAACGCCCTCTCAACTTTTTTTTAGGCTATGTTTGTCTCTTTCTATTAGAAGAGCCCTCTATTATTTGTTCGGTATTTTATGAATTATTTTGCTTCGAAGGAATGAATTAAAAATATAATCAAACTATGGGTATTTATTGCAATGGGTCACTATTATAAAGTTCAAGGCATTATTATTACAGTATTGATAAGTAATGATAACACCTGACCTTTTACGCCCGATGCACAATAGAATAACAACATAGTAAAACAAGTCCATACAAAGCGCCCGAATCGCCGCACGCACACAGACGTGTCGTTTACACGGCCGCGAACTTATCTTGGCCAAACAAAATCTCGCAGTGTCACGCAGCGACGCGCGCCGTTGCCGCGGAAATTTTTCTTTTGTTTGTCGTTGATTGCATTACTTACTTTTAAATTTAATTAAGCTGCTTATAAATTTTTTTACACGTCCTTTAATTTGTTATTTCTTAAAACAAAAAAAAAACTTTTATGTGTACGTATGCACGTTAGAAGTTATACTACTTTGGCATTACAAGATAAAAATCCTTCTAAAAATTTTATCCTCGGCGTTAAGCCCCGTTTTTACATTGATTAGTGTGAGTGCGAGTGTTTATTGCAGGTGCTTATTATTAACCAAAAAACACGTATGTCTACACGAGTACAAGTGAATAGACGCTGATCACAAATCACTTGCACCAATCAACGGCTGTCTATATACACGTATTTTTTGCTTCATACTAAGCACCTGCATTAAACACTCGCACTCGCTCTAATCAAAAGGTAATCGGAGCCTAATGCTATCTTTGTAAAAAAGACACAGGGATGGGCTGAAATTCGTTTTAAATTCGGTTTAACCGAATTTTGGCAATTTGAACCGAACTTCGACATTCGTCCGAAATTCGGTTTAAATGCCGAACATTCAGCATTAGACAAAAAAGACCTAATTGCATTATTTTGACTAAAATCTACACTAATATTATAAAAAGGAAAAATTTGTTTTTGTATTTTTATAATATGTATCGAATAAATTCAGAAACTACTAGACCTATTTGAAAAGTTTTTTCACCCTTCCCCAAGTAACATAGGCTATATTATATTTTAATTAAAAATTGCAAATCCCTGACCGAGATCCCCGAATTATGACCGGCAGACTAGATGCCACGCCGGGGAGCGCGGTGTGCGGTCGGCGTACATCTAGCAATATTTAAGTAAATTCGTATATCACGTGAGAAAGCGCGCCATAATTGAATCGAAATTCGCCCGAACGTTCGGCCGAAGTTTAAATTCGATTCAAACCACATTCGGCCTATCTCTACTAATAATAGAAAAAACGTATTTAATATATTGAAAGAAACTTTTATTATAACGCATTATCTAGTTAAATATTTTTTAACATCATAAAAGAACTAGGTATTTGTACAAAATTGAAATATCTAGCTAAAAACTTTATGATGTAGGGACGCGCACACGCGTCTTAAAAATTTACTCTCATTTTTTTCCCTAACGCGACAAAAGAAGCATAACTTCAAAAATATAACTCTCAATATGGCGACCAAAATTTGCCATTTCGAATTTTTTGAAATTTCATATTGTTTTCATATATAATTGTCTTAAGACACTCGCGTCACTGAAATGAATTAAACAACATTTAAAATTTAAAAAACGGTTCATCCAATCAGCAGTTACATAAGAGAAGATAGAAAGATATATTTATACCTTATACACATCATACTTACATACTACAAGGCAAATACATTACTTACCCTTCCTTTTAGACTGATCTGGACTCGCGATAAAAATCTACACCATTAGTTCTAGTTTTTGTAGGAGTCAACCCTAGAGCTCCGCTCATCTGTAGGTATATAATTTCAAAACATGGTCCACTCCGTTTACTGTGTAGTTTTATTCTATTGTGCCCGATGTTTATCTTAATAACTTAGGATCTTAGAGTATTTTCATAGAACAAAGCGAGTAAATACGAGTATTTAATGAAATAAATAATGACATTTGCTTTTGCAAATCCCTTGTTTAGAATAGATTTGTAAGCTGCTGGCAAAAATGATATAAAAGCTAAACTAAGGCAATAGCAAAGATCATTATCATCTGCATAATAATAAGAAAACAAGATCATTATCATTGTGTTTAGAAGACGAGAGATCTGCGACAGCGCGCGACAGTACCGCTAGTTTTCTTGCCTTCCTCATCATCTGCCGTCATCAGTGCATTTAGTTTGCAGAATCAATTAGTTATTTTTGCACTTCTAGGATGTCTATAGGCGACGGTTGTGTCTCACCATCGAGATAAAATGACCTGATTATTTGCCATTATCAGATTTCATTATCAAGTTAGATAGATAGTGATGATTTCGCGACATATACTTCCGCCATTTACGGCACTATAACTGATAGCGCTAGAGGGACTTTATACACGTCCTTAAATTAATCAGCAAGATATCAAGTATTATTTTGGTAGTGCTACTTACAATTGATGATTAAACGAACTTACCTTTAAGTGAAGTCTATCATAATTATACGAAGCACTTCGTACAAAGAGATTTGTTATTTTACATATTAAAATATAGTACCGCGTGTCTTTTTTTAATTTATTTTTTAATTAATTCATTATCTGTTGTTTATATTATCTGTATACTGCCAGTTATTGTATTTGCCTTATGACAGCTCAATCTCTACCTTTAGTTAGTTTAGAGCCATTACTTATTTTCCGGTGTGTTATTTGGGTCACACAGGGGTGGGTGGGCTTGGATTACTAATCTCTTCGTACGAAGCGCTTCGTATGATTATGATAGAACTTCACTTAAAGGTTTAATCATTTAATTATCAATTATACACGCGCTTCGTACTCGAGATTAGCATCTGTAATAAATATTTGTTATCTCACATATTAACTTAATGCCAGATACCTTGCGGTGTAAGCGACAAAACAGAGTGCCATAGATCACGAGAACTTTTTATAAATCTCAGAATTATGTAATATAAAAATATTATGTTTTAAAAAGTATATATGACAAAATAACATGATACTATAATGAATTAGTGTCTCTTAAAAATAATAGTAAGCATAAAAAACTTCATTTTACATGCAATTTTTTACCTGATTACGCCAGAAAGCGGACATGTATTAATATTAAATATAATATATGTCCGTTTCTTTGTTACAACTTGATGGATTTGTTATTAGATTCATCTCTATTGTAGGCTTGACTCCGACTATTTAATTTTAACTGACAAAGCACCGCGAGTTAATGGTAATGATTTCTCGTAGTCAGATTTGAGTTGTTGACATGCCTTGTGGTAGACAGTAAAAGAGTTCAATTAATTTAAACATGTTATGATCACTGATATCTGATATCTATTATAAATTAATAGCAATATCTGATCATTGGTCAGATATTGCGGCTGTCCTTTCAAAAGATTCAATGGACAAAAGCAGGCCAGAAATAGCCTCTTATTAAAACATCTTTGAACGACGTCGCTGCTTATTGTTTGATCAATCTTGACAATATTTTTGAAAAAATGACATGTGGTAAACGCAAAAAATCATATTGTACTTGTATTAATTTTTGATTATTATGCTGAAAAACAATTTAAAAAATAAGGTTTTAATGGGCTTGCCTGATCATAGATCATCAATGTCCATCTACGCATATAACACCAGAAGTCTGGCAGATAATATTACAGTATCTTTAGAATTAATAAACTGTATTCTTGTGAAAATTGAAATGTGTATAAATAAGTCTGTTCGGAATACTGAAAATTGGTTCCGAGTAAAAGTAGTTCGGGGTAAAAATTACTTCGTACGACGCCTAGTTTCAGAAATATCTTCGTCTCTATCACTTAGTACAATGTGACATTTTGTCGTTTCGCTCAATAGGAAAACCCAATGTGCTATATACGTCCGAGACATTAAAGTTAATAATCTCAATTATAAGCACACAATCAAAATGTCGGCAAAGGAAAGCCAGATTCATACGATATTCATAAGGCCTGCGTCCTGCATCGCCTGCCATGGCTTGGTTTTATGAATACAGTATGAGCAATTGGAAGCAATGAAATAGTATTACAAACCGCCGCTACAAGGGTTTGTTTGATCGACAACTAATACCTTTGCAATCTGTTGTATAAATACGATGTTTGTACAAAGTTCAAGCAGTTTTTAAAAAAATATATATGATAGTAAATAAGCATACGGTTCTTCCGATTGAAAAAAACAATCATTGCCTATAGATACTAAAGATGTTTATGGTGCGTTGATATCCTAGTGGCAGGGTCTTTGTCACATGTATAATTTTACCGGCTACTTCAAAACCTGAACACGGCAGTGACAAGCATTAATGATATTGCGGCAGAAATAGGTAATGTGGTGGTACTAAACCCAAACAAGACAGTGAAAAATTCATTCAAGACAAGATAATGAAAATCACCTAGTAGCCGCGATGGTAGTGACTCTCATAGGTAGATAATCGTTCGCCTTTTATGAACTGCCTGGCTGAATGGCAGATGTCTATTCTTCAAAAGGGGCCCGGACCAACACGGGGTTATTGTTTAACTAGCTGACCCAGCAAACGTTGTTTTGTTTGTTTTATTGTTCGTCCGCTATGGATTCCTAATATGTATGATATTAGGAATTCATAGCGGACGAACAATAAGTATACGGGATTGTCCTTCCAGGGAGCCAAAAGGGCTTTGAACTTTATATGGTGGTTAAGTATTCTTAAATTTTCTAATTTTCTTTATATCTAAGAACCTTCTCCTGACAATTACAAACACAAGAAAAAAGAATTAGCGAAATCGGTCCAGCCACTCACGCGTGATGTCGTGACCACGGAAAATAGGGATTGATTTTTATATATACAGGTTATTTAAAAAATGCTGGCGTATTTTTTTTTTTACTTTATCAGCATATTACTATACTAATAAGGGCAGCGACAATGAATGGCGTTTGTTCTAATTTTTTAATTACTCCTAAAACGTGCCCGCATACTGAATGTTTTTATGTGTGAAGTTAGTGAGCCATCAAACAGATTCCTCGATATATATTTGTTAACAGTTTTTACCCGTAGTTCTGCTCGTGTAAAAAATATTTTTCTGTCCCTCGAGACCACTATTTTATCTGGATAAAGGTTTCTTACGTATTTCTGTTTTTTACATGTTTTCCTACAGCTATCTAGATCTGATATCCACAAGAATCAAGGTTTGTTTTATCTTATTACACTAACTTAAAGGTTGGAAATCTCTGCCAAAAGCAGTGTTTCCTGGTTGGTAGTATAATCTAGATCTTCAAGAAAAGAGTAATTAGGTATCTTGTAGCTCAGTATATATCCATATTCGATTCCTGCGCCAATTCCATATGACACACACACACACATACACACATATTAGATGACCCAGCAAACGTTGTTTTTCCATACAGAATACTTGTAGTAAATATTTAGGTGGGGTAGACTGTAGATATTTACAAATTTTCATTGAAATTGGTTCAGTAGTTAAGTAATGCATCGTAGACAAAGTGACCTGTAATTATATATATATATATATATATATATATATATATATATATATATATATATATATATATGTCGCAGGTATATTGTCAATGCCGTGATATTACAATTTCACTAGTGATATTATAATTAAATGGTAGATTGTCAATCGACTTCATTACTTACAATTTAACGGCCTAGTTTTAGTGACATGACAGCTATAAATAAATAGACACATTGAAAAAAAGAACAATTTTTATTATACCTACTATTATCACGTAGTATAAGGAGTAAAAAGACACTGTTCTGGAGAAGGCATCACAGATTGAGGTGGGCCTTACATACGAAAAGTTTTATATCTTGGTATTAAAAAAAGCTCAATAAATATAAGAAATAGTTCAAATGATTTTGTGCAACATTACACAAATTTCTTTGCGAAGTATGAAATACTAGCTGCAGCGTTACACGTTATTTTCGGAACTTTCGAGAATAGGGTCGAACTTTACCTTGGGTATAAATAGGGATGTGTTGGTGAATAGGAAGTCAGTTTTATACAGCGATTTGGAAGCAATGGTTCGGACGATCAGTGTGAAGCGATATAGTACAGTGAAAAGTGATACGGAAAGTGTGTTAGTTTAGTGATTTGGTTTAGTCAGTTAGTTCTAGTGGAATATAGTGACGGTGTTATTGTGTTCGTCGTAAATACACGTAAATGGTATTTTATTGCACAAAATGAACTTCAATCTCGTAAAATTATAAAAAAAAAAACATCCTAACATTAAAACTTCCGCATTTACAATATTAATATAGATTATGACAAAATCTCAAAGAAAGAAAAAAAGAATCATAAAATAACAATTTTTAGGGTTCTGTACCTAAAATTTAAAACGGAACCCTATTACTAAGCATCCGCTGTCTGTCTATCTGTCTATCATCAGGCTGTATCTTATAAATCGTAATAGCTAGAAAATTGAAACTTTCAAAAATTATGTATTTCCGTAGCCGCTATAACAACAAATAAAAAAATGAAAATATTTAGGGGGGTCCCCATACAATAAACGTGTTTTTTTCGTATTTTTTTGCTATGATGGTACGGTACCCTTCGTGCGCGAGTCCGACTCTAACTTGGCCGGTTTTATTCAGAATATCTTACTTATTTTTGCAATCTGCAGCTTTGTGGCACTTAGAGTTGCATAAGATATGCAATGCACAATACCTGATTTCGGGAAACTTCTTTTTTCCATACAAGTTTTGCACAGATTAATGAATAGTTTTATTGCAAACTGTGGCACTATTTTTTTTTTCTTTTAAGGCATGTATTATTTTATCGCGACCACCGTGGCCTGTAATAATATGTACTTACATTAAAATGTCGTAATATTTTTCGCTGGGAATAACTTCTATTACTGGAGAAGAAACAAATTTCCGCTTCATGATTAATATTTTTTCCTTTCCCACGTCCAAAACATCATATTTACATGCATAGTGATATTGCTAGTTAGTGGTTTTAAGATTTTGTTTTTTTCTGGATTTGAATTCTTCTATTGAATTTATTACCTGCGAAATCCTACTCATACTCCATTCCGGTTTTTTTGTTTTATCAGAATGTTCACTGTAATATTTTCGTAGCTCTATGTAAAATTCTTCTCGTGCCACAATCTCACACTGGTTTTCACTCGGTATTAACGAATTTGAAGATTCAATCAGTTCTAAATGTTCACTGTCCCACATTTTAAAGAAATTTAATGAAACAAATTAAAAAATCACTATTTAAACAATAATTTTAGAAATAAAATTGCACACACACCTCAATGTTTACTATTATTGTTTTGCAAATGGCGAATAGGAAAGAATTGACCAATCAGAGCGCTCGCGATCTCCCACAGCCAACTCCGTTCGTAATATACCTAGTTTTATTATAATATCACTATAGCGTTCCCGTGATATTACAATGTCACTAAAACTAGGCCGTTAAATTGTAAGTAATGAAGTCGATTGACAATCTACCTGCGACATACATATATATATATATATATATATATATATATATATATATATATATATATATATATATATATATATATATATATATATATATATATATATATATCGTGTTGTTTATCATTTTGAAGGTACAAAAACAAGTACTTCTGTTTCATATTCCCCAGTCCCTAGCTATTGACAAAATTGACAGACAGTGAAGCAACTATCTTCATTCAAGCTTCCAATTACCTGACCTGCTGATATCGAATCACATGCTTGGATACAACCAAACAATATCTGCGGTGTCAATTATAAATTATCGACGGATACTAACCACAATAGACTGTCAACTCAATCAAATACTAATTGGAAATTATTATTGACAGAATATATTCAAGAACGGGCTGCTTTTCAACATACAACTCCGAGTAAGTTGATATCTGATGAAAAACTTTATACCCATAATTGTTTCATTGGTCTGTCGTCCAATTTAACGGTTAACTGCCGACATTTATAACGTTGTAGATAGAGCGCGAGTTTGGTTTCCGACGAGGACTATTGTGTGAGGATCACAGAAGTTTGTACTGGCTGGAATTTTATTAAATTAAGTTCACAATTAATAGATTTATACATACATATCTTTACGCCAGATCCCTTACGGGGTAGGTAAAGAGAACTGAGTACCAAATATCACGATTTTTGCAGACTTGTCTCGCTTCCTCTACATTCATTACTCTTCTCAAACAAACACGCCGGTTGCTAAGACTTGACACCACCTTCGGACAGTACTCAATCAATCTAAACATGATATGTTAGTCTTGGTCTTCCATTGCCGGTACCCACACACATTGTATATCTGTTTTGTTAACCTTTCATCTACCATTTTTCTACATATCGGAACCAATGGAGCATGCCCTTCCACATCTTTACACCGACACTTTCTTTCAGGCCTAACCTCTAACTTCAATATTACGAACCCGGTCCGCAAGTGATACGCCACATATTTTTCATAACAATCTAATCTCGACCGCGTTGAATCTACTTTCAAACCCTTTCTGACATACCCAATTCTCACTACCATACAATAGCGTTGAGATAAGCGCATACTTATGCAGGGCTAGACGAGCACCCTGACGTAAAACTGTGCTTTTAATTTATCTCCTTAACTCTTCTTTCGACATCAGCGGTGTATCTTCCATCCCTGCTAAAAGCACGTCCAAGATATACAAACTCATTCACTTGTTCCAGCATTACATTATCGACCAATATCATTTTACCCCATGTTCTTCTTGACCCTTCATTGAAGAATAGACCAACTGCCTTTCTACCAGGCAGGTTAAAAAGGTAACCGATTGGCTATGCGTGTTATTACCATCGTGACTACTAGTGGTAGAGTTAGTTAGTAGGTTCTGCAACATCGTGCCCGGGTATATGATACCATCGCCTATATATATATATATATATATATATATATATATATATATATATATATATATATATATATATATATATAATATATATATATATATATATATATATATATATATATATATATATATATATATATATATATATATATATATGCACTATCTGCTTTTTTGCTGTATGATACGAAATATGAGTGAAATATTTAAGTAGAATAAATCTCCATAACTTATTCGTCCATATACATGTATATCCATACAATAGATGCGAAAGTAACTTCGTCTGTCTGGCTGTCTCTTTTGCATGTCGAAACCACTGATTTGGTTTGGTGATTTGGATGAAATTTTGTACAAAGATAGCTTGAGACCCGAAAAGGACATAAGCTTTTATTGCGGAAATCCCACGGGAACGGGAACTAATATATGTATATATTTGAAGCCACGGTGATAAGAAGTAACGTAGGCTACGTTTATTTTAGACATTTTACCACGCAGACGAAGTCGCTGGCACAGCTAGTAGTTAATAATATCATTTTACCTTTGGGTCATTTCTACAAAGGTGGAACCAATAATGGTTCCCGACGAAAACGAACGACGGCCGTTCTACCAAGCAGGTCATAAAAGGCGACTAATTGGCTATACCTGTCAATACTATCGTAACTACTCGGTGGTAGAATTCTGCAACGGTTCCCCGTTTATCCCCGGCAGAGTAGTAATTTAAGAGCCGGAAGGGTAACAGGTTTTCGCCGTGTTGGTCCCGGCCTCCTTTGTAGAATAGGCCAACTGCCGTTCTGACAGGCAAAAGGCGACCGATTGGCTATCGAGTCACTACCATCGCGGCTATTAGGTGATAGAGTTCTGCATTCTCTCGCCCGGGTCTGGTACCATCGCCTTACCTATTCCTGCCGCAATAGCTTCAGCCCTTGTCGCTGTCGTGTTCCGGTTTGGAGGGTAAGGTAAGGTAAGAGAGTAAAGAAAAGTTGGCGTTGGAATGGTAGGGCAGGCTGAGTTCCACTCAACTCTAAGGTCAAAGAAGGAAGTGGTTTTATGTACTCTCGTATACTTTAGATTTTATTGATAAATAAAAACTTTTTACGACAATTACGCGTACGATAAAGTTTGAAATTGGGCGTAGTTAAAATTTCCATAACACAAGCGTATTCTTTGCTGCTATAGTCTGTTGTAAAGCTTGAAAGATATTTTTTGTGTAGTCTCTGGTCGAATTTCGACCACTGTGCAATCGCTAGTACTTGTAAATATTTTAAATTAATAACACCATAAAATATTTTTGTATGGAACACAGTAGCGATCTGAAACTCTGTGATGAGACCTTCAAGGGTTATTAAGGGACGTATTAATTACGCTACAACCCAGCTTCAATGGATACGGGTTGACTCACATCATTATATTTTACAAGCGTTATTCCTCTAAGTTTACAACAATTACGCCGCAATAGTGTCAGTATTTGTCATTGTCTTTTTCCGGTTTGGAGGGTATAGTAGCCGGTAAACTCATGCATGTGGTATTAGACCTCGCCACAAGATAGCAACGCACCATTAGTACCTTTGGTGTCTATAGGCGATGGTTGACTTTTTCCATCAGGAAACCCATCTGCTTGTTTGCTATCTTATCACAAAAAAATAGTACTTACTGACAGCTACCGACTGATACTTGAGAAAAAACTTAATTCATGTTCGAACCATAATCTTCAACTATTTCATGTCAATTTTCATCAAAATCGGTTCAGCGGCTTAGTCGTGAAAGCGTAATATACAGACAAACTTTCACATTTATAATAAAGATGTTTATGTTTCAGGATAATATAATTTAATTTATTTATATAGTTTTGTTGTAATTTCGAATAAGCTTAATTAAGATTCTTGTGAACTTTGTGTATCAAAGGGTAACAAAGATATTTTTTGGATTTTTGGTAATAATGCGTCATAAAACGATAGATACTCATAATATGCTTCCTGTATATTATCGACAGCTTCCTGCTTGAAGCCGCGGTGGGTCTATATAATATGTATTCCTTTGTATTAGAATCTTTGAGTAACATATAATAAGCAAATAATTTGTTGTCTTTGGGGGATATGCTTTGCTATCAGTGATGGGAGTGAGTAGTAGTAAGATGTTAATGGTACGTTGCTATCCCTATGGCAGGATGGCAGTGAGTAGTAGTAAGATGTTAATGGTATGTTGCTATCCCTATGGCAGAATGACAATGCCATGTGCATAAGTCTACTGGATAAGAAATTATCAAAATGATTTAATGTACTATAAGCCCATATTAGAATTCAACAGACATTTTAAAAGCAAGTAAATTTTGAAAAAGGAATGTACTTGAAAAGTCGTAAAAAAACTAAAATTTTATTTTTGAATTTTGCAAAGATATTTATTTTCTGCCATAAATTTAACACTTTATTTATGCCCCACCGAACAAGTTCGAATAATGTCGGATAGGTAGGACGCAAAATTTTAAATAAACCATTTTATAAAATGCAAAAAAAGAGAAAAATTTATTACAATAGTCGAAAATTTTCACTACGTGGTAGAGTTCCGCAGGGACTCGCCCGAGCATTTGGTTCCACCGCCTTAACTATTTCTGCCGCAACAATGTCAATGTCATTGTCATGTTCCGGTTTGGAATGTAAGCTAGCCGGTAGACTTATGCATATTATGGCATTGCCATCCCACCACAGGGACAGTAACGTACCATTAACATCTTTGGTGTCTATAGGCGATGGCTTCTCTTTTCATCAGGAGAGCCATCTGTTTGATTGTATCTTATGGTGTAAAAAAACATAGAACACAGAAGACTTTGTGAACAAGATAATTCTAGTATCTTCCTAAAAAAAAGCAAATAAGTGCCATCTATTAGGTCTGTGATTGAGGGATAATAAATATTTTTCTTTTTTATTGTGAACTAGCTGACCCGGCAAACGTTGTTCTGCCTTTTTAACTATACTTTATTTTTTTTTCTATATTTTCTCACCTTTTAAAGCTTCCCTGGACTTCAGCAATTAATTCAAAACAAAAATTAGCTAATATAATATATATATATATATATATATATATATATATATATATATATATATATATATATATATATATATATATATATATCCTCATTCCTCATCATTCTCTTTTGGCAAAGTTAAAGTTTATTTGCAGAATTAATTAAGCGACATTTATTTATTATTATATTGAATAAATATATCCGACAAAAAATAGGCAGATGAACCTTTATTTACAAGGAACTTGGATCGATAAGAAGAAATGATATGCTCCTGAATAACGTATTAAAGTCACCAGAAACATTTTGCATAGGTCGAATTTTCGCTTTTATGATCTCTGTTGTTTCACTGTTTTTTAGTACACAAAATTTTTAGCACATAAGTTATCACGGTTCTGGTTGGAACGGTGGAAGTAGCAAATTAGTTAGGAAACAAGTGCTTTAGCATTATGATGGCCTCTTATTGATATATGGACAACGCTTCGCAACGGATCGAACAACGCTTCTCTGGACAAGAGTGGAAGTAGCAAATTAGTTAGGAAATAAATGCTTTAGCATTATAATGGCCTCTTATTGATATATGGACAACGCTTCGCAACGGGTCGAACAACGCTTCTCTGGACAAGAGTGGAAATAGCAAATTAGTTGGAATTTTTTTTTTTTTTTTTTTTTTTATATCATCAGATAGCAAACAAGCAGATGGGTCTCCTGGTGGAAAGAGTCAACCATCGCCTAAAGACACCAAAGATGTTAATGGTGCGTTGCTATCTTGTGGCGAGGTCTAATGCCACATGCATAAGTTTACCGGCTACCTTACCCTCCAAATCGGAACACGACAGCGACAAGCACTGACGCTATTGCGGCAGGAATAGGTAAGGCGGTGGTACCAGACCCGGGTGAGACAATGCAGAACTCTACCACCTAGTAAATAAGTGCTTTAGCATTATAATGGCCTGTTATTGATATATGGACAAAGCTTCGCAACGGATCGAACCACGCTTCTCTGGACAAAAGTGGAAGTAACAATTTAGTTAGGAAATAAGTGCTTTATTGCAGTGCACCTGCAGTGCAATGCAGGCATTGTTATTGATATATGGACCATAAATTATTTTTATTTATACCTATATATAATGATAATCACTAACGATCATATTCTGGTCGAAATTCGGCCATAGAGCATAGCTAGACTTATCGAACGACTGGCTGATTCACTACTATCGTGGCAACTAGGTGGTAGAGTTCTGCATTGACACGCCCGGATCAGGTACTACCGTCTATTCCTGCCACTTTAGCGTCAGTACTTGTCACTGTTGTGTTCCTGTTTGGAAGGTAAGGTAATCAGTATACTTATTCATGTGGCATTAAGACCCTGCGAAAATGACACCAGTGCACCATTCACGTATACGAAAGACCCCATCTTAGGATATTAATAGGTATATTTATAAAATATTTCGATTTGGTAGACTCATCCTTTTGCTATATTATCTACTTGGAAATCGAAACTACCTTAAAGAGAATATCGTATATTATTGAAGTACGTAATAATCGTAACGCTGCCTGAGTCGTATCATATCTCGCGCATTCCGTAACATTAGTTGTAAATTGCTCGAGTGAGACAGTTTTTGACCACCAACAGCGTTTCGAAAAGCGTTACCAGATGCCACGATATGAGCGGGTCGTCCCGATTTTCGGGGTGTTGGTGGTACGTCCCGAATCACTTTTAACCGGGACGCCGTATATCCCGATTTGACACAAACCCAATTTGAATTGGAAATGTGTAAATACATTAGAAATCAAAAATACATGCAAGAGTCTGTTTGTCTGTTACGCTTTGACGACTTAACCGCTAAACCGATTTTAGTGAAATTTGGCAAGAAAATAGTTGAAAATTTGGTGTCAAACTTAGGCTAACTTTTTTAACTTTAAAGAACCAGCCCTAGGAGATGAAAGTTTCTATGAAAGATTATATTGATGAAATGTTACTCAGTTTGCGGGCAAAGCTGAGCGGGTGTGCAACAGAGAAACAAATACAGACAAACTTAAATTTTTCATGTAATAAATTTTATGAACATAAAGAAATAAATATTTAAAAAAACTAATATGATAGACTGAAGAGATATTCTAATACTCGATGACATTGTATAACTTACAATGTTTAAACAAGGTTTATCCATCTTACAAACCAATGAAAATAAAATGATTTACGAAAACATATTTTTTGTAGATGTCGTTATTTTAAAACCAAAGTCCCGATTATTTTGACCTTCCGTCTCGAAAATGACGCATTCGATCTGGCAACACTCGAAGTTCGATTAACTTTCGTATAAGTTGAGAATATTAGTCTATTAATTTATTTTTTTATTACGTTGGTAGTTTCAATATGTATCCATTAAACATGAAAATTAGTAACAAACTACATCTTTACTATCGATGAAAAAGTAATGAACTTTTAGGTAGATGCGCCACTTCTCTATACACGCTATATTTTCTAAGAACCGTCCAAAATTATTATAATTACTCAGGCTCCCAGTATTAAACAGTCGTGTTTCGGTTTGGAGGGTAAGGTAGCCGGTAAATTTATGCATGTGACATTAGACCTCGCCACAAGATAGCAACGCACCATTACCACCTTTGGTGTCTATAGGCGATGGTTGACTCTTTCCATCAGGAGACCCATCTGCTTGTTTGTTATCTTATTGTATAAAAAAAAGAAGTTACCGCATAGTAGTTACAACGAATCTGTATCATCAGAGTGCTAAGTGTGAGTTTTTCTTTTCGCATTAGATCGTGAGCGCGTTTGGAGTTTACTAGGAATTTGTATGTGATTTGTACAGCGCCACCTAGTGGTAAACGTGAGAATCCAGTTTACCACTAGGTGGCGCTGTACAAATCACATACAAATTCCTAGTAAACTCCAAACGCGCTCACGATCTAATGCGAAAAGAAAAACTCACACTTAGCACTCTGTTCTTTCAAGTAGTTCGTCAAAGCGAAAGATTGACTATATGTGTCACTACCATCGCGAGCACTAGGTAATAGAGTTCCAATATAATAGATTTTGTACTACCGTCTTACCATTTCCAATTACAATAGCGTCAATACTTGTTAGGCAATGTACCAGTACTCGTGTACCAGTTTGGAGGGAAAGGTAGCTGGCAAACTCGTGTACATAAGTGGCTTTAACATTCCGCCACACGTAGAGCAACGCTCCATTAATATTTTTTATGTCCATAGATGCTAATATTTGGCGATGGTTGTTACTTTATAGGCTCTCAAGTCTCATTTCGACAAAACCAAAATAAAAAATAACTAATACATACATATCTAACGGAATATAAATATAAAACAAATATATATATATATACTAGCTGACCCGGCAAACGTTGTTTTGCCATATAAATTATTTATTTAAAAAATAGGGGTTGATCGGAGAGGGTTGAAAATTAAGGGTTGTGTATATTTTTCAATGCTGAATCATAAAAAAATAAAAATAAAAATTTTTGTCCATAAAATAAAATAAAAAATTTAGGGGTGGATAACCCTTAACATTTAGGGCGATTAAAAATAGATGTTGGCCGATTCTCAGACCCACTGAATATGCATACGAAATTTCATCAAAATCGGTCAAGCCGTTTCGGAGGAGTATGGAGACTAACATTGTGACACGAGAATTTTATATATAAGATATATATATATATATATATATATATATATATATATATATATATATATATATATATATATATATATATATATATATATATATATATATATATTATTTCCTCACAGAAAGTTGTTTGGATTAATTCCTGCCGCCGAATTCCACCATCGGGCATCGCGTCAAAATTTGAAGTTGCATCTCGATGTCTGGAAATCCACAACTGTGCGTTTCTCCCGACACTTTTTGCCTTGCACTACTCTGTTGTGGAATAATTACCGGCAGGGGTATTTCCGAACGGATACGACAAGGGACCTTCAAGAAAAGAGCTTACTCATTCTTAAAAGGCAACCGGCAACGCAACTGCAAGACCTCTGGTATTGCAGATGTCCATGGGCAGCGGTGATCACTTACCATCAAGTGCACCTCTTGCTCGTTTGCCCCCCCTTCTATAGAAAAAAAAGACACTATAATTGTTAATTGCTTTCTGTGCATTTCTTTCTGACCTATCTGTATAGCATAACCCTCCGGAACATGGCAGTACCAAGAACTACACTATTGTGGCTGGAATGAATGAGGTGGTTGTAACAAACTTGAGTGTGATGTGGCAGACCTCTACCACCAAGTAGTAACGACAGTAGTGCCATAAAGATGTCCTAATTATAAATACTAGCGTTCACCTTTGGCCAAACTTTTACCAAAGACTTAATAAAATGTCTTAATTTTGACAATTGACTTTAACCGTAAAGAAAATAATTAGTATACATGATACATGTATGTCAAACGAATGTAGTGTGCGTAATTTTTATTTTTATTAAATATATTTCTTTTGCATATTATTTAAAAATATAAGGTTTCTGCAGTCCTCAGCAACGTTAACTTTAACTGCCAATTTTCATACTCCACCGTTCGCGCAATTGTCTTAAAAAGGGATCCAAAGTTTTTCCTTCACGTATTAATATATAGAAGATAGATAGATGAAAGTAAGATTTTTACTTTGTTACGCGTTTTCGTCTTAACTTTAACTAGTTACCTATAATTATAGTAAAAAAATCACACCTAACCTATTATTGAAGAATTTTCATTAATAAAAGGAGAACTGATCCCAATGGCCGAAAAAATACTTTTGACGTGAGCAAAGCCACGGGGAAAATTTAGATTTGTTATATAATAAGTAGGGCCCGGATTAATATGTGAATACATATTTTTAATTTACACGATTTTCGGCCTGGAATTTATTGCCTATTACAACTGTCGAACTTGTATCATGAAAAACTATATTTTATTTTCCATATTTTTTCATATTTTTCCATATTTCAAGGTTAAACCCATATTTCACAAAATACTAATACTATCATACATATTTTCAATTTTTATGATAGTTAACAGTTACATCATAAAAATAGGTATAATATGTATTGCGTTCCCGCCACCACGCAACACCACATGACCACACAATGCCATCGCGTGTTACTTTTTGAACTCGAAAAAACGAGACTCTCGGTAACGATTTGATTTATATAAAAAGCAATTATTGTTTTTTATCGCACAAGTTACAAGCATTAGAAAATCCTTCGACATCACTGAATAAAAACCTGAAAATAATTGAACAAATAGATAAAATTCTGAAGCGGAAGGGCCTATTGCTGAAATGGCAAAACAAAACTATGCGGTAGTTATGGAAGCACTGTAGACGTGACTTACACACTTTCAGAACTATGCATGTTTAACTATGCTCCAGCCACATCACGTGAGGTGGAGAGATCATTCACACAATATTTTTTTTAAATTTTTTTTTATATCATAAGATAGCAAACAAGCAGATGGGTCTCCTGATGGAAAGAGTCAACCATCGCCTATAGACACCAAAGATGTTAATGATGCGTTGCTATCTTGAGGCGAGGTCTAATGCTACATGCATAAGTTTACCGGCTACCTTACCCTCCAAACCGGAACACGACAGTGACCAGCACTGACGCTATTGCGGCAGGAATAGGTAAGGTGGTGGTACCAGACCCGGTCGAGCCGATGCAGAACTCTACCACCTAATAAAGGCTATATTAAGATCGAATCGACATAATTTTAATTTTCAAAATTTAAAGAAGCATGTCATTGCGTACTGCAACTAATTTAATAAAACTAATGTAATGGATGCTAAATAAAACTATACATTTTTGTTGAATTAAAAGTCCTTTTTAAATATAACTGTTACCATTATAAATAATCATTCACAATAAAAAAGTATAAAATGAAAGAAATTGTTATTTTATACTCCATTCCATATTCCCGATTTTTTGGTCCATATTATATGTACATATTTTTCATTTTTTAATCCATATTTATCCGGGCCCTAGTAATTAGATTAAAATAAACTTAATGTCCGTTATTTGATAATATAGTTTTTAGTGAAACTTTTTAATAGGAGAGGGAGTAAGAGGAAAGGCGATGGTGTTCTCGCAAATTTATATTTCATAGCTAACTAAACAAGCAGATAGATATTCTGATGGAATAAGAAAAGTTCATTAAAGCCAAACCATAGGTCTGACACATACCACCGTGACCACTAGATAGTAGAATATTTTTTTTTGCGCGCACGGTTTTGGTACCACCACTTTACCTCTGCCATAATGCTCTTCACTGATATGTTTCGGTTTGGAGGTTATAGTAGCCGGTAAACATAGACGTGACGCATTATTATCCTTTTACACGGATAGCTGGTTATCTCTTGCCTTCAGGAAAGCTATCTGCTTGTTTCTAACCTGAAAAAATTTCATAATGAGTCGCCGAGCGCCATTGCCTTATCAAATTTTCACTCCTCACCCACATTTCGTATCAGGCGAGGTATTTTAATTTGTATATTTTAGAGCTTATCAAAGTTTCGTGATACGTCAGATTTGTTTATTTATGATAAGATAGCCCGCAATCTCATGATGGAGTTGTCAGGTAAAAAGATTGTACGCAAAGTAGTTGGATTCACATGTACAACATTTATGGTTGTGCCACGTTGTGTTACGAATGACAAATTTAATATTCAAAACTCTTGTAACTTTTTAGGAGCATGCCATTATGTGTAATCCATCATTCATGTCATACTTTAAGGGCAAGATAGGTTCATAAAATTTAAACGTGAAAAGGAAGGAATTTAATATTGAATGGAATGGTTAATGGAATTAAAAACTGGCAGTACTAAAAGTGAACTAATAATTTTGAAATTAAATGTTAAGAAATCTAATCTAATTACCTTTTTTAGATTATTATTATAGATTATGGAATAGCATATTTATACTTTTTATTGTCGGCACTTGGTGAAACTCTGTCATAAGTGATTTTTAAGCTACGTATAACGATTAATTTAACAAATCCTATTAAGAACAACAGTAAGAAAAAAAAAATTATACATTTTTTTCAAAAAAAAAAATATATATATATATATATATATATATATATATATATATATATATATATATATATATATATATATATATATAGAATGAATATTATGTTTTTCAAATGTATGTGTTTTAGTACGTTTTTTTTTTATAGAAGAGGGGGCAAATGGACAGGAGGCTCACCTGATGGTAAGTGATTACCGCCGCCCATAGACAACTACACTACCAGAGGTCTTGTAATTGCGTCGCCGGCCTTTTAAGAATGAGTAAGCTCTTTTCTTGAAGGTCCCTAATTCGTATCCATTTGGAAAAATTTCTCCGATAGCTGGTTCCACAAAGGAGTGGTGCGGGGCAAAAAGTGCCTCGAGAATCGCACGGTTGTGGATTTCCAGACATCGAGATGGTAAGGATGGAATTTCGAATTTTGTCGCGATGTCCGATGGTGAAATTCGGCAGCAGGAATTAATCCAAACAGTTCCTCGGAACATTCCCCATGGTAGAGCCGATAAAAGATGCAGAGTGATGCCACATCTCTACGTAACGCCAAAGAATCAAGCCGATTTGAAAGAGTCTCGTCCTCGAGAATTCGAGTCGCTCTACGTTGAATTCGACCAAAAGGAAGGAGTTGGTACTGAGGAGCTCCCGCCCATAAATGAGAGCAGTACTCCATATGAGGCCGGATTTGCGCCTTATAAAGTAATAAGCGATGGGCCGGTGTGAAGTACTGCCTGGCCCTACTGAGAACTCCCAGCTTTTTAGAGGCTAATTTAGCCTTGCCTTCCAAGTGACCGCGGAACTGAACGTCATTCGACATGTCGACTCCAAGTATTCCAACACTGGCTGTGGCTTTCAGGGAAGTATTTTCAAAACGAGGTGATACGACAAGGGGTGATTTTTTAGCGGTAAACGCGCAAACTTGTGTCTTAATGGGGTTGAATTGGACCAAATTTAATCGACCCCACTCCGAAGCAACAGAAAGTTGTGCTTCAACTTCTGACACTAGTTTGTTCCGGCACTCGTTGACGTGTTCCCGAGAAATTCCGCTGCGGCCAGAGTACAAAGCATCGCCCGTACTGTCATCCGCATAACAATGAATGCTGCTCGATCGCAACATGTCATTAATGTGCAGAAGAAACAGCGTAGGCGATAGCACACAACCTTGAGGAACACCAGCATTGCCGAGTTTAAGGTCAGAGCATGCGCCATCAACAACGACCCTTATACTCCGATCCGTCAGAAAACTGGTGATCCATTTGCACAATTTCTCAGGAAGCCCATAGGATGGAAGCTTGGAAAGAAGTGCCCTGTTCCACACCAGATCAAAGGCCTTCGCTATTTCCAAACTAACTGCCAATGCCTCTCCTTTATTCTCGACTGCCTCCGCCCATCGATGTGTTAAGTAAACCAGAAGATCACCAGCTGAGCGTCCGCGACGGAAACCGTACTGGCGGTCACTAATCAGCTGGTGCTCCTCAAGATACCTCAGAAGCTGGCAGTTAATAATGGACTCCATTATTTTGGAGAACAAGGAGGTTATCGCTATAGGCCGATAGTTGGACGGGACCGATTGATCGCCTTTTTTAGAGATTGGGTGCACTAAAGTGGTCTTCCAAGTTATGGGCACGACGCCTTTTGAGTAGGAGAGTCGGAATAAATGCGTTAAAACCGGTGCCAACTCTGGAGCACACATCTTTAGCACGATAGGAGAGATGCCATCAGGCCCACTCGACTTATGGACGTCCAAGGAAAAGAGTGCCTTACGCACTGCAGTTTGCAAGAACTTTACCTCCGGCATGGAAGTATCACACCGCGGGATAGTAGGTGGTGTAGTATCCCTGGTCGTCTATAGTCGAGTTGGCTGCAAAAAATGAGCCTAAGAGATCAGCTTTCTCTTTTGCAGAATGAGCTAGAGAGCTATCGTCTTTGTGCAAAGTTGGAAAAGAGGGCATACAGAAATTACCTTGACTAGCTTTGGCTAGAGACCAGAACGCACGAGATCCTGAAGGAAGGCGAACTAGCTTCCCGTCAATTCTGCCAATGTGCTCGGATTTTGCTTTAGCGATGGTTCTTTTAAAAGACCTAGAGGCATAATTGTACTCCTTTCTGAGTGTGCTGGTATTTATATCCTGAGATGCCGATGCCGCAGCACAGGCATGGTAGGATTCATGCTTTCGGCGTGAAGCCGTTTTGCATTGGTGACCAAACCATGGCTTAGACTTGCCACCAACGGGTACAGCAGAAAACGGAATGTAAAGTTCCATTCCCTGCAGCACCACATCAGCGACGCAGTCAGCAATGACATCTGGATTTTCCAGCGAGGAGCACACACGCCTCCATGGGTAAGATGCAAAAAAAGACCGCATCCCGTCCCAATCTGCTGACCTGTAGTGCCAAATGCGGCGACAGCCTGAAGAACGAGGCCGTGATAAGCGCGTAATCGGCACTTTGCTCCGTACTAGGCAGTGGTCCGATGAACCAAGTGGAGCGTCTGCAGAAACCTGATAACTGTCTGGGTGTGAGGTCAGCAGAAGGTCTAACAAGGAAGGAAGATGGTGGTCCACATCTGGAACACGCGTAGGCGAAGTAACCAGCTGTGTCATACCATACGCTAAAGCAAAATCGTGAACAGATCTCCCCGCATGATCGGTAGTACGTGAACCGAGCCATTCGGCATGGTGGGCGTTAAAATCATCGATGTTCACGATCTCTGCGGAGGGGATCTGCTGCAGCACGGAATCTGTTGCAAGCACTCTCGGAATCTCTGACGTAAGCACAAACTCCCGCCCGGGGTACAAATGAATGCTCAAATTGTACCCCGGGTAGGAGAGATATGAAGTATCAGCCGGAGAAGATATCTGCGTCTCGGTTAAAAAGAACAAAGCCGGCTTGGCCGTCTCAAGGTGGTGGTGGACGGCATTTAAATTCGAGTGAAGACCCCTAATATTAGTAAAGTCCACGTGGAGTGTGGTAGGAGATGCCTGAAGATTTTTGTTCCGTTTGCCCCGAGCAGCGAAGTGTGTGAGCGCAATCCCCCCCCCCCCCCCCCTCCCCCAGAGTACGCAGGGCAGCCTGGGCATCCATGATTAGGATATATATCCATGTATATATATTTTTGATACACTCCTGTAGCCTACACTGCTTTTGCTTTTTACAATCATTTGATTTGATGATAATATGCATTAGAAATACGTTTAGTTATTAAATTAATAAAAATAATCACCACCGCCATAAACATAATAGTATACATGTTTGTACATTATGATGTAAGTCAAATGAATATTCCGGTGTTTATTTTTATTAATTTAATGAAAGTATTTCTAATGCATATTATAATGAAATCAAATGATACATTTTAAGCTTTTCTATTAAGCAGTCTAGGTATTATATTTATGGCTGCTAAAATCTGTTATCAGACTTGGAAGATATTTTATTGTTTAAACTATGTTCGAATTTCGACCGAGAGCGATTGCTAGTATTTATTATTAGCCGTTTCCCGTGGTATAGCCCACCTGGATCTAGATGTTAGGGGATATTTATGTAGCTTTTTAGTGGTGAGAGAATTTTCAAAAATCGGTTCAGTACTTCCAGATATTACTCTCGACAAATAAACTCACAAAATAAGAAACTTTATCTCTTTATAAAATGTATGAGTATAGATATATTTAATAATAACTACATACATTTTTAAGACAAATCTCCTGTGGGGATTAACAAGTCGAACCGAATTATCTCCCGTATATCAATTCCATATTATGTGAAATATGTACATTTGTTTATTAATAACTGTACTCTACAATGTCTCATGGGTTTTAGACAGCAATGTTATGAATATTTTCTTTTTTATTTCCATTTTAACGACAAAGAAATATTTTGTGAATCCTTTGATCCGGCTCGAAAGGACCACGTGTGTTTTCACTCTATATCCGCATCCGTCCGTTCGCCATTGATTTTGGCGCCCTCGACCTTCGCTCTAGCCCCCCGAAGCCTCCAACCTCCCTCCCGGAATGCGACAGAAGCGAGACCAATGAACATCTTTACTTTTTGCTTGGTGTTTTTTAACCAAAATAAAATAACCGAACGATATTACTTTTTATGTATGCATTAAAGGAAATTATGCCTGATGTATTTTGCTGTTATTATATTTACTAGCTGTTGCCCGCGACTTCGTCCGCGCGGACTTTGTTTACTGCGTTCCTACTGGTCGTAGCAAGATGTTATATAGCCTATAACCTTTCTCGATAAACAGGCTATTCAACTCAAAAAAAATATATATTCAAATCGGATCAGCAGTTTTCGAGATTACCGCGTACAACCAAACAAACAAATAAACTCTACAATTATATAATATTAGTATAGATTATTTGAGATTAGAGAGATTGAGTTTTATCGAATTTGTGGAAAGATTCCTGTAAGACCTAGTGCTTTTTTCGGTAGCAATTTTTCTTTGATTCAAATGTTCAAGGTATTTTTTACCACCCCGTTTCGAATACTCAGAGGCGGTTTTAGCTAGATGGCAATGACGTAAAACCCTCATCCAATCCAATTCACCAAAAATTTTATAATGCAGCTACAGCTAGTATGTTACAAAAATCTTTAAAATTTAATCAATGAGACTTGCCTATTATCTATATATTAATACGTGAAGGAAAACTTTAGATCCCTTTTTGAGACAATTGCGCGAACGGTAGAGTATTGCGGAGTGGAGGATTGCTGAGTACTGCAGAAACCTAATATTTTTAAATAAAATGCTTTAGAAGTGCATTAAATTAATAAAAATAATATTTACACACACTTCATTCATGAGACATACGCACAGAACATACACGATAAGATACACATCTTTTTCTTTTAACTAAGACTAGCTGCGGCGTGCAGTCCGCTGCATTATAAGTTTTTGGTGAATGCTGCGGGATCATCTAGTTTTTCCGGAATAAAATAGCCACCTGTGTGCCAAATTTCATTCAAATCCGTTCAGTAGTTTTTGCGTGATTAACAAATATCCATCCAAACTTTCGCATTCATAATATTAATATAGATACACATGGAGACTAAACTGCTTTCTTTACGGCTAAAGTCAGTTGTCAAACTTAAAACAGATTTTATTGTTTAAGTCTCGATACGGGCGATCGCTACTATTTAAAATTATTCGATGTTTGTAATGACTCAATATAAAATCGATACAGTGGCTATATTAAGTTATATTAGTGGTTTCATTAATGTAATTTATGATGTCAATTAACCATTAAACCATTAAATGCGTTGTGTAAATTTGATCGTATCACGTCAACTTTAACGTTAAATTCAATTTAAATTACAAATATAATTTTATTGTGGCTTTCGTGAAATATGTTTCGACAATATTACTTATCTGTTTTATTTTAAAAGGACTTTCATTGATTGAAAATAAAAATAACAACCGGACCAACATAGTTTTTCAAAAATATGCAGTTTATACCTTCTATCTTCTATATATATAAAAATCAATTGCTGTTCGTTAGTCTCGCTAAAACTCAGAAACGGCTGAACCAATTGGGCTAATTTTGGTTTTGAATTAATTGTTTTAGTCCAGGGAAGGTTTAAAAGGTCAGAAACTATAGAAAAAATAAGAGGAGTTAAAAAGGCAGAACAACGTTTGCCGGGTCAGCTAGTATAATATAAAAAACACAAAAATTGTGATACAATATTTTATATTAAAAACACTTGTACTGTTTTACAATAGATGTTTGTGAAACAGTGCAAGTGTTTTTGATATTAAATATTTTATGACAATGGAGTTGGACCAAGTGCCGACGATAAAGCGTGTAGAATGTACAAAAAGTGTGTACCCACCCGATATAGACTTTGATTTGAACCCATAAAACCTAGTATGTGATTTTTGAAAGGTATTAATGCGAAGATGGATTTATACCACCACTATACCAAATAGGCTAGTTTTTTCCCCGACTAAGAAAAAGGAAAAGTTTGTAGGTCACAGGAATGAAGTCACGGGCCAGAGCTACTTTTAAGATAATAAACTAGCACATCGCCTCTGTGGTCTAGTGGTGCAACGTTGTCGTTGACCACATTAGGTCCCGGTTTCGTATCCCGGGTCAGGCACAATAAAAAATAGTGTTTTTTCAGTTTTCTGATAAACACAAAGTTGCCCGGGATTGGAAAGATTGGAAGGTTGGCGATAGACTTGCCACCTATCACATTTGTGGGACCAAGTTTCTTCGGCTAATCGTGGGTCCACTTGTTGTACCTCTGCCTACCTCTTCGGGGATACGGGCGTGAAGATACTTTTTTTAAGTAGCACATAAAAATAGCCTTTAGACTACTACTACTAGGAGATATAGTTTCGTAACGTCTTCCCGGGTTTGATAACACTGCTTTTATTATTCCTGCTATTTATAGCGTCAATGTATGTTACTGTTATGTTCTAGTTTGGAGGGTAAGGTAGCCGGTAAACTTATGCATGTGGCTAATCATAGTTTATCAAAGTGATAATTCATTGCGCCACACAAATAGCATCATTAACCACAACCGTTAACTTTATTGGTGTCTATAGGAAATGGTTGTCTTTTTCCATCAGGACAGCTAGGTATCTGCTTTTTTGCTATCAAATAATCTATACATATAATAATATCGTAGGAAAGTCAAAACTGTACATTGAATATTTTTTTAAAAGAATACTTGGGGCGTGATCTACAATTGATATCGAAGCCAAAAATATAGTTTTTAGAATTTTTGTATGTTTGTCTGTTTATCTGTTTGTCTGTATGTATGTCGGGGGTAAACTCAAAAAGTACTGCATGGATTTACTTGAAATTTTGCATGAATATTACTAACAGGTCGGGTCAACATAATACCTACATATTATCACGCTATCACCTACGGAGGAGCAGTGCGGAGTAAACGATAATAGATCACGCCCCAAGTATTTTAAAAAAAAATATTCAATGTACAGTTTTGACTTTCCTACGATTTTATTATATGTATAGATACTTAAAAAATATTTTCAAATAATTAAATGATAATATTTATGAAAGTGCTAAACTAATATTATAAAAAGAAAGGTTTGATTTTTTGTTTGTTTAAACTACATAATAATTAGGCTTATAGGAAATAATTAGGCTTTTTGATAAGCACGCACCTTTGACCCGAATCAAAATAAAACGTAATCCTGCTCCTTGGCTTTCGAGTGAAATTAAGACCGTCATGACAAAACGCAATAGAGCAAAATCATGGTATAAGAAACACCCAACCAATGCAAATCTGATTAAATATAAATCTCTACGCAACCTTTGCTCACGTTTGTGCCGGGATGCTCGTCGTCAGTATATAAATGATAAAATTGAGTCTACTAGTCCTAACAATATGTGGCAATTTCTGAAAACTCTTGGAGTCGGTAAATCAGCGACTGAGTGTGAATCCAGTGTCGATGTGAACTCGCTTAATACTCATTTTTCCTCTCCCCCTGTCGCTCTGGATCCGCAGACTAAATCTAAAACGTTGTCATTTTTATCACAGAAACCCGCTCCTCACTGTTCGACCTTTCACTTTACACCAGTGACGGAGTCTGAGGTCGCCAAACACGTACAAAGTATCACGTCCTCGGCGGTGGGTAATGACAACATTAATTCTAGAATGGTCAGTCTTCTCGTTCCTGATTTACTCCCAATCCTAACTCATATATTTAATTCTTCTCTTTCATCCTGCACTTTTCCATCAGCGTGGAAGTCTGCTCTCGTTTTACCTCTGCCTAAACATACCTCACCAACTGATTTTTCTCATTTTCGTCCCATATCTATTTTACCCTTTTTATCTAAAGTTTTGGAACATATTGCCCACAAACAACTGTCTAAATTTCTATTGAGTTTTAACCTGTTAAGTCCTTTTCAATCTGGTTTCCGGCCAGGACACAGCACGGTTACTGCGTTGGTGAAAGTAACTGATGACATACGTCTTGCCATGGGCAATAAACTTGTTACTTTACTGGTTCTTTTAGATTTTAGCAATGCTTTCAACTCTGTGGACTTTGATGTTCTGCTCGGTGTCCTTGCTTCATTGAATCTGTCATCAGATACCATTTTGTGGTTTGAAAGTTATCTCAAAGACCGATCGCAGTGTGTTCGCCTTAACAATGTTTCATCTGAGTACCGGAAGTTGATTTCTGGCGTCCCTCAGGGTGGAGTTCTGTCTCCTCTCCTATTTTCCGCTTTTATCAATGTCGTCACTGGAGTAATTTCCTCACATTATCATTTATATGCTGACGATTTACAACTCTATTCTCATTTTTCAGCTTCTAACGTCACTGATGCCATAGCCGCTATGAATCATGATCTCACCCGTATTCAAGAGTGGGCAAAGTGCTTTGGCTTATTAGTTAATCCTGGTAAATCACAATCGATACTTATAGGTAGTCGTGCATCACTGTCAATCTTAAGAAATATGAATATCCCTCCATTACTTTATAATAACAGTATCATTCCTTTTAGCAAGACAGTTAAAAATCTGGGACTCATCATTAGTGATGACTTTTCCTGGTCAGCTCATATATCCGAGGTGTGCAAAAAAGTTCACCACAGCTTTCATTCACTTAAATGTTTACAAAGATTTCTCCCTCTAAAAACCAAAATATCATTAGTCCAATCTCTCATTTTCCCCATAATTGATTATGCGGATGTATGCTACCCGGATATAACTGAAGAGGGCCTCAATAAACTTGAACGATTACAAAATGTTTGCATACGCTTCATATTCGGTCTTAAGAAGTATGACCATGTCTCTATTTTCAGAACTCAACTTAAGTGGCTTTCGATTCGAGCGCGCAGGAACTTACATTCACTTAGTCTCCTCTATAATATTTTGTTTAATAATATTTCACCCGAATATCTACGAGAGCGCTTCAGTTTTCTATATCCCTTTGACTCTGATCGTAGATCTCAAGTCAGGGGTATATTAAAATTCCCTTCGGAAACTTCGAATTGCTACAGTCATTCCTTCTCTTTCAACACTGTCAAACTGTGGAATACCCTTCCTTTAAATATACGCAGTAGCAATTCGCTTCATACATTTAAGAAAGCAGTAAGAGAGCATTACTTCACTTTAAAATAAAAGCTTTTTCCTCTTTGCTTTTCACGATAATTTGAAAGGCATTAGGTATAAGGTATAGATTAATATCATTTATTTTTAGTTATTTTTGTTTTTTGTATTATATAATTTTAAATTGTAAGTTATGCACTTGTACACTGTGCTCTACTTTTATTTGTGCATTCTCGCTTCTCGGGTCTGCTGGTAGACATCTCTTTCAGAGATAAGCACGCCCTTTGTACATTTTTTATATTAATTTTTTCAAAAGATGTATTTTGTGTACAATAAAGTGTAAAATAAATAAATAAATAAATAAATACATTAACCAGGAATGAAATACGATTTTCACTCGATTAAACAAAGGGCGGTAATGATTTTTGGACAAAAATTATTACCTCCCTTTATATTTAATCCTTTATATTTGTGAGTTTATACTTATTATTAGTAAAATATGATAATACTAGATACAGTTTAAGTCCGGAAAAATGCTTGATATGTTGAGAGTTGAGCACTTCCTCGACTCTCCCCTTATGAGGCATGCAGAAACATCGAAGGCGTTAATTATCAGTGTATTGCTATCAATCAGTAAACAAACTCATGTGACAGAGTTGTATTGCTAAATACATAAGGCTAACTTACACTCCAAACATAACACGGCATTGATAAGCACTGAGGCTATTTATTGCATTAAGATATTTTCTTTAATATTTCAATAGCGTTGCTACCAATAAATAAGTCTACCGGCTCCTCTCTTCCTCTCTCTACTCCCTCCAATTTGGAACACGACAGTGACAAGCATTGACGACGCTGTTGCGGTAGGAATAGGTAAGTCGGTGGTACCAGACTCAGGCAAGACAACGCAGAACTTCGCGATGGTGATAACTCGTAAAGCTAATCGTTCGCCTCTCACGAACTGCCTGGCTGAACGGCATCAACGATCTGTTCTTCAAAGGGGGCCCGGACTAACATGGTGGATATGTAAATTTCATGTTTAGTATAATAAATCTGGTATTACACATGTTTACTTTAAAAATTGTGCACTATTACGAATGTAGATTAGCAGATAAGTTACACTTCCCGCATAATCTGCCCCGCAATCTTATCTGATGTCAAATCCTGACGTGATACAAAGACAAGGCTGTTTGTTTGATAAAAGTATCCATGCTAAACATTTTACTTATCTAAGAAAAACTCGTTAAGACCAATTAATTTGATATTTTTAGGCTCTTGTTACACAGTTTTCCCCGTTACGCTTAATATTAATCTTATAAAAACTTGTTAAAACTTATTAATTTGATATTTTTAGGCTTTTGTTACACAGTTTTCCCCATTAAGTTTAATAGTAATCTAATAAAACCTCGTTAAGACTTATTAATTTGATATTTTTAGGCTCTTGTCACACAGTTGTCTCCGTATACGTTTAATGTTAATTTTATAAAAACTCGTTAAAACTTATTAATTTGATATTTTTAGGCTCTTGTCACACAGTTTTCACCGTTACATTTATTATTAATCTCATAAAAACTCGTTAAAACTTATTAATTTGATATTTTTAGGCTCTTGTCAGTTTTCCTCGTTACTTTTAATATTAATGTTACCTATATAAACCCATTAAGAACAATTAATTTAATGTGTTTAGGCTTTTGTCACACAGTTTTCCTCATTACTTTTAATATTAGTGTGGTAAAAACTCGTTAAAACCATTTAATTTGATATGTTAAGACTGATGTTACATAGTTTTCCTCCTTATATATAACATTAACCTTACAAAAACCCGTTAAGACTAATTAATTTGGTACTTTGAGGCTCTAATCACACAGTTAATTAATTTGATGTGTTTAGGCTCTTGTTACACAGTTTTCCCCGTTACGCTTAATATTAATCTTATAAAAACTTGTTAAAACTTATTAATTTGATATTTTTAGGCTTTTGTTACACAGTTTTCCCCATTAAGTTTAATAGTAATCTTATAAAACCTCGTTAAGACTTATTAATTTGATATTTTTAGGCTCTTGTCACACAGTTTTCTCCGTATACGTTTAATGTTAATTTTATAAAAACTCGTTAAAACTTATTAATTTGATATTTTTAGGCTCTTGTCACACATTTTCACCGTTACATTTATTATTAATCTCATAAAAACTCGTTAAAACTTATTAATTTGATATTTTTAGGCTCTTGTCACACAGTTTTCCTCGTTACTTTTAATATTAATGTTACCTATATAAACCCATTAAGAACAATTAATTTAATGTGTTTAGATTTTTTTCACACAGTTTTCCTCATTACTTTTAATATTAGTGTGATAAAAACTCGTTAAAACCATTTAATTTGATATGTTAAGACTGATGTTACATAGTGTTCCTCCTTATATATAACATTAACCTTACAAAAACCCGTTAAGACTAATTAATTTGGTACTTTGAGGCTCTAATCACACAGTTAATTTATTTGATGTGTTTAGGCTCTTGTTACATAGTTTTCCATCTTATATATAACGTTAACCTTATAAAAACCCGTTCACTTATCTAAGAAAGTATAGTAAGTGCTCTTTTTACTTATCTAAGAAAAACTCGTTAAGACCAAATAATTTGGTATTTTCAAGCTCTTGTTATACAGTTTTTCTCGTTACGTTTAATATTAGTGTTATAAAAACCAATTTAGGCCAATTAATTTGGTATTTTTAGGCTTTGTCACACAGTTTTGTTTTTTAATTTTAATAACATTTGTCTTTAAAAGTATAATAGCATTATCTTAGAAAATCTATCTAGAAAAGGCCATAGTGATTGTCAGATCGGAATAAGCGAAAATAGTTCTTCAATTCAATTCAATTCAATCTTGTATTAATGACTTTCCCGTTGATTACGGATTCTGCCAGTGTCAAGTCAGTAAATAGTTCTTTATTACATTTGTATATTGACAATGATGTCAAGATCCATCACCGTATTTGTCAGATCAGGAAAAGCAGAAATATTCCTCTAGTACTTATATTTTCGTATATTGACAATGTCAAAGGCCATAACCGTAATTGTCAGATCGGATCAAACGAAAATAGTCGGTTATTATTTTTGTATATTATGTCATAACCGTAATTATCTGATTGATACAAGCGAACATAGATTCACAGTGCCACCAATTTATCTGTTCAATAGATAAAATCAAAACTACAATCATCATATTATGAAATGTTATTTTTGCTGACAATTTCTTAGTAAGATTCCTAAAAAAATAGCAACTGTAAACGTTTTACTATCTACGCCATAAGTTTGTGGGGCTGTAATTAGTTTTAAGAGGAAGAAGGAGATTCTCTATTCGGCTTATCCTTTGCAATTTCTGACCAACATTAACCATCCTACCCTGGGGCTATTGTTATTTGGTATACTGCTAGCCTTAACGACTAATCATTAAACATCACTCTCCAATGAACTGTCTCCCATAAAAATAGTTATTTTACAAGTGATGAATGAATTAAATTTAGTAGGTCCGCACGAATTTGGAATTTGAACCTCTCTGTCTTTCAAGTAATGGTAGTGTAGAAGTTTTTATTAAGCTTCATATCAATCTAAATCATCTTCTCAATTCATGGTCTCTTATTTCGGAATAAGTGAAAGATAGCATACCCCTTACGAACTTCGGTTAATCCGGATTCCTTCTGAAGAATCGGCCAAGCTTTCTTTGCCGGTAATAAGTAAAAAATGTAAGCGAAGACCAAACGCGCTACTGACATCATAACTACTAGGTGCAATGTCTCATCTGGTGCAATGTATCAGCGTCTTACCTTTGTTTACAGCAGCAACCTTAGTGCTAGACATTGTTGTGTTTGGGTTAAGGTAAGTCAGCCGATAAACGGATGACAACAGTTGTGTATGTACGAGTGTCCCTCAATCCATTAAGAATTCCGATGTTGCTATCCCATAATTAAAAAAAAAAACATGAATCCAAAAATAATATATTCAGTTACGGATTTACTCATAGGGCCATGAGGCCCGGGCCTAGGGCGGCATAATTTTAAAAATGGCATTTTAAAAGTAAATGCTTAATTTCAATAATAACTTCCTCACAAAGCAAAAAATAGCGGCATATCAGTCGGGGCCTAGGGCGGTATCAAGCGTAAATCCGCCACTGAGTACCTATATTGACAATGATATCAAAGGCCGTAACCGTATTTTCAAAACATTACAATCAGAAATATTTTTGATTATTTTTGTATTTTAACAATGGGATCAAAGGCCGTATCCGTAATTTTCGGATCGTTAAAAGTGGAAATAGTCTTAATTATTTCTGTATATCAACTATGATATCAAAGGCAGTAGCCGGAATAGTCAGATGCAAGCGGAAACAGTTTTAATTACGAGTATTTTTGTATATTGACAATAATGTCAAAGGCCAAAAACGTAATTGTGCGATCGGAATAATTGTAAACAGTATTAATTATTTTTTACGTTGACAATGTTGTCAAAGGTCATAACCGTAATTTTCAGATAGTTACAAGCGGAAACAGTCTTCATTTTTTTTATATTGTCAATGACGTCACTGATCTTTACCATAATAATTGACAGATGACTTGCAAACGGCGTTTAGCTTCGAGTGATAAGCCACTTTATTAGCAGCCATATAAATGTTGTTTTGCGTATTTATGATTGTCACTCTTTAATTTATGAGATTTATAGGTACAGGTACGGTTTGATTTAACTCATGCGATAAAAAACAAGTAGATAATTCTTCTGACGCGTACGGGAAGAGATAACCAACCATTTAAACAAAAAAATATGTTAAAAGACGTATTGCTATCCGTATGGTGCAGTGAAAATACCACATGCATAAGTCTACCGGTTACCTCAACTTCCAACTTAGTTTTTCTTTTATAGTTGAGGGGGCAAACGAGCAGATGGTGCACCTGATGGTAAGTGATCACCGTCGCCCATGGACATCCGCAATACCGGGAGTATTGCAGCTGCGTTTCCGGCCTTTTAAGAATGAATAAACTCGTTTCTTGAAGGTTCCTAAGTCATATCCATTCGGAAACACCCTCGAGGGTAATAATTGATTCCACAAAGGAGTAGTGCGAGGCAAAAAGTGTCGACAAAAGCGTACGGTTGTGAATTTCCAGACATCGAGGTGAGGAGGTCGGAATACTACAGCGACAAGCACCGACGCTATTGGGGCAGAATAAGGCAGTGCTACTGAGCTGGGTCGAGGCGTAGTAAAACACTACCAGCTATTTAATAGTCAAATATCTTCTCTTGTCTTTTACGACGTTTCTAGTAGTAAATAAGTTGATCTATTTTCTTCAAAAAGAGTCCGAATCAACTCCAGGAATTGCACGCCCAAAATAAGGCGCCGCGGCCATCATCTATTGTAACACGTGAAGTCAAATTGTAGTAAATTTTACCCTCAACGTGAAAACGGCTTAACCTATTTGGATAAAATTTGGCACATATACAGACCACGCCCTGGAATAGCACATAGGGCACTTTTAATCCCGGAAAAATAAATTGTTTCCGTAAGATTCACCAAAAACTATAATAATACAGCGGACTGCAGGCCGCAGTTAGTAATCTTATAATATAGATTGCAATTCTCATAGGTAATTTACCGGCTATCTGCTTGTTTGCCATCTTATGATATGAAAAATACCGTCGATGAAATGTGAAAAATACGTATTTTTTTGGTTGAAAAATAAAAAAGATTGAGTGTTAACACTCTAATAACACAAGCCTTGAACACAAGCTATTTGGTCACGGTTATCTTTAACGACATGGGATGATCGTTAAAGTTTTCTAAGTGCGGCGCTAGGGATTACACCTACCTTGCTAGCCCATAAACTGCTAAATTGTAGTAAACTAGAGACTTTGTAAGTAGTAAATAGTAGTAGACTACAAATAGTATAGGAACCTCCTATATGACGACCTACACCGAACTGCTTAATGGATGTAAAGTATTTTATATCCAGTAAAATATGTCAATAAATATGTAGCAAAGGTATTGGCTAAAACATCCAGTTCACAATATGATTAATTAACAATTTTTTATACATTTCAGTGGTTTGGTTAATAGACAAATTCCATACCAAATGTTTAAAAATATTCTGGACTAAAATATTTTAGTTAACTCATTTGCAATATATTTATTGACATATTTGATTATATAAAATACTTTTATCCATTAACCAGCTTGGTGAAGTTCGCTTTATACTCTATTCTTAGAATAATGGCTAATTGCACTAATCTTTCTTAGCTTAGGACTGTCTTTAGCGACATAATGTCACATTCTTTTCATTTAAGACAAAAAGTGACAGCATACTACCTACGTTTTTGATTTCTCTTTAGCTAAGACAATGTTAATGCAATTGGCCATTAGTGAAATACGTTTGAGATAACACATAGTTGTATTTAAATTTTCTGCACCACTTGCTAGTTGACTGGATGAGAATGCCGTCAAGGCATTAAGTTTAACCTATGTACAATTTTAGTACATCAAAGTAATTTATTTATTTATTAATCGTCATAGGAATTTACCACCCCAACGGGACCCAACATCAGAGTTGCGGATTATAGAGAAAACTGTGAATTCACGTACGAATATTGGCATTTTATTTTGTATATTTAGATTAGACTTAATAGATCTGATATGAAAATATAGAATCTTTTCCGCCGTGTTGGTCCCGGCCTCCCTTGTAGAATAGGCCAACTGCCGTTCTGCCAGGCAGGTCGTAAAAGGCGACCGATTGGCTATCGAGTCACTACCATCGTGGCTACTAGGTGGTAGAGTTCTGCATTGTCTCGCCCGGGCCTGGTACCACCGCCTTACCTATTCCTGCCGCAATAGCGTCAGTGCTTGTCACTGTCGTGTTCCGGTTTGGAGGGTAAGGTAGCCGGTAAACTTATGCATGTGGCATTAGATCTCGCCACAAGATAGCAGCGCACCATTAACATCTTTGGTGTCTATAGGCGATGGTTGACTCTTTCCATCAGGAGACCCATCTGCTTGTTTGCTATCTTATGTTATAAAAAAAAAAAAATAACTTAAACAAAAACTACACAATTAAATTAGATGTAGTTTTATAGCTGGTAACTAAAAACTGGTAATCGTGTTACCCCTCTTTAATTTATAGCATAAGATGGCAAACAATCTAATGGCTCTCCTAATGGAAAGAGATAACCATCGCTACTGAAGATGTTAATGTTGTATAAACTATCCGTGTTTCGCGATAATACCACGTGCATAAATTTACCGGCTACCTTTCCCTCCAAATCGGAACAAGATAATGACAAGCACTTACACTATTGCAGCAAGATGGGTAAGGCGGTAGCACCAGATCTGGGCAAGGCAAGCTAGTAAGCTTCTACCAGCTAGTAAACGCGATGGTAGTGACTCGCGTAGCCAATTGTTCATCTCTTACGAAGTGCCTGGCAGAACAATAGATGGTCTATTCTTCAATGGAACCCGGACCAAAACGGTGACACGGTAATGTTATGTACAAGTATTTTGACTCAGCCCTGTCCTTGAAATAAATACTTACAGCTGTTGCTGTACGTAAAATGCAATAGGGCTGCCCGCCTTCAATATTTTAACTACATTTGCCTGTACTGTCACATCGGCGCAACCCTCAGTCTGTTGTGAATCGAGAACATGCCGAACTCCGAGCGCGTAGGTATAACTCGCGTTCTGCCCATTTGTATGAAGATATAATACTGGTAAATAACATTACCGTGACGGATGCCGCGAAAAAAAAGGAGCAGCCAGCTTCCGTAGCTATCAAACGTCGAGCCTGCTCCAAAGATTTTTTATAATGTTAAATGTATAAACTTCGATGCCACCCTAAAAATATATACCTACAAAAATAGGGATTCTACCTCCTATGAAGACAACGTATCTATACTTATCCTACTAGGAATAAGTTCAAGTGTATTTTTTTCTTATCCCTAAGTCAATCGGTGCATATAAGTTCAAGATGTGTGAATTGGTTGGCGCCCTACTTTTTTCTCGAAGCACTGGGACCCTTGTCCACCTAGCTACGTCATTGTAAACGATCGAGCACACCATTCAATACAACATTTTGATTTCCATCTAATCTAAATTAAGTACAAATAGAAATCTAATAGTAGTATCATCACGCCCGGTACCTTTCAAGGTAGACAGAGTAAATCAAACATCTATAGACTTTCCAGTACACAACGATTTACCGGTTTGTCGGTTGGCGATATGAAAGGATCTCCATTGTCGCAATTTATCGACCTGATAGCAATTGTCGTCTACGGCCCGAGAATAACGGCTTTATGTATTTATTCGAGTCACGGAAGCGGTAATGCTTCACCCCGCCAGACTCTGAGCTGCTACCGAGATTTTGAGTTTTGGAAAAAACCTCGAGAAAATCTCAATAACACTTTAGCCTGAGCCGAACCGAACCTTGAGTCCGGAACCAGATCTAAGCCGAATAGGCTATCCCCTAGACCACGAAACAGTCTACAGCGAAATCTTAGAGTAAAACATTAATTTATATGATTATTTTTAAATAGACGCAAATCGCAATGCAGCGAGACTATATATTATGTTTGAAAATGATAATGATCAAAATTTGGAATTTTGATCATTTTCAAACATATTATGTAGCTCAAAGCTTACCAAATGTAAAAGCTCTTACAATACATATAAGCGTAACAGAGGCTTTAAGTAATGGAGAGCTTTAGATGGCACTTGTTCCGCTCATGCGTTTAATACGAAACCTTTGAACAGAAAATCCATAACCTTCAATTTCAAAACATATTATCTATACAATATTATGTGTACTAGAAATCAGAAATCAGAAGTACTTTATTAAATAAAACTTTTTACAAGTTATTTTGACACGTCAACATATTTTTTAAAAACTACTACTGGATCGGAAACGCGGCCACACACTGAGATGTGAAGACTACAGTGTTGTAATAAGGAATTTTTATTTATATAAGATAGCAAACAAGCGATACACATACTATGTGTGTGTATGTGTAAAAAACCCTGTCCGATTCGAAAGAGGTATACAGGTCAATAGCATTTAAAAAAATATCTTTTTATTTAAAATAAAAAAGAATATCTGTTTTTTAAATTGCCTCATTTTAGTCCTAAGTCCTAAGTCCTAAGTCTCATTGATATAAAAAACGTACAAAAAGTAGGTAATAAAATTGACAGTATTGCGACTGCGACTTTTAAATTTTGCGCTCATTTTTAGAGGACGTTTTTGAGACACTGATTGTGGTTTAAGAGCCCACGACACTAAACCTAGTCCCAGAAGACTACCGGATGGTATATACATAGTTAGATTCGTCGTTAATTGGAGAATACGAAATGGCTATGCTGCAATGCGAAAAACCTGGTGGCGCTATTAAAAAAAAGAAAAAAGAGTGAAAAAAAAAAATCGATTTCTGGTACGATAAGACTACTGAATTTCGTTTGTTCCTCGACATAGGGGAGGGGAAGGACTCTACGAAAATGCGGTGCTGCATGTCCCCGTGACTGGCCTTATCAGTGGCAGCAGCATTATAAGTGACACCTTGTACCTAGGTATCTAGTACCATCGGACTACCGAACGAACCAAAGCTTATCTGAAAAATCATCAATTTCTGTGTAAGAAAAACCACTGCTGCATCTTCGAAACAGTGGATGAGGTGGTTGCTGCAGCGATTGAAGGTCGCCCACTGCACACCTTAAATCGGCTTTATGCTCGGTTTTGAAGGCAATTACCCGGTTTCCTTCGTCTGGTACTGATGGAATACCCATGCCACGATCAGGTACGAATGTAGATTGTCAAAGTTTTCTTTAGATTATATTTTATTGATCACGTATGACCATTTACTAAGGTGTCCTTTAATATCACAGTCTTTTAACAGTCACCCTGTATATGCATGTGAATGTGTGTGTGTGTGTGTGTGTTTGTGTGTGCGTGCATGCGTGTGTGTGTGTGTGTGTGTGCGCGTGTGTGTGTTTTGATGATAGATGATGTGGGTTGAGATGGCTTATGATGGGTATAATATACACGTATTAGGTTGGTTATAAATATTAAAATGACTGTAGAGAGCATTAGCTGTTGCCCACGACTTCGTCCGCGCGGACTTCGTTTATTCCGCACAGCACCTCCCCCGTAAGTGATAGCGTGATAATATGTAGCCTATATGTTGACCCGACCTATTAGTAATATTCATACACAATTTTTAGTAAATCCATGCAGTACTTTTGAGTTTACCCCGGGCATACATACAAACAAACAGACAAAAATTTTAAAAACTATATTTTTGGCTTCGATATCGATTGTAGATCACGCTGCAAGTATTCTTTTAAAAAAATATTCAATGTACAGTTTTGACTTTCCTACGATTTTATTATATGTATAGATAACTATTGTGACCCAATTTCTGCAAACAAATTCTTTTTCTATTTAAACAGAGGATATAGTTGTGCCAAATCTAGAACTCTGAACAATGCTTTTATTCTTTATAGTAGTAGTCTAACTCAGCAAACATCGCTGGGCTTATCGTTCCGATGGCAACGTGTCCAGTTCTGCGTCCGACAAATGTAAACACTGATTCTACTTCGATTTTTATTTACAATTGACAATTAATTACTTATTATTTACTAGGTGTTGCCCGCGACTTAGTCCGCGCGGACATAATTTACTCCATACAGCTCCTCTCCGTAGGTGCTAGCGTGATAATATGTAGCCTATATGTTGACCCGACCTGTTAGTAATATTCATGCAAAATTTGAAGTAAATCCATGGAGTACTTTTTGAGCTTACCCCGGACATACATGACTTTCCTACGATTTTATTATATGTATAGATTATAGTCGGAGGAACTAGAGGAAGTCATTTTCCTAGGCTCCGTTCGGGTATTTATTCGGATCGGAGCCGAGACAGCTTTTCGCATCGACCAATGAACGCTTTGTTGTATATATTGGACATGCGAGATTTGAAAGTTTGTTAAACAATTTGGAGGGAGTTTCGTTTTGTTTTATCTTTGGAATTGTTTTTCAACACTATTGAAAGTAAATAAGCAATGTTAATGGACTTTAATTAAAAAGATTATTCAAAATCTGGCAGCGTGCATAATTAATCACGAAAAATACCTTTTCACGATAATTACGTGAATGTTGGAAAATGAAATTTGGCAGAGTTAAAGATTACATTGCACAGCACTGCAAAAACTTAATATTTTAAAATTATATGCATTAGAAATAGATTATTATATTAATAAAAATAAACATTACACACACTAGATTCATGTGACATACATGGTAACATTTATGGTATTTACAGCTCGTCTGTTGTTGAACTTAAAAGAGATTTTAATGTTTAATCCAGTGGTTCCCAAACATTGTTTTGATATGGCCCGGTAATTTTCACACTGACCCTTCGTGACCTACTTAATACTTTTAAACTCAAGCTGCTTCTATTAGGTGATATAATACATATTTAATAATAGTAAAAAAGGTTTAATTAATGCTACATACTTTGATGTCGCCTATTTTGTCATCACTCAACGCTTACGAATTTTCGCTGCGTCGCGTCGCGTTGCGTCGAGTAGGTAATACCTATTTTAAAAGCAAGACGGGAATATTGCGACCCGGTATTTTTTTTTTTTTTGATGGTCCGATCCTGGGTCGCGACCCGGCAAATGGGAAACGCTGGTTTAGTCTGTATTTATAAACTAGCTGTTGCCTGCGACTTCGTCCGCGCGGACTTTGTTTTCTCCGCACTGCTCCTCCCCTGTAGGTGATAGCGTGATAATATGTATCCTATATGTTGACCCGACCTGTTAGTAATATTCATGCAAATTTGAAGTCATGTATAGATATGCCGATTCATATAAAGTTAAGGTTTTAAAGTATTTCTGAATGTATTCTCTTACAATTTTAGAGAATTAAGAATTAAGTGAATACTTGCTAGATCCTGGTCCCATCAAGGAACATTATTTTGATCAAGATATATTGATTAGTTTCAGAACAATCTGCAATTTATATGTATATAGTTAGCTGTTTCCTGCTACTTTTTCACGTAATCCTTACATATTACTTCCTCAGTAAAAAGTAACTCAATATATTATTCAGTGATAATGTAGCTTTATTTTGGTGAAACAATTTTTAAAATAGATCCAGTGGTTTTTGAATGTATACACCAATAAACAAATCTCCATAATGTTAGTATAGAAATGATTCGTAATACTAAGAAACATGAACTCATGTTATGTTTCTTAGCTTTACGGATCGAGCTATAATATATGGATATATATTTAATGTTTCTATCTGGTTTCTTTCAGGTTTGATGCCAAATCGTTCAATTTCGGAAATTTGTCAATTTTTACACCTTTAGGTATCGCAAAGCTTAGACTAAACCTCTGTAGATGAGACGTTCTACACGGAAGTGGACTCGCATGTCGGCACTTGCGCGTTCCCGAGATACTAGAACCATATAATATTATATTCCGTCCCAGATGCTGCCGCGCGTTTTCGCGTTCACGCGTAAAACGCTTGCAATGAGCGAGACTCGACTCTCGCGCACTACGCGCGAGCGCCGCGCGAGTTGATATTTGAGATACTCGGGCGCCATTGCTGCGTCTTTTTTTTTTTTATATCATAAGATAGCAAACAAGCAGATGGGTCTCCTGATGGAAAGAGTCAACCATCGCCTATTGACACCAAAGATGTTAATGGTGCGTTGCTATCTTGTGGCGAGGTCTAATGCCACATGCATAAGTTTACCGGCTACCTTACCCTCCAAACCGGAACACGACAGCGACAAACACTGACGCTATTGCGGCAGGAATAGGTAAGGCGGTGGTACCAGACCCGGGCGAGACAATGCAGAACTCTACCACCTAGTAGCCACGATGGTAGTGACTCGATAGCCAATCGGTCGCCTTTTACGACCTGCCTGGCAGAACGGCAGTTGGCCTATTCTACAATGGAGGCCGGGACCAACACGGCGAAAAATTTGGCCGGGACCAACACGGCGTCTAATACTAGAATACGCGCGAGTTCGTGAAAAGTTGACGTATTTGATTCGAACTGTCAGGGAATCCCTCCTAACGTAGAAACGCGCATAAAAGGCGGTATATGGACGCAACACAAATTGAGCACGCTGGTGGATTCGCGCGTAAAGCACCTCACCTGGACAGTCTCATAGAATCGTATCGCTAGTACACGTTATATTTCACTTATTAACTATATCAATACATATAATAAAGCAAACTCCTCAGCCGCGTCTGTTTGTAAGTTTGGGATGAACTCAAAAACTACTGAAAATCTGACAGAATGATTTACGAGGAAGGTTAAAAGGATAATTCGTAAAGGTTGTGTATAAATTGGTTGAATTGGTCTCTTAAAGTCTAAATCAATTGAAAAAAAATTGTAAACGATTGTTCCTGAAGTCCATCCCTGAAACTTTCTGCTAAATTGATGTATTTTAAGCTCGAAAGAGTGAAAATTATAAGCATAGATTGTTTTCAGTACAAATATTTATTTCGTTTAAAAATGGCAGTATATTATTATAATTTTTAAAAAGCAGTATATATTGGAAACGATGATCAATTTTTCAAATGGCACTCAACCAGCAATGGAACAATAGACTTTGATTTCGCTGCATTCAACTCCATTTTTTAGATCTAAAATACATAATCGATAGGTTGAAAAATTTCGAAGCAATGTTGAAAACGTTTTTTCAAAAATCCCAGACAAATTGACCAATTCTGATCCAATTAACGGCATTGGACACAGTTTTTTAAGGAGTAAATCTGATAAATTTGTTAAGTGGATCGACAGTAGTCTGAAACTTATTTTAAAAATATTAGGTATGTATACACAAACACACACACACACTCACACACACACACACACAAACAGATATACATACATACAGACATACTGTTGTCATCGTGAAAATAGTCGGAAAAGGTTCTAAGGACCTGAAAACTTAGAAATCTGGTGAAAACTAGATTTTCGAAAATCGGGGTAAAATCAGTAACTTCCTTATCTACATACGTAGCGGGAAGTTAAAAAAAACGAACAGTGTGCAGGTTACTTTTCTATAGATAGCCTATTTTAGTTTGTGAGTCTGAAGTAATGACATATGTGCCAGTTACAAAGTGTGTACTAATTTTTAAATGCCTTCTATCTTTGTTTTAATATTTTGGCTGAAAAAGATAGCAATTACTTAAAGTTACCACTTTTAAATTTTCGCCATTCCCATTTTTTAATTTCTTTTAGCTTTTCTGCGCTTTTATCGCCATACATCTAGAGCAGTGTTTTATTAAATTGGGGTCCGCGGACCCCCTGGGGGTCCGCGAGTTTTTGCATGGGGGTCCGTCGTCTTGTCTATAAACGTTTAAATTAATAAATAAATGCCAATATTTTTTTATTAAGGGGTTCTTGAAGTTGTGGTCGATTTTCAAAGAAAAAGATTAAGAAACACTGATCTAGGGGATCAAAATTGCATTATGGTTTTTTTTTATATCATAAGATAGCAAACAAGCAGATGGGTCTCCTGATGGAAAGAGTCAACCATCGCTATCCATAGACACCAAAGATGTTAATGGTGCGTTGCTATCTTGTGGCGAGGTCTAATGCCACATGCATAAGTTTACCGGCTACCTTACCCTCCAAACCGGAACACGACAGCGACAAGCACTGACGCTATTGCGGCAGGAATAGATAAGGCGGTGGTACCAGACCCGGGCGAGACAATGCAGAACTCTACCACCTAGTAGCCGCGATGGTAGTGACTCGATAGCCAATCGGTCGCCTTTTACGACCTGCCTGGCAGAACGGCAGTTGGCCTATTCTTCAAAGGAGGCCGGGACCAACACGACATGTACAGTAGGATGGATCAAAACATATAATTGTTCGTTTTCGTCAGATAATGACTTTAGTGTACGTGACACAGCGGACAAATTGCTAGAGATTTCAAAGGCTCGGTCATGAAATTCGTGTTCTGAAATAATCCGCAGCTATTACACCCGAAATGGGAGTTAAAACTGGGCGAAGGCAAGAGAATATGACATCAAATATGGTGCACTATTTTTAACGTTTCCTATATTTTTCCTGTTATCTGTTCTTATATTTTTCTAAAATCATATTAAGGATCGAACACATTCTAAACTGCATCAAATCAAATCATTGTTCGACATGAGATTACATTTTAGGGTATTACAATATCAGTTGAATTCCTTCTATATCACCAAAGCCATGGCATGTATTTAAAAAAAAAACTATACTGAATAATTTAAAACACACTTTTAATTGTCTAGAGGTTATGTCTTTTTTGGCCACATCATTGGTCTAGCAATTATACTTTTTAATCATAAATATCGTGATCGCAGCTTCGAATCTCCAATAATAAAATATTACCGGAGTTCTTTTGATTCCGAAAAAAATTAGAAGGAGGTCAAAAATGTGTGTAGGCTAAGTAATACTGCGTAGAAATTACCCAAGACTACTACTACCTTGTTGTTATAAGAAAAGTAGCTAAATCTGGACCTTTTTGTACCATATAAATCATTTCTACTGAATATTTTGGTGGGTTAGGGTTAATGGGAACTGGGGGTCGGTGGTCAAAAATTTGGGGTTATGGGTATGATTTGATGCCAAATCGAAAACAGTTTTAAAACAAACTTTTGCAAAGTTGGTGAAATAAAACGTTTACGCCTATGCCATAATAAAAATAAAAAATAAAATGAGCATGTTACGTAAAACGGAGTTTCAATACGAGATATAACAACGCGAACTAAAACTGAACAAGGATTCCGCAGCTGGATTTTAAAATTGATGAAGATTAATAGGTTTGCATTCGATTGTCGGGTTTTCGATAAATGGTCTCGTCAATCCGATTCGTATCACGTCTACGCGGAATTCGAGCACTGCAAAAGGTATAGTACAGCGTAATTTTAAACAAGCTACAAAAAAGAATAACAATGTGCTTGCGTTGCAAACATTAATGTATCTAAGCAACCACTAAATCTGCAGCGTTTATAGGAGAAACGTGTACGCGCTATTTAGGATTCCGCCATTTTTATTAGTTTTAATCTAAGTAGCATTCGTTTTACTTATTAGTGCGTCAGCGAAATATTGTGATGTAAGTTATTACTAGCTGTTGCCCGCGACTTCGTTCGCGCGGACTTCGTTAACTCCGCACAGCTCCTCCCCTGTAGGTGATAGCGTGATAATATGTAGCCTATATGTTGACCCGACCTGTTAGAAATATTCATGCAAAATTTGAAGTAAATCCATGCAGTACTTTTTGGGTTTACTTCGGATATACATTGACTTTCCTACGATTTTATTATACGTGTAGATTGTAGCTGTACTATTTGAATGTAAATACAGAAAGATGTAGATATTGAAGTTGACTAGCGTTTATGCATATATTAATTATTATTTACGCATAGTATATGAACGTATGTGCATACATAACAGTAATATGTATATTAATTATTTTTTATAAACAAGTGTTTAAAAAGTAGGTAGGTACTTCCCTTGTGAGAATTTACATCCCACAATTCGCCTGTTTTTAAATATCATTACAAGCAAAAAAAGATGACTCTTCCAGTGGAAATTAATTTTTATCTAATACCTACATATTATACCTATAAAAAATTAGCTTGCTGCACTTTTTCAATACTAAACTTTAACTATACTAAAGGAGATTGAAGAGATCAGCCTAAAAGTCCTACGAAAATAAAGTTTCAGTCAAAATTATCAAATTAATTTAATGTACAATAAGCCCATATTAGAATTCAATGGACACTTTACTAGGAAGTACATTTATAGGAACAAATCATGCAAGTAATCGAACTTGTATGCTTTTTCTTATTTCTAAATTAAGCAAAGAGATTTCTTTTTTTCCATGAAGTTGTTACTTTCTCTTATTTATGACTAAACAAGTAAAAATTTCGGATAAGTAAGACATAAAATATTAATAAACTATTATGTAAAAAGTAACAAAAAGTGAGGTATAAATTAACATAGTCGAAACTTACAACACAGAAGGCTGTTTAAACAAAATATACTTATAGAGTAAGTTCCCAAGGCCGCTGGACGTAACTTATTTTCGAAGTAACGAAATTTACGGAATGGATACTCTTATATGTGTTTAATAGTGTGTGCGTAACTGCGTACTCGCTTGCTTGGATAGGCGGCCCGTTCAGAGATAGCAGGTCGAAAAGGCAGACAGAACATAGCTTACTTTTATTAAATTCGAAGTAATGATTTTTATATAATATACTAGCTGTTGCTCGCGACTTCATCCGCGCGGACTTCGTTTACTCCGCACAGCTCCTTCCCTGTAGGTGATAGCGTGATAATATGTAGCCTGTATGTTGACCCGTCCTGTTAGTAATATTCATGCAAAATTTGAAGTAAATTCATGTAGTACTTTTTGAGTTTACCCCGGACATACGTACAGACAAACAGATAAACAGACAAACAGACAAAAATTCTAAAAACTATATTTTTGGCTTCGATATCGATTGCATGTAGATCACGCCCCAAGTATTCTTTTAAAAAAATTTTCAATGTACAGTTTTGACTTTTCTACGATTTTATTATATGTATAGATTATTGCGACATGTATGGCTTAATAGTACGTAATAATTGTGAATTAAAAAAAGTGACCGTGGTACAATTTAGATTTCAGAAAACATGGGTTGATTTCTAGGTAAATTTGGTATGGATCCTCATCATTCCCCTTTCATACTTCTCCACCCGCCTACGGTGTTATATGCCTACTATTGTCGTAAAAACGTATACACAGCTTTTGCTTAACGCAATAAAGTATAGACTAGCGATTGCCATCTAGTCGAAACTCAGCCATAATTCTGCGACTCCGTTTGACCATAAAATCTCGTCTAAGTTTGAAAACTAACTCCAGCCATAAACAAATTAGTATACATGTGTGTATATATTGTATGATAATGAATGGTAATGTGTGTAATGTTTATTTTTATAAATCAATGCGTTTCCAATTGTATTAAAATATAAGTTTTCTGCAGTCCTTCGTTATGTAAACTTTTACAGAAACAAATTCATACACATCCGTTCGCGTAATTTTCTTAAAATGGGTATTAAAGCAATCCCTGCGGTTATTTGTACGGCTTTAGTAGGTACTTAATTATACGTTGAACCTTATAACAAATAATACGAGCTGACGCTTCCTTTCTCGTCCCTATCGATATTGTTCGCAGCGCATATATATATATATATATATATATATATATATATATATATATATATATATATATATATATATATATATAAGCTATAAGCCACTCCTTTTTCTTTCTATACAAATTCTTAAATAGAAACCCGCATAGTTCCCGTTCCCGTGGGATTTCCGGGATAAGAACTACCCTATGTCCTTTCTTGGGTCTCAAACTATATTTGTACCAAATTTTATCCAAATCGGTTCAGCGGTTTAGCCGTGAAAGCGTAACAGACAGACAGACAGACAGACAGACAGACAGATAGATAGACAGAGTTACTTTAGCATTTATAATATTAGTATGGATAAAAAAGAGTTGCCAGCCCTACCTACATGCTGCCCATGCCCGCTAATATTATTTGAAACGAATTGAACGAATTATTTTATTACTTGATCTTTTTGTAGTTAAGTACAGCTTGATGCTACGGAACCCTTATATGTAAACCTGACTAGTAATTGGATTTTTATGATTAACACTTATGGTAAATATATATTTTTCCTTATATACAGGAAAACCCCTTGGCCATACTGTTCAATGTTAAATGATGCTATATTATTTTATTCACTATCGCAAGTGTTATGATTGATCCTTTTTTTACAATGCAATTGTTTGTTCATTTTAGTCTAAGCTCATTTTTTTTCAAAGTAGTTAAATGCGAAGAATTAGCAAAACATGTCACTACTAATTACTAGGTGGTAGCCTTTGATATCTTTGCCTTATCATATTGCCACAATAGTGCTGATGCTTGTCTTGCTTTCGAGGTTATCTGGAATAATTATTACGTTACTTACGCACAGATAGCAATAAATCATTAATAGCTTATTTATTTATTTATTTATATTCATGCACAACAAAAACGTACATAGGTTAAACTTAACGCCTAAGGGCATTCTATCCTAGCCAACCTCGTTCAAAACAGAAACATGACTTATGGAGGGGGTGCATCTAAATTTACTTAAAGACAAAGTAATCTTAACTTGTATAAACAAATCAGAGGAGATCAAAATAACAAACTAACTTAAAAATTTTAAGAATTACACATACAACACATATATACATAATACATACATACATAATACATATATACATAAAATATAGATAAATAACACTTACATATACATATCTATATACTAAATACATATACATAAATATATACATACATACATTATGTTCATACATATATTTATAAATACAAATGATTAAAATCATCATACAACTATGAGCAAAAAACAAGTTATCACTCATTATATTCATATTAACTTGAAAGATCGAAATATAATTTTAACTGTCTCTTAAATGCTAATTTTGATGTAACTTTCCTAATATCCTCAGGAAGTGCATTCTACAAACGAACAGCTCGATGGGAAAATGATTGTAAAAGAAAATCTGTTCGGCAAAACGGAACATACAAGGACAAATTTTCTTGAGACCGCAGGTTCCGACTATGTGTATCACTCTGCCAAGCAAAAAGAGACTTGAGGTACGCAGGACCAGACGGATCGTGTAATATAGAAAATAATGTACATATATATATACCATTATATTATATACCAAAGCATGGATGGCCTGCCAACACGAGCCTTAGCGGGACAAAGAACTTATCTACTTTTATAAAAATAAATAAATATCTTTGGACTCTATTAAACAATTAATCCAAACTCCAAAGTAAGCAAATTATTTGCGTGCGATATGATTGTTAGTCAACGATACGACGATACTAATAAGTAAAAATGATGTGGTGTCGCGGGACACCAGGTAGGAACGAACTTCCTTCGGCTAAACGGCACTACTCGCTTGTGTACGCGGCTGTCGCGCATGCGCACGTCTCATTTAACGCTTTTATTCCACGCATTTTTCTTACGGTTTTACTATCACATTTTTTTCAGTTCGGTCGCGCAGCAAAATCCCTATCCCCTCCAAGCCTGCCGTAAGGAACTTCGTTCCAAAAATACAGAATAATGAACACCTATGTAGTATTCCACGTCATCAACTATGTCATAGGTATTTTATCCAAATCGACTTGGCCATTTTTGCATGATTAAGTACATCAAAATCACACAATCATACATCCAAACACAAACGTTTACATATTATTTTAAATATGATGTAGTGGATTTATATTCTATGGATCACACTTACGCAACAATCCTTGTTGGACTCTTTTCATGAATGATATATCAAAAAATTCAAAAACTGTCTACCAGTGTACTTTTTCTTTCTATGTTTGCCAGCAAAACGGATTATTAAAATGTAAATCGCCTCTTTGGTCTAGTGGTCCAGCGTTGGCGTCGACCACATAGGTCCCGGGTTCGATTCCCGGGTCGGGCACTTAAAAAAAAAGTGTTTTTCAGTTTTCTGATAAAAAACAAAGTTGCCCGGGATTGGAAAGTTCCCGGTTGGCGATAGGCTTGCCACCTATCACATTTGTGGAACCAAGTATCTTCGGCTAATCGTGGGTGCCATTGTTGTACCTCTGCCTACCCCTTCGGGGATACGGGCGTGAAGATACTTTTTTTAAATTGAAAAATAAAAATTTGTGAAGCGAATACGAATTTCTTAAGCTGCACCATTGAATTAAGTACCAAATAAAAACTTAAGAAATAAAGCCAAAAGAAACAAAATTCACTGAATTATTTTGAGTGTATGTAATTCACAAAATGACTCGAGTGTAATTTTGTGAAAGGTATTCGTTGTCAACAAAATTGTTTCACCTCGCACGTACGAGTATATTTGCATCACAAAACATCTTTAAAATACTTTAACGTCAACATATAAAAAGTAGAAAATGTTTTCTTTGAAATCCATGACAGAATAACAATAGTTTGGGTAATCCAAAATAATTGCACTACTCGTAATGTTCATTTGATCGTATTAAAACCCTTGACCATGCAGGTCATCCCTGAAACTTCCCGCTAAATTAAGATATTTTAAGCTCAAAGGAGCAAAAACAATACCTAAGCATAGATTTTGAGCTCGAAGAGTTCAAAAATCTAAAGTTTGTTAAAATGACAGTATTTTCATTTTTGAAAAGCTGGTTATTTTCAACATGATGTTCGATTTTGATCTTTCGAATGCCGTTCAACACAACTGTTGAGCTTAATTGTTGTTAGCTACAAAATTGTTTTCTTTTTTTAAAATCATAAGATAACAAACAAGCAGACGGGTCTCCTGATGGAAAGAGCCAATAGACACCAAAGATGTTAATGGTGCGTTGCTATCTTGTGGCGAGGTCTAATGCCACATGCATAAGTTTACCGGCTACCTTACCATCCAAACCGAAACACGACAGCGACAAGCACTGACGCTATTGCAGCAGGAATAGGTAAGGCGGTGGTACCAGACCCGGGCGAGACAATGCAGAACTCTACCACCTAGTAGTCACTAGTAGACTCGATAGCCAATCGGTCGCCTTTTACGACCTGCCTGGCAGAATGGCAGTTGGCCTATTCTTCAAAGGAGGTCGTGACCAACACGGCGTAGATATGTTGAAAAATGAGGAAGAAATGTCAAAAAAACTTTTTGTTCAAATTTTTTTGCCCATGATAAATTTCGAACGTCTCAAACAATCATGATCTAATTCACAGTATTTGACGCGATGTTATAAGTAGAAGAGCAGATTCGATTTTAAAATCAATCGGCTTATTAGTCTGAAAGTTATTTTACTGTATTTATATTTCTACTAGTTGACCCGGCAAACGCTGTTTTGCCTACAGTATTGAATATTTTGGCGGGGTACTTGAGAGGACGAAAATTAACTGAGATAAAAATTATCCTATTTTTAAGTTGAACCAAACAGTTTTAAAATTTCATTGAAATCGGTTGAGTAGGTTTGATCGCGGGTTCAAGTCTCACGTGTTTCTTTGTTGTTTTTAAAATTTTTCAAGTTTCCCAAGCAAGGGGTGAGTGCTATAAAAAAAAACAAAAATATAGATGTTCGGCTTACTCAGCCTACCCTGCAAAGGAAACGAGTGTGATGATACTTAATGTCGTTATATTTTTAATCACATTAATTTGAGACAAGGCGTCTCACGTGAGTATACGTATTTAGTTATCGTGTATTAAATTCCTTGCCCTAATTTATCAACTAATTTCTGATAAAAGTATTATGATATTAACGAAGTTTTCTCAAAAATATTACATTAATTTAAAAGTAATTCTTATTTTCAACCGACTTCTAAAAAGGATATTTTCAATTTGTAGATTTCTGTTTTTAACCGACCTTCCAAAAGTAGTTCTCAATTCGACTGCATTTTTAATGTTTGTTACCTCAGAACTCGGCCATTTATGAGCCGATTTTGAAAAATTCTTTTTTATCTAAGAGGGTGTACTCGCCGTGTGGTCTCATTTTAATTTCCTGAATATCAATCCAGGGTTTCGGAGATATAGGAAATGGGAAGTCGATACCTGCAGTTGTACTGCGTTAAAAATTATTATGTAGTCTTTCGACACAAAAGTTTTAGAAGTTAAGACAGGGGCGGCATAAGCTATAGTGCAGGGTGTGCAATGCACACAGGCGCCGCCGTCTCAGAGGGCGCCGCGGCGCTCCCTGAGACAGCTAAGAGCATCGTCTTGGGACTATCATGGTACAACAATGATATCTCAATCAATCAATCTCAGAAAACTGAAAAAACACTTTTTTTTTAAAGTGCCCGACCCGGGAATCGAACCCTCATGTGGTCAACGCCAACGCTGGACCACTTTTTTTTTTTATGTCATAAGATAGCAAACAAGCAGATGGGTCTCCTGATGGAAAGAGTCAACCATCGCCTATAGACACCAAAGATGTTAATGGTGCGTTGCTATCTTGTGGCGAGGTCTAAGGCCACATGCATAAGTTTACCGGCTACCTTACCCTCCAAACCGGAACACGACAGCGACAAGCACTGACGCTATTGCGGCAGGAATAGGTAAAGCGGTGGTACCAGACCCGGGCGAGACAATGCAGAAGTCTACCACCTAGTAGCCACGATGGTAGTGACTCGATAGCCAATCGGTCGCCTTTTACGACCTGCCTGGCAGAACGGCAGTTGGCCTATTCTTCAAAGGAGGCCGGGACCAACACGGCGAAAACCACTAGATCACAGAGGCGATTACATACATAAAAGGATTTATTTATTTATTTATTTGCATAAAATCCACAGCTAAATATTATTAAGCTTACTTACATCCTACATTAAGAGCCAATAACGCATTTAAATTTTCTAAAATAACTTCATAAACTATCTCTAAGTTGTTCAAACATATTACTGTGCGTGTTGATGTAGGCATTTGAAAGGCGAAAGAAGTCAAGGGCAATAAGGGAATTCATAAATCATGTCTGAAAAAGTGTTAGAATAAATTCATTTTAAAAAATCCCTTCACCTAATGGAAATCTACATTATTCCGGGGTAAAAATGGCTATCTGATCGGATTTAATGAAAAAAGTGATATTTTGGGACGGGCGAACGAAGTTGCGGGCAACAGCTAGTATTTAGTAAGTGATTAATCAACTAATAATAAGTTTTTTGGTAATTTATAAAATTATATCTATAAAAATTTAAATATTTATAAATTAAATAATAATAATAAGTAAATAATAAATATTCACGGGACTAATTATACTTACTGATCTAACCCTAAAGTAAGCAAATTATTTCCTTGTGTTATGGGTGTTAGTCAACGATACTAATACATAGAAATACACTACAAATACATAGGTATATAAATACATAGAAATAAACAACAAATACATAGGTATATAATACTGGTACATTCCAGCTAATAAACACCCAAACCCAGAAATATAATCTCATGCACATCATACAAATGCTTGTCCTCATCGGGGATCGAACCCGAGCCCCGTCGATTGCGTAGTCAGGGTCGCTAAACACTCGACCAACGGGGCGGTATTAAATAATTTCAATCATCTCCCTCATAAGGGTAAATCCGCCCCTAGTTCCTGTGTGTGTGTGTCAGTATTAATAGTATAAGATAAATACACATAAATATACCTAAAATCATACATGGATAATTATAATTACTATTGAACATTGGGACATTAAAGTTCATCATAATATATTAAAAGTTTATATAATACAAATATCGATAAAATACTTTAAACTTTTTACTGAATTATAAAACCTGATGATAGAATTCGGAAACACTGGTGGTCGCAAGTCTCGATCGACTTTCGACAAAACAATTAATAAAATAATAATAATAATAGTTAGATATTCACGGGACAAATTACACTTACTGATCTAACCCCAAAGTAAGCAAATTATTTGCTTGTGTTATGGGTGTTATTCAACGATACTAATACATAGAAATACACATATAAATACTTTTACATATATAATAAACACCTAAACCCGGAAATACAAACATTTATGCTCATCACACAAATGCTTGTCCCGGTCGGGGATCGCACCAGCGCCCCGTCCATTGCGTAGTCAGGGCCACTAACCACTCAACCAATGGGGCGGTCACAATGTCAAGATTTTAATTTTTAAATATCGACGTTTTATCGTAATTGATTTCCTTGGTCAGGGATTAAAACCAATAGAATATAATATTTTTATGTGTCAGAATAAATATACTATATACACCATATACCATCCATATGTTTATATACAATACAATGATAAGATACCTAAGTACCTATATGTCTATAGTTTAGAGGTGCCACGATTATTCGGTTACTATCCTCTGTTCGACCTATTCAACCACTTAGTTTGGTATTCGGTATTCGGTCAAATATTGGGAACTATTCAGCCAAATACCAAATATCTAATCATGAGAAAAAAACGCACATATCACTCAAAAAAGTAAATTTTACTAAGAAATATAACAATTAATATTTAAAATTCATAAGAGGTAAGTTGTTATGAATGAAAACATCATTATCAGCAATGTTATCAGCATAATATCTCGACGAATATTATTCTTTGAACAAGCAGATAGACAATATTTTTAGCAATACATTACTAGGGTAGTTAATCAATTTGTAATAAACAAATAACACATGTCGTGGCACGATCAACTCGCTAATGGAACAAATACAACGCCGAATATTCGGCCAAGGGCCTCGCCGGATATTCGGTATTCGGCAAAATTTCTTCTTGGCAAAATTCGTGGCATCTCTACTATGAGTGTTTGACAATAGAGGTATCACGTGCCATGCCAACTTATCGAGCGTGCAAACATATGGCCTAATCAAATTAATTTTTAATAATTAAAATAGCTTGAATATACAATATGCCGCCTAATATTTATACTACTTATAAATTAGATTCAATATGAATAAAACAGAATTACGATAAAATTTGTAGTAAGTATGGGATTACATTTTTATGTAATTTGAAATTAAATGCATCTATAAACATTCATAACTATTATAAAATTTTCTCATTCATTATAACTAGCGATCGCGGCCGAAATTCGACCATAGACTAAAAAATAAAATCTCTTATACGATGGACAACTGACTTTAGCCGTAAACAAAATAGTATACATGTGTGTATATTATCATGTACCTATGTCACATGAATGTAGTGTGTGTAATGTTTATATTTATTTTAATATATTTTAATGCATTTTATTAAAAATATTAGGTTTCTGCAGTCCTCCGTAATGAACACCTTTCATGTTTCACCATCCGCGCAATTGTCTTAAAAAGGGGTCCAATGTTTTTCCTTCACGTATTCCTGATTCCTGATGACACTCTCCCACTTATCATTAAGATATTACATTAAGATACTACATTAAGATACAATAAGCCAAGGTTCAATCTCACAGGAGACATCTTTATAGCCGGCTCAAATCCCACTTAACTTAGTGTCAGGGTGAACATTTTGCTCGTACAAAAAGTCCAATTTCGCACGCGTGGTAGAGTTTGTTATGTACGTATGCATAATAATTTATTTTAAATGCATATTATATAAAAATATTAATTTTCTAGAGTCCTTCTCTGTATAAACTTTAACTGTGCCAAATATAATTATTCTCCTCAGTAAGCGCAGTTTTCGTAAAAAAAGGTACAAAGTTCGCTTTACGTATTAATGTATAAAAAAATACCATTCAGTGTTACTTTGCGTGCGCAAGGTCAAATAACAAAGCAATATTGAAGTACGGTTATGCCCCGTTCCGGCTATTGATGGCATGTGTAATATAGAGGTTATAACTGGTTACCTAGTTTTTATTACTTCACTCGCCTTTGTGTGATTATGCGAAAATTATGTCATCTTATATACAAAAGTTGTAAACATTGAATATAGTGGCGCTCTCTGTGTTCGTGTGCATAAATCATGGAGCGCACGCGGCCTTTTAGCGTGGCCGTCACGTGCGATTATTAAGACTACTTTATCGGTATGACTCTCAATGGCCAATGATATTTCGTGCTACTTTACCGACCGGCGAACACGCGCCAATCGTCGCAACTTGCATAGTGGTAGTACCGCGCACGTGATTTAACTCTATTTATAATATTATTTTAAGTAAAATTTTTCTCATAATTACAAAAACGTACTAAATTAACTTTGTATTTATGAATTAAGTGATAATTCGTCCCGTACTCTATAAAGAATTATAGCCGCAATGATTAAACACGGTAAGTTGGAACAGTATGAATTTCCTTTTCCTTATTTAGTCACAAGGTAACTACTAGCGCCATTTATGAGGACGGTGGAAATTAGAACAATTTACCTATGCTGCGTCGTAATCCACGTAGTACAATGTCATTTTGATTTACAAAGTGCTTCACAGATGGCGCTCATTAATGTTTATTTTAATAGTTTAATTGCCTACGTCATGTCATATTTTTGTGTGTTTGTACGTCATAATATACAAAACCTTATTTTCGTTAGAGTTAATCACAGAAAATAATTCTGTGGAGTTAATAAAACTCTGCCTAAAACTCTGCCTCGACCGTTATTTTAAGTTAAAAAATATTCTTCGAAAATTATAAATTTCCTGGAGTGATTATATTATATTTATATAGTCCATAAATAATGTAGAGTTGTGACTGAACGATATACCTCCTTTTGGGGTAGGTAGTTTTTTGTCTGAAATTCCTAAATTTGTCTTATTTATAGAGTTCGTAATTCGGCAAAATTTTTAACTTCCCGCTACGTAGTACGTAGTGTAAGTAGATAGGAAGTTACTGAATTTGCTCCGATTTTACGAAAATCGAGTTTTCACCGGATCTCCACGTTTTGAGGTCTTTTCCGCGATTTTTCTATTTTCGCGATGACGTCAATATGTCTGTATGTATGTGTATGTGTATGTGTATGTGTGTATATATGTATGTCGAAACGCGGTTGGTGGCATTCGATTGGATTCTACTCAACTTAAGCTTCCTGAAAATTTGAACCAAGTCGGCCTAGGAGATTTTGAGAAATTTTGAAAAAACTCCTAGGTCTAGAAGTACGGTGTCGGTGTTGACCACATAAGGTCCCGGGTTCGATTCCCTGGCCGGGCAATTCAAAAATTAGTTTTTCTGTTGGCTGATAAATCAACGTTGGCTGTGATTGTCTAAATGCCCGGTTGGCGCTAGGCTTGCAACCTCTCACATTGTGGGACTCAAGGGGCCGTTCATAAAATACGTTCGCATACAAGGGGGGGGGGGTCTGGCTGAGTGTGACAAGGGGGGAAGGGGGGTATACGGCAACGTGACGTTCGCCGTTTGTTATTTTTTGACATGAGCGCTAGCTCTGTGGCGAGACTCTAGCGGCGTTGCGATCCGTCACAATTTATTTCTTTGTTTTTCCAATACTTGAGACAGTAACGTTTTCGCGTACCCTGCGAGTAATGTTATTATAATAACTAAATAAATATTTTTAATTTTCAGAATTTGTGTACTATCATTTAGAATTTATCATAATCAGCAGGGGGGGTCTTAGTTTTTGTGACGAAATATTTTTAGGGGGGGGGGGTCACAAAAAGTGTGACACAGCGTGACAATGGGGGGAGGGGGTCAAAAAAAGCTGATTTTAGTGTGACGTATTTTATGAACGGCCCCCAAGTACCTTAGGCTAATTGTGAGTGTTGTACTTGTGTCGTGTTTTTGTGTCGAAATTTATACCTCAGCCTACTTCTTTGGGGAAACGGGCGTGAGGATGCTTTTTCTTACCCATTTCAATTTAATTATCTCACAACAATGTCCCGGGCTCCTTTGAAGAATAGACCATCTGCCGTTCTGCCAGGCAAGTAGTAAAAGGCGATCGCTTGGCTATGCGAGTCACTACCATCATGACTACTAGGTGGTAGAGTTCTGCATTGTCTCGCCCGGGTCTAGTACCACCGCCTTACCTATTCCTGCCGCAATCGCGTCAGTGCTTGTCACTGTCGTGTTTCGGTTTGGAGGGTAAGGTAGCCGGTAAACTTATGCATGTGGCATTAGACGTCGCCACAAGATAGCAATGCACTATTAACATCTTTGGTGTCTATAGGCGATGGTTGACTCTTACCATCAGGTGACCCATCTGCTTGTTTGCTATCTTATGATATAAAAAAAAACAACAGTATAATTTACAGGAAAAGAACTTATACACTGAGCATTAGCCAATTACGGATTTTTTCTGTTTCTTGTTAATATAATGTAGTTAAGTAGACGGTATGGAAACTATTTATAGAAACGCATAGATACAAGGCCGGTAATTAAGATTAAAATTATACAGTAAATACTATTGTTACTCAATCACGCAAATTCTACCGAACGGATTTGAGTGAAATTTAGCACACAGGTAGACGGTGACCTGGGATAGCTAGAGAGAGAGAGAGAGAGAGATATATATATATATATATATATATATATATATATATATATATATATATATATATATATATATATATATATACCAACTTGATCGATACGAACTATCGTTTGCTATTTGCAATAGCTAGAACTCCGATGGTAGATGAAAGGTTAACAAAAGAGATGTACAATTCGAATGTGGAGGGATGTTGCTACCGAGGAAGACCAAGGTTGACATACCGTGGTCTGATTGATCGGGTACTGTCCGAAGATGTTGTCAAGAGTCTTCGCAACCGTGATTCTAGGCGTCGTCGAGGAAGCATGACAAATCTGCAAGGATCGTGACATATATATCACTCTTGATATATATCACTCTTGATTTGGCTTGCTTTTATTTTATTTTAGTCAATAATGCATCATCATTTTACCTGTTAACCTTTCATCTACCATCGGAGTTCTGGCTATTGCAAATAGCAAACGATAGTTCGTATCGATCAAATCGGTAAAACGTGGCGATAGCGATTCACTAATTTGCAATTCGACCTAGCGCGTCAAATTGAAAATTAGTGAATTGGGGTAACCCGTAACATCCTTTCCGTTCACTGGTCAGTACCATGCCAGTGCGTGATACTTTTTATTTTCTGTTTATATTTAATTTTTTCATTGTCTAATTTTAATTCTATTATTTCCAGATTTTCTAAGTCACGGGGCGAGCTTCAACAAAAAATACGGTTAGTATATAATACAATCGTATATTTTTCCAAAATTTTGTACTACAATCTTTTAATTAAGTATTAATAAGAAATGTTAAAAATTAGCAGTTAATATTTAAATGTGAATAAAAATTCACGTTTAAATATTAACTATCTTACTAACTTTATTAACGTTTAATAGTAATAAATAAGAAATTTTATAAAAAGTTAATAAAAAAATATATATTTAAAAAATTTAAAGAAATTATCGTAATTCTTTAGTTATTGCAAGACACATAATAGCCTTGTATGTTAGTGACAGTCGTTGCCGCTTGATACGTTTTGGTGTTGTAACATTGCAAAAAGTGCATTGAGTGATCAGCAAGCAATTGGCGACGTTTTTGATGAGTTTTTCGGTACGTTAAGAGTCATCGCTGATCGCTGGCGGATTGGAAACGTTACGTGATACGCCTGCGGGTGTTACTGATCTAACCCCAAAGTAAGCAAATTATTTGCTAATGTTATAGGTGTTATGCATTGATGGGTTTTTATGTCAATGATGTTGTGGCTGTTAATCAACGATACGATATATAAATACTGGAATATATTTAATAAACACCCAAACCCGGAAATGCAAATATTTATGCTCATCACACAAAATAAAATTAAAAAATAATATTAAAATCGGACTACTCTGTAATAAGTTATGCGTGGTCCACCGTATTTTTTTAAATCGACGAATTGAAAACCTCCTCCGGTTATATAAATGGAATATTTTTTTTTAAATTCTGATTTTTTTTTAAATCAAAAATAAAATTTTGGGAAGCTCTCAACAAGCCGCCCATCAATAGAAATTTATCAAATTTTGTAATTGAAACCAGTTTTTATTTTCTGAAACATGGTTTTCATTATTTATTTTATTTTTACCTCAGATAATTCTGGAGCTCATAACTACTCTAGAAATCTCTTTGTTTTCAAACAATCTAAAGATGGTATTTTTTTTTTGGATTTTGAAAACTTTCCTTAGTTTATTAAATATCCGGATTTTTTGATATTCTTAAAAAAATTACTTGGGATACAAAGTTCAAAAATGAAGGTAAATAATAAAAAAAACATATCATAAGTATATTTATTTTTGAAAAATCTAAAGATGGTATTTTTTAGATTTTGAAAATTTCATTTATCTATTATCTTCAGTTTTTGGTTTTGACTTTAATTAAATTTAAATTTGACATGAAAATTAAAGAAAAAATATTTAAATAAATTTGTCATCACGCCGGGTTTTCCTTGAAGGGTAGGCAGGGTAAACCTAACTTCTATGGAATTTCCGATACACCACGATTTACTGGTTTTTCAGAGAACTGTGGTAATAATTGAAGAAAAAACAAAACATGAAGATATTGAATGAATTAATAAAAGTTACAAAATTTAAAAAATACCATCTTTAGACTTTTCAAAAATAAATGTATTGTATGTTTGACCATAGCCATAATGTTGATGGCCCAGATTTTTGTATTTGATTATATTACTGTGATATTTTAATTAATATACATGATTGTAACTTTATCGATATTATTAAATTATCAGAAAAAAATTCAAAACAGTACACAAATTAATAATTTCAAAATTTAGTTATCTATAAAAACATTTTCGTTGTACCTATGGAGATTAGTTTGTCCCATTGTCGCCGCAGTAATTTTGAACTCATTTATTTTCATTACATTCTAAGAAGCTTTACGTATTTTACGTATTTATAGTCTCAAAAGACAGTTTAGGTTCTTGAAATACGTATTATATTGAATTATAGTAAAATAAATTTATACCTTTTTACTAGTGTAGGATTAAGAAAAGTTTCCAATTTACTTGTAGGACAGACCTTGAATTATAATAATAAATACATTTGTGTAAAAATTAGCTTGTTATTAATTAATTTTAAACTCTTAATAATTCAAACACGTTAAGAGTGAGGGACTCGCTGGAACAACCATCAAATGTGTAGGATGAATAGATTATCGTATTTTTCATAAAATAAGTAAGTGATTAAATTTAAAAATGGTTTGTTAGTATTAAATATGTTTCATTCACCAAATAAACGTGTTTAAACATTCCCGCGCTTTATTACTTACCCGATTCGAAATTTTTGTAGAGAGAAGCTGTTCACAAAAATTCAGTTTATGATTTAAAATAAACGTTCCTGGGACCATGGTTAAATAAAATGGTAAACAACTCGGTGACCCACGCAGCTTCTTCCAACAAAACGAGTAACATAATATCATCAATATGATCTTTCAAACAAATATTCATTCCCTGCTTTTCTTTATATCATAAGATAGCAAACAAGCAGATGGATCTTCTGATGGATAGGGTCAACCATCGCCTATAGACACCAAAGATGTTACTGGTGCGTTGCTATCTCGAACCGGCTACCTTACCCTCCAAACTGGAACACGACAGTGACAAGCACTGACAGGAATAGTTAAGGCGGTGGTACTAGACCCGGGCGTGACAATACAGCACTCTACCACCTAGTAGTCACGATGGTAGTGACTCGCATAACCAATCGGTCACCTTTTACGACCTGCCTGGCAGAACGGTAGTTGATCTATTTTTCAAAGGAGCCCGGGACCAACACGGAGTCCAAAAATTTCATAAAATTTGGCTTAGTGGTATAGCCGCGAAAACGTACCAGATAAACTTGCATTTGTAATATTACTAGCTGCGTTCTGCAGGCTGCTGCATCAAAAAAGCTTTTGGTGAATACTACGGGAATATCTTATTTTTCCGAGATAATAAGTGTCCTATGTACTATTCCAGGTCATCATTTATATGTGTGCCAAATTTCATCTAAATCGGTTTTTGCGTGAAAGAGACAAAAAAGAGAAGACATCCATCCGTCCATCAATTCAAACATTCTTTGGAATTTATAATACAAGTTGCACCATGCAGCCCGCTGCATTTTAATAGTTTTCGGTTAATGCCGCTAAAAAAAACCGCATCAAAATCCGTAGCTCAGTTTCAAAGATTTAAGCATACATAGAGACAGCCAGAGAAAGCGACTTTATTTTATACTATGTAGTGATATAAAAAATATGAATTAGTAGGATTGGTTGCACCGTGCGGCCCTTTATATTATACTAGCTGTTGCCAGCGACTTCGTCCGCGCGGACTTCATTTACTCCGCACTGCTCCTCCCCCCTAGGCGTTAGCGTGATAGTATGTAGCCTATATGTTGACCCGGCCTGTTAGTAATATTCATGCAAAATTTGAAGTAAATCCATGCAGTACATTTTGAGTTTACCCCGGACATACATACAGACAAACAGACAAACAGATGAACAGACAAACAGACAAAAATTCTAATAACTATAATTTTGGCTTCGATATCGATTGTAGATCACGCCCCAAGTATTCTTTTAAAAAAATATTCAATGTACAGTTTTGACCTTCCTACGATTTTATTATATGTATAGAATAGATAAATTGGGAGTAATTCACTTTTTCGAGATAATAAGTATTTGTATGCTAAATTTCATCCAAATCCGTTCAGTAGTTTTTGCGTGATTGAATAACAAACATCCATCCAAACATAGTTCTGCATTTATAATACTAGCTGCAGCATACAGCCTGCTGCATTATGAACGTTTTGGTGAATTTGGTGAATGAATTTTTTCATGATAAAAAGTATCCTTTGTGCTATTCTAGGTCATTATCTACTTGTGTGCCTCAACTAAATTGGTTAAGCCGGGAACTCAAACTCTATATCCATCCTGCTAATGTTATAAATGCGAAAGTTTGTTTGACTGGATGCATGTTTGTTACTCAATTACGGTAACTTGAACCAATTTAGATAAAATTTGATGAGCTGATACTTTTTATCCCCGAAAAATAAGTTGTTCCCGTGGGATTCCAAAAAAATTTTTATAACTCAGCGGGCGGCAAGCTGTAGCTAGTTATATCTTAATAAGGGATGTGTGTAGAGTCCCGCTAGCAATACTCTATCGCTATCAGTTTTTGTGCCGTACATTGCGAAATATTGGCGCATGGCTCGAAATAGGAGCAAGTCAGTTGCTCCCTGAATCGTTACATAAACATGAAGAAAGTTGTTGAAAGAATATGAAGCACTCTAAAAATTTCCCGTAATAAATATTAAAGAAGGTTTGTTTGTTCGTTACACTTTCAATTTTTAACTTTTTAACGGTTTTTTTCACGTTGTTAAGCAGTGGCGTAGCGTGCCTTGGCAAGGCCCCGTATAAAAATTTGTTTGGGGGCCTTTCTGAAGGGTAAATTTCTTACAAAAGAAAAAAATGTTTGTATAAAAATGAAAAAAAAATTTTATGCATCACTAGCTGACCCGGCAAACGTTGTTCTACCAACTTTGTCTACTTTCCGTTTTTTTCTAATTTTTTTCAACATTTAAACCTAAGGGGCCAACCATAAAGTACGTCACACGTTAATGGGGAGGGAGGGTATCACCGAAGTGTGACATCGTGTGACAAGGGGTATGGGGGGGTCAATAGTTTTGTGACGTCACATGTTAAAATTTAAAATACTAAAACGCAAAGTGCCTGATTTACCAGTAATAGCTGATATAAAAGAGTGGATGCAAAGTCCATGGACACTCGATAATTAATTTTTTTATCTTTAATTAATATAATTAATCGTTTATTATTTTCTAACTAGTTGTTTGTTTTTTCGGTTTTATGAAATTTGTGACGTCACATCAGGAGGGGGGGGGGGTTATAAAAATGTGACAACCTGTGACAAGGACGGGGGGAGGGGTTCAAAAGTCCTAAAATTCGTGTGACGTACTTTATGGATGGCCCCTAACCTGAACTACTATGAATATTTTAAAACCAAAATTAGCCAAATCGTTCCATCCGTTCTCGAGTTTTAGTGAGTCTAACGAACAGCAATTGGTTTTTATATATATGGATAATAATTATTTATATGTCACTTTTTTCAAATTTTTTACAAACTGTTCAATTTAAATATACACTCTCCTTGCCTTTTTTTGAAAAAAAAAATTTTTTTTGACTTTTGCCCTTAATGAAGTTTTTATTAATTTTTGCTTACGCACGATGTGGCCTGTGGCCCTGTGGTCCGGGGGCACTGTATAATTGATACGGCAGATACGACGGTGGCTACGCCCCTGTTGTTAAAGCTACAAAACAGTACATAGGGCACATTCATCCACTTACCTATTCCTGTCGCAATAGCTTTCTGTTTATAAAGAAAAACAAAAACAGCAAATATAATAAAAGTTGTCTTATATGAACACTCGGTTGGAACGGAGTCCCTTCGCTTCGCTTCGAGACTGTGATGTAAAGGACTAACTGGATAGATGTGTCATTTGTATGAAAACGTCGACATTGAACCAGGGCGCAAGTACCCTGTTCAGTATTAATTTTCTTGATTATTTTAACTTTCTTTATACTATTAAAAAAGGTATTAAAAGTTAAAATTATTAAATGTTTTTACATATTCTCAAAATTGGCGGCAATTCGAATCGATTTTATAAAAAAATAGTTTCCTAGGAGATCGGGAATAGCCTCAAAAATCATCGTAAAATGGTCGGTTTGAAATTCAACAACAAAAAAATTGTTACAAATTTTTCGGTCTAGTCCACAGACCACACAAATACTAATAGGCTCTATAACTTTTTGATTTGTATGAAATTTTATTCGTACCTATACGAAATTTTATTCGTACAAATCAAAAAGTTTTACACCCTTGAATAACATCTATTTTTAGCAGGATTACTTTGATTAGACGTAACGAATGCTGGATTAAAATATTTTCAGCTATTATGGAATGTCCTTATATATTTGCGACAAAAAGGTCGTAACTGCCGGGAATTTCATCTGACTGAGTCTATGGACCGCATTTTAGTGGAGCACGAGTGGCGTAGCGCACGTCTACTCTAGTATGTTAGTATATTATAGTTTTTGGTGGACCATGCGTGATGCGTTTGACACACACAAATTTTTAATATGTTTTCCAGATTAAAATCTGTTGTCAAATTTAGAATAAGAATAAAAAAAACAAATATATTCTAATAATAAATCAAAGTTTATATTAACAAACTTATTATAAAACAAAATTAAAACAAAAAGAGATAGAGATCTTGAAAGAACTTGAGTCCATTAAAAGGGAATAACTTAGTATTTATTAAGGCTTGCTGCACCTTGACATTGGTTTTCAGTATTCTCCATTTACCTATTTGTCAGCAAACTTAAAAATGCGAACCATTGTTGTTTAAACATGTGTATGGAAGAAATCTATGATCAAATTGAGTTGTAGTTGTCCTATAATTTGTCTAATAGATATTATAATTTTCACATTAATAGAATTATGGTGGATTTCGACCATAGTGCGATCGCTATAACATTAAAATAGGAGTGAAGTCACGTTCAACAACTAGTGAAGTACTAAACGAAACCCGCGATTATATTTTACATCGTAAATAGGTAAAATCATGTTGCAAGTTTAGTAAAAGAAAAATAAATCTCATAAACTTCATAATGGGGGTTGCGAAAGGGGTAAAATGGGGAGGAAATAGGGGCGAAGTGACGGAGGCGAGCACGTGTACCGCACTGTGCACGTTGCCTTCGAGCGTGCCGAGGCGGCGCACGATATAAGCCACGTGACGTTCAGGCCGCGACGTCGCTTCAAATCTCAATCCTGTTTCGTTCAGTTTGGAAAGCGGTCGCGTCCGCGTTCACTGCCGTCACGATTGAGCTGGATACTACGGAATTCGCCGGCCCACGTTCGCGATGTTGGCCGGCGCGACGTCTCGACAGGCATGGGTATATAGACATGGGAATAGACTCGGCGGGACCCGCTGGGTATACCGTACCGGATAAATGCTTCCTAGCACCACCTCTCTTAACACCGGGTCGGCGCTGCCTTTCACGCTCGCTACCACCAGGTATGTTGAGCATTGTATAAAAGGATGCTTTCTACCAATTTGTTACAAGTAGGTATTTGAATACCCAAATGAACCTAAATTATGTGTGTTTATTTGCTAGGTTGCAAAAACGTGGATTGTTTACATTATTATTCATTTATTGATACATTGCCTTTTTTGTTCTTTATTAAATAGAAAAACGATTATTAATTTAAACATACATGTGACGTTTTCTGTTACAATACCTTTATGATGATTCAAATGAGTTTGTTCTTACATTTGTTCAGTCGGATAAAAAGTTAGCCTATAGCCATCTTCGTGAATGTGGCTATCATACACAAAAATATTTCTTTAAATCTGATTAGTACATCCAGAGATAAGCGCGTTCAACCAACCAAACAAACAAACTCTACAGATTTATAATATTAGTATACATAATATGAAATTAATAAATAAGTATATAATTGCTGGATAAATTACACGAATTATTTTAACTCCTAATAAGCAAATTATTTGCTTGTGATATGCGTGTTAGTCATCGATACAAAAAAGACAAAAATACACATATAAATACTTATACAATTGCACATATAAATTTTTAATAAACACTATAACAGAAAAATCCAAACATTTATGCTCATCACATTCGTCACTATCGGAAATCGAACTCGAGCACTTTCGATGTCTACGCAAGTCAGGGTCGCTAACCACTCGACCAACGAGCGGTCCCATTTACATTGTTCCATGCATTCAAGAAAAAAAGAGTATTTGCGAAAATTTGTCCGAGTGGGATTTTTAAAGCTTTCCTGTACAATTTTCCAACATTTTTTATTCAAAACATGGTCTTGACAGTAAGGAAAACAAAAAAATCCAATTTGATTAATTTATTCCAAAGTTATGCGCGTACATATTTATTCAACGATTTACGGCGATACATTTTTATTTAACATACATATTTTTACGCCCAATCCCTTACGGGGCAGGCATATAGAGTTGAGTACGATACATCACGATCCAGACAGCCTTGACAGAAAGTTATAAATGTGGTGGACGCTACCACCACATTTTCTTTTCATTGAAAATTCTTAACACCACTTTCGGACAACATCCGGTCAATTTGATCATGGTATAGTAGAAGCACAAGGTAAGTATTATATAGACTGTAGTAGAAGTAGCCGTTTAGGCCACCAAAGTACCTTTACGGGCGATTGAAATTTAAAACTTTCGCACCTAAATGAATCAAATTTATAACATAATAGAATTATTTTCATCAAAATTATGATATAAAATTGCTACAAACGGCGCAGTGCCTACAACTGGCATTTCCACCCTACGACAGTCTTGGTCTCCAACGGTACCCAAATCCATCCATATTAGGATTATCTATCAGTTTTTTTAATCGTTCATGAACAATTCTTTTAATCTATATATTACTAGCTGACCACTGCAGTGACAAGCATGGACGCTATTGTGACAGGAATAGATAACGCGGTATACCAAACCCGGCTGAGATGTTGCAGAATTCTACCACCTAATACTCACAATTGTTTAAAACGTATAGCCAATCGTTTGTCTTTTACGAACAGCCTGACAGAATATCAGATAGTTTATTCTTCAAAGATGAGTATTTTTTATATCATAAGGTAGCAAACAAGCTATGATGGAAAGAGAAGCCATCACGTATAGACACCAAAGATCTTAATGGTGAATTACCTTACGTGTGGCGCGATGTCAATGCTATCGGCTGCCTTATCCTCCAAACCGAACACGACAATGACAAGCATTGATGCTATTGCGGCAGGAATAGATAAAGCAGTGGAACCAAATACCCGGGCGAGTTGTTATGAAACTCTACACCTAGTAGTCACGATGGTAGTGTCACGTATAGCCAATTGGTCACCTTTTACGACCTACCTGGTAGAACGGAAGTTGGTCTTTTCTTCAAAAGAGCCCGGACAAACACGGGGAGAAGACACGTTCAAAATTTACCCAAGTTAAGTTTTTCTTCCTTGATGGATACTAACTTAGTTCTAATGATTTAACAAGATAATTGAATTGAATGAGTAATTTAAAAAATATTTTATCCAACAAAAATACTGCACAATGATGTCTACCACCACGAAAATGCCGCATTTAAGCATTTGTGTCGAGACAGAAATCAATACATAATATGTATTGATTCCTGTTCAGCAAAATTTAACTAAATATATATTATATATTTAGTTCACTAGTTTAGTACATTGAACTAAATATGTGTACTTTAGACATAAAGAAAATGTTGGACGTGTGTATATTATCATGTATTTTACATGAATTTAGTGTGCGTAATGTTTATTTAATGAATATAACGTATTCCTAATGCATATTATTTAGAAATATTAAGTTTCTGCAATCCTCCACAATGCAAACTTTAATTGTGCCAAATTTCTTACTCCACAGTTCGCGCAATTTTCCTAAAAAGGGATCCAAAGTTTTTCCTTTACGTATTAATATATCTAATACCTTTAAACGAGCAATTCTTGTATATATATATATATCATTACATAGTATAAAACAAAGTCGCTTTCTCTGTCTGTCCCTATGTCCCTATGTATACTTAAATCTTTAAAACTACGCAACGGATTTTGATGCGTTTTTTTTAATAAATAGATTGATTCTTGAGGAAGGTTTAAGTACATAATATAAAGTTTAAGTATATACCTTTCCGATATTCCCACGGGAACAAAAGCTACGCGGGTGAAACCGCGGGCAGGTCGCTAGTATTATATATTTAGTTCAATTTTACTAAATTGTTAAATAATTATTAATGTTATCAAGTCATAGTGTCCAAAAAACTCCTTGCTGCGTTGTTTCAGTCTGATAGGTTATCACGGGATTTCAGTTTCATATTTTTGAAGAAAGTCATTAATAGAAAGTTTGTTAGTCATTAAAATGTGGTAGAGTTACGCAGCGTCTCGCCTATGTATATGGTACCACTGCATTACCTATTCCTGCCGCAATAACGTCAGTGATTGTCACTGGTGTTTCGGTTTGGAGGATAGGGTAGCCGGTAGACTTATGCATGCAATGCCATCCCGCTAACCGTATTAATACTCTGTAGGCGATAGTTTCTCCTTCCACCAGAAGAGCTATCTGCTTGTTTGCTATCTAATGAAAAGAAATGAGCAAGTTTTACAGTAGTCGCATATGATATGTAACATCTAGCATGTTATCCTACTATGAAATTAAGATGAAATATATGTGAAGTTAATTTATTCGTCGTATTATTTATTGGTCGAACATATTCTAAGGATTAAAATATCTATATATCAATACGGGCAGGGAAAACATTGCTGCCTTGCTTAAGACAATTGCGTAAATGGTGGAGTATGGAATGTAGCACTATTAAAAAGTTTCCATTGCGGAGGACTTCAGAAACCTAATAGTTTTATATAAAAGTATTAGAAATACATTAATTTACTAAAAATAAACATTACACATATTAAATTCATGTGACATACATGGTATGATACACATGTATGTTGTACTATTTTCTTTACGGCTAGAGGTGTGGTGAATTTCAAAAGAACTATTTATGACAGCGCGTTATAGACTATAAACTATATTTTTCTAGTTTTACATTGAGTATACATAGCGCGCTATTTAATAACGTTGTGCGTTATATTAACCACCACAACTCTATTTACGGCTAAAGTCAAATGTCAAACTTAAAAGAGTTTTTGTTGTTTAATCTATGGTTGGATTTTGACCACAGGCCATTGACGTGTATAATATTACCACTGGACTTGCTGCTGTCAAAGAATTTTTGTGCCTATTTGAATATCGCCATTTTGGCGCTGTAGACCGATGCGTGCGTCCATGGAACTAAAATTAGTGATTCCCACATGTCGACATCTTCGATAAGTTTATCGATCGTTTAATAAAAGTATCTTCACACCCGTATATCCCCGAAAGGGTAGGCAGAGGTACAACAAGTGCACCCACGATTACCCGAAGATACTTGGTCCCACTATGTGATAGGTGGCAAGCCTATCGCCAACCGGGCACTTTTCAATCCCGGTCAATGTTGTTTTTATCAGAAAACTGAAAAAACACATTTCTGAATTGTCCGACCAAGGAATCGAACCCGGGACCTCTGTTTATATAAGCAAATTATTTGTTTGTGTTATGGGTGCAGAATAGACCAACTGCCGTTCTACCAAGCAGGTCGTAAAAAGTGACCGGTTGGCTATTACATGTCACTACCATCGTTACTACTAGGTGATAGAGTTCCGCAACGTTTCATTTCAGGTATTTGGTAACATCGCCTTACCTATTCCTACCGCAATAACGTCGATTCCATCATTATCGTGTTCCACTTTGAAGGATAAGTACAAATAGCAACGTGCCATTAACATTTTTTTTGTCTATAGGCTGTGGTTTCTCTATCAAGTGAGACATATGCTTGTTTGATTATTATATATGTTAAAGAAAAATTGTTAATTTATATTCTAATAATTCGTAAAGTACAGAAAATTGTGCAGGAAAGGATCACTAGTAATATTATAACACCAATATTTGTTTGCCATTCCGTCACGCAATATCGCTTTAACAGATTTAGATGAAATTTGGCATTGAGATAGACTATATTAAGTAAACTGTGAAAATAATAAAAACACCGAATATTTCATACATTTAATTTTATAATGTATAATTTCTTCGAGAATTTGATTGTGATAGTATACCGAAACTCCAAGAAATGACTCGTTTATCTTATTTTTGATAGACAATGTTAGCCTAAGGTTGACCGGAGGTTGCATTAATTTGTTCTTATTTCTTGTATTGTACGGCGATAGCGAAAATACTCCTTTCATGTTTCTTTAAAAAATTAAGTTACCAAATTCTTGTTTAATGAAAATAATACAGTCGAATCCAAATTATTTGCCATGTTAAGAAATGCCGTATACTTTCACCAGTTACAGAAAGCGAAATTGTTTTTGTTGCTGCGATAATAATTCTTATATCTGTACGTTTTGCCATGATTTGCTTAATCAAAATATCGAAATGACTTTTAAAAGTTTCAATCATGATAGTTTCGATTGCAATATTTGATAAAACATTAACTATCAAAAATATTGTAAACAAGGAGAATCTGTTTTTTTTGGAGTTCAATTAACAGCTTTCATTGTTGTAGTCATTCATTTTTTCCATTAAATCGACTGAAAATCTGCAAAAATAAAATGTAATTAAAATCATAGTTCGCTACATGAACAAAACTTTTCCTATAAGTGGGGCATATTTAATTAAAATGCAAAAGAAATAAGACGACTATAAAGTGACTTAAATATGCAACTAAAACTGAAAACGAAAACTGAATTTGATTACTGTAGTAGAATATCGATATTGAAATTATCGATATGACCTGTTGATATCACTAGTTAATTCTAAGCAAAACAAAATTAAATAAATAATTATAATTCTGCCGAAAATCAATATCCCTGTTATTAATGTAATATTGTATTAAGAGTTTCTGGTAAAAATAAGTTGTTTTAAAGACCATGTTACTCAATTTTTGATTAAAAACAGTGACTACATGCACATACCTGTAAAACGAAGTTTTACACTCTTTTAGGTAGGATAGTTTGCAATATACGCATTTCCTAATGTCGCAAAACTTCTGAGTACACCAAATATAAACTTAGAAATTCACTAAAACGTTAACAAATTAATTAAAATGCGTAACTGCCTCATAATAGTTAGACTACCATGGCAACGATATACAGCATACGTCAAAATTAGTTCTCGGTTCCCCCGCCGACAGCGTTTCAAATTGACATATAAAATTAGCTGTCATTTGTATGGGATAACCTGTCCAGTGGTATAATATTATACACGTCAATGCCACAGGGGCTATCTATAGCTAGTGTATGTAATTCTACATCACATAAATCATATGTGTTCTACATATATTAAGGCGCGCACTTCCTCGCGGAGGTTTAGTGCTTTTCCGATGTCCTGTAAATTTTACGTAATAATTAAAATAACTACATTTTAGAACTCACTATGTTAATTACAATACATTTTATGCTAATATATTTATCAGCGTGTATGAATAAAAGGGATTTAACGATTACCGAATATATAAAAATCTATCATCAGATAGTTTTACTTACACTGGCAATTGCAAGAAAGAGACAACATCCACTCTTGTCGTCTTGCTCAGAACGTTTTTCCCCTCTGTTAAGTAAGAAACAAATGTCAACTTTATGTGTAACCAAATAAAGTACATTTTTATTTTTCAAATATTGCTTCGTAATAATTCCAGTTACCTATCTAATATAAGTTCCTTGGATGTTGTTACACATCTTTAAAAAAATAACTTACTAAGTTTCAAGTATGTATTCATCGTTTAAAAATTAATGTGGTGTTCCGAGGACCAAAGATTGAAGGACTAATAATTTAATTTGTAAAATTAAACTGGCGATTATCTCAAAAACTACTTCACTGATTTTGATGAAACTTGTATTGTTCACTAAGTTGGAATATACGTGATTTAATACAAAAATAGTTATCTCGGTACCGCTTTTAGTTTCCGAGAAATTCGTGGACAAACATATAGTCATATAAACATACAAACATACATTCATTTAGGAAATTTAGTATGTGCTTGGGCGCCGAAATAGATCATACTCAAATATTGTCCAATTTCAACAATATCACAAACTTACATGTCAAACTTTTACTGGGTGGTAGAGTTCTGCATTGTCTCGTCCGGGTCTGATACCACCGCCTTACCTATTCCTGCCGCAATAGCGTCAGTGCTTGTCGCTGTCATGTTCAGGTTTGGAGGGTAAGGTAGCCGGTAAACTTTTGCATGTGGCATTAGACCTCGCTACAAGATAGCAACGCACCATTAAAATCTTTGTTGTCCATAGGCGATAGCTGACTCTTTCCATCAGGAGACCCATCTGCTTGTTTGCTATCTTATGTATAAAAAAAAATGCTAACCTCCCTTTTTTCGTCGGTTGAAAGTGTAAAATATGGGAATAAATACAGCGATGTTTATTGGTGCTCCCACCCACCTTGTTTACAAAATCGATGTATTTCGCCGACTTACTTGCGTCGTGGAAAGGATAATAAAATAATTAGATGCGCCCACTGGAAGTTATACTATTTTAAAAATTTCAATTACGTAAATTTACGTAATATTGGAATTAAATATTTTAACATAATTTTTAGAATACTTATATATTATATTAACATATTTGTAGGATATCTATGTATAGTAACGGTCGCCTGTGGCAGAAATTCGACCATAGACAACAACAAAATCTCTTTTAATTTTGACAACTGACTTTAGGCATAAAGAATATGTTAGACGTGTGTATATTATCATGTATTTTACATGAATTTAGTGTGCGTAATGTTTATTTAACGAATATAACGTATTCCTAATGCATATTATTTAAAAATATTAAGTTTCTGCAATCCTCCACAATGTAAACTTTAATTGTGCCAAATTTCTTACTCCACAGTTCGCGCAATTTTCCTAAAAAGGGATCCAAAGTTTGTCCTTTACATATTAATATATCTAATACCTTTACACGAGCAATTCTTGTATGTATATATATTAGGGTGATTCATTTGCGACAAACATTTTTGAAGTGAAAACTTCTTTAGGCGCGTTGAGCGTTTTGGTAGAGGGTAAAAACCTCGGTTCGACATGCTAATGATAATAGTATATCTATAGCTATGGAGAGCCAGACTGGCGCACGCGCAGTAGCCTGTATACACTAATACATCGACTATTTCTGACTGTATTATGTGCGCGTTGGACGCTTTATATAGTTATATAGTTTTAATTACTCTCAACTTAATAGTTCCGTTTTCACTTCTATCGGCAGTCCCACGACTGCTACTGTTTTTTTTTTTAGGTGCTCAAGCAAAATTTTGTTCTACATATTGAAAAAAAAATTTCCACCAAGTTAGAGCTCTTAATTCGAGTATGAAGTGCTTGCCGTTTTAATTTGATTTTTTCCCATTAGAAATGCATGTAAATATTTTTATTTTTTTTCAAATTTCTAATGCTTGGACACATTTAATGATATTGGCATTCTGATTGCTGAAATATATCCAGGATTCCACGCTCTTTAAATGACTTTTCGTCAATTTTAATGTCGCCTGCTTTGGTCCACTGGTACCATCTGTCAAAGTTATGTTTTCGAATAAAATGCACATTTTACCAAAAAACTTTATTCAACAACAAAGTAATACCTAACTTATGTGAAGATATATTTAGTAAACAGAGCTTTCATTTAAAGTTTATAAAATAACAATTCGTTTTCTTTCGGTTGTATTTCTAATAAAAATATAAACTATGATAAATTACAAATTTATTAAAATTTTGTATTAACTTTTTTGTTTCCCGCTTATTGTGTTATTTATTTATTTGTGTGTGTATGTGTGTCTGTATGTCAGTATGTGTAACATGTCAGGTATAAAAGTACAAAAAGTAAAATTGACAATGTAATGAAAAAAATAAATTTGAAACAAAAACTTGTATTTAAACATCATAATTTGTAATTTTTTTATCATTTTTCTACATTTTTAGTTACAAAAGTTACTGCAAGTTAAAAACTATGAGTCTGAGAGACTTAAGTTACGACCTTTTTTGAAGAGAATCAAATTTTTTATAAAATTATGTATTATTTTTTCCATCTATCAATCAATTTTCGCTGTAAAAATAAAAAAAATGTGCATTTTATTCGAAAACATAACTTTGACAGATGGTACCAGTGGACCAAAGCAGGCGACATTAAAATTGACGAAAAGTCATTTAAAGAGCGTGGAATCCTGGATATATTTCAGCAATCAGAATGCCAATATCATTAAATGTGTCCAAGCATTAGAAATTTGAAAAAAAATAAAAATATTTACATGCATTTCTAATGGGAAAAATCAAATTAAAACGGCAAGCACTTCATACTCGAATTAAGAGCTCTAACTTGGTGGAAATTTTTTTTTCATTATGTAGAACAAAATTTTTCTTGAGCACCTAAAAAAAAAAAATGTTTGTCGCAAATGAATCACCCTAATATATATATATACACATATATATATATATATATATATATATATATATATATATATATATATATATATATATATATATATATATATATAATAAAACAAAGTCGCTTTCTCTGTTTGTCCCTATGTCCTTATGTCCCTATGTATGCTTAAATCTTTAAAACTACGCAACGGATTTTGATGTGGTTTTTTTTAATAGATAGATTGATTCTTGAGGAAGGTTTAAGTGTATAAACCTTTCCGATATTCCCACGGGAACAAAAGGTCGCTAGTATTCCGCTTCAGAAGGTAAGATAGGCGGTAAACTTATGCATTTCCCCCCATGTTGGTCTGGGCTCCTTTGAAGAATAGGCCAACTGCCGTTCTGCCAGGCAGGTTGTAAAACACGACCGATTGGCTATGCGAGTCACATCGTGGCTACTGGATGGTAGAGTTCTGCATTGTCTCGCCCGGCTCTGGTACCACCGCCTTACCTATTCCTGTCGCAATAACGTCAATGTTTGTCACTGTCGTGTTCAGGTTTGGAGGGTAAGGTAGCCGATAAACTTATGCATGTGGCATTAGATCTCGCAACAAGATAGCAACACACGATTAACACGTTTGACGTTGACTCTTTCTATTAGGAGACCCATCTGCTTGTTTGCTATCTTATGATATAAAAAATGTGGCATAAAAGTGACGTGACTATAGACGATGTTTGTCTCTTTTCATTAAAATAGCCATCTGCTTATTTGTTATTTTTTGATATAAAAAACCGCATCTAAATCGGTTCACCCATTTAAGAGCTACGGTGTTACAAATGTCTACATAGTTGCACACACAGCGTTAAAACTTATACAATTCATTTTTTGCATCGCCGGTAAAAAATCGCATTCTAGGAATAATTACGTTGAAGTTGTTACTGTATTTAATTGTTCGATAAAAGGCGCTGCGAACAGAAATTCCAACATACATCACGGTCACATTAACTAGACGCTTGGCGTTGATGACGTCATTTGATGCAAAACGTAACAATAATGTCCAAAAGCAATAGAAAACAACAGAAAACTATCCAAATTATCGTCGCGCGTATCGGTAACAGAGATGCTAACCATACTGGAATTTTTCGAGCGAGCTACGGAAATGTGGGGGTAGCGGGCGGGCGAGGCCTCGCATTCCAGAGGTGCGTCAAGTTAACTATATATTAATACGTGAAGTAAAAATTTTGGATCCCTATTTCCTAGGACTGCATTTCAACTGCAATCCGACTGCTAAATGGCAGTTCAGATGCAGTTTGAATGCAGTTGACACGACTGCAATAGAATTTGGTTTGCAGTTCTATTGCATCTGAACTGCCATTCAGCAGTCGGATTGCAGTTACATTGCAGTCCGCCTGTCTACACCCTTAAACTTTCCCTGGACCCCGGATTTCAACAATTAATTCAAAACCAAAATTAGCCAAATCGGTTCAGCCGTTCTCGAGTTTTAGCGAGACTAGCGAAAAGCAATTGATTTATATATATATATATATATATATATATATATATATATATATATATATATATATATATATATATATATATATATATATATATATATATATATATATATATATATATATATATATATATATAGATGAAAAAATATTTTGGACTCATTTTTAAGATAATTGGGCGAACGGTGGAGTTTACGTTGCGGAGGATTACGTGAACCTAATATTTTAAAATATATACATTAAAATCAGTGAACAATCAATAATCCTCTGTCTTCGTATCATTTTGGGTGTTTTTTCTTTCAAAAATTATATGAGACAACCTTCAGGGTTTATTCTATCTAATAAAAGAAGAATTATCAAAATCGGATCACTCTGTAAAAAGTTCCCCGATCCCCGTATTGGTTCCGGGCCCCTTTGAATAATAGACTAATTACTGCTGTTCTGCCAGGCAGATCGTAAAAGGTGACCAATTGGCTTTGCGAGTCACTACCATCGTGGCTACTAGGTGGTAGAGTTCTGTATTGTCTCGCCCGGATATGGTACCACCGCCTTACCTATTCCTGCCGCAATAGCGGCAGGCTTGTCATTGCCGTGTTCCGGTTTGGAGGGTACGGTGAACTTATGCATTCTTCAAAGGAGCCCGGACCAAAACGGGGGAAATGTTTCATAAAATCTAGTTTGCACTTAATGATAGTATTGAAATTATTGTAAAACATTATCATGCATAATTGACTTTACAAATTACTTATACTCTTTCCATTGTCACATGCTGACGCTGTAAAAATGCAGGCTCAGCATTATAAATAGTAAGTATTTGAAACAAAAATATTTTTCAATAACAATCTCGTAGTCTAGTGGTTAATTTATTCGGTTCAGGTCATTAGGTAATGGGTTCTATAATCGAATTGAGTCTTTTATCGAATACTAGCGACCTGCCCGAGGTTTGACCCGCGTGGCTTTTGTTCCCGTGGAAATATTGTAAGGTTCATATACAAAAACCTTCCTCAAGAATAAATCCATCTATTAAAAAAAAAACGCATCAAAATCCGTTGCATAGTTTTGAAGATTTAAGCATACATAGGGACAAACAGAGAAAGCGACTTTGTTTTATACTATGTAGTGATAGAACCCAGAACTCAACTCAATATCACTTTTTGCTATTGAGGCTTTTTTCCACGGAAATTCTTGAAAATTTTAATTACCAGCAGCATTTCGGATAGTGATTTAGACTTAGGAGATTTAGAAACCCGTGGTGTGCGTCAACGATCCCGTGCTTGACCGCTTAGAAAAACGGCGTGTCGTGTTACACGTGTATATATCCAATAACACGTGATAATATTAATATGTGAAACAAATACTTTGTACCCCTTTTTACGACAGTTACGCCAACGCCAATTGAGTGAGGCACAGATAAAGTTTACATTGTGGAGGACTGCAGATACCTAATATTTTTAAATAACATGCATTAAATTAATAAAACTGGACATTGCACACATTATATTTACGTGACATAGAAGATAATACACACGTGTGTATGTATTGTTTATGGTTAATGTCTGGTGTTAAACTTAAAAGAGATTTTCTTGTCTATGGTCGAATTTCAACCACAGGGCGATCGCTAGAAAATATATAGATGAGTCAATTTGATGTAAAAAATAGAAATATGCTATATTGCGATATTTTATCGTATCGAATAAATTCATCGGTAAGTATTTTATAACTCTGTATTTCTCTCTGTAAAGCCAGTCTTGATTGTGGGCCGTGGGTTTAACTTGGGCCAGTCGTTACCGTACTCTCCGTAATAGTCACATTATTAGTAATACGTCAAGCCATCACTAACCTCTTACGACGTGCCTGAAAGTACTGCCGTAGGTAATTTTTATTAGGGCGCAAAAAGAATCTTTTCTATTCATACATCCAAAATACCGTAAACTGACTCATGTAGATTCACCCGCAAATATATTGAGTACTTTTCTTTTGTTTCAAAATCAATAAAATACCTATATAATGTTAGAATTGGGAAATAGTTTTATCATCAAAATAATGATAATGTTCAGCTAAAAACTTTCTATGAAACACGCTGAATATAAAGGTACAACTTTAATGTCAAATATTTTAACATTAAAATTGTACCTTTTAAGTGGGTTTAAGCGTGATGCGCGTTCAAAAAAATCACAGAGCACACAAATAATAATATACACGGTGTTGGGCGTAAAATGTGTAGCCGCTCATATGTGCAAATGTATGCTTGTAGATATATTATAGGTATCGTAAAAAATAGAAATATGCTATATTGCGATATTTTATCGTATCGAATAAAAAGCTAAGACTTAAGGAATTTCATCGGTAAGTATTATAACTCTGTTTTTCTCTCTGTAAATGCAAGTGACATTGATATCCTAAGAAATTGCATTGAAACGGGTAAGTATCCATTTTAAAAATATATAAACGGGTCAAAAATGCTTACATATATAGAACTTACTTGTAAAGCTCGACAATAAAAAACGTCGTTTTGGCCAAGTTACATTGACCGAAGTCACGATCGGACTGGAGCAGCGAGTTTCCTCCGTCGTTCACGTCGGGATCGATTTTTCGCTCGTGACCACGGTCAATGTGACTTGGCCGAAACGTCGAGCTTTACAAGTAAGTTCTATATATATATATATATATATATATATATATATATATATATATATATATATATATATATATATATATATATATATATATATATATATATATATATATATATATATATATATATATATATATATATATATATATATATATATACATACATATATATACACGCGTTTTTGACCCGTTTATATATTTTTAAAAATGTTAGTAGATCGCGTTAGTTTAAAAGTTCATAAGGCGTATCCAGCTTAATCCCGGAAAAGCTATTATATTTACAGATATAGAAAAGATGAAAGATAGGTATAATTAATGTACTTATAAAATAAACTTGTTTTATCATAATCATATACAAGGACTATTATAAATCTTTTGATATCATAATATCTTATGAGTTTTCAATTCAGGTATTTAACTTAACTTTAACTTTTGTGTTTTTAAAGATGGAACGAAATAACTAACGCTTAAATACATTGGTCAAGCTAAGACCACTGAATACCTAATACTACTACTAAGATGTTAATGGGGCATTTTAATTGGATCGGTACGGATTCTACACGAGTTTACAAATTACCTTACCCCTTAACTCGGGATCTAAGAGCGATAAGCCAGTCTTGATTGTGGGCCGTGGGTTTAACTTGGGCCAGACGTTACCGTACTCTCCGTAATAGTCACATTATTAGTAATACGTCAAGCCATCACTAGCCTCTTACGACGTGCCCGAAAGTACTGCCGTAGGTAATTTTTATTAGGGCGCAGAAAGAAACTTTCTTATTCATACGTCCAAAATACGGTAAAACACAAACAGACAGCACATAGTCATAATTTGTTCATTATTGGATCGGGATCTCTTTGAGGGTAAGACAATCTGTCTTTCTGCCAGTTCGTAAGAGGTGAACGATTTGCTAAGTCACCATCATGGCTACTAGGTGGTAGGGTTTTGCATTGTCTCGCTCGGGTCTGGAACTACCTACCAACCCTATTCCTACTGCAACAGTGTCAGTGCTTGTCACTGTCGTGTTCCAGTTTGGAGGGTAAGGGAGAGGGTAAACTTATGCATGTGGCGTTAAGATCCCGCCACGAGGACAGCAATCGACCATTAACATCTTTGTTTACGATGGCTGTATCTTACTGTCAGAAGGGTCATCTGTTTATTTACTATTTTATAACATATCTAATTATTAAAAGCAAGAATCATATAAAAATTATATAATCGTTTATAAAATTTTATTTTATTTTGTTTAATACTAGCCGCGAATGTTTAAACTATGTAGGTACTTACGTTCTATGTACATATATAAATATAATTAATATTTGACAATTTATTTGCGGTATTTTTGTTCTTCAAGGATTTAATCCAAAACAAGTTTAAAATACTCACAATTAATACAAAACGAGTGCTAATTATAAATTACAATATTTGTTAAACTCGACGCAGAATTAATCAAAACGAAAAATATTAATATTAATTGAGATTTAGTGGCAGTGGAATTGTTTTCAAATCCTTCTAGATACGATCAGTTTTTTGTTTCTTTGTGAGACATTTAGGTTTATTACAGTTTTTGTGGGACCATATAGCTAAAAAATTGTCGTGATACCTCACGATTTACACCTTAATAGGCTTAGAATTATCAACCAATGAAATAGTTAATTATTGCAAACTCAAGCTAAAGAGAATAACGAATACAACATCGTCAGTCAATTAATGTGAGGCATCTCGGTTTATAGCTGAACAGACTAACATGGTGATTGACTGTGTGAGACCTCATGGCCTACAGCAATAAAATATTAATAGTAGCTGTTTTTGACCTGTACCTGAATTTTTCAATTTGTTGATAGTTGCTATGGTTGGTCCTGGATTATATGCAGGGTTTTAGGGTTAAAGTAGGTTCAAAGTCGGTTGTATATAATTTTGCAGAATTTAAGATCCGCATGCATTGCATGGAAACTATTTAAATAATCTTGAAATGAAAATTACTCATTTAAAAAATATATTTTTTTTTTGTGCAAACAGACATAAATTATGCATAATTTCCTAGAAAAATATGCAAAGCGGAAAATGTCATAAAATATAATATTCAATTTAACTTGTTCATTTCAATAGGCAATTGACATTCAGCGTCACAATACATCTTTTGTAAGTGACAAGCGCCATTTTCAGCGTCATATTTATTGTCCGAGAACTTTATTATTGTAACGACTGTGTCCCGCGGACCACTATATGATTTAAGTTATTATTCGAATCCCACGGGAATAATACACTATCAGGAATAAAAATTTGCTAATAGAAGGATAGCAAACAATAGATAGGAGTAGATATTCTGATGAAAAGAGATAACCAGACAGAATTAATTTTTTTGGTTATAAAAAAAAATCATATTGTGAAGAGGGAGTTTTACAAGTTAGTAATTTTACGTAACTTTTTTACCTTTCATACATGAAAAGTAAATTTAAACTCCTACTTTAATCATTTAGAAACAAAAATGTTTCCCGAGTTGTGACATTATTTTATTTTCTTTGCATTATGTAAGCTTTTGGAAGCCGTAGTAGTAAAGTAGAGACGAAAACGTGAAAGCAAAAACACATTTATTTTAAATACAAACAATATAAGTTTGAGTAACATTTTTAAAATTTGATTGGACGTTGTAGTGTTTATTTACATCTCTACAAAGAGACCAGAGACGATGAGTTTAAATTAAGTAAATTTAAACTCTTTTTTTTCATCATTTAAAAACTAATATTTTTTCCCAAATTGTGACATTGTTTTATTTTTCTGTATTGTGTTTTGTAAGCAGAGGAAAACTTTTGGAAGCCGTAGTAGGAAAGCAGGGATGAAAACGTGAAAGCGAATTTTTCATATTTGCTAATCACGTTCCGTTTATTTTAAATACAACACAAGTTTAGCAACGTTTTAGAATTTGATTTGACATTGTAGTGTTTATTTATATCACTATGTACCAAATATGAAGAGTTTAAAATAGGTAAATTTTAACTCCTTTTTTTAATCATTGAGAAACAAATTTTTTCCCGAGTTGTGACATTGTTTTTTTTTCTGTATTGCGTTTCGTAAGCGGTGGACAACTTTTGGAACCGTCGAAGGAAAGTAGAGTCGAGAACGTGAAAGCAAATATTCTCTCTTCGCTAGATCACGTTGCATTTATTTTAAATACAACACAATATAAGATTTAGTAACATTTTAGAATTTGATTTGGCGCTGTAGTATTTATTTATTATATATCTGTGTACCAGAGACAAGGAGTTTAAATTACGTACATCTTAAATCCATTTTTCATCATTGAGAAACAAATTTTTCCTCCGAATTGTGACATTTTTACTTTTTCTGTATAGTGTTTCGTAAGCGGTGGAAAACTTTTGGAAGCCGTAGTAAGAAAATAGGGATGAAAACGTCAAAGCCAAGTTTTCATCTCTGCTAATCAAGTTTCGTTTATTTTAAATACAACACAATATAAGTTTTAGTAACATTTTAGAATTTGATTTAACGTTGTAGTGTTTATTTTTTTTAATTATAATTTACCAAATATGTAGAGTTTAAAATAAGTAAATTTTAACTCCTTTTTTAATCATTGAGAAACAAATTTTTTCCCGAGTCGTGACATTGTTTTAGTTTTTTTAATATCGAGTTTCGTAAGCGGTGGATATCTTTTGGAAACCTTCGAAGAAAAGTAGAGTCGAAAACGTGAAAGCAAATATTCCCTCTTCGCTAAATCACGTTGCATTTATTTTAAATACAACACCATATAAGTTTTAGTAACATTTTAGAATTTGATTTGACGTTGTAGTGTTTATTTTTTTTAACTCTACTTATTTTCCAAATATGTAAAGTTTAAAATAAGTAAATTTTAACTTCTTTTTTAATCATTGAGAGAATTTGATTTGACGTTGTAGTATTTATTTTTTTAACTTACTTATTTTAAAATAAGTAAATTTTAACTCCTTATTTAATCATTGAGAAACAAATTTTTTCCCGAGTTGTGACATTGTTTTTGTTTTTTCTTTATTGAGTTTCGTAAGCGGTGGACAACTTTTGGAAACCGTCGAAGGAAAGTAGAGTCGAAAACGTGTAAGCAAAGATTCCCTCTTCGCTAATTCACGTTGCATTTATTTTAAATACAACACAATATAAGTTTTAGTAACATTTTAGAATTTGATTTGACGTTATAGTGTTTATTTTTTTTAACTCTACTTATTTTCCAAATATATAAAGTTTAAAATAAGTAAATTTTAACTTCTTTTTTAATCATTGAGAGAATTTGATTTGACGTTGTAGTATTTATTTTTTTAACTTACTTATTTTAAAATAAGTAAATTTTAACTTTTTATTTAATCATTGAGAAACAAATTTTTTCCCGAGTTGTGACATTGTTTTTGTTTTTTCTTTATTGAGTTTCGTAAGCGGTGGACAACTTTTGGAAACCGTCGAAGGAAAGTAGAGTCGAAAACGTGTAAGCAAAGATTCCCTCTTCGCTAAATCACGTTGCATTTATTTTAAATACAACACAATATAAGTTTAAGTAACATTTTAGAATTTGATTTGGCGCTGTAGTATTTATTTATTATATCTCTGTGTACCAGAGACGAAGAGTTTAATTTATTATTACGCATTTATTTTAAATACAGCACAAGTTTTAGCAACATTTTAGAATTTTCTTTGACGTTATAGATTTTATTTATATAGAAACCGTCCTTTTTTTAAAAGAGGTGGGTTAAAAGAGGTGTCCTGTGCACCAGATATGATTTTTTTTTATATATCATAAGATAGCAAACAAGCAGATGGGTCTCCTGGTGGAAAGAGTCAACCATCGCCTATAGACACCAAAGATGTTAATGATGCGTTGCTATCTTGTGGCGAGGTCTAATGCCACATACATAAGTTTACCGACCTTACCCTCCAAACCGGAACACGACAGCGACAAGCACTGACGCTATTGCAGCAAGATTAGGTAAGGCGATGGTACCAGACCCGGGCGAGACAATGCAGAACTCTACCACCTAGTAGCCACTTTTTACGACCTGCCTGGTAGAACGCCAGTTGGCCTATTCTTCAAAGGAGGCCGGGACTAACACGGCGATTTGGTGCCGTCTAGCTGTCTTTGCATACTTGAGTAAATATTCAAACAATAGTAAAATCTTTTAAATACGTATGACGCCGTAGGATAGACTGAGTGGACTCAACGTCTATAGACTTTTCAGTTTACCATAATTTACTGGTTCAGTTGGCAAGATGGTTTGTGACCCAAACTGACATTATGATGACTGAACTGATATTTAAAATAAACGAAACGTGATTTAGCGAAGAGGGCATCTTTGCATTCACGTTTTTGTTTCTACTTTCCTACTATGGCTTCCAAAACCACGGTTTACGGAACATAATGCAGAAAAAAGAGTCTTTGCTTTCACGTTTTTTAAAATTTTAAAAATTTTGAAGATCTTTCGAGATATTCTTAAAAACCAAACCCCCACTTATTTTTTCACTTATTTGTTTATAGCTTTTGCATTTTTTTAGCGCATTTATACGTGGCAATACGAATCGAATGACACCTTTTTCGTAATTTTCGGAGACTATATAAAAAAAGTTACAAAAAATAATACATCTGAACCAGCTGATAAAACTAGCTGTTGCCAGCGACTTAGTCCGCGCGGACTTCGTTTACTCCGCACAGCACCTCCCCCGTAGGTGATAGCGTAATAATATGTAGCCTATATGTTGACCCGACCTGTTAGTAATATTCATGCAAAATTTGAAGTAAATCCATGCAGTACTTTTTGAGTTTACCCCGGACATACATTCAGACAAACAGACAAACAGACAAAAATTCTAAAAACTATATTTTTGGCTTCGATATCACTTGTAGATTACGCCCCAAGTATTCTTTTAAAAAAATATTCAATGTACAGTTTTGACTTTCCTACGATTTTATGTTTAGATTTTTCATTCGTTTGTCCTAATGAAAAAAGAAATATCTTAGATACATAAAGCCGTCCCGTGTCTGGTTAAAAACTCGGTCCCCGACTGATGGATGGAGTTAGATTCCCGAAGGGGACAAGCATTTGTGTGATAAGCATTAATGGTTGTGTATCTGGATTTGGGTGTTTATTATATATATTTTTTTAGTATTTATATATGTATTTCTATGTATTAATTAATATCTTTGACTACCAGCCAGATGGGCATAAATATTTGTATTTCCGGGTTTGGGTGTTTATTATATATATATCAGTATTTACATATGTATCTCTATGTATTAGTATCGTTGACTAACACCCATAACACAAGCAATTAATTTGCTTACTTTGGAGTTAGATCGATTCGTATTATTCGTCCAGCACTATTAAATAAATAATTTGGTGGTGTGTTTTTGGTGGTGATGTTATTTGGTGTGTTTTGATATAAATTGCTGTTATGTTATTCATTTTCGACCGCCCCGTTGGTCGAGTGGTTAGCGAACCTGACTACGAATCGATGGGGCTCGGGTGCGATTCCCAACAGTGACAAACATTTGTGTGATGATCATAGACGACGCGAGACATCCATTTATGATAGAATTTTAGATGTTTAGATTTTTCATTCGTTTGTCGTAATAAAAAAGGAACGTTCTTAGGTACATAAAGCCGCCCCATGGGTCTGGTGGTTAAAGACCTGGTCCCCGACTGATGGGACTCGGGTTCAATTCCTGTCAGGGACAAGCATTTGTGTGATAAGCATAAATGTTTGTATTTCTGGATTTAGGGGTCTATTATGTATTATGTATTAAATAGTATTTATACATGTATTTCAATGTATTAGTGTCGTTGATTAACACTCACAACATGAGCAAATAAATTGCTTACTTTGGGGTTAGATCGATTTGTGTAATTTATCCAGCAATAAAAAATATAAAAATAATCTTTGATTTATGTTAGAAGTTAGAATACATTGTTAGTGTTAACAGCTAGTCACACAATCTATTTTTTATCTTTTTTTAACCTTTATCCAAACATACAAAGAAACTTTAGTACATACAGTCTTGTATATCGCTAACCATGTTTATTTAATTTAAAAGGCTAGGACCAATTCATCATTAATTTGGTAAATTTTATCTTATTATTTGTTTATAGATGAGGCCGAAACCATGTTTAACAAACAATCAATATTAAGGGTTTTGCAAATAAAACAAGATCTAGACCAGTCTAGTTTAGTAGGTATACGGCGTATTAAGCCAATCTAATTAAACTCTTTGGGATACAGTAAAGGTCGCTAAAGAATATTGGAAATGGTGTTTTACCTTTTTCCTGAGTTACATAACTTTAACCTTGATAAATGAAAAGTAAATTTGAACTCCTGTAATTATTGAGGAACAAATTTTATTTTCCTGAATTGTGACATTGCTTTGTTTTTTTCTGTATTGTGTTTTATAACCTTTGGGAAACTCTTGGAAGCCGTAATAGAAAAGTAGGGACGAAAACGCGAAGGCAAAAATTCCCTCTTTCGTAAATCACGTTGAGTTGAATGCAACACAATTTCATGGGATAACATTTTAACATTTGATCTGATGTTGTAATATTCTCCGAAAAACGGAGGAGTTCTTAATTCGTCGCATATATTTTTTTGTGTAAGACCAAGCATAACTTTTTACAGAGTAGTTCGATTTTGATAATTCTTTTGACGTGAATTCGTCTTTAAGTTTGCTTTCATTGTAAGGGACAGGTTAAAAAACTGATGATAACAAAATTGGGGGATATAATTTAGTGTTATAGCTAGATAATTGTCATTAACATCCGAAATCTAATTATACTACTGGATAGCTAAAGAAACAAAGAATTTATTAAGCCAAATGCGGACTACGATGTTTCGCGGGGATGGAGTGGGAAGTGTCGCCATTTTAAGGTAATTTCGCTGCGTTACAGAATTTGCATAAATAGTATATCTTTTAACTCGGAGCAGCTATGTATATACGTTGGAATAAATTTTGTTCAATAGCTAAATTTATCGATTCTGCAATTAAAAAACTAATTTTAAATGCTTTAAGTAATTATATATTGCCGTCTGAAAGCGATTTTAAGTACCAATCTGATGATACCCATGAACCATCATATAAAACAATGAAGAAGAGTCGACAACGCAAAAAGGTGAAGGCGTCCGAACCTATCAACGACGACATCACCACAAATTATATAATACATAGTTACTATCGTAATCTGAACGGAGAATGAATACACGGATAGACATATTCGCGTAAAAAATACGCGGCCGTGCCTGCGGCCGCGACACAGTTACAACCTTTATTGGATTTTTTTTATTGGAATGGGTATACTTTTAAATTTTCTCCAATCATAAAGGTGGTCTCAGGAATAAACTTTTTTTTGATTAATAATAAGCTAAATGTTTGTGAACAGCTTCATTTTGACGAGACTCCCATCTTTTTTATCTTCGAAAAATCTCGAATCGTTTAATTAATAAAGATCGATAAAAAAGAAAACTTTAAAGTGTCGGACTAAGAAAAGTTTCCACTTTACGTGTAGGACAAAATACCCATCGAATTATAGTAATAATTAGAAGCGGTTGTAAGAAAATAAGGTTGTTTTTAAATTAATTAATGCCAATTTAAAAATCTCATAATTCCGAATATTTAGAGTGGAGGACTCGTCAGAAAAAGCATCGAATGTGTAGGACACAAGTTTTTTGTGTTTTACATAAATAATGAAGCAATTAAAGTAGAAAAATAATAATTATTAATTTTCTACTCTAATAATTATTATTAAATAATTATTGCTTTTAATAAATATTTTTCTTCACCGAATTAAATTGTTCGACACCCCCCAATTTATAGTTACCCAATTCGAGAATTTTCGAAGTTAGAAAAAATGGTTGTCTAGTCAAAAAGAAGCCGTTCATAAAGATTCAGCTTGTTATTAATCAAAAAGGAGTTTGTTAATGGGACCACGGTCTATACGAAAACAAGGGATGATTGATTATGCACTCACTGATTTTAGTGTATGTCCACGCATATTCGTCAGTTTAATTTTTTATTAAAAATATATTATTACTAGCAGCAGCGTGCAGTCCGCTGCATTATAAAAGTTTTTGCCGAATCACGCGGGATGACCTTACTTTTTCGGGATAAAAAGTAGTCTATGTGCTATTCCAGATCATCATCTACCTGTGTGTCTAATTTTATTCAAATCTGTTCAGTAGTTTTTGCGTGATTGAGTAACAAACATCCATCCATCCAAACGTCCATCCATATAAACATTAAAACTTTCGCATTTTATAGTATTTATTGTAACTGTTTTTTTAAACGAGGTAGGAACCTGCATAGATGTCCTGTCTATGCTTTTAACATTTTGTTGTTACCTACTGAAAAGAGACGGAAACTGGATATTCTTACTCCTTTTATATACTTCTGATTAATTTCCTTGTGACAGCTTAGCTTTTCCTCAGGGCACCCAGAGCTCGTAACTCAGTAGTTATCAGGAAGTTACCGCTGTTGATTCTGGTTACAAGGGTGGGAACGAGAGATGGGCCCATTACCCTACAAGAAAGATGACCTGCGTACCAGATAAGATCCGATTTCTTCCATTATTATCTTTTGCATTATAGAGTAACAAATGTTTAAACAAAATCAAACCTTTCAAATAAATATCACGCCCTTTGCTTGTGGTCTAGGCAGAGTGGACCAAACGTTTGTAGACTTTTTGGTTTACCATGAATGATTGATTTGGTTGGCATTGGTTGATGATCTCATCGCCAATTTTACAAATCTAATAATGATTATGAGGACCGACCGCTTTACATTTCATCGGGGCATGCGGTATGATACCACCACCAGGCTTTGAGCCGCTACGGAATAAATAATAAATAAATAAATATTCAAGGGACAAATTACACTTTTTTTTTTAATATCATAAGATAGCAAACAAGCAGATGGGTCTCCTGATGGAAAGAGTCAACCATCGCCTATAGACACCAAAGATGTTAATGGTGCGTTGCTATCTTGTGGCGAGGTCTAATGCCACATGCATAAGTTTACCGGCTACCTTACCCTCCAAACCGGAACACGACAACGACAAGCACTGACGCTATTGCGGCAGGAATAGGTAAGGCGGTGGTACCAGACCCGGGCGAGACAATGCAGAACTCTACCACCTAGTAGCCACGATGGTAGTGACTCGATAGCCAATTGGTCGCCTTTTACGACCTGCCTGGCAGAACGGCAGTTGGCCTATTCTACAAAGGAGGCCGGGACCAACACGGCGGATGATCTAACCCCAAAGTAAGCAAATTATTTGCTTGTGTAATGGGTGTTAGTCTCTAATACATAGAAATACATATATAAATACTGGAATATATTTAATAAACACCCAAACCCGGAAATACAAACATTTATGCTCATCACACAAATGCTTGTCCCCATCGGGGATCGAACCCGCACCCTTAGTGGTGCCTGGTTATCCATGTGACAATTAAGTTTATCGGCTACCTTACCGCGAACACTACAGTGACAAGCATTGACGCTATTGCGACAGGAGTAGGTAAGGTTATGTTACCAGACCCGGCCGAGACAATATTGAACTCTAGATACGACTGAGTAGTAGGCATGTATCATTTAACAGTTAACATATTAAATTTCGTACTACGTTTTTTTTATTATTAACAACTGTTATTTATATTAAACAAATACTGTTAAATGTTATACATCACTAAAATTACCAATAACTTGATATAGGATAGATAATAATGTTATTAAACATATTTGAGCTATCTTGATTTATGATAATAATAACTGTTAACATTATAAAACTACTTCCGAGGACCTTTTTTGGTTGCTAACTTGACGGCTTTGCGTTTTTGTTGTTACCAGACCCGGCCGAGACAATATTGAACTCTAGATACGACTGAGTAGTAGGCATGGATCATTTAACAGTTAACATATTAAATTTCGTACTACATTTTTTTAACAATTACCAACTGTTATTTGTATTAGCGAATACTGTTAAATGTTATGCATCACCAAAATTACCTTTAACTTCATATAGGATAATAATGTTATTAAACATATTTGAGCTACCTTGATTTATGATAATAATAACTGTTAAAAATTATAAAACTACCTCCGAGGACCTTTTTTTTTGGTTGCTAACTCGACGACTTTGCGTTTTTGTTGTTTCTAATAAGGTTATTAAAAATATTTGAGCTACTTTGATTTATAATAATAATAACTGTTAAAAATTATAAAACTACTTCCGAGGTTTTTTTTGGTCGTTGACTCGACGGCGAACCTTTTTTTTTGGTCGCTAACTCGACGGCTTTGCGTTTTTGCTGCTTCTAATACTTATTATAATATATATGCTACTACTGATATAAAATAACATAAATAAATAACTGTTAAATATTAATTAATTTTAACAACATACCAGTTAACCTAATTTGACAATAATTTCCATGCCTACTGAGTAGCCACGATGGTACTTGCATAGCTAATCGTTCGCCTTTTGCGAACTGCTTGGCAGAACGGCAGTTTATCTATTCTACTAAGGAATCCTGGACCAATACGAGGAATACTCTTTCAATTTAGCTTTCCAGAACGAAATAGAGAGCTCTTTTAGTCTTTTCATTCAAAAGTTTCACGTCTATTACGTGTGAGTTCACACTCTGCTCAAGGCCACACCAGTATCCAATATCCATCATACAATCTACCTTACCGCTCTCAAGTAGGTAGGAAGACCGCCGATCGTTGCAGAATAATGACAGGAAAATTATTACCGTCCCCTAGTGCACTTAGACAGGACGTTTAATACCGAGATTTTTACCAACATTAAAATGGGAGTATGAATTTCATTCTTTCATTGGACTATCTTTAAACGACGACAAAAGGAGGTTATCAGTTTGACATGTATGTATGTTATATTGTTCGAATTAGATAATATTTTGAGTGTGATGATATATTTCCGCGTTCAAGAACGTATACTTCGTAAGTTTATGTATGTTAGTATGTTTGTTCGCGAGTTTCTCGGGAATGAAGAGCTAAATCTAGATTATTTTTTTATATTAAATCACGTATGTTTCAACTTAGGTAACAGTCTAAATCCAAGTACTTTTCGAGACTTTTTTTATATCATAAGATAGCAAACAAGCAGATGGGTCTCCTGATGGAAAAAGTCAACCATCGCCCTTAGACACCAAAGATGTTAATGGTGCGTTGCTATCTTGTGGTGAGGTCTAATGCCAAATGCATAAGTTTACCGGCTACCTTACCCTCCAAACCGGAACACGACAGTGACAAGCACCGACGCTATTGCGGCAGAAATAGATAAGGCGGTGGTACCAAACTCGGGAGAGACAATGCAGAATTCTACCATCTAGTAGCCACGATGGTAGTGACTCGCATAGCCAATCAGTCGCCTTTTACGACCTGCCTGGCAGAACAGCAGTTGGCCTATTCTTCAAAGGAGCCCGGGACCGACACGGGGAAAATTAACTTATAATTAAAGAGTATAAAGATTACAAACTGTACAAATGAGAATTTTATCACTAAAAAGTCTCCCCCATGGTGGTCCATTACCATTTGAAGAATAAACTATCTGCCGTTCTGCCAGGCAATTCGTAAGAGGCGAACGTTTGGCTATAACGTGTCAGATACCTACCAATGCGTTACTTATTCCTGCTGCAATAACGTCCGTGTTTGTCACTGTCGTGTTCTTACTTAGATGAGGGTAGCTTATAAACTTATACGTCAAGAGGCATTCATTATCAACCCGCCATACGAATAGCCAACGCACCATTAACATCTTTAACAGAGAGTGTAAGCTTTCTGTGTCTTTCTGATCTTTAGTGTCTATAGGCGATGGTTTCTCTTTTCATCAGGTGAGCTATCTGCTTTTTGTTATCCTTCGATATATTTTATTGATGCAGGTGTTATTTCGCGGAAATCCATTATTATAAAGGTTAAAATAAATTAATTTACTAATAATAGCAAATATTATTAATTTCACCTTTACATCCTCGACCTGTCGTTTATATTGACCGCCTCGAGGTCCAGTGGTTAATGAACCTAACTGCGAATCGATGGGGCTCGGGTTCGATTCCCGACAAGGACAATCATTTGTGTGATGAGCACAGACACTTGTATTTCAGGGTTTGGATGTTTATTAAATATATTTGAGTATTTATATATGTATTTCTATGTATTAGTATCATTGACTAACACCCATAACACAAGCACATAATTTGCTTTGGGGTTAGATCGATGTAATTTGTCCAGCGATATTGTCAATATTCTCTAAATAGCTGTTGCCCGCGACTTCGTACGCATGTTGTAGTGACTTTCGTATTAGGATTTTAAGAAGTTGCTGAATTAACACTAATTGTATTTTCCTGTGGGTACGAAAGATTTTCCCGTAGTAAAAAGTATCCTAAATGTTAACCCGGGTAATTAGCTATTACTATTCAAAGTTCATTCATTCAGTAATTTTCATTCAGTAATTTTTGGGTGAAAAGCGAACAGACAAACAGACAAAAAATTCAATTTCTATCGTTTTGGGGTGTATGTCCTGTACACAATACGCAGCAATAATTTTTTAAGGAAATATTTCATGTACAGATTTGGTTCTTTTACTGTTTTATTATACTTATAGATATACAAAAAGTAAATTTAACACCACAAACTAAATATGTGCATAAATTATGCAAAATCTTTGAGCGTACCGTTTAAGTATGAAGGTAAGTAGGTAATTTTTAGGCGTGCAAATGCCGAGAGTAAAATATACGATTGGAAAGAGAAATTAGTTACGTCTAATTATCTATAGTTTAATTAGTTAATTGTTATAAGTAGCAGATCCATACTAATATTATAAAAGCGAAAGTATATACGTCTGTCCGCCTGTCTATTACGCTTTCACAGCTAAACCGCTCAACCGATTTTGATAAAATTTGGTACAAAGATAGTTGAAGACTCGGGGTTTAAGCTATCTCTAAACTATTAAACTGTTTTTTTTTTAAATAGAAAAACTTAAGGAAATACACAAAATTACTCGTAGTAACGTAATATGATTTTCCACATGCCGCGCGAAATAAGCTGGTTCGCGACGAGTCGGAGCAATGTACGCTTTACATTGCGTGGCGTGGAAATAAGAAAAAATCATGAAACTCATTACCCGTACGCCGTGATATTATGTAGCCACGAGGTTAGGTAACATAGGTAGGTATGAGAAAACTTGTTTTTTTTCTATTGCGTTTTTTTTTTGTGCAACTTTTTAAATATTCATTTTAACTGTATGGTCTAAAAGGCTATCAAAATACATATATAAATAAAAAGCGTATTAGGTGACTTACGTATTTAGTTTAACTAGCGATCGGGGTCTAAGCTATCTCTAAACTATTAAACTGTTTTTTCTAAAAATAGAAAAGCTTAAATATACAAAATTACTCGTAGCAACATAATATGATTCGCCACATACCGCGCGAAATAAACGGCTGGTTCGCGATGAGTCGGAGCAATGTATGCTTTACATGCGTGAAAATAAGAAAAAATCATAAATTGCATTACTCGTAGGCCGATAATTATATAACCACGAGGTTAGGTAACACATGTAGGTACGAGAAAACTTGATTTTTTTTTTAATTTTGTTTTTTTTTTGCGATAACTTCTTAGATATTTATTTTAATTGTACGTTCTAAAGGGCTATCAAAATACATGTATAAATGAAATGCATATTAGGTGACTTACGTATTTAACTGAACCTCAGAGGTTGGTTTAATTCTTGTGAGAAATAAACTAACGATCGCCTGTGGCCGAAATTCAACTATAGACTGAACAGGACTGAACCATGACTGAACAATAAATCTCTTTAAAATTTGACAACTGAATTTAATCGTTAAGAAAATGGCGTACTATAGATGTGTGTATATAATCATGTATGTCAAATGAACGCAGTGTCTGTAAAATAACAGTGCCTAATTTCATACTATATACCTAATTTCATAACATATATATATATATATATATATATATATATATATACGATAGCGATTTTTGTTTTATTTATGATAATCAGTCCACTTTTATAGTGTTTCTTATGTATAATATCGAGTAACTACGTAAGTTATCGTAACGTAAAAAAATGCGTTTTTTGTTTTATTAAGATTATATTAATAAAAATAAAATGAATATATATATATATATATATATATATATATATATATATATATATATATATATATATATATATATATATATATATATATATATATATATATATATATATATATATATATATATATATTAGGGTGATTCATTTGCGACAAACATTTTTTTTTAGGTGCTCAAGCAAAATTTTGTTCTACATATTGAAAAAAAAATTTCCACCAAGTTAGAGCTCTTAATTCGAGTTTGAAGTGCTTGCCGTTTTAATTTGATTTTTTCCCATTAGAAATGCATGTAAATATTTTTATTTTTTTTCAAATTTCTAATGCTTGGACACATTTAATGATATTGGCATTCTGATTACTGAAATATATCCAGGATTCCACGCTCTTTAAATGACTTTTCGTCAATTTTAATGTCGCCTGCTTTGGTAAAAAAATTACAAATTATGATGTTTAAATTCAAGTTTTTGTTTCAAATTTATTTTTCTCATTACATTGTCAATTTTACTTTTTGTACTTTTATACCTGACATGTTACACATACTGACATACAGACACACATACACACACAAATAAATAAATAACACAATAAGCGGGAAACAAAAAAGTTAATACAAAATTTTAATAAATTTGTAATTTATCTTAGTTTATATTTTTATTAAAAATACAACCGAAAGAAAATGAATTGTTATTTTATAAACTTTAAATGAAAGGTCTGTTTACTAAATATATCTTCACATAAGTTAGGTATTACTTTGTTGTTGAATAAAGTTTTTTGGTACATGTTAGGAATTCTTTTCTATAATTTTGAACAGTTAATAATAGGCATTGTCTTTTATCTTCGTCGTATGTGCCAAACTCATTGAATTTTTCAATGAGCGCAACACATCGCTCGGCTGTGTCGTTTACAACTTTTACAGAGCTTTCATTTAAAGCTTTCATTTTTAAATTATTTCAAATCATTAAATGTGTCCAAGCATTAGAAATTTGAAAAAAAATAAAAATATTTACATGCATTTCTAATGGGAAAAAATCAAATTAAAACGGCAAGCACTTCATACTCGAATTAAGAGCTCTAACTTGGTGGAAATTTTTTTTTCAATATGTAGAACAAAATTTTGCTTGAGCACCTAAAAAAAAAATTTTTGTCGCAAATGAATCACCCTAATATATATATATATATATCTATATATATATATATATATATATATATATATATATATATATATATATATCCTCTTATATATCTTCTTTCACTATCTTAAAAATCGTAATCGCATCAATCACAATATCAAAATCACAATATCGTGAAAATCAATTGCTGTTCGTTAGTTTCGTAAAATTCTAGAACGGCTGAACCGATTTGGCTAATTTTGGTTTAGAATTAAGTATTGAAGTCCAGGGAAGGTTTAAAAGGTGAGAAAATGTAGAAAAAAATATGGGTAGTTAAAAAGGCAAAACAACGTTTGCCGGGTCAGCTAGTTAATAATAAAAACAAACATTTCAAACACAACTTTCATTTTAAACCTTCATAATATACACACATGTATTTATGGCTGTAGTCTGTTTGCCGAACATTAATAAGTTCGAATTTTGACCAGGACCAATCACAGGTCTAGTTAATTACATTTCACGAAATTTTTGATGACTACGGTCTCAAAAAAAATCGTTGGACTGCCCCATTAGTTGAGTAGTTAGCGAACCTAATTAAGAATTGATGGGGCTCGGATTCGGTTCCTGACAGGAACAAACCCTTGTATGACGACCATAGATGATAGTATATTCTTTATCATGCAAATTACAGAATTTTTCTGATTAACTGCTAGAGACTGCCTCGTGATCTAGGGGTAGCCTTTTCGGCTCAGACCACGAGCTCCCGGGTTCGATCCCCAGTTTGGGCAAAATATTATTGAGGTTTTTTCGAGGTTTTCCCGATAATCTCCTCCTCAGTAGCAGCTCGGAGTCTGGTGGAGTGGTGTATTACCACTTCCATGCCTCGGATGAGCACGTTAAACTGTCGTCTCGGTTATCGCTAGAAATAGTCTATAATTGTTAAGCTGATGGTAAATGCGACGATGAGGATCACCACTAATCTCGCCAACCGATAAACCGGTGAATCGCGGTGAACTGGAAAGTCTATATACGTTCGGTTTAATCTGCCTACCCCGCAAGGGAACCGGGCATGTTGATAATTTTCTGATTAAGTTACGCCTAAATTTTGACATAAATGCAGATTTCTCTAAGAATAGACTTAATTATTGTAGTTAAATGTCGTTGAATTCATGAATGTCCCGATGATCCTATTACCACGAACAACACAGATTTAGATAAACACACTACACCACACCGACGTCGCCGGTCTCGACGACGAAGACTCATATACATTGCCTAACGTAACGCGAGGCGCAATGCCACAACTCCACCACAAAATACTGTGTGACTCCAACCACCACTTTTAGTCCGAACGCCGCACTAAGGAGAGTCCGGTCTCACTGGAGACAGCTCTTAGCGCGGGCGTTTATAGCCCCAATATTAATTTAAGTTTTGGCTGAGCACTCTGCTCGCCCAAAAAGTCCAGTAACGCAATAACGACCCGTAAGATCAACAGTTCCTGTAACAGCCATTTCGAAAAAAATATGAATTCGTATTTAAGACGTTAGACAGTCTTAAGGCTGCATGTAATCCGACTACTATGCTGCCAATAAAAATCCATCCAACCTACCTCTTGATCTTCCATATTTTCGACGTTGTTGGGTTGTTAAGTTAATATCTTACAGACACAGGATATAGGTACAAAGAATCGAATAAATACGTGTTTATAAATTAAACATCATTTCATGATATTTTGAAAGTTCTTGGTTTTTGTAACGGAATTTTCCTCGCCGAATTGATATCACTTTCTGATGATATGATTATCATTGTAATAAGTTCGAATGATTTGTTTTTTATGAGCTGAACAGTGCAACGCCAAAGTTACTCAGCGATTTGAAAGTGGTTCGAATATTTGACTTTTGACTTATGTTAAACTGGCTGTTCCCGCGACTTCGTCTGCGTGGGAAAAACTCTAAAATAAAACCCTCATAGCTCCCGTTCCCGTGAGATTTTCGGGATGAAAACTGTGCTTTCTCGGGTCTCAAACAATTTGTGGTTTAAGCTTGAAGAAGAGACAGACAGATAGAGTTACTTTCGCATTTATATTATTAGTAAGGACTAGCTGTTGCCAGCGACTTCGTCCGCGCGGAGTTATTTTACTCCGCACTGCCCCTCCCCCGTAGGTGATAGCGTGATAATATGTAGCCTATATGTTGACCCGACCTATTAGTAATATTCATACAGAAATCTAAAATTCATAAATCCATGCAGTACTTTTTGAGTTTACCTCGGACATATATACAGACAAACAGACAAATAGACAAACAGACAAACAGACAAAAATTCTAAAAACTATACTTTTGGCTTCGATATCGATTGTAGATCACGCCCCAAGTATTCTTTTGAGAAATTTTCTATGTACAGTTTTGACTTTCCTACGATTTTATTATATGTATAGATTATCTATACATCTGAACAAATAAATAAAATTGGAGTGTCTGTTTGTAACATTTAAATTACCGGTTTTTACTAAATACACGGTATACACGGTACATATACCATAATATCTTTATTTTTACTATTTGCTTTTTTTCTGTCTGTTCGTTCCGGCTGAACTCTCAAACGGCTGAACCGGCTGAACCGATTTTGACGGGACTTTCACTGGCAGATAGCGGATGTAATAAGGAGTAACTTAGGCTACTTTTATTTTAGAATTTTTTTTCTAGCGGACAATTAACGCGGGTCGCTAACCATGCATTTCACTTATGAAAGTTATAGTGCATAAAGTTAATAGGATATTCGCTGAAAAATTCATTTTCAGCGAATATCCTATTAACGTTATGCAAATTAAGGTATGCATGTTTTGAAACCAATCATGTAAAAACGGCTAATCGGATTTGGTTTGCAGTTTAATTGCAGTCGGCGTGCAATCGTGTGAACTGCACACCGACTGTAATCGAACTGCACGGTTGGTTTGCAGTTCAACTGCAGTCTTGTCAACTGCATTCAACCTGCACCTGAACTGCCATTTAGCAGTCGGATTGCTGTTGAAATGCAGTCCGTCTGTATACACCCTAAACGGAATAGTACGCGATTAATATAGTTTGGCAAAGACAATATATATCATATATGCGAAAGTTTGTATGTTTGAATGTGTGTTTCTCAATCACGTAAAACGGCTGAACCGATTTGGATGAAATTTGGTGCACGGGTAGATGACGATTTGTAATAGGATACTTTCTATCTTGGAAAAATGTGTTCTTCCCGTGGGATTCACCAAAACCTTTTATGATGCGTCGGACTGAAGGCTGCAGCTACTGTTTAAAAAAGTCTCTCGTCTCCAACTACAAAAGGCGCAAATTCGGCTTCACATGGAGTACTGCTCTCATTTCTGGGCCGGAGCTCCCCAGTACCAGCTTTTTCCACTTAACCGCATTTCTTAACGGCTATTTCGTAACGGCTTGACTCCTTGGTATTACGCAGAGATGTAAGCTCACTCTGCGTCTTTTATCGTATCTATCATGGAAAGTGTGCGGACGTTTTGTTTTAATTAATTCCGGCTGCTAACTTCCATCATCGGACATCGCGTCAAAATTTGAAGTTCCACCAACACCATCTTGATGTCTGGAAATCCGCAACCGTGCGATTCTCCCGGCACTTTTTGCCTCGCACTACTCTTTTGTGGAATCATTTACCAGCAGGGGTTTGGCCGAACAGATACGACATAGGGACCTTCAAGAAAAGAGCTTATTCATTTTTAAAAGGGCGGCAACGCAACTGCAAGGCCTCTGGTATTGCAGATGTCCATGGGCGGCGGTGATCACTCAACATCAAGTGCACCTCCTGCTCGTTTGCCCCCTCCTCAATAAAAAAAAACTTAAACCTGACTAAGTTAAAAAAAAAATGGTCTTAATAGTATGAACTATGAACTGTAACTACCGTTATGCTGTCTTCAAAGAAGAAGGCAGACGAACACTCGATTTGTCAATAATTTTTTATCCTATCTTTTGATAAATTACCAACTTGAAGAACTTATCACTAAATCAGACATTAATTTTAAATAGGTGGTAGATTTCTGCAACGTCTCGCCCAGAATTGGTACCACCGCCTGACCTTTTGATCCAACTCCGTATTTTTTTCATAAACAATAATTATATCAATAAATTATTATTATTCAACTTTTTGAAGAGAAAGCATAGTAAGTAGTAAATAACGCATGGCGGCACTTATGTATGGCGATTGGCGCTTTATGTAGTAGAAAGAGACACACTTCACCTATGTCGTGGTACTCTTTGGAACGATTTTGAAGCGCGTGTGAACATTCCGGGTAGAATGGTACTTCCTTGGTAAACTCCAAGTAAACTCTAGAGAACGCCATATTGAATTTAGTGTCAACTGTCAACTGTCACGTCACATTGCTTCAAGCGAACGATAAGATGCTTCCAAAGATTCTTCATTCATCGAATTATAAATAGTTAAAGAAAGTATATGCTGAAACAAATGTATCTAAACACATTTGAGCTGAAATCTTAGCCTCCTTTTTACCTTCGCCGCAATTGGGTAAAAACAAAAAATAAAAATCAGGTAAAGGTTTAAAAAATGTATCAATAGAATCATAAAGTGTGGTAATAAATAGTTCCATTACCATCCAATTATAAGCCGTTAATTATAACGCCAGATCTATTAAGATTATTCATTAACTACAGTGTTCACGATCGCGATGTCGATAGGAAATTTAATTACTATCGGTATTATAAAACGTAGCGATATGTTGCCTTGTTCTACCATAAAATGATTAGGCATACCTAGGAAGAAAATAAAAATTGTCTTGTTTAGTATCACGTATTGCTACGTCATCGTTGATGCTAGAGACTAATTGTTAATCTACACGCATGATCATATGTCCTATGCTTTAAACGAGCAATTTTTGTATATTTGCGATTGCGATACAACTATTTCGACGAAATTTGTATTTAGATTTTTTTAACCTTAACTTTTTAAACTCAGCACTTTGGTCCAAAACTCTACACCTTTAATATGTGGGTTGGCGGTTTCGTTACAAGAATCAAGAACTATTATATAAAGAAAAGTCATATATTAGTAAATAAAATTAGTAAAGTTATATAGGCGAAACGGCCAAGCCATATATTTTAACTAAGATGAAGTGTTTTAAAAGTTAGAGCTTATAGAGGTAGTCTGTATGAAGGTCTTAATAAAAAATGATATTTTTTCTCAAAAGGGGTGAATAGGAATGCAGGGTGAAAAGGGACGAAACCTAAAACCTTACACAGTTAGTTTCATCTCTACGTAATAAGCTTCGTCCCTTTTCACCCCTGCATCCCTATTCACCCCGTTTGACTATTCTTTCTGACAGGAGGGCTCAAGTGCACCTCTTTGCAACCAAAATTTTTAGTATTATTAATAAATACTAGTTGGGCGACCGAGCTTCGCTTGGATCACATTTTATTTTGTGAAAATAGATTATCACGGAGATGACTCCTACCTAGATCAATGTTTGTTGTAAAAGAATGTCTAAATACAAAATTTCGTCAAAATCATTAGAGCCGTTTCAGGGAAACAAATTAGGTACGTACAAATATAAAAGAAATGCTCGTTTAAAGTATCTATAGGACTTTTCTCTGACCCGATGTTGATCTTAAAGAGACTATTACAATCGGTTAGCACTAATTTAAAATCGGTACCAATCAGATTTATTATTAGGACCATCATTAAAATTTATACCTATGATAATCAGGTTTATATATGAGACTGAATTGATAAATGTTTTCTGTTCCATAAAATAGATCGCTTTGACCAATCAGCTCCACGTCAACATGCTTTGCAAGTAAAAGCATCAATTGATATGTGCAATTTCCTAAGATTTAAAGTGTGTTAACATGTTTTCTTTTGAACAATATTACGATAAAATCCGTCTGTCTATATCTTACTTTGTTTAAACAGCGTCCAAGAAGCGATATTTGACGAAAAAGTTTTTTTTTATATCATAAGATAGCGAAGAAACAGATGGCTTTCCTGATGTTAATATACAACTATCGTTTATAGACACCAAGATTGTGCGTTGCTAGTGTCATATGCTTTACCGGCTCGTTTACCCTCCGAACCGGAACTTGACAGTGACAATAATGTGTGTGTATGTGTGTGTGTGTGTGTATGTGTGTGTGTGTGTGTGCGTGTGTATGTACATTATATTAGAGATAGCCAGACTGACAAAAACCATATAGCCTAACATTTTCGAAATCCTAGGTTATAATTTCCCATTTTAAGTTCCTGAAATTAACAGCCTTCATACTAGAATTTGACCCAATAGTCCACATTTACAAAAAGCATATCAATTTTGTGGGGCAGTTCTTTGTGCCTTATCTGAGTCACGTTTGGTAAAAATTCGGAGAATGCTGATAACACTAAAGTAGGCTGATGGTGAAAGTTAGCATCTGAAACTGAGAAGGATCCTGCATAATATCAATCTAATTGAACCGATTTTATAGGGCGTGAGTCTCACTTGCCATATTTTTGCATTCCGAAATGGAAAAAATACTTTAACATTTCAAATTTATCGATATTTTGAAAACATTGGAGACGATATTGCTCGGTAAATTTCTCATTCGTCTTATACTTTTTAGTTGGTTTCTCAGATTGGTAAAGTTCTGTAAACTAATATATAATATCTCATAGAATAGACTACTAGCTAACTAAGCATAAAAGGTAATATAATTATTTATTTATTCAACACTATTGTACACAAAAAAATTACATAAGAAAAGTAACAAATGAAAATTGCACAAAGAGTGACCTTATCTCTAATATCTCATATGTTCGCTAGAGCTACCTCTATCGTGCAGGTATGTACCTAAGGACGATAATGCGAAATAACCTTCCATTTACAGTACAGACGTGTTGTGAAAAAAATTAAAAATTTTAGTGGTCAGTTGTTTTCCCACTATTTTTTGTCTTACTCACTAACTAAAACCTCATATGATTTTTAAACATTTTCTTCTACACAAACCTTATTCTGACAACAACGAATAAAACAAAAGAAAAATCCAATTTTGTCTTAGATAAAGGCAAGGAAGTTATATTCTACCCGGAATGCTTACACGTACTTCAAAATCGTTCCGAAGAGTACCACGACATGAGTGGAGTGTGTCTCTTTCTACTAAATAAAGCGCCAATCGCCATATATAAGTGTGGCCATGCGTAGTTTGCATATTACTACTAAGTAATTCTACTAATTTGAGAAACAGTTTTTACATTGCATAAGTATTTACGTTATAATTAAAATAAGCACATTTTAGAACTCACTATGTTAATTACAATACATTTAATGCTTATTTACTTATCGACGTGTATGAATAAAAAGGAATTAACGATTACCGAATATATAAAAATCTATCATTTAGATAGTTTTGTTTACACTGGCAATTGCAAGAAAGGGACAACATCCACTCATGTCGTTGTCTTGCTCAGAACGTTTTTCCCCTCTGTTAAGTAAGAAACAAATGTCAACTTTATTTGTTACGAAATAAAGTACATTTTTATTTTTCAAATATTGCTTCGTAGTAATTCCAGTTATCGTATATAAGTTCCTTGGATAAAGGTAATTACTACTAGATATGAAATAACCAACCGTGTCATTTCGTCCCTAACACTGGTAGACTAACAGAACAGCTTTTTACAGTCTACATAACAATTGATAAATTATATTACAATTGGGCATGTTATTTTAACAATGAGTTTTTATTTTAGATTTAAGGTACACACTAAAATTATAGAAAAATACAAATAAACGCTAAAATCAATTTAATATTTCGAAATCAAAGGGTTATTTGACATTAAATTGTAACTTACCTACATTGACAGCGTATTTTAGTAATAGCGTTTTGGCCGCAAGCTGTTTAACGTGACGTTAATTTTCTTAAATGATTTGAAATTAGACCACTAGCAAAATTGTTGTAGCTTTGTCTATTATGAAAATTCTAACTTGTTAGACAGAGATAAAGCCATTTTTATTTGTCCAGCGTTGGAATGCATGCAATTTAATAATTTTGATTGTTTATGGAAATTAATGCTAAGTCCTTATCTTTCTCTTGTCAATTTGGTGTATACATGTATATTCTAAAGTTATGCGCGTACAAATATTTCAAAGATGCATTTTTACCAGCGATCGCCCTGTGGTCGAAATTCCATCGTAGACAAAACAATAAAATCTCTTTTAAGCTTGATAACAGAATTCAGCCGTAAAGAAAATAGTATACATGTGTGTATATTGTCATGTAATGTTTGTGTGTGTAATGTTTATTTTTATTAATTTAATGTATTTCTAATGCATGTTTTTCAAAACATTAGATTTCTGAGGTCCTTCGCAATGTAAACGTTAACTGTACCAAAATTCATAATCTAACGTTCTCGTAATTATTGAAAAGAGGGGTGCAAAGTTTTTACTTCACGTATTATTATATAGATTTATGTAGATTATAAAAAAATCTTTTACCCATAGAAAGTCACATTATTCCTGAGTAATAAAGGCTACAACTATAATTGATTATTTATAGATCTAAAGACATTTATCTGCGACGGCAGACTGACACTAATGGTTACATATTGCTTATCACATGCCTCTTGAATTATAAAAATGAAAAGCTGCAACGCCAAATCGAATATAAAAATGTTTTCTAATCTAATTGTGTTTAAAATAAATGCAACGTGATTTATCAGAGTACACCTTTGCTTTCACGTGTTACTACGGCTACTTACTACGGCTTCCAAGAGATTTCCACAGCCTGTAAAATACAATACAAAAAAATGAAATAGAAAAATGGGGCACTCGGTAAAAGAAATATTTGTTTCTCAATTTTTTTTTATTTTCTTTTTGTATCATTCTTTTTATATCATAAGATTCATCTTTTTATATCATAAGATAGCAAACTAGCATATGGGTCTCCTGATGGAATGTCACCCATCGCATCAAAAATGTTAATAGTGCGTTGCTATCTTGTGGCAGGATCTAATGCCACATGCATAAGTTTACCGGCTACCTTATCCTCCAAACCTTCCTTGCGGCAGGAATAGGTAAGGAGGTGGTACCAGACCCGGGCGAGTCAATGCAGAACTCTACCACCTAATCAATGATGAAATAAGAAGTTTAAATATATTTTTGATTAATGAAGGGTAAAGTTACGTAATAAGGGTGACTTGCGAAACTTTTTGTTAGGGATATAACGCGCCTGCTCCGCGATCGCATTTACAATATACGATTACGATTCGCTCCACATTGCAAATTTAAGATATACCTACCTAGACACAAATATATTCCAATGACTCTTAATCCAAACATACTAAGTGCCATTGTTAATATTTGACTCACACATTTTAATCAACTAATTAAGTCTCGGATGATTATTTATATATTTATAGCTGACTCGGCAAACGTTGTTCTGCTTTTTTAACTACTTTTATTTTTTTTCTATATTTTCTCATTATTTAAACCTTCCCTAGACTTCAATAATTAATTCAAAACCAAAATTAGCCAAATCGGTTCAGTCGTTCTCGAGTTTTAGCGAGACTAACGAACAGCATCTGATTTTTATATATATAGATGTATATACAATTACGCAAATGGTGGTGTATGAAATTTGGTACAATTAAAATTTTCATTGCAAAGGACTGTAACATGTTTAAAAACCTAATATTTTTAAATAATATACATTAGAAATACATCTATATATATAAAAATCAATCCCTATTTTCCTTGGTCACGACATCACACCTGAATGGCTGGACCAATTTCGGTATTTTTTTTTTGTTGTATTTGTAATTGTAAGGAGAAGGTTCTTATAAAAGAAATATAAAGAAAATTGCGCGGAAAATTAGAAAATTTAAGAATACTTAACCGCCATATAAAGTTTAATGCCATTTTGGCTGCGTGGAAGGACAATCCCGTAGTCTTATACAAATTACGTGTCACGTTGTTTGTCCGCTATGGATTCCTAATATGTAAGGCAAAACAACGTTTGCCGGGTCAGCTAGTAAATAATAAAAATACACAATACAAACATATCTATCCATTACACACACTGCATCCGTGTGACACAAAGATATCTTACTTAAAGGAAAGTGCTACTACATAGACTAAACACACATTAATATTTGTTAAAATTAATTTGCCAATCGGGAACCGGCCGCCAAGCTTTAGTTGCGTCACTATGACATGTGACAGAGCTCTATTCAACAATGGTTAATTGCAATATGCAACCCATTTAGACAGCACTGGCTCTAGTCTTTAATTGGGTTAGAACACGATTTTTTTATAAAATAAGATAGCAAACAAGCAGATGGGGTGGAGAGTCAACCATCGCCTATAAACACCAAAGGTGTTAGTTAATGCTGCGTTGCTGTTTTTAGGCGGGGTCTAAAGCCACATGCTCAAGTTTGCCGGCTACATTACCCTCTAAACCAGAACACCACAGCTACAAGCACTGACGCTATTGCGGCAGGAATAGGTAAGGCGGTGGTACCAGACCCGGGCGAGACAATGCAGAACTCTACCACCTTGTAGCCACGATGGTAGTGACTCGCATATCCAATCGGTCGCCTTTTACGACCTGCCTGGCAGATCGGCAGTTGATCTATTCTTCAAAGTAGTTAGGGACCAACACGGGATAAAACGATTGCCGTTCAGTGCATTTGTTCGGTGTTTTCACCATTTACAAATGATATGAGTGCATTTCGCCGGATATATTGCACGAAATCTAGCGTTTCTATAAAGGTGTCATTGAAACTATACTATTCGCTCTAAATTATTTCACGGATTTGTCACTTTCAACCCCTTTGCCACTTGGCGTCTAGAGCGAGCGTTTCACTCACTCTTTGAACTCACTCTTTAAAGAAGAACACTTTGAAGAATATAGCATTTTCCAATCATTTTGTGAAAGGAAAAAAAAGGAAAAGCAAAAGATTGGTCGAAAATGTTACTACCATTGTTACTACTATGTGGTAGAGTTCCGCAACGTTGCGCTCGCGTGGTACCACCGCCTTAAATATTTCTACCAAAATAGCATCTGTGCTTGTCTCTGTTGAGTTCCGGTTTAGAGGGAAGCGTAGCCGATAAACTTGTGCAGCCGGCATTACCATCTGGTCGCCATAGCAACGCACCATTAATATAATTCGCCGTGTTGGTCCCGGCCTCCTTTGAAGAATAGGCCAACTGCCGTTCTGCCAGGCAGGTCGTAAAAGGCGATCGATTGGCTAGCGAGTCACTACCATCGTGGCTACCAGGTGGTAGAGTTCTGCATTGTCTCGCCCGGGTCTGGTACCACCGCCTTACCTATTCCTGCCGCAATAGCGTCAGTGCTTGTCGCTGTCGTGTTCCGGTTTGGAGGGTAAGGTAGCCGGTAAACTTATGCATGTGGCATTAGACCTCGCCACAAGATAGCAACGCACCATTAACATCTTTGGTGTCTATAGGCGATGGTTGACTCTTTCCATCAGGAGACCCATCTGCTTGTTTGCTATCTTATGATATAAAAAAAAAATTAATTACTTATTACTAGCCCACTTTCTATGCACTTTTGTGGTACATTTTACTGAAAAATTATCGGACTTTTAGGTTTGTGCTTCGACGTAGTAGTTTAAATTCATGTCTAGATATGTTATCTACCATAAAAACATTTTACAGACCTTAAAAAAATAGAAGATACAATTTGTATTAAAATCTTATTATTACTAACGATATCTATTATAAAACTAACGAGTTAAAATCGATAGAAGATACATTTTGTATTAGAATCTTATTTCTAGTAACGCCATCTATTACAAAAATGATTGATGAAAAATGATGAAAATCGATTGAGGGAAGGCGCCTCCAAATTTTGAGTCATCACTTTTTCCAGATTAGTGATACAAAAAATAAGTAAGCAAATTGTAACTAATAATACAGATTAGGTTGAAATTTAAATCTTGCCATCTTGGTGTTTTGTGAGTTGTGATTTATAATTATGCAATTCTGGAGACAATTTTTACCTTGAGCTGCTCTTCTATAGCACCAACTCCACTCTTGTCCGCCCAGTTGGTCGAGTGGTTAGCAACCCTGACTACGCAATCGACGGGGCTCGGGTTCGATATTCTTGTATTTATATATGTACTTCTATGTATTAGTATAGTTGACTAACGCCCATAGCAAAAGCAAATATTAAAATAATTTGCTTACTTTAATATTTAAAATATTTAAAAAAATATTTAAAAATAATTTGCTTACTTTACGGTTAAATCAGTAAGTGTAATTTGTCCCGCGAAAAAAATAAATTAAAAAAACTCGTTTTCAACTTTTCCAGCAATTAGGTACCTAAGCATTTTTTGCTACTCACAATTTTCAGCCGACTACCCAAAAAGGAGGAGGTTCCTATTTGGTCGGAATCTTTTTTTAAGTATGTTCACTGATTATTCGAAGACGCCTGAACCGATAAGGATACCGACAAGGATAAGGATACCTAGATACTTTTCAGGTTATTTAATTTTAATTTGACGAATATCTGATGCAGAGTACGGGAGATACTGGAATTGGGAAATCAACTGTTTGCAAGATTTCTGCGTTTAAATTGTCTCATATTTGTACAGTATTATTAGAAAAATTTTAAATAACAAGTTTAAAAATATTTTTAAAAGATTTTAAAACTTTACGCAGGAAATTATAATTATTAACCGCGATTTTCAAAAATCGAGCTTTCATCAGATCTCCATGGTTTGACATTCTTGAAACGTGATTATATTTTTTCAATGACGTCAGTATATATCTGTACGTGTGCACGTGATTTTAAACGTGGCTGATCGAAAAACGGTTTGCAGTGAAAGATCAAAATCAATAATTGATTATTCGAATTTGAATTCAAAAGTTTTAAAAATTAAAACAGTATCCTTTTAAACACGGTTTCAGGGATGGCTTTCAGGAACATTCGGTTTAAAGATTTTTTATTAATGATTTTTGAACTTATTAACAGACTACTTCACAAAATACTTTTCTTTATATTTGACTGGCGGCGCGCGGTCATCGGGCCCTTGTATAAAGGCAAGGGTTCACGTATAGACTGAAATACCTATATAGGCCATCAGTTTGATCAGCTTAGCATCGAAGGTGTATAGTAAAATTCTCGTAAAAATACTTTTCTAACAATGTTACTAGTTAGTATAACTTTGCGCGCCCTTACAAAGCTCTGCTTTTGCTAGTTAGTGTCTATAGATGATGGTTGTCTTTCCATCAGGAGAGCCATCTACTCGTTGCTATCAGTTATTAAAAAACAATTTATATACGCACCAGTTATGAATATGACAATGAATAAATTAAGTATAACATTAATTTACGTTTAATGTACACTTATTAGAAATAGAATCAATTGCGTGTTAATACTTTCATGAATCTATACCTACTATGTGCTATCTAACATTACATACTATTTATTATAATAGCGCTGTATTTATTATTCTAATGCCAACCAAGGTCATATTATCATCTGCTTAGGCCTTAAGAAAAGTGGCAAACCTTGTACGGTCTTGTGCAGAGACCCTAAATAACGCATTTATCTACAGCAAATATCAAAGCTGTCTTTGAATAAGTAGACCGTACGTCAACATTCTTAAACGTATAAGATTTTGCAGCCATTTTCCGTAAAAATGAGGCAACAAAATCTTGATGTAAGTACCTGAAATTTTATAGATATGTACTAATTAAAATAGTAAAAAATTTAGTCCTTATCGAGCTACCATTTATATTTATTTAATATTTTATTGAAGTGAAACTTTTTTAGAATCGTTGTGATTTCAAACCTGATGCAACGAAAAAAACGACAGGTAAGAGACACAAATACAAAAATGTGTAGAATGAAGCCGGTAAAGAATGAGACAGAAATATACATACTATTTTATATTATCGGTCTCTATTAGTTTCACTTCTATCGTGTGTGAATCGCACACACACCTTTTTTTTATAGCCATTTGATATCTTGATGAACTTTTTTTTTCGAAATGAACTTAAGCAGTTGTCCAAATGACCGCTACTGTAGAACCGGGCGTTTCGGACGAGCAGAGTGCTCAGCCAGAGTTTAAATTAAGTGGGCTAAGAGCCCTCCCTAAAGGTGTCTCCTGTGAGTCCGGACCTAGGCCTAGGGCAGTATCTTGACGGTTTGTGGTAGAGTAAGTGGCATCAGGGTTTCGACTCGTTAATGACTCTTGACCGGAGTTTCAAGTGCTGGCGGGCGAAACAGTGGGCCGAGTCGACGCCTGCGGCGACTTAGGCGTGTACGTGTAAATTGTGACGTGTAGGTTGTGATGGGATCATCGGGATCGGATAGGACGTGAAGTGGTCTTCTATTTTTGTTGTCGGTGATCGCGTCCGTGGCGTAATCGGCCGCGGCTCTTACCAGAGGCAGATGGGTGTCTCATTGCTTTTTCAAAGTGACGTTCTGGCATCTCTTTGAAGTGTTTTTGTAGTGTCGGTAAATTCTAGGTCTTTGTGTAGATCATTATTACGGACGTACCATGGGCTGCCGTTAGCCATGCGCATGACTTTATTTTGTATGACTTGTAATTGGTGTACTTACAAGGTTCGGGCGAGTGTGGGAAAACACTATACTATGACAATGATGACAACACTTTTGATGAACTTATAAAATAAAACAAATAAACATTACAAAATTATAAATATTATGGAACTACATAACAAAGTAAATGAAGCACGTTTCCCATCAAGTCGAATTAATTGTAAAATAAAAAAGATCACCTCGATTGACAGCTTCTGAAACAAAATTATTTTTTGTGCCTGTGTTAAAAACCTACTCGATCACTTTGTAGTTGTTATCATAGTTCAGCATGTGCGCGCTAGATGGCGTTGATATAAATATCTTATAAATTGAAATCAATCGATATCTGAAAGTTGAAAATTTGTTTTAAAATCCAAAAAACGGCTCTATTTCTGGGCTGCAAAAACTTCAAATTTTTACAATTTTCGGAAAAATGAAATCTATATAAAACTTGATTTTGAACATTATTACGGAAAAAAAGGATTTATTTGATTTTCTTCATTTTTATAGTCATGTGAAGCTGGGTCGTTCAGCTGTTTGAAAACGTACCATTATAGAGGACCAGGAAATATTGGAATCTGACCGCCTTTATCACTAGAGAACGTATTGTTTATGAGAAAAACTGTTTTTTTTATCTAACAATCTGACAAACTCGTGTATCTATATCCACTCGAGTTCAATAATTTTATGGCATGTTAACAAGGTATCAATTATACAGCTAAATACTAAAAATTAAAATTTCCCTCAGATTACGAGCTCCCGGGTTCGATCCTTGAATCAAGCTAAAGTGTTAAACTATTCCTTACACTATCGCAAGATACAAGGGATAGTCGTTATCAGTAATGCCAACTAGCTTGATTTTTACAACCAAGTTTGTTTTAAAATCCCCAAAATCCAAACTTAAGTGCCCTAGCTTGGAAAGTAATTTTTTGTCAATTTTTAAGAATTTATTCCATATATTAAGTTCAAAAAAAATTTTTTTTTCGATTCAGTGACTACTGACGACGACACTACTGGTTTAACGATCTACTCATAGAGGGCGTTGTGTTGCTTTTTGTCATATTTTTTTTGTGACACTACTTACTATATTTCGTAAAATCCAAGGAAGTTATATTCTACCCGGAATGCTTACACGCGCTTCAAAATCGTTCCGAAGAGTACCACGACATGAGTGGAGTGTGTCTCTTTCTACTAAATAAAGCGCCAATCGCCATATATAAGTGTGGCCATACGTAGTTTGCAAATTACTACTAAGTAATTCTATTAATTTGAGAAACAGTTTTTGCATTGCATAAGTAATTACGTAATAATTAAAATAAGCACATTTTAGAACTCACTATGTTAATTACAATACATTTTATGCTAATGTATCTATCGACGTGTATGAATAAAAGGGATTTAACGATTAACGAATATATAAAAATCTACGTCGACGTGTATGAATAAAAGGGATTTAACGATTAACGAATATATAAAAATCTACCATCCAAAAGTTTTATTTACACTGGCAATTGCAAGAAAGGGACAACATCCACTCATGTCGTTGTCTTGCTCAGAACGTTTTTCCCCTCTGTTATGTAAGAAACAAATGTCAACTTTATGTGTAACGAAATAAAGTACATTTTTATTTTTTAAATATTGCTTCGTAGTAATTCCAGTTATCGTATATAAGTTTCTTGGTAAAATCAGAGACCATAGAGAATAGTGATCTCTATAGATCTTCATTTTACAAAAGCTAGACTAAAAAGTTCTGAGTTAAAAATATTTATTTCCTCCCCGAAAATACCGTATAAATTGGCACCTAGACGATATCGATTCATTTCGCTGACATTTCGGTGAATGATGGTGAACTGACCTAGTTAACGTCTGAATTGATTGGAATGAAAGGGATTATTCTATCTCTGCTTTTACATATTTATTGTCTGCTATATTCAGTCTTATTGCGTCTATTTATTTAATTATTTATTGAAAGGTATAGCTACAGAAAACAATTTTTAGCATTTAAATAAAATTGAATTCCAATAAGTGTTGCACACATCGTTGATACAGAATTTTAAAAAAAATTAAAAAGTACGTAAATGAATAGGGGAACATATATGATACATTTTTTAAATACATTTCTGATTTCTAGAATTATTTTTTATTTTCTTCCCTTTTGTTCTCCCTGTTTAAGTAGAGTCTGATACTGATGATTTTAATAAAGAACATTTTTGTAATGAGGAGGATAATACATTAGGTTTGTATAGGGGTGGATATGTTCTCGATTTCTTTTTTAAAATAGAGCGCGTCCGCGGGCTATTACAGAGATGATTTTTGAGAGTGTCCGGGAGAAATCTGAAGTCTGAAACACTGCGTCATGAGAATTACATTTAACTTTTTTTTTTATATAGTAGAGGGAGCAAACGAGCAGATGGTGCACCTGATGGTAAGTGATCACCGCCGCCCATGGACATCCGCAATACCGGAGGTATTGCAGCTGCGTTGCCGGCCTTTTAAGAATGAATAAGCTCGTTTCTTGAAGGTCTCTAAGTAGTATCCATTCGGAAAAACCCCCGAGGGTAATTGATTCAAAATTAACTGCTAAATCTATAGCTTATCAATAAATTTATTTACATATTTGTATATGAAAATAAGTATAAATCGTAAGTTTTAATTAATAAAAACGAAGTTTTTATTCATAAATTAACTCTATCTATTGAAGGTTTTGATAACAGCCCTAGATGTATGAAATACTAGCTGACCCGCGTAGCTTCGCCCGCGAGTAAAGTCGTATATGTCGTCAAAATTTCATCAAATTCGATTAAACGGTTTAGTCATGAAGCATAACAGACAGACAGACAGGCTTTCGTATTATAATATTAGTACGGAAGTTTTTAAATATTTTTAATACAGGGTGTCCCGTAAATCGACGTCAAGCCGTAAACCCGTGATAGGCCAAGTTATAATAGTTATCAGAAAAAATCTAAGTAATTAAGTTAAAATTGAGAAAACTATTAAATTCGAATCATTGGTTTGGGCAAAAATCCTCATTTCCTTTCCAGTCGGAGTCGTTTGATTTAAATTTTACTGAAGTTTACTGAAGCATTATTCAGTATTATATACAAAAAAAATAACAAAAAAGTAGAAATTTGTAGTGCCGGGAGCTAAAAAAACCATCACAGGATGTCGATTTTTCGATTTTTTTAAAAGCTTTGTATTTTTTGAAACACATTACTTGGATATTTTTTTTATTTTTCTGATAACTATTATAACTTGGCCTATTGCGGGTTTACGCCTTGACGTCGATTTGCGGGATACCCTATATGTTGTACATTTTGATCCTAAATATTTATAATCTAGTATTCCACCTTAATTACACTTTGCCGGGTTGGGTGTAAGAAATCTCTTTTTAACCGACTTTCCAAAGGAGGAGGTTGTCAATTCGGCTGTTTTTTATGTTTGTCACCTCAGAACTCAGTCATTTGTGAACCGATTTTGAAAATATTTTTTTCTTATTTGGAATTGTAACGTGTGGTCCTATTTAATTTATTGAAGATCTGGTATGTTCTGGAGATAAATGGGTAGACGGTTGTTGCAGTTTTACTGCATTAAAAAAATATTTAGAGTTAAGATCGCCTTTTGCAAATTTTTTATATTATATATACTATATTTACTGTATTATTTTGTTTCTCTTTTGTCCACACTATTATAAATGTGAAAGTAACTCTGTCTGTCTGAACCACTGAACCGATTTGCATGAAATTTGATACAATAATAGTGTAAGACCCGAAAAAGGGCGTAGGATATTTTTTATCCCGGAAATCCCACGGGAATGGGAACTATGCGAGTAAAATCCCGGGACTTAGAAGTCTCGGGCACAATTAATAAATGGTTAAATAAATAAATTCGTTCTCACGGAATTAAAATATAATTTTATTTACTTATCGAGCTGTGGAGCGCAGCTAAAATTTTGATATTTTGAAAGTTATGTGAACCAAACTTGAAAAACACGAAATGCGTTGAAGGCTTTCTCTCGCATGCTCCTTGATCGTTCCGAGAGCGGTTCGTGGCTGCCTAAATTAGTTCACGTTTTAAAGCAGCTGCTGTTTTAAATGACATATTTCTTTTTATTTATTTAATTCTCTATTTTATTTACAAATATTATATTACATTAATCCCTACTATTTTTAATTCTAAATGTGAATGTTTGTTACGTTTTCACGCGAAAACTTCAGAACCGATCATCACGAAACTTTGCACACATATTCTTGAAGATATTAGAAGTAATATAGAATTAAAAAAATACTTATTTAATGGCTTAAATGCGAGCAAAGCTGCGGGTAAAATATAATTGTAAATAAACTGAACCATGCGTCTACGTAAATAAACTGAACCATGCGTCTACCCATATCCATGTACCTACTATACTATTTTACTTTAGAAGTACTTTTTTATATCATAAGATAACAAACAAGATAACAAACAAGCAGATGGCTGTCCTGATTGAAAGGGAAGACATCGCCTATAGACACCAAAGATGTTAATGGTGCGTTACTACCTGTGTTACCGGATGGCAATGCCACATGCAAAAGTCTACCGGCTACCTTACCTTCCAAACCAGAACGCGACAATGAGAAGGATTAACGGTATTGCGGCAGGAATAGGTAAGGCGGTGGTACCAAATACTCGGGCGAGACGTTACGGAACTCTATTACGTAGTAGTTGCAATGGGAGTGACATGTTTCGCCAATCGGTCGTCTTTTACGACCTGCCTGGCAGAACCAGTTGGTTTATTCCTTAAAGGAGCCAGGAGCAACACTTTGATTGTACAATGTTCATTAATGTTGTAGTTAGTGGTGCGCAGTAAAGCGCGGTAAATTCATTAATTCCTATATTCATTCATTTATACGTTTTGTTTTGTAAATAATGAACAAAAGGCGAACTTATCTGCGTTAAAATTCCGTCCAGCAACTTTAAAAGTATGAAATTGCCTTAGAAAAGTATAAGATATAGGTAATACCCTAAACCGGGTACAATATAGAAATTTACGTAATCTAGTTATATTATAAAAATTTCTATATTATACCTAAGTAAAAGACCCGGCAAACGTTGTTTTGCCATACAAATTACTTGTATTGAATATTGTATATAGGGGTACTTGAGAGGGGAGGGAGGGAGGGAGGGGTTAATTGAGATAACTACTACTTGAGACTATTAATTGAGACTATCCTATAATTTAAATTGTAGCAAACAGTAGATATCTACGAAATTTCATTGAAATCGGTTTAGTAGTTTCGGAGTCCATTGCGGACAACCAATGTGACACGTAATTTATATATATTAGGACAAGATATAAGATATTAAAAGCATAAATACATATATTCACGCGATATCCCTTACGGGGTAGACAGAGAGAACCGAGTGCCATACATCACGATCCTTACAGGCTTGTCTCGTTTCCTCCATATTCATCACTCTCTTCATACACACACGCCGGTTGCGAAGACTCTTGACACCACCTTCGGACAACACTCGATCAATCTGATCATGGTATGTCAGTCTTGGTCTTCCCTGGTACCTACATCCACCTACATCCTTCTACATCTTGTATATCTGTTTTGTTAACTTTTCATCTACCATTCTTCCTACGTGTCCTACCAACCAACCAATATTAATTAAAATATCTCTGGACAATTTTACACCAATTGATCTAATTAACCCCAAAGTAAGCAAATTATTTGCTTGTATTTATTTAAAGCAAATACGTATTATTATGCTAATTCTTTACATCGGGTGCTGTCTAACGGTAATATTACAGTGCCTTCATTACCGGCGTGTTTATATGAAGAGAGCAATGAATGTGAAGAAAGCAAGACATATCTGTAAGGATCATGAATTATGGCATGCAGTTCTCACTGCCTACCCCGTGAGGGATTTAGCGAGAAGATATGTATGTATGTATGTTAATTCTATCACGTTACAGTGCCTTTTCTTCTTGACTGACATATGATGTAAAATATGCAATTACTAGCTGACCCGGCAAACGTTGTTCTGTCTTTTTAACTACTCTTATTTTTTTTCTATATTATTTACGAACAGCAATTGATTTTTATATGTATAGATAAGTAGATTACTAGTGATTACTTAGGAGTAGAAATTCTACCATAATTTATACACCTACTATGTAATACATTTATGTGAATAAAATATTTCCTATTTATATAAACTAGCAGTCACCTGTGGCCGAAATTCGACCATAGATTAAAAAAAATACTAGATTTCTGCAGTCCTCCACAATGTAAACTTTAACTGTGTCAAATTTCATTCTCCACCGTTCGTGCAATTGCTTTGAAAAGGGGTCCAAAATGTTTGCTTCACGTATTTATATATAGGTTTTAGCTTTCGGTACTTCTTCATAACGTTATTGTTAACTCTTAAGTAACTCTAAACGTTAGACTCCTCTGTGCGTACAATTTTCTTTCAAAAAGAGAGCTAGATGTTTCAGTTCATGTATTAATATTGACTAGCAATCGTCCGCTGGTCGAAATTCGATCGTAATCCTTTTATTATTAAAGTTAAGCCGCAATAGCGTCAGTGCTGGTCACTGTCGTGTTCCGGTTTGGAGGGTAACCCGTGTACTGGGTAGCCGGTAAACTTATGCATGTGGCATTAGACCTCGCCACAAGATAGCAACGCATCATTAACATCTTTGGTGTCTATAGGCGATGACTGACTTTCCATCAGGAGACCCATCTGCTTGTTATCAACCGTATCTAATGATATAAAAAAAGTTATAGGTAAATATATTATAACTAAGTTTGATTATAGACTGTAATATTAAAGTCTTTTCCAATTTCAAGTCAATTCTGGCGTCAGATTTTAACCACAGATAAAATAATACATACGTAAGTGTGCATGTGTGTTTGTGTGTGTATGTGTATGATATAAAAATATTAGATTTTTGCTCTTTTCTCCGTATAATCTTTCCCAGTCTTCTGTCTCGCCCTTCAGTTATCGCAATTTTCGCCCGGAACCCGGATCAACACGGGATAATATTTTGTACCCTGACTTATTTAGATACAATAACTTATTAACAAAATTATGCTTCATTATATTATTTCCTCTATTACCAATTTTAAAATAAATTTAGTAATTTTACGATTTATGTCTAATATAAAAACCTATTATTTCTTTTAAAATAAAATCAGTCTAGTATATTTTGTTAAGGACAAGAATTTCAATATTAGTCTAGTTATCTTACGGGTTCATCTAACACTAGTAGCTACCGCTATTTTTTAAAATAAAACTTAGCCTTAGCCACTACAAACGCCATTTGTTCACTAAAGAGAAAGTAACGTTTTTGGATTTCGCGAACGAAAACGCGGGTAACAGCTAGTTAAACAAAAACTATTTTTCATTATGTAGCCTTCTTTTGGAAAAATAATTCCATAAATTATTTTAGACTAGTCCATTAGCTTTTTAGGGAAAAAATCCTTTAAATCATTTTAGATTAATTTATTAGCTTTCTATATAACAAAACAAATTCCTTGAGTTAATTTAGACTAATATATTAGCTTTCTCTACATATAGATGATAGAATTCTTTAAATTATTTTAGACTAATCTATTTGCCCTCTATAGGAGAAAAAATTCTTAAGTTATTTTAGAAATACTCCCGAAAGAATTCTCTGAATCATTTTAGACTAATCTATTAGCTTTAATAAAAGAAAGAATTCCTTACATTATTTTAGACTAAACTAATCACAGTTCTATAAAAGAAAAAAATCCTTAAGTTAATTTAGACTAATATATTAGCTTTCTCTATTTCTCCGATGAAAGAATGATGAAAGAATATAAGATGATATAAGACTATAATATAAGATGAAAGAATTCCTTAAATTATTTTAGACTAATCTATTACATTTCTATAGAAGAAAAAAGTCGCCTCTGTGGTCTAGTGGTCCAGCGTTGGCGTTGACCACATGAGGTCCCGGGTTCGATTCCCGGGTCGGGCACATAAAAAAAAGTGTTTTTTCAGTTTTCTGAGAAACACAAAGTTGCTCGGGATTGGAAAGTGCCTGGTTGGCGATAGGCTTGCCACCTATCACATTGTGGGACCAAGTATCTTCGGCTAATCGTGGGTGCACTTGTTGTATGTACCTCTGCCTACCCCTTCGGGGATATGGGCGTGAAGATACTTTTTTTTTTTTTTTTAGAAGAAAAAATCTTTAAGTTAATTTAGACTAATGCTTTCTCTATTTCTCTATATATAGATGATAGAATTCTTTAAATTATTTTAGACTAATCTTTTTGCTCTCTATAGGAGAAATCCTTAAGTTATTTTGGAATACTCCCGAAAGAATTCCCTGAATTATTTTAGACTAATCTGTTAGCTTTAATAGAAGAAAGGGGTCTATATTTAGTAGCATAACAATTTTTGTACTATTTTAAGTAGGCGTCACGTTTTTACAACTAATGATAATTTACCATAACAACTAAACGCATAACTGTTTTCGCATAATTTTTACTAGCATAACCCTATGTAGCATAAAGATAACATAGCATTATGTTTAAAGGCACACATTGAGGAAAGCATAACAATACATAAACATAATGATCAACGGCATACACTTAAAAGTCCTAATTAAAATGCAAGAAATAGGTGGATAGCAGACTGTAGCAGCATTGCATAAATAGCAAGACCAAATAGCAGACTGTATTGTAGCAGCATACTATTCCCGTAACAAGTGGGGTTGGACCAAGTCGACGGAGCCCCGCTAAGCGGGGCTCCTATTTCTGGGTGTGGGATCTAAAGAGAACCTAACTAACCTACTTCAACTGTAGCATTGGATAGCTTTGTTTCTTTGCGGCGGGGGGCTTATGCCATGTGTTTTTATGGTAAGATAACATTAGGAAAAATAAAAAAATGTCTAAAGACTATTATGCGTATCATCAATAATCGAATTAAATGTAGTACAATAGATTGTTATGCTTAAAACACATTTCGCAAAACAAAGATTATGCTTAAATTATATAATGACACTACATATTATGCTATATTCATTATGACAAAGTAAATTAGGAAAAAAATGCGTTTTAAACGTATCCCAGAAGAAAGAATTCCTTAATTAATTTATTTTAAACTAAACTAATCACAGTTCTTAAGTCCTTAAGTTAATTTAGACTAATGTATTAGCTTTCTCTATATATAGATGATAGAATTCTTTAAATTATTTTAGACTAATCTATTTGCCCTCTATAGGAGAAAAAAATCTTAGGTTATTTTAGAAATACTCCCGAAAGAATTCTCTGAATTATTTTAGACTAATCTATTAGCTTTAATAAAAGAAAGAATTCCTTACATTATTTTAGACTAAACTAATCACAGTTCTATAAAAGAAAAAAATCTTTAAGTTAATTTAGACTAATATATTAGCTTTCTCTATTTCTCCGATGAAAGAATGATGAAAGAATATAAGATGATATAAGACTATAATATAAGATGAAAGAATTCCTTAAATTATTTTAGACTAATCTATTACATTTCTATAGAAGAAAAAATCTTTAAGTTAATTTAGACTAATGTTTTCTCTATTTCTCTATATATAGATGATAGAATTCTTTAAAATATTTTAGACTAATCTTTTTGCTCTCTATAGGAGAAATCCTTAAGTTATTTTAGAATACCCCCGAAAGAATTCCCTGAATTATTCTAGACTGATCTATTAGCTTTAATAGAAGAAAGAATTCCTTAATTTATTTTAAACTAAACTAATCACAGTTCTTAAGTCCTTAAGTTAATTTAGACTAATATATTAGCTTTCTCTATATATAGATGAAAGAATTCCTTAAATTACTTTAGACTAATCTGTTTGCTTTCTATACGAGAAAAATCCTTAAGTAATTTTAGACTAATGTATTCACGGAATTATTTATTTAGTTCTTTCTATCTATCTTTAGATAGAAAGAACTAAAAAAAACACACACACACACAAGAAATAACTAAACTAAAACAATTTACAAATTAAAATTATTACAAGAATGAAAAATTACTTCAATTAGTCTTGTTATTTTCCATTTTAAATAACACCAACAAAATACAAAAAACAAACAAATCGTTTTTGTTTATACCTACTACAAATTTAAATAATTGCATATTTAATAATTGTATATTTAATAACTGTATTTTTAATAATTGTATATTTAATAATTGTTTATTTAATATTTAATAATTCGTAATAAAATTTATCATTAATTGCTTTAAGAAGAAACTATTTATTAAAACGTCGTTTAATTCGAAACTGAATTCGCTATCAAGTTCAAAGAGATGCAACGGAAAAAACCATGTGAACCTTCGAAATAATTCAATGATACATTTCGTAGATTTTCTTTAAGCAAAGTGAAGCCTTACAGGTTTTGCTGAGAGAAAGTTTGCGTATTTTTGAGAAAGGCAAAGATTTTTTGTAGTAAGAGGCTTTGCGCGTGCGCACAAGTCTCCCAACTGGCCCCCCACTTAATGCCCCCCTCTCTCCTCACCGCGTATGAAAGTGAAACTATTCAAACTACGAAGCCGTTTTCGGCGGGTTTTATTTGATCTTGAGAATGACGAATTTTAATGCTTTCTTTAGCTTTTACTGTTCAGATAGTATACAATGCAGATCCATACTCACCATTCTACTGACAAAATCGCTCTATCGATTTAAAAAGATAGCATAAAAGGCAGGCAGGTATGGTTATATTACATGGAGAACAAAGCACCATTATTTACCACATAATTTCCGGATACCCTCACCCTTCAAATTGGAACATGAGAGTGGTTATCACTGGTGTGTGTGCTGCAATAACGGCTAATAAAAATAATGATAACACACCCACACGTTTTGTAACACACGTAACAAAACGTCAATCGACTCGAAGCGCTTAGGGTTCTCATACACATAAACACGATACAACGTCATGTTGTGCTACGACATGGCATAACCATATAAGAAAAAAATATGTAAGAGCCCTAAACCACAGAATTCTCGACTCGAATGACTTTATGTTACGTGAAAAGGGCCCTGCAAGATGCATAACTCTGCAACCTGGTAAAACGAATTTAATAATATCATAAAAAATATTTTTAACAGAAATTCAACTTTATAGTGAGTATCCTAATACGTCATGTATTTTTTTTGGCACATTGTTAAGATGGATCATTTTTATTTTTAATTCTACGTTTGAACTATTTTTTGATAAACTTTATGCTGAAATTCTTAATGAAATCCGTTTTTGTAACTAAAAAACATAATGAACACAAGAGAGAGCTATGACTTTAAAAGGCCGTTACACAGACACTTCCGAAGCCAATATCACATTGGCAATAACCCCTTATATTTGAAATGTTCATGGGCAGTAGCCTGTACTTAACATCAAGTACTTGCTCGTACAACGGTTGATTTTATAAAAAAACATTGAAACAACACACACCTCGATTTCATCACAGTTGGGTAAAGAAAGGTGAAATGCAAACTCTACAACACCTAAGCCCGGAAGAATACTGGATAGGAAGAAAGATAATCGAACACTCACACGCGTTGATTGTATAACTTTGTTTATGAAACAATCACGCATCTGTTTCAACACCTGGCGAACTTGGTACTTGCATTCTTTAATTCTTTGTATGTGCCGAGATAATAGGAAACTAAATAGGTTGATCCCTGCCTTTATTTATGAAAATTATAGACAATTAACTTCTTTTGGTCTCATTTCGTAGCATTTTTTATGCTTCTAACATTTTGCTGTCTCCTGCTAAAAAGGGAGGGAAACAGGATGTATTTTCCTACTCCTCCCATATACTTTTGATTAATTTCGTTGCAGGATCCAAGACAGCTTAGCTTTTCCCCAGGGCACCCTGAGCTCGCAACTCAAAGGTTATCAGGATGGTTGCCGCTGTTGATTCTGGTTTACAGAAGTTACAATAGTGGGAATGAGAGGTGGGCCCATTGCCCTTTAAAAATAAAATTAAAAACTTCTTTTGGCTGTTGACACCCATTTGGTTTTAGCCATGAAGTATTAGGTATAGGTGGAGCTAGCACTCATATTAATCACTTGAAACGCATATTTATGTTATATCTCTGTCTATGAGGTCTCTCCATCTCTTTTTATACAACTGTGTTGGAAAAAAGAGGGTAAGACCTCAGAAGATGACAGCAGTGACACAATAACACAATGACAGCAGCAGCTTGACCTACCCAAATCTCGCCTATTGAGTCTAAGTGTGTATCCCTGTTGATCAAGTGGTTAGCAACCCTGGTTACGGAATCGATGGGGTTTGGGTTCAATTCTCGAAAAGGATAAAACAGGGTAGTGAAATTATTTATGTAATTACAAATAGTCTACACTGACTATAGCATGGGTTGAGTGCAAAAGATCATATGCTATTTATTAATTGCTATTTTCTTTTTCTTTTTTATTATCCATAGGGAAGCGCTTGACTATGATCTCGCCTGATAGTAAGCTAAAATACGGCCTAAAATGGAACGCGCTTCCCTAGAACGTACCTGTTCACTATTCTCTTGAAGATCCCCAGATTTTACTCGTCAGGAAACACAGACTCAGGAAGCATGTTCCAGTCCGTTGCGGTTCCAATGAAGAATGTCTAGTCGAACTGCTTTGTCCGGGTACGTAAAACATCCACCATATGGCAATGCCTAGAATCTGTGCGCCTCGACGATCGATAGAAAAATTGATTTTATAATATTAAAAAAAAACAAACGTCATTATACTGCCTTTTCTTCGAAGTACGTAGTACCAGTGGTACTCCAGACCATTAGTTACCAAACGCTAACTGATAGTCTGGAGTACCTACCACAATTTTGCGCTTTGTTATCTGTATTTTACCGATCTGATTACGGTCAATTTTGGGACTGATTAGTATCTTCGGCTAATATTGGCTTACCTCTTCGGGGATATGGGCGTAAAGATGCTTTTTTTTTTCTTTCTTTCTTTATTGTTTTTTCTGTACAAGTGTTTTGTTATTAAAACAACTGATTGTGATTGATGAAATTTATTTTACAATCAATTACGAGTTGTTATTTGTTATAAATTTTGACTTAAGCCGGAGTAATGACGAGAACTTCGCATTTAGGTCAAGTTCAGTTCGAGATAGCGGCGGGTTATCTTTCCTCCTTCCGTGTTCTATAATTTGATTACATTTTACTAAACTAATTATTACTGGTTAAAAGTGTCTTTACTAATGCTTGATATTGTTCTCTATAAGTGAAGCAATAACTTTGCACCTCTTGTTAAGAAAATTACGCATGGCACAGTTAAAGTTTACAATACGGAGGACTGCAGAATCCTAATATTTTTAAATAATATGCATAGAAATATATTAGATTAATAAAAATTACACATACTTCATTCACGTGATATACATGTTAAGATACACACTTGTATACTATTTTCTTTAAGGCTAAAGCCAAACTTAAAAGAGATTTATTGTTTAGATGAGAAAGGGCATGCTCCGTTGGTTCGTACATGTAGAATGAATGGTAGATGAAAGGTTAACAAAACAGGTATATAATGCCAATGTGGAAGGATGTAAGTACCAGGGAAGACCAAGACTGACATACCATGATCAAATTGATCGAGTGTTGTCCGAGGGTGATGTCAAGAGTCTTCACAATGGCATGTGTGCATGAAGAGAGTGATGAATGTGGAGGAAGTGAGACTAGCCTGCAAGGGTCGTGATGTAGGGCACTCGGTTCTCTCTGCCTACCCCGTAAGGGATCTAGCGTGAAGATATCTATGTGTGTATTGTTTAGTTATGGTCGAATTTCGTTCTCAGAATGATCGCTAGTAGATAGTCATAAATTAATGAATACCATCACGCCATTCACTTGAGGGGTGAACAGAGTGAGCTGAACATTCGTAGATACTCTTGGCTTACTACAATTCACCAGTATCGTAGTTAGCTATAAGTCTATGGCTATAGCCATATTTTGCCGATTTTGACAAACACCGTTTGTTTTATTAGATAACCAGGACCGACACTTTATTACGTTACACTTAATTGCGATTAATTAACACTTCCTAGATTGAGATGGAACTTTTCTTCGAAAAACTATTAAAACAGTTACCACCATTAACATCTTTGGTGTATATAAGCGATGGTTGTATCTTTCCATCAGGAGAGCCATTTGTTTATTTGCTATGTTATGATATAAGAAGGAAAGGAAAGTTATGAATGGTTTTCCTTATCCAAAGGGAAGACCATCGCCTACAGACACCAAAGATGTTAATGGGGCGTTGATATCTTTGTGGCGAAGTCTTAATGTCAGATTCATAAGTTAACCGGCTACCTGACTTTCCAAATCGGAACAAGACTATGACAAGTATTGAAGCTACTCTGGCAGGAACAGGTAACGCAGTGGTAGCAGAACCGAGTGAGACAATTCAGAACTCTACTACCTAGTAGCCACGATTATAGTGACTCGCATAGGCAATAGTTCGCCTCTTACAATCTGTCTGACAAAACACTGGGATGGGGCCATTAATATACTTTACGACCTATTCTCATACCTACTAAATATAAAAAAATAATGAAATCCGGCCAAGTCGTTTCGAGTACAACCACAAAACAACGTGACACGAAGTTTTTTTATATTTGGTAAAAAGCGTAGTTATTAAAGAGAAATAGAAAGTGCACACACGAACCGACTTTGTAATAATGCAATAAATAAATTAATTATTATAATAAAAGTGAAACTCGGCAAATAATAGTGACTTCATGTGACCTTTGTCTATTTTCTATTTACTTTGTATTTATATTATTATAATAAAACTGTATATAGATAAAATTATGATTATATACTTTATTATAATATTATTAATCTATGTTAATACTATAAATGCGAAAGTCTGGATATTTGGATGTTTGGATGGATGGATGTTTGTTACTAAATCACGCAAAAACTACGGGACGGATTTCAATGAAATTTGGCACACAGGTAGGTGATGATCTGGAATAGCTACTTTTATTCCGGAAAATTAGGCGATCCCGCGGGATTCGCCAAAAAATGTTATAATGCAGCGGGCTACACACTGCAGTTAGTGTTATATATTTTTAATATATTTTATTTAAAATATTAGGCTTCTGCATTCCTCCGCAATGGGATAGGTTGAAAAAATTGGAAGAATATCAAAAAACATTTTTTTTTTTCAAAAATTTTCTTCATTGGTAAATCACAAACGAACTAACCAATTTACCAAAAAACCATTGACCAAAAAATAACCAATTTTCATCCAATTAACGGTATTAAATATATTAAAAGTAATTATATATATAATTGACTTAAAAATCTTGAAAAAAAAAATGTTTTTTGATATTCTTCCAATTTTTCCAACCTATCGATTATTTAGCTAATGCAATATTTTGGATTTCAAAAATTAACTTGAATGCCATGCGAAAGATCAAAATCGATCATCATTTCCAAAATATACCAACAGCTTTTCAAAAATCAATATACCTACTGCCATTTTAACAAAATAGATGTTTGAACTGGAAAAATCTATTTAATATGTAGTTTTTACTCTTTTGAGCTTAAAATACCTTAATTTAGCGGGAAGTTTCAGGGATGGCCCGCAGGGTCAACCGTTTACAGATTTTTTTATTAACCTAACTAGCTAGGGGACCTAGCTGCGCTCGTATGATATTTTTACATGAAAACGGGTGATCATGGTGAAGACACTTACCTAGATCGTTTTTCATAGTAAAATACTACCTAAATACAAAATTTCATCAAAATCATTTATCGGAAACGGTTCCGATAAACCAATTACATGAAAATATACACGTATGTCTTGTTAAAAATATAAGATTTATTTCTAATATTAGCTCTCTGCGCCATTTCTCCGTGTAATTCTTTACTACGTATAATTTAATACTCCACCTGATTTTTGCGAAAAGAGGTACGAGGGTTTCGTTTTACGTAATAATCTATAGATAATTATTTTGTACATTTGACAAATGAACTCTGTAGGTAGCGCTATATATATATATATATATATATATATATATATATATATATATATATATATATATATATATATATATATATATATATATATATATATATATATTCTCGTTTCTCGCTGTAATTCTCAAATTCTCGTTGTAACCCGTTTTATTTTGTGTAATTTAAGTAGGTCCCTAGTTGTTTTATATTTACAAATGGACTCTGTGGGTGGCGCTTTATTAGATTTATTATAGTCAAAACCTTTTATGACAACCGTAATTGTTTAAGAATGGCGATGGAAGTGAACTATATTTAAAATATGGTTTTAACCTAATTCATGTTTAACATCTTATACCTTTCACACGGGGGTTGTTTATAAAACAATGCTTTGTGTATTTCTAATCAGCGAAATGGAATAAAAAGTGTCGAGCAAAGCCCTCCATGTGGCTCGCCAAAACACCATTGTTCTCTATCAGGGCAACACCTGTTCTTACTGGCATGTTATGTATGTCAATATCAAAGATTGATTATAGAAAATTATTCAGATAACCTTCTCTAGATCTATACGCTTTAGCCACGCCCATGTGTCAATATGCATGTTCATTTGGACCCCAGTTTTTTGATACTTCTGTCATACGTTGTCCAGATGGAAAGCGACAACCATCGCTATACGACACCAGAGATATTAACTCCAAAGCTAGGGATGAAATGCCAAATTAATAAGTTGTTTTTTTATATAATAAGATAGCAAAGAAGCAGTTGGGTCTCCTAACGGAAAGAGTCAATTATCGCCGATAGACACTAAAGATGTAAATGTTGCGTTGCTATCTCGAGGTATGCGGGTGAGACATCAGAAAATGCAAAACTCTACCAACTAGTAGCCCCGATGATAGTGACTTGCATAGGCAATCGGTCGCCTTTTACGACCTGTCTGGCAGAACGGCAGTTGATCTATTCTTTAAAGGAGCCTGGACCAATACCCCCCGTATTGGTATACATTTATTGATGAAAATGGCATACTCAGAGCGGGTAGCAGAATAGAAACTTTTCAGGCATTAAAACCCTATCACATGGATAGCGACGCATTATTTTCCCCGTGTTGGTTCCGGGCTCCTTTGAAGAATAAACCAGCTGCCGTTCTGCCAGGCAGGTCGTAAAAAAGATTGGCACTGCAAGTCACTACCATTGTGACTACTAGGTGGTAGAGTTCTGCACTGTCTCGCCCGGGTCTGGTACCACCGCCTTAACTATTTCTGCCGCAATAGCGTCAGCGCTTGACGCTGTCACGTTCCGGTTTGGAGGATAAGGTAGCCGGTAAATTTACGCATGTGGCATTAGACCTCGTCACGAGATAGCAACGCAACATTTACATCTTTGGTGTCTATCGGCGATAATCGACTCTTTCCATCAGGATACCCATCTGATTCTTTACTATCTTATAACATAAAAAACAACTTATTCATTTGGCATTTCATCCCTAGCTTTGGAGTTAATATCTCTGGTGTCGTTATGCGATGGTTGTCGCTTTCCATCTGGACAACATATGAAGGAAATATCAATCCGGTTTGGAAGGTAAGGTAGCCAGTAAACCTATGTATGTGGTATTAGACATCGCCACAAGATAGCAACGCACCATTAACATCTTTGTTGTCTATAGGCGATGGTTGACTCTTACCATCAGGAGACCCGTCTGCTTGTTTGATATCTTATGATAAAAAACCTTTTAACTCTATATCGATTATGTTTTATCCGTCTGAAGAAATATCAGCTTGTTTATTATTCTCAAAATTATGTCTATTAATAAATTCTCATTTGCAGACATTTTATACTTAAGTATTTTAATAAGGATCAACGAGAAAATATCAGCTTCTTAGTTGTTCTATGATATAACAAATTATGATGTGTATTAATAAAATGAAATAGTTCGTCAGATTTTATACTACGTATTTTATTTTATTTTATAGAAAAAAAGGGAAAATTAACAGGAGGCTCACCTGATGGTAAGTGATTACCACCGCCCATAGACAACCACATTATCAAAGGTCTTGCAGCTGCGCGGCTTTTTAAAAAGGAGTACCTATGTTCTTTTCTTGAAGGTGCCTAATGCCCTGTTCCTATATTTAGCGATCCGTCATTCGTAACAGTAACCATTTGCAACCAATTTAATAGTAATAAGGCGTTCCATAATTTGTTTGTTCGGATGGTAATTTGATATTTTATAGATAATATAGTAACATACAGTAACTATTATATGTATATATATATATATATATATATATATATATATATATATATATATATATATATATACAACTATTATAGAAACAGTTTTAGCTCACGCGGCGTAGAACTTATTACTATTTGTAAATAAAACGAGTCGTTTTACTGATATAGGAAAGTCGTATCCGATCGGAAACAACCATGCTGGTAATTGATTCCACAGAGAAATAGTGCGTGGTAAGAAGTGCCTAGAGAATCGCACCATTGTGGATTTCCAGACATGAAGATTAACGGGAGCTTATCGCGATTACTTGATTATTTTCCTAATATTTTGGCGCACCATAGTTACGGAGAATTCCCATGCAGAGAGAGATCGTGGTACTTTTAGCATTGCCGAAATATCGAAAATAATTCCCGATACAAATATTAATCCTTAATAACTCTTGTGTAAAAATGGTTAATTCGTCTAGGATAAATTGAATAAAAATATTTTAACTTTGATTTAAACATTCTTTTGCTTCATTAAAGAAAAAGATATAATAATAAATATCACCCCAAAGTAAGCCAATTATTTTCTTGTGTTATGGGTGTTAGTCAACAACACTAATATATACATAGAAAGAAAGAAAGAAAGAAAATTGATATTAACATATTAGCCCAAATATAAATCGACGGTCCCTACGTTCATTTTGTGTAGAGAACACTTAGTGTAATAACTACAAACAATAGGTGTCGTAGATGCGGATATCAATACTCATCGTTCTGTACGGTGTTTTAAAATGCGCGTTTTAAAATTTAAAACGCTGTATAAAGAGACATGTTTTTATTAATATATCTATCTATATATAAAAAAATCTATTGCTGTTCGTTAGTCTCGCTAAAACTTGAGAACGGCTGAACCGATTTGGCTAATTTTAGTTTTGAATTAATTGTTGACGTTCAGAGAAGGTTTAAAAGGTGAGAAAATATAGAATAAAAGAGTAGTTAAAAAGGCAGAACAAAGTTTGCCGGGTCAGTTAGTTTTTAATATTTTTGGGTGGTGATCTTAGTATTGAAAATGAAATAAGTTGTTGGTTTTCATAAAACATACATTTTATGAATTCATCGAATTATGTTTTCCGTTTTTTTGTTTTCAGCGTATAAAGAGGTATCTTCGACTTGTCTGATATGAACGTCAACGTAAAAGTATTATCAATTTTTTTGGGGAAAAATAAATAAATACTTAAATGCTATTATGGACTCTAAATCTTAAAACTGATTGTAGCAAAAAATGTGTAAGTGGTTGACTCCACAGGCCATCCCTGAAACTTCCCGCTAAATTAAGGTATTTTAAGCTCAAAAGTGTAAAAACTATAAACATGGATTTTTTCAGTTCAAACATTTATTTTGTTAAAATGGCAGTATATTGATTTTTGAAAAGTTGTATATTTTGGGAACGCTGATTGAATTTAGTCTTTCGAATGATATTCAACTCAATTTTTGAGATCTAAAATATTGTTTTAGCTAAATAATCGATAAGTTGAAAAAATTCGTAGCAATGTCAAAAAACATTTTCTTTTCACAAATTTTCATCATTAATAAATTCTAAACAAATTGACCTATTTTGATCCAATTAACGATATTTGATGCACTTTTTAAAGGAAAAATGCTGATAAGATTTATAAGTCCATCGGTGTATTAGCCTGAAAATTATTTTAAAAATATAAAGTAAATTTGTTAAAAATGACGTAATTTTAATATTTGAAAAGCTGTAACTTTTGAAAATTTGATTCGATTTTGATTCTTGAAATGCCGTCTGACGTAATTTTTTTAGTACTAAAATATCGTAGAATACCAAAAAATGATTGATTTAAATGTTTCGAAGTTATGTCGAAAAAACACTTTTTTAAATTTTTCGTCAACGATTTCTCCCAAACAGATAAACCGATTTTGATGCAATGAATGCATTAGATGTAGTTTTTTGAGGAATAGAGCTGACTAGTTTTTATACTCAATCGGTACATTAATCTGGAAGTTAAGTTAATAAAATACTGTTTCTACAAAATTTTTTTTGAGGTTTTTTCATAATTTCTCATATCCTGCTAAACCGATTTGGTTAAAATTTTCAGGAAGTCTAAGTTGAGCGGAATCCAATCGAATGGCATCAACCGCGTTTCGATAGGTCCAGCCGTTCAATAGTTATGAGATGTTTACATACGCAAATACACACACACACATACACACACATACATACATACATACATACATACATACATACATACATACATACATACATACATACATACATACATACAGACATACTGACGTCACCGTGAAAATAGTCGGAAAAAATCCTAGGACATCAAAACGTGGAGATCCGGTGAAAACTCGATTTTCTAAAGTCGGGGCAAATTCAGTAACTTCCTATCTACGTACACTGCGTACTTCGTAGACGGAAGTTAAAAAATGTTTATAGTTATGCATAGAATTATTTTAAGAGAGATTTGAACAATCATTACGCTCTCCTATAAACCTCAGTTTTTGTCATGTCCGTTTATACGTCGAAATACTGTATATATGTATTTAATAAACTCTTAAATCCAGAAATACAAATATGCACATCACACAAATGTTTGTCCCTGTTAGAAATCGAACCCGATCCCCTTTGATGCGGAGTCAGGTTCGCTAACCAATCGATTAACGGGGCGGTCAAATTGGCTATCGTGCAATGTAACATTGCAAAATGCAAAATTTAATTCCATCTTCGACGCCACATCTGTGGTCTAATGGTCCGCTGTCGGTGGTAACAACATGAGGTTCTGGGTTCGATTCTCGGGTCGAGCAATTCAAAAATCAACGTTACCTGGGATTAGATAAGTGCCCGGTCGGCGACAGGCTTGCCACCTGTCACATTATAGGACTAAATATCTTCAGCAAATCATGAGCGCACTTGTTGTTCCTCTGCCTATCTCTTCGGGCATTCTGGTGTGAAGAGCTAACAGATTTTATAGACGATAGACGATAGATAGATAAGGAATTTGTGAACAAACACCGTACAAATACATAGAAAGCGGCTCTTTCACATCTAAGTGATAGAATTTTGCCGTGCTCGAGATTGATACCTTTGCTTTACGAAATCGACTATAGCGTCAATGCTTGTCATTATTGTGTTCTGGTTTAGACGTTTTAGGTAATGAGAATTCACTCCAAAATAGTTAGTTTCTGTTGTTTATATCATAGAAAATTAAATAAAACAGCTGGCTTTCTGGATGAATAAATATAAATCCTCGACAAGATGTAATTGTTGCGTAGGAATCCATATGGCAAGGATGTTATAAGATTAAGTTTACTGAAAACCATACTCTCTACGTTGAAACAATCGCTTTATTTTGTCGGAATACGCAAGAGGATGACACCAATCCAAGCAAGCCCTGAACATTATTTTTTATACACCTATTACGCGTACTTGACTTACGCGTCTTGAATGAATATATGTAGAGTTAGTCAGGTTCAACTTATTCTCTATATCTATATATATATATATATGGAGTATGAACTTTGGGAGAATTACATTTTACTAAAATCAGTTGTCAAACTTAAAATAGATTAGCGTATCTTATACAATAAATAGAATTAGGCGATCGCTAATTCTTAAAGTATCATCACGCCCGTATCCCCGAAAGGGTAGGCAGAGGTACAAGTGCACCCACGATTAGCCGAAGATATTTGGTCCCACAATGTGATAGGTGGCAAACCTATCGCCAACCGGGCACTTTTCAATCCCGGGAAATGTTTTTATCAGAAAACTGAAAAAACACATTTCTGAATTGCCCGACCCAGGAATCGAACCCGGGACCTCTGTGGTCAACTCCGACACCGGACCACTACACCACAGAGGCGACTATAATATATAGGCTAATTCTTTTTATTGTATAAGAAAGAAATGCAAAACTTTATACTTTGTATTCAAATTATTATAATTAGAATTGAGAATGTATTGATATTATAAATAATAACTACATTCTACAGCATTTTTTTAAAACTACAAAATAAGAACTTATTAATGACTACAAAATAAGAACTTATTAATGAGAAATAAATGCAAGTATAATTAAGTATGTGGGTTTGTTTGTATCAATCGTATATATACACGGTATAATGTATGCCGGTAATCGGTTATCAGAAGCGAGAGTAAGCTTCTATTATGTCATTAGTAGCGGGGAATAGTGGTGGGGCTTTGAGGGGGGTGAGAGCCGGCGGTTTGTATCAGAACAACTTGCGTGCCGTCTACCGCGGCGCACGCACGGTCGCGCAACGTGAGCGCTGTCTGCGCAAGTCGCGATATGTGATGTGACAGCGCTAATAGCGCTTGGACCTGGACTTTTGGTCTATCATGGAATACCAGCATCCCCAGCCTGTGCAACCACTCGGCCCGCCGGCGCCACCCCCGCAGCTGCTACCCCCTGCGCCGCCGCTGCCTCTACCTTCACTACCACAACTTCAACACGGACAAGTCCAAGATGACGACCGCTGGAGCCAGTACCACATATGGAGGCAACACGTATTCGTAAACGGTCAGTTTCGTAGGGACTAACTTTCACTTGCCTCAGGCCTTGCCCAAGAGAAAGTGCGCGCTCGTATTGGACGGTAATTTCAATTTATTGAGAGCTCTTTGTTTCCTTGTGCACGTATTAAATTTCATTTTCCTATGGTGAAATTCAAATTCATAAGAAATTGTGTGAATTTAATTAAAAAAGCGAATTAAAATGCCGTCGCGCATATTATAATTTTAAAGCGAATAATCTGGTTAGGTGTAAAAAAATCATTGAAAATGTACTTGGCTGCAAACGGAAGATTATAATTCCCGCTACAAAAGCGATTACGACAAGGTAGAGTAGGAAGCCATAGCGCCAGTCCTCGACTCTAACTCACTTACACTGACTCAATTTTATTGGCTCACTAGGTCATATATATGTTATCAGTCGAACTTGTGCTCTTAAATGTACATCTCAGATGTAATCACCGTCCGTATTATCGCAGTAGTAATTATAATAAAACGTGTTATTATGACGAATGTGACGTAAACTTTCTTTGGTTTTATTGCGTAGTTATAAAAGATTGAATACGGAAACATGTATGTTGCTCAGTTATTTAAATGTTAACAATTGCTAAATATTGAAATAAATATTTAGTATTTTCTAAATATTTGCAGTTCTTTATTATTAAGTCAAATATACATTTTAAAATTTATAATAAATCCAAAGCTTAAGAATTTCAATTCCTACTTTCACTGAATTTTAATTTTCTATCCGCGTTTAATGCTACCGCAGTTTAATAATATAATTTTACTTTCAATTTTAGGTACATATTCTAAATCTATACATATACCTACATACATCTACCTAATTTGTAATAATACTTAATAAGAGCCATGTATTATTATGCTTTATAAATAGGTACGAAACATATTGCATAATGTATTGAAACTATTTTACCTAAAAGTTAGTTATTATTTATGTTAAACTTAGACTAAGTTTCTATAAATAAATTTGATTGATTGATTGATAATAAAATCGTAGGAAAGTCAAAACTGCATATTGAATATTTTTTTAAAAAAATACCTGGGGCGTGATCTACAATCGATATCGAAGCCAAAAATATGCTGTGCGGAGTAAACGAAGTCCGCGCGGACAAAGTCGTGGGCAACAGCTAGTTATATATAAAATTGGCAAATAATACATACGGAAAATCCTAAAGTGCGCGCTTCAAAAAATTTGTTTCCGTAATTATATTTATAGATGGGATTGAATTTTTTAAAGTTAAAAATAGTTCACACACAGTTCTAATTTAAACCAAAACAGTTAAGATTAAAAATTAAATAATATTTACGTATATAATTAAGTCTTTCGACTGCCACAGTCGTTGTCAGATTGTTTAACATCTTCAGAAAGCGTAGATTGTAGGGTAGGGAGACGTTACTTCGGTAATATGATTACAGTAATGACCACTTCACTTATAATACTCAACAATATAATCAACAATTTCATCAAATAAGTATACATCAATGATATTAAATCGTAAAGTCCATCGGGTAGGTGGTCGCTTCCTATTGAAAACCATTCTACCTCAAGTGGTTGTTTTATAATATGGCCGTCTCAGAAGTTGTACAAAAGGCTAGTTTATTTATAGTTTTTAACAATCTTAATTAAACAATACAGAATTACACAGGCAATACGAAACTGCGCGCTGTAATTTTGCAACTAATAAAAATTTATCTCGATATGTTAAGTTTTAATCAACCTACGTAATCGTGTCAGATTCGTACATACATCCGGACAGACTCGAAATTTTTCAATCATTATTTTACAACAAAAAAATATTGATCTGATTTTGATATTAGTTTATAACTATAGCAAATAAACTAACATCCATACTAATATTATAAATGCGAAAGTAACTCTTTCTTTGACTTCACACCCAAACCACTGAACCGAATTGAATGAAATTGGTACAAAGATAGTTTGAGACTCGAGGAAGGACATAAGATAGATAGATAGATTTTTATCCCAGAAATGTCACACAAACGGAAACTATGCTGGTAAAACCACGGTACTGCCTATCTTTTAAACCACGGTAATAAGAAGTAACTTACTCTACTTTTATTTTAAAAATTTTCCCACGCGAACGAAGTCGAAGGAACAGCTAGTTTATTTATTCTATTTTATATTACATTTTCTAAATTAGAGTCTTAGTGACTTTCTAAATCTTATAGACATCACTCGATTAATTCTTATATTTATATGTAATTATCTCGTCATAAATATAACGTCTCAAATTTACTTACATCCCCTATATCAATCCCCTATATCAATAGGGATTGATTTAAAAAAAATGGTAGATAGGTATGTCCCTGTTCCCTGTTTGTTCAACTACTTGCTTGGCAAATATCATTAAAATCGGATTAGTGGTTTAGCTGTGAAAGCGTAATGCTGGAGCCGCACTTGCGTCTACTCGTATTGTCGCAAAGCTTCGTGCAATGAGACGATAAATACAGATGTGACCGGCTATTTTCGCATACATTCCAGACTGCGTATGCGCATTTAAAACGCGAGCCACACTGTTGGAAACAAGCCCTCCACATTGGTCTCCACCGGCGGTTTACAACAGTGTAAACACTTGTTTGCAACAAAAATTCATCTGAGCTCCATAAGCCTCCCACCAAGGTCACCCGTATTGGAAGCTTGTTTGCAACAGTGTGGCTCGGCTATAACTTCGGAACGAGAGACGCAAATGCGGCTTCAGCATGAAGCCTATTGACTATCGCTAAATATAGCAATAGTTAATTAATACGTTACTAACGTTTTCACATTTCTCATAACTCCAGCATTACAAAAGATAGACTTTCGTATTTCTAATATTAGTATAGTATGGATTTATAAACTACTAGCTGCGCCCTACAGCCCGCTGAATCAGAAAAGTTTTTGGTGAATCCATGGGAACAACTATTTTTTCCGGGGTAAAAATCTTATGTGCTATTCCAGGTCATCATCTACATGTGTGCCAAATTTCATCGATATCGGTCCTGATGGTTTTGCGTGAAAGAGTCACACACATACATCCATCCATCCATACAAACTTCCTCATTTATAATATTAGTAGTATGCATTTCTATATATTAGTATCATTGATTAACACCTAAACCTAATCATAAGCAAATAATTTGCTTCCTTTGAGATAAGAGAAAATCATAACCTGTAATTTGTCCTGCGATATTTATGTAAATTCAAAAAATTCGGACGATATTACTTTTATTCACATAAAAACTTTCCTAATGGAAAACTTTGATGTATCAGACAAGATTTCATATATATACGTGTACTAGCTGTACCCGCGACTTCCCGTCCCGCATTGTTCCCGTTCCCGTGGGATTTCCGGGATAAGAACTATCCTATGTCCTTTCTTGGGTCTCAAATTATATTTGTACCAAATTTTATCCAAATCAGTTCAGTGGTTTGGCCGTGAAAGCGTAAGATAGACAGACAGTCAGAGTTACTTTCGCATTTATAATATTAGTGTGGATAGTATGGATTAGTATGAAAGTATGGATTTATTTTTATTTATTTTATTTATTCTTTTGTACACACAGAAATACAAAACAATACTTATTTAAAAAGAAAATATATGTACAATGGCGTGCTTATCTCTTTAAGAGATTTCTTCCAGCAAAACCAACCATACAGGTTGTTAAAAAAAAAATCACTAGTTATAAACAGCAGGCATGGTGTACATTTGAGATTAAAACTAACTAAAACAAATTTTAACAAAACAAACAAGGATAAATGCAAGGTAAAATTGCTTCTTTGATAATGATTTCTATAAAAAGTGACAGTGAGACAAAATCTATGATAAAAATTGAAAGTGAGTATAAGTGAAAAAAAGAAAACACAGTCACATCTATGTTTTTAAAATTAACCATCAAGCAACAAATAATGCTGCCTGACTGTAACTTTAAAACAGCTTATGGTCTGGATATCCTGAATATGTCGTGGGAGATCATTCCATAAATTAGCTGCATGAACAGTAAAGGACTTGCTGAAAAATTTTGTATTGCACTGTGGTATAGAGAAAAACTTTGGGGTGATACAGGAGCGCACCGGCCGATCACTACAAGGAGCCAATATAAATCTGTCATAAAGATATGCAGGACAAGATTTATGCATTGCATTGAACAGTACATTCAAAACATGCGCATTTCGACGTTGGCGGATAGGGAGCCAATGTAGTTGTTTGCGAAAACTCGATATGTGATCATATTTCCGTAATCCGAATATGAAACGAATGCACAAATTTTGAAGCCGCTCAAGTTTTGATAACAATTCTTCCGTGGCATCCAAATAGCAAACATCAGCATAGTCGAGCAAAGGGAGAAGCAGCGATTGAGCTAATAGAATTTTAGTTTGATGAGGGAGGAAACTTTGTAATCGCTTTTAATTATCGCTTTTAATAAAGCGTAATTTATATCACCTTAGTAATTTGTACCAGTATAAAGCTGGAGTGTTTACTGTTACTTTAGTTATAATTATGAAACCTGTTACACTGTTCGCTACCAATAGTATATAGATAGTTTAAATGGTTTTTGTAAACAGATTCCTGTTTATAGACAAATTTTACTTATAGCAGTCTGTTCACTGCCCATTTTATATTGTCCAATTCATTGTTACGAGCATCCCATAGAAGTTTCTGATGATGAAACATAATAACAGACGACTTGTTATAAAATAGCCATGAATAACGGCATGTAGTTCATATTATTATAAGAATCTATGGAACAAGTTTACATTTTATGTATGTGTGTGGTCATATCAAACACACGTTTCTGTAAAACTACGCACACATAAATCTTATACTATACAATCTTATAAAAATGTTCTTCGTATTCTTTAAGAATAAAATGAATAATTAATATATTTAAAAAATTGTGGTATTTTTGCAACAAATTATAATAATTTATTATATCTTATACGTGTTGCGAAGAGGCATTATTATTACGCAGATAAACTTAGAAAAACTTCAGGCGGAAATAAACCTTGAATATATTATAATGATTGTGCTATTCATCTTTAAGTGTTTTAAACATGCAATCTGCTACGAGAAATGCAATCAGCTACGGAATATTTATTTCAGATCTAATATATTACGCTATAATTAACACTTTCGACCGGTTTTCCTTATTGAATGGTAAGGGTTTTCGAATTATAGCTTCTTAGCCGCTTGCTGCGGTATAAACAACGTAGGTCCCGATTTCGTGAGAAAATTGAGAACAAATGTAGTCTATGTCTCTCAGTCATACTGTAGCTTTCTACTAATGAAAGAATGCCCGAAAGTAGTTTAATAGATCCTTTGGATTATTTGCAAAAAAATTCTTCTTTATAATAATAAAGATAAACACTGCCTTTAGAATTTAGAGAACACAGCTACTATATAAATAAACGTACAAAACCAGTTCCACCATAAATAGCTGTCAAACAAAATCAACACGTATTAGGACAGCATAAAATTAAATGTTCTTTTACATTATTTCCTAACTATCCTAGCTTTATTTTATTATGCATTTATTAATAAACCCACAACCTGATAAGAATAAGTAGTGATTATTATCTCTTAAATAACTTGGCAATGGCTGACATTAAAATGGTGGAAAGGCTAGGACAGCTGATACTTGGGTGCATTGATATATATGTCTTAGGTGAGTCAAGTCTCTTATATAGCTACACTAGCTGATCCGCGCAGCTTCGCCCGCGAGTAGATTAATATGTCATCAAGATAGTTTTTCACATAAATTTCATCGCCTATTTCAACCCTTTAAAAATTGATTTTTGAAAAAAAAATAGCCTGTGTTTGACCACGGCTCTTCAACTACTTCCATGCCAAATTTCATGAAAATCGGTCCAGCGGTTTAGCCGTGAAAGCATAACAGACAGATTTTCGCATTTATAATATTAGTATGGATTGTACTCATGATTGGTAATAGCTTAGTGAAGCCTTACATAGTTCTTTTTTTACCGGTTATTCCTCTGTATCTCGTTCAGATGCTTATATTTCTTGTATGTTGGTGTTAATGATAAGAATGTGCGAATAATACCTATTTTTATATATCATAAAATAGCAAACAAACAGACCGGTCTCCTGATATAAAGAGTCAACCATCGCCATCGACACTAAAGATAATAATGGGCGAAGTCTAATGATGTGGCATTAGACATAAGTTTACCGGCTGCCTTACCCTTCAATCCGGAACACGACAGTAACAAGCACCGACGCTATTGCGGCAGGAATAGGTAAGGCGATGGTATCAGATCCGGGCGAGACAACGCAGAACTCTACCACCTAGTAGCCACGATGATAGTGACCCACGTAGCCAATCGTTCGTTTTTAACAACCTGCCTGGCAGAACGGCAGTTGGTCTATTCTACAAAGGAGCCCGGGACCAACACGGGGAAAATACACCTACATATATTATGTACTCGTAGTATCATAAATGATGCATACTGCATAGTTTGCTCTTAGGATTTCCAATTATTAATGAAGAAATCAGACAATAAACTACTCTTATGTATATACTAGTTGTTGCCTGCAACTTCGTCCGCGCGAACTCCGTTTACTCCGCACAGCTCCTCCCCCTAGGTGATAGCGTGATATATTAGTTAATATCCTATATGTTGACCCGACCTGTAAGTAATATTCATGCAAAATTTGAAGTAAATCCATGCAGTACTTTTTGAATTTACCCCAGACATACATAAAGACAAACAGACAAAAATTCTAATAACTATATTTTTGGCTTCGATATTGATTGTAGATCACGCCCCAAGTATTCTTTAAAAAATATATTCATTGTACAGTTTCGACTTTCCCACGACTTATTATATGTATAGATAATCGATCTGATTTTTTCTTGTGACTTGTGATTGTTGAGGCTACATTTTTTCCCGACTAAGCATAATAATTATTAAGATATTATAAACATATACACTGATGTTATAAAGAGAGAGAAATTTGATTGTCTCTTTGTAATGGATAAACTCCAAAACTACTGAAACAAACTTAACGATTTTTTTACCATTAGAAACTGTACTATCCAGAAGATTTTAAATACTTTCATGTGTATGAAGCTACAATATTCCGAAGTAACGTAGGCAACTTTTAAGTGAATAATCAAAAGGATTTGTCTCGCCCGAATCTGATACCATCGCCTTACCTATTCCCACCGCAATAGCGTCAGTGCTCATCTCTATTGTGTTGCAGTTTGAAGGGTAAGGTAGGTACTCGTAGCTGGTAAATTTATGCATATGGCACTAAAGCTCCACCGCAAGGATATTATTAACATCTTTGATATCAATTGGCGATGGTTATCTCTTTTCATCAGGATAACCATTTGCTTGTTTACTATCTAATGAAACAAAAAAGTAATGTTTTTTAGATTAGAAGTCGCGGGTAATAGTTAGTGTTTAATATATTAAAAACTTCTCTACTCTGTTACCTAGTAGCCATGGCATTGGAGGAACGTTTAGCCTACGCTCGCCTTTTACAAGCTGCCTGCCAGTAAGGCCTATGGTCAATTTTTCAAAAGGGTACCAAATCTTATGGCTGGCACTATATGTCTGAAATACAAATTTTGTAGCTGATTGAATTTTTCGTAGCTGATTGCATTTTTCGTAGCAGATTTCATGAAATGTTTAAATGTGACTTGTCAAAAATAAACTTCTTATATAAATCTGTGGCTTCTGTATATTATTTTCTTTTGTCAAATTTCGTGCTATATTCGTTTTATGACTTTTGAATATTTTGTTTGTCTGTCTGTAAGTAAGATAATGACAGTAAGCAGTGCAAAATAGAAATTCCAAAGTACGTGTAATGTATTTATTATAAAAGTGGTTTTTCTTTACATATTTCCCTTTTACGTTCATAACAACTGCATATATGTATACGTACATGTTTTGTATTGATGGTTGAAAAATGAAAATGGGTTTTTAATGGTACCATTTTCAAACCACAGTTTTTCAAACGGGCCTCCTCGTTCGCCCATATGAAATAAAAAGAATTTTCATCCACGGCATGAGATAGCATAAATATATCATAAATATTGGCTATCGAGTCACTACCATCGTGGCTACTAGGTGGTAGAGTTCTGCATTGTCTCGCCCGGGTCTGGTACCACCGCCTTGCCTATTCCTGCCGCAATAGCGTCAGTGCTTGTCGCTGTCGTGTTCCGGTTTGGAGGGTAAGGTAGCCGGTAAACTTATGCATGTGGCATTAGACCTCGCCACAAGATAGCAACGCACCATTAACATCTTTGGTGTCTATAGGCGATGGTTGACTCTTTCCATCAGGAGACCCATTTGCTTGTTTGCTATCTTATGATATAAAAAAAAAAAAAAAAAAAAAATATATAAATATATAATGATAAAAGCAGCGCAAGGATAAAATTCTCACGTGCGTGATTGAAAAGTGGTTTTTTTTTTTCTTTTAAGCTATCATTAATGTTGCGTAAACAGATTTTTTTATAATAACATACTATGACTGAGCTTGACCATAAATATAATTTCTTCGAAGTTAGACAACACATTTGTCCATGAACAAAGTAATATACGAGTGTGTGTGTGCGTGTGTGTGTGTGTGTGTGTGTGTGTGTGTGTGTGTGAGTGTGTGTATGTGTGTCGAATGCGTGGTAGTGTGTCTAATGATTTCATTATTAACTTATTTTTAATGCACATTATATAAAAATATTAGTATTCTATATTTTGCTCTATAAAACTTTAATTGTGTCAAATTTCAACTCCTCTGTCCTCACAATTTTCATAAAAAGTTGTTCTCTGTGTTGGTCCGGCCATTTTTAAAGAATGGATCATCTGCCGTTCTGCTAGGCAGTTCGTAAGCGGCGGACAATTGGCTATACGAATCGCTGCTACCGTGGTTACTAGGAGGTAGAGTAAAGCAACGTCTCGCCGGGTGCCGGGTCTGGTACCCGCGCTCGGCTGGGTATTCCTGCTATAATAGCGTCAATGCTTGTCCATGTCGTAGGCATGGATCATTTAACAGTTAACATATTAAATTTCGTACTAAATTTTTTTAACAATTAACAACTGTTATTTATATTAGCAAATACTGTTAAAAGTATTTTTTATGCATCACTAAAATTACCAATAACTTGATATATGATAATAGTGTTATTAAAAATATTTCGAGAGACCGTGATAATATCTGTTAAAAGTTATTAAAACTATTCTAGAGGACGTTTTTTTGGTAGCTTCGGTAGTTTTTACTGCTTCTAATACCTATTATATATAGGCTACTGATATAGTATAACATAAATAAATAACTGTTAAATATTAATTAACTTTAACAACATAGCAGTTAATCTAATTTAACAATATTTTCCATGCCTACCATGTCGTGGGAAGGTCAACTTATGCATGTGGTATTGAGGCCTCGCCTTTAAAAACTTTAATATCTATAGGCGACTGTTTTTTCTTTCTGTCCATCCTTATGCTTGTTTGCTATCTTACGATATGAAAGAGGTACAAAGTTTTCGCTTTCCGTATTGATATATAGATTATTATTTTAACATACTAGAGGTTTTAAGACCCGAAGTATTAAAATTCATTAATATTTATAGTTTACACTATCCGAGAGGTCATTCGTGTAGTATATTTGTAGGCTCAGATGTCAAGGATGCGAGATATATTATAAGCATGACTTTATTATATGTAGTATTTTGTACACAAAGCATTGTGAATATTTTTTAATGACGGTTTTGAATGCTTACAAAAAGGAAATATATTTTTCATTATAAGCTATTACTAGCTGACCCGGCAAAAGTTGTTTTGCTGTATAAATTACTAGCGACCTGCCCGCGGTTTCACTCGCGTAGCTTTTGTTCCCGTGAGAATATCGGAAAGGTTTATATACTAAAACCTTTCTCAAGAATCAATCTATCTGTTAAAAAAACCGCATCAAAATCCTTTGCGTAGTTTTAAAGATTTAAGCATACATAGGGACAGACAGAAAGCGACTTTGTTTTATACTATGTAATGATTATTTTTATATTAATACGTGAAGGGAAAACTTTGGACACCTTTTTAAGACAATTTCGCGAACGGAGCAGTATGAAATTTGGCACAGTTAAGGTTTATAATGTGAAGGACTGCAGAAACCTAATATTTCTAAATAAAAAACATTGGAAAAACATTAAAATAATAAAAATGAACATTACTCACACTACATTCATGTGGTATACATGATATTATTATACGCACACAAGAAAATAGTATCTATTACTATTTTCTTTAGGAACGTCAGTTATCAAACTTAAATCAGATTTTACTGTTTAGTCTATAGTCGAATTTCGGCCACAGCCGATCGCTAGTACAAATAAACCTTCCTCATGAATCACTCTATCTATTAAAAAAACCGCATCAAAATCCGTTGTGTGGTTTGAAAGATTGAAGCATACATATAGACAGGCAGCGGAAAGCGACTTTGTTTTATACTATGTAGTGATTTTGGGGTTCGAATGCTTTCAACATTGAAATAAAGTTTTCATGATATATAATTGTTATGTACACGCTACATAGTTTCATTGGAAATAATATTTTCTCTCCATAAAAAAATATTTAGGAGAATTTTTCACCGAATTTTATTGTAACTTTTTAGAGCTTAGTACTGATATTTTATTATTATTTATTTTTGTCCATGACTTATTATAGCTCAAAGACTTATACTAGAGCCGTAAATGAGTTTAACAATACCATTAGCGTTCATTTTTTTTGGAAATAAATATTTTTAGAAAACATATAATGTAGAGATTATTTTTTTCTCATGTATTCCATGGTGTGGGTTGTCTTTGGATAGGTCGTGCAAAAATGTAGCGAACGCAATTCCGCAATGCGAGCTAAGGCGCGCAGTGCGAGTCGAGACGCGACCGTGTACTCGTTCAACTCAGACTGATGGAACTTGGAAGACCTTAAGAGGTCCGGAACTAGTCGCAACCTACACTTATTTAACGTAAATTAGCTATCGCTCTGTGGTCAAAATTCGACCATAGACTTAACAATAAATTCCCTTTCACGTTTGTCAACAGATTTTAGACGTAAAATAGTAATGTTTATTTTTATAAATTTAATTTATTTCCAAGGTATACATATTATTAAAAATATTAGGTTCCGGCAGTTTGGTACGCAATATAAATTTTAATTGTGCTAAATTCTATACTCCACTGTTCGCGAAATTTTCGGAAAAAGGGGTAGTATATTTTCAGATTTCATGTTAATATATATTAATTGCCATTTTCCATTGATAATAATAAATTATTAATAAATTAAATGTTTGATAATAATATCTTACGAAAGTTTTAATAATTTAATATATTAATTAATGAAATCTTTTGCCTACGATGAAGTTGCAATACATTCAGAATTATTAATAAATTTGTCTTTTTTTTAATTAATGTTATGTAAAATATATTTCATATCAGCGTTTATTTTAATATAGAGCTCTAGCAATATATAGAAGGCAATCACATTCAATTCCATGCCGTAGTTTTTACGTAATTCGTATACAAAAATATGAACAGAAAAAGGCTTCTCTTACTCTAATAAAGACTTCCCATATTAAGTAGTTAGTTCTTCAATATCTATAGATAGCTATAGGTTGGTGATAGCAGGATTAAAATTTGGGGTTGTATTCCGTTGTATGTGTTTTTAGTGCCACATTATAAAAAAATAAAAACAAAATTACCAAAAAATCTTATATCTATATATATATATATATATATATATATATATATATATATATATATATATATATAAATCAATTGCTGTCCGTTAGTCAACGTTTGCCGGCACAACTAGTAACTATATAAAAATCAATTGCTGTTCGTAAGTCTCGCTAAAACCCGAGAACAGCTGAACCGATTTGGCTATTGATGGCTATGAATTAATTGTTGAAGTCCAGGGAAGGTTTAAAAGATGAGAAAGTATAGAAAAAAATAAGAGTAGTTAAACAGGCAGAAAAACGTTTGCCGGGTCAGCTAGTAATAAATAAATGTGAGGGGTGGACACTGGACAATCCTTATCAATTACGGGTATAAAAATAGATAGTAGCCGATTCTCAGAACTACTGAATACTACTGAATATACATATAGAATTTCATATAAATTAGTCAAGCCGTTTCGGAGGAGTATGCTAACACTCCTCCGAAACACAAGAGTTTTATGTATAACATAATAATAACGCTAAGGTTAAGATGTTTGCCTCCTTTTTTAGAAAAACCTCACAATTACTCAAAATAAATTCTATACCATTTTATAGATAATTTCTAAACTTAAAAAAGATTAATGCTTCTTTTGTAAAGTAGATAAAACAGAATGTGTGCATTTTTTATTTCCCTTTTACGTTCATAACAACAGAAAAACATATGAAAGTGTAATAACATTATATATTATAACATTATCCAAATCAGTTCAGTATTTTTTCTACACTACGAAAAAATGTCACAATCGATAAGTACGTAATGAAATGCGGTGCTACCAAATCTACACGTGCGTAAAAAAAAAACAGTGTTTTTTCGATTTTACTTTGCCATTTTTCAACCAAACGATTTTAAAAATATAATATCCACAGAACAAATAATAAAGAAGAGGATATTGTTACAGCTAAAAAACTGCGTTGAATGAGCCAAATGTCACCTCGACTATATGGCCACTCCAACACTGTAAAGTTCTGTTTAGTCTCATCCAAGTTTGGTACCACTACTTCACTTGTTTCAACCGCAGTATAGTCTTATTTTGGATTTTAGAGTAAGCTTATGCATGCAAATCACATCTCTGTTGCACGCATAATTATGCATCAATAAAATCAATAAAATCTTTGTTGTCACTTCTAAACAGTTATTATGAAGCCTTTTATAATAAGCTACACTATACAATAGATGGGGAACCCCGAAGGGGATTTTGGGAAATACTCGAGCACGGCGGATCAACATAGTTGGGATACCTCGCGTCAATATGCGAGGCGTTCATAAAATAGTAACTCCTAAACAATTTGAGGCGTTCCACCAAATATAGGTTCTTTATATAGAACTGATGCCTGGACTTTAGTTTGTGGGAATTTTTAGTTAACATTTTTTTCGTTATTCTTATATCATTTTTTTTTCAAAATAAAAAACCACCGCATTTGATAATCTCAAGACTACGTTTTTTTGCATATCTGTGACCCTCCTACTTTTTCACGTTACACTCAAATCTTTAGATTTTTTAAACATTTGCTCACAATAATTAACCCACCGTACCCTAATGTGGCGCGCTTCAGTAGGTATTTAGTTAAGTATCCTTTTCACTGTTTTTTTTACATCTCTGAAAATCTTTAGACGCTCACCTCACCATTGAAATGAAAAACATTATATAACCTTTTATTTTTCCTATCATCTAATCTACAAAATCCAATAGGTCCCCATGACGCTCGAGTAAATACGCTATAGCTATGTCCACACTGTGCCATTTTATCTCCAACTTTCATCGTCATCATACTATTCAACTTTCGTTTGCCACATTCAATTATTGAATGCGTCAAGAAACGCTACGCCAACATAGTCATTTGAGTTTCCATCAGCTCGTTGAAACATGTGCGAAGGGAACATCACACTTGGTAGAATATGTATTGAACGCTTTGTGGCACAGAAAACCATCCGACACGAGTATCATAGCGCACGCTATGCTTTTAACTGTCATTAGGCATAGCGCATGCGTCAAGGGCATACTTGCCTTTGATGAACAAAAAATGTTAAGTGTGGACATAGCTATTTAGCATTTTAGACTCCCGTATTATAAAGGGAAAAGATTTCTTTGTAAGTTTTTAATGAATAAACACAATAACTTAACTGATGTTAAAAATCTTGTACCTTTGGAAAGTTACATTATTTTTGAGTAAATTAGGTTTTAACTGACCGTGCAAAAGAATAATATAATGTTTTTGGGTCACGTGAACGAAGCAGCGTACAATAGCTTATTTTCATTATAACGTGCGCTAATGCGTAAATTTAAATTATGTTAATTAAGAATGTAACTAAACTATTCCCGTAATCTCCGGCAAAAATTCCCGTAATCTGCGGGGATTTTTCCAATATTTTTTACAATTTTTTTTTAAACTAGCGATCGTCTTTTGGTCGAAATTCGACCATAGACTAAACAATAAAATCTGTCCTAAATTTGACAACAGACTTAGCGATAAACATACTCGTAATAGTATACACGTGTGTATGAGGGATGTCAAATGAATGGTACCATGTGTAACATTTATTTTTATTAATTTAATGCATGTCTGATGCATCTATATTATTATTTAATTTTATTATTTATTATTGTATTAATATTATAAATGCGAAAGTTTGGATGTTTGGATGGATCGATCTTTGAATGGATGGATGTTTATTACTCGACCACGCAAAAACTACTGAACGAACTTGAATGAAATTTGGTATACAGGTAGATGATGACCTGGAATAACACATAGGTTTTTATCTCGGAAAAATTAAGTGATGCCGCAGGATTAACCGAAAACTTTAATAATGCAGCGGGCTGCACGCTGCAGCTAGTATTATATAAAAATTTTAGTTTCCTGCATTTCTTCACCATTTAAATATTAACCGTGGCAAACTTAATAGTCGTCCGTTCGCGTTAGGGTCGTAAAGAGGTAAAAAGTTTTTGCTTCACGTATTAATATATAGATATATGTGTTTTATTTAAATGAAAATGAATAATATCTAAAAACCTTGGTAATTTTGAAACATACATTATGTATGAGTATGTAAAAGTTATTTTCCATTTAAAAATAACTTTCGATTTCTTATTTAAATTAATACAACTATAAAAATATTTAGGATTATGCAGCTTTCTATTTATGTGTCACGTGTGATATTCACAAATCCTTTTTTATTTTTACCCGACTGCACTTTAAGAAGGGGTTATGTTTATCGAGTGTATATAGGTTTATATATATATTTTTTCAACTGACGAAATGTCATTAAATTCGTATTTATTTTTTGAGTGGCACAGGCTATATCATTTTTACCCAACCGCGCTGAAACGTTTATATGTTTTCGAATTGTCACGGCTGGGTGTTTGTTTTTGTAATAATTACTTGTTTATGAATGTATATATGTTAAATTTATTGGCTCAGTTAATGAGGTCTTGACTTCAATCACCTAGTCAGGCTAGCGTGTTATTGATTTTTGTTTTATGGCATAATTCTCAAAAATCAAACATGTGCCTTGGTTATTACATAAGGAAAAAGCCAAAGTCGTTATTAAAAAAATGTCGACAAAGCAAAAAAATTATCGTACCAGTGCCTTACTTATTTCTACTGAAATGGCGTCAGTGCTCATAAGTGACGTGTTCCTTTGGAATTGCGATGACCATCTCTTTCCATCAGAAGCATATTATGTATTTTATGTCAGAAGTTTCTCCTGTCCTATGATAAAAAAAATATGTAAACGGTTGACCCTGCCAGCCATCCCTGAAAATTTCCGCTAAATTAAGGTATTTTAAGCTCAAAACAAAAACCTATAAGCATAGATTTTTTCAGTTCAAACATCTATTTTATTAAAAATGACAGACATTTACTGTATATGTATATAATATACTACAAATTTAAAGTTTTAAATTAAAAATTTTATATTAAAAATTAAAAGTAACTGTAAATTGTAAAAAGTGTATTCATATATGTAGTAAATAATGTACATAAATATACATTTTTGAAATTATGTATATTTTGAAAACGATGATCGATTTTGGTCTTTCTAATGATATTCAACTCAATTTTTGAGATCTGAAATATTGCTTTAACTAAACTAATCGGTAGATTAAAAAATTTCGAGGCAAAATCAAATAACATTTTTTTCAAAAACTTTTGTCATCGAAAAATCCCAAACAAATTGACCGATTTTGATCCAATTAATTTTTTTGACACAGTTGTAAACAAAAAAAAGCTGATAAGATTTTTAAGTCAATCGATGTATTATCCTGAAACTTATTTCAAAAATATTAAGTAAGTTTGCTAAAAAAACGTAAATTTAATATTTGAAAAACTATTACTTTTGAAAATAAGACTCGATTTTGATTTTTGAAACGCGAATTCGACGTAGTTTTTTTGTACTAAAATATCGTAGAATATCAAAAAGTAATTGGTTAAAAAATTTCGAACTTATGTCGAAAAACACTTTTTTTAAATATTCGTCAACGATTGCTCCCTAACGAATAAACCGATTTTGATGCATGTTATGCATTAGATGTAGTTAATTGAGCAATAGAGCAGATTAGTTTTTGTACTCAATCAGTACATTAATCTGGAAGTTATATAAAAAAAATACTGTTTCGCCAAATTTTTTTTTGGGTTTTTTCAAATTTCTCAAAATCTCCTAAGGCGACTTTGTTCAAATTTTCAGCAAGTCTAAGTTGAGCGGAATCCAATCGGCCATCAACCACGTTTCAATCGGTCAAGCCGATTAAAAGTAATAAGATGTTTACATACACACATACACACACACACACACACACACACACACATACAGACAGGTAATTTATTTGTATTGAGATTATACATATACGCACACACACACACATATATATATATATATATATATATATATATATATATATATATATATATATATATATATATATATATATATATATATATATATATATATATATATATATATATACAGCCTCCTTTGAAAAACACTATCTACCATTCTGTAAGGCAATTCTTAAAAGGTGAACGATTTTGTCCATGGGTGTACCGAGGGGGGGGGGCAAGGAGGGGCAGCTGCCCCCCTGGAATTTCTCTACTATCTATAGACTCTTGTAGATAATTACCTACAGATATATATATATCTGTAGATAATTATCTACAAGATATATCTATATGTAGGTATGTTATATATATATATATATATATATATATATATATATATATATATATATATATATATATATATATATATATATATATATATATATATATATATATATAATATATAACATACCTACAGACATGCTAACGTTATCTTGAAAATAGTTGAAAACAGTTCCTAGGACTTCAAAACGTTGAGATCTGGTGAAAACTCGACTTTCGAAAATCGGGGCAAAATCAGTAATTTCCTTATCTACATACGTAGAGGGAAGTTAAAAAAATGTCTATTATTTTATTTATTCGAATTAAAATAAAATGTTGGTTGGTATACAGTAACTAGCCATACCCTGTGATATAATCCGAATTGAAGAATTAACGGTATTGCGGCAGAAATAAGTAAGGTGGTGGTACCAAAACCCAGACGCGAGGTTGCAGCCACGATATAGACGTACCTATAGACAAAATCGTTCACCTTTTACGAATTGCGTTACAGAATGGCAGATAGTGTGTTCTTCAAAGGAGGCTACTCTTTTGAAGAACACACTATATGCCATTCTGTAGCCACGATATAGACATATACCTACAGACAAAATCATGGGCGCACCCAGGTTCTGGGCCAGGGGGGCAACCGTAACATTTTAAGACCCAGATTCTGGGCCAGGGGCCATTTTTATCTACAACAGTTTATAGATAGTAGAGGTAACCAAATTCCAGGGGGGGGCAGCTGCCCTTCCCTGCCCCCCCCCCCCCCCTCGGTACGCCCATGGACAAAATCGTTCACCTTTTACGAATTGCCTTACAGAATGGCAGATAGTGTGTTCTTCAAAGGAGGCTACTACTAGGAGGATATATATATGACCGCCCCGTTGGTCGAGTGGTTAGAGACCCTGACTACGCAATCAACGAGGCTCGGGTTCGATCCCCGACGGGGACAAGCATTTGTGTGATGAGCATAAATGTTTGTATTTCCGGGTTTGGGTGTTTATTATATATATTTTAGTATTTATATATGTATTTCTATGTATTAGTATCGTTGACTAACATCCATAACACAAGCAAATAATTTGCTTACTTTGGGGTTAGATCAGTTAGTGTAATTTGTCCCGTGAATTATTATTATTATTATTATATATATGTGTGCGTAAATGTATAATCTCAATACAAATAAATTACCTGTCACGTTGTTTGTCCGCTATGGATTCCTATTCTACATAACGGATTTCAATGAAATTTTGTTGATACCTACTGTAAAACAACTTCGGCTTTCCCGAAAATTGAATAAAATTAGAATTGGGTACTTTTTTCGTTCTTTGTTGTTATTTTTATTATTTTATTTTTGTTTGGTGCTCTCTTTTAGTATATGCTATTAATTAGATGCAAATTGCTCTGTTTTACAGATCACAATGTAATAGTTCTCCAAAAATAAGTGTAAATAAATAGTAATTTACTAAATTATTAATTATATTTATATATTATAATATATTAACTGGTTTTGCGAGATATAGGCCTAGCTTAGTTCGGGAACCACTGTAATGTGGTAATTATCATAAATAACCTTATATTAACAATTTATTATGAGTATTATATTATATTATTTGTAAATATAGCGATTAAGCATTTACAAACTGTTGTAAAAGCTGTTGTATGAAATAAAAAAAAAATGAAGAAAAAAATTCCTAAATAACATAATATCATGTGTAGAGATGTGTAGAGGTAAATCAATATTATGTCAAATTTCAGCCCTGAAACCTATGCCAGAGGAATCAGCTAAATCACTATCGTAAAGTTATATACCTACAATAATCTCCCCCAGAGAACGCAAAAAAATTATAATGTCGACTTATAATTTTTATAAAAATAAAAACCAACCTGTGTCTCGGTCCGAAAAAACTAACCTTAGTTTTAATGCAGTCGGGTAAAAATATCCTGCGAAAAACATTTTCATGTATATTTTGCCACGACGATACCTCATAACTCGCATTGTAAAATATTATCAGATCTCGTGTACAGCCAATCTTTTAACTCTACATGTCCTGAGCTAAAAAAATAACTTCACAAACTCTACGGAAAAGTCGTATAACAAAAATTATTACTGCTGGGATAAAAAAATTTTGCAACATACAGTTTGGTACCAAGTTTTTCTATAGATGTAAACCGTAATCTACACAGATATTATAAAAATGTAAGTTTTGATTTGCTTGTTTATAACAGGTAAATTCAAAAACTACTAGACCGATTTGAAAAATTCTTTCACCAATGTAAAGTTACATTACCACTAAGTAGCATAGCTACCATTTTTATCCGACCTAGTAAATGGAAGTGATGTTTTTGGCTCACGCAAACGAAGTCACGTGCAACAGCAAGGAAATACTAATCTTCACATTCATACGGCGTTATTCTTATCTATTAAGTAAACTCAAATCATGATATTTGATATTCTTTAGCTGAGGTGACGTTTACAATTACGGTATTATTACTAAACATAGATTAAATAAAACTAGTTTCAATAACGCTATTAGACATTTAACTTTTTGTTGCCAACATAGTTTTTACCCGATCGCGCTAGAAAGAGGGTTGTGTTTTTGATTGTAAGTAGGTATGTATATTTATTAGGTGCACTATTCATAGATTAAATAAAACCAGTGTCAAATACAACGGTAATAGATATTTACCTTTATGTTGCCAATATATTTTTACCCGACTGCGCTAGAGAGATGGCTAAGTTTTTAGATTACAAGTATGTATGTACGTTTGTCTGTATGTATATTGTATATATGTATGTATGTGTGTATGTATGTTCAGTGGTGCACTCTCTAACCTGAAACACTTGATGTATGTATGTAAGAGTAAGAAGTCTTATTAGATTCGTTTTAATTTTGAGAGCTCAAAGGTTATATAATATTTAAGTAACAGTGCCAGGAATAGGGTTATTTTTCCGACCGAATTGTTGTCGCTCTTTATAATAATTAGCGATAGCCCTGTTGTAGAAATTCGACCACAGATTAAACAATAAGAACTTTAAGGTTGATGAAAGGTATTAACCTTAAAGAAAATATTGTACATGTGTGTATATTAACATGTATGTCACATAATGTAGTGTGTGTAATGTTTATTTTTATTAATTTAATGTATTTCTTCTGCATATTATTTAAAAGTATTATCCTTTAAGTCCTCCGTAACGTAAACTTTAACTGTGCCAAATTTCATACTCCACCATCCACGTAATTGTCTTAAAAATGGGTACAAAGTTTTTGTTCCACGTATTTTACATTATTTTTTAAACAATAAAAGAATATTTTTATAAAGATTTTTCTTTACGTATTAATATAAAGATAACTTGGGATATGTCGACATTATATGACAGATTATATGGATATTTAACTGTGCCCGCAACTTCTTTCGCGTGAAAACATTTCTAAAATAAAACCCCGCATAGTTCCCGTTCTCGTGGGATTTCCGGGATAAGAACCATCCTATGTCCTTTCTTGGGTCTCAAACTATATTTTTATCAAATTTCATCCAAATCAGTTCAGCGGTTTAGCCGTGAAAGCGTAACAGACAGACAGAGTTACTTTCGCATTTATAATATTAGTAAGGATATTATAAAAGTTTTATTAAATCTATAAAAAAGTTGTAAGGTATCAAACATAAAAAAAATATAACCGATGCGAGAATCTCCTCTTTTTTGGAAGTTGGTTAAAAAACAGAAATTATCTCGTGTTTAAAATTAGACTATTTTATTACTAATTCAGCTTCCCGATTCTTAGACTGCGCGACAAGTTGAAAAGTATCTAAAATAGAGATACTGCTCTTAAAATTATGTGCGATAGCTCATTGGGTCCGGAATGATGCCTAGAAAAATGTGCTAAAAGCGTGTATTAGCACATAAAAAATTGCAAAAGTTATAAACAATTAAAGATGAGAAAAAAATGGCATTTCGTTTTTTGCTAATATTTCATAATATATTAATATTTAAGAAATTTAAAAAAAAAGATTTGGAAAGAGAAGGGAATTTCCAAGACAAAACTCTTAGATCTCGAAACTCTAAACTCTATCTCCATTATTTATAATTTTAATTTAACGTTGAAAATGGGTCTCCGCACGACATCTTTAGATTGCGCTCACGGCCTCAAAAGCGAGTACGACACATAAATTAATTTATTTAAGGTATTGAATATTCTTTTTTAAATTTGATAAAAATATGATGTATTCTGAACACTATAAATAATATATTTCCGTTGGAAATTTTACTTAAAATTAATTTTTCAACAAATTAAACGATTATTAACTAACAAAATTTTCTCGTCGGTCCGTTCGTCCGTCTTAATTGTAAATGAAAAAAAATGTTGGAATAATTATCGTAAACATTTTTCGCTTCGTGGAGCCTTTTTTTTGCTTATAATAATTATTGTACTTTAACAAAAACTGAAAAATCCACGTAATGTTGTTATATAAAAATAGAATATTCGTAATAAGATATATACTCGTAATAAAAAATATCTTCGCGTCTGTATCTCCGAAGAGGTAGACGGGGGTACAACCAGTGCACCCACGATTAGCCCCACATTTTTTTCATGTTATGTATTTTATTGCCAGGAAAAGTTTGTATAAAAGAAAATGTTTGTATAAAGGAAAAGTTTGTATAAAAGGGCGAGGCGCTTATCTATATTTATATTAATAATATTATAAATGCGAAAGTTTGGATGTATGGATGGATGTTTGGATGGATGTTTGTTACTCAATCACGCAAAAACTACTGAATGGATTTGAATGAAATTTGGCACACAGATAGATGGTGACCTGGAATAGCACATAGGCTACTTTTTATCCCGGAAAAATTAAGTGGTCCCGCGGGATTTGCCAATAACTTTTATAATGCAGTGGGCTGCACGCTGCAGCTAGTATTAAATAATCACATTTTTACGAATTGACATATCAATAAACCGTACACTTACCTAAATTAATGTAAACTTACGATTGTCAAATCTCTAACGTTCAGTTCGCTCTGCCTTTCTGGCATGGCAATTGGCGTGATGATTCTCGTTTTTACTTTAAATAATCTTATTTATTACAAAAACTAAAACAAAGCGCCTCGATCAAGACACGTGGGTTGCACATTATTTTCGTCAATTTGAGCATGGCCATACTTTCACTCCGCATATTTGGGAAAAAGCTGCGACCTTTACGCGACTTTCTAGACTGGCTACGTCCCCCCTCCCTCCCCCACCGTACACGTTCTTTCTTCCGTGTACCAACTACTTTTACTTTTTAAACTTACAATACAGTCTTATTAAGATGATCGACGTAAGATATTCTAATGTTATAACAAGAGCGGTTGAGTTTTTCGAAAGGAGGTCATTTCTTTGTACCTGTATCGCTTAGGATGGGAAAAGGGTTTTGTTATATTTTATTGTATGTAACGGTGACTTGTTTTACAGTAGAAATTGTTTCTTGTATGATTATTTGTTATTTGCGTATTTTAAATAGGATTTGACGTGAAAAAGTATAATCACACCCGGTTCCCTTGTGGATCAGGTAGAGTAAACCCAACGTCACAACAATTCACTGGTTTGTCGGTTGGCGAGATGAGTAGTGGTTCCCTACGCCGTGTTTCACCGATCTCATAACGATTATCAACTGTTTCTAATGATAACCGGGGCTGACTGCCTTAAGTGCTCATTTGAAGCTCGGGAGGGGGGAGAACACACTACCCGTCAGACATTGAGCTGTCACTGAGACTTTGAAGTTTTAAGGTTCTCCTCGAAAAACCTTAATAACACTTTTGCCCGACCTAGGGATCGAACCTGGGACCTCATGATCTGAGCCGAATAACTCTTAGACCACAAGGCAGGGAGAGAGTGATGTGAAGATAACAAAATATGTTAATATCGTCGTCGTTACATCTGTCTTGTGTTCTTGTGTGTGTCTTGTGGTCCTGTGTCGATGTTGACCACATGAGGTTCGGGGATCGAATTCCCGGATCGGGCAAATCAAACATCTGTTTTCTCAGTTTTCTGATCGAAACAACGTTGTCCGCGATTGTATCCGTGTTCGTTGACGATAGACTATACTAATCACGTTGTGAGACTATCTAACTTCGGCTAATCGTGGGTGCACTGGTTGAACCTCTTCCTACGTCCTCGGGGATACGGCCGTGAAGATAATTTTCACTTTTATGTAAAAGTTAATATATAGTCATCACTTTCGTTTGTGTGAACTAATTTGATGTTATTAAATCACTTATAGCAATTAATAGTTTATGAACTTAGCTGATTTTCGTAACTTCACTCGCGATTATCTATTTCATGTCTTCGATATAGGGTTGCCATCCTAAAAATCTGTCAACCACGACAAGAACGTGAAAACCTCGGATTTTGGAGCGTACAATCCGGACATTTAAACAGAGAATTTTTTTATATTACCTACTTAGTAATAGAATAAAATATAGTTTTAATGTTTTAAATCATCTTTATTATTTTTTACCATATTACGCTTAAAAAACACATAAAAAAAACAGATTCTTCTTAAATTAAGGAACTATTTCATGAATCGCGCTTGTGATTTTAATAAAATCCCGGACTACAAATAAAACCCGCCCGTGCGATCCCCGGATGCCTCCAAAACTAACAAAACAAATCCGGGGAAACCCAGACGGATGACAACTCTACTTTTATATAGTTTTTTATACAAACATTTCATCCCCTACATCAGTCCCTTAGCGTTTAGTCTTTGAAAAAAAATAACCTACGTTAGATCCCTTTTAAATATTATACTACCTTTGTGCCGAATTTCAGTCGATATGGTTTCCGTACTAAGTTTCATCGACTATTATAGTCCCTTGGCGATTGATATTTGAAAAAATATTAGCCTATCTTCAAATACTCTCATGTCAAATGTCATTAAAATCGGTTCAGTGGTTGAGCTGCGAAAGTGCAACAGGCCGACAGACAGTGCAGACATTACAGCCTTTGTACAATTACTTTAGATATTTTCTTTTATTTCATACGACAAAAAAAAAGCAGACAGCTTTCCTGATGGATTTCCTGATAAATAGATAACTATCGCCTGTAAAAACAATTGATGTTAATTGCACTTTGCATCTGTGTGACGGGTTGGAATGGGACCTTCAAGAAAAGAGCTTATGCATTCTTAAAAGGCCCGCAACGCGACACAAGACTTCTGGTATTGCGGATGTCCATGGGCGGCGGTGATCATTTACCATCTGGTGCACCTCTTGCTCCTTTGCCCTCTCTTCTCTAAAAAAAAATACAACAAATATGAAAGTATTCATTGCTATAGTCGCTTACAACCAGAAGGCTGTATAAACAAGCTACCTACTCTTAATATCATTCTAAAGAACGAAAAATATAAATTTAATCTATGAACAAGAAACAAATATTTTGCTGTAAACACACGGTGTTGATCTTTTAACTTTGGTTAAAATCAAATAATATTCCTTATGGGATATACAAAAACGTATCATAACTATGTTGACGATATGTTGAGACTTGAATGCCTTAAAATAGTATGTAATAATTGTGAATTCAAGTAATATTAATCTTTGACGGGTTTTTGTGAATTTTAGCATTATAAAATGTGTCCATGATACAATTTACACTTCAGAAGAAATATATAATGTACTACAATTCGATAAGCATCTATCAACATGCGTTGTTTTTGAGGCAAACTTTATATGGACCCGCATCATTCTCCATCGCAACATTGTATTGGTAAAAATAGATTGAGTGATTTTAGAATCAAACGCAGACGTACACTGTGACATGTGATTTATATCAAATAGGCGGATACATGTAAAGTAAGCGATATGGAAATAAGAAATATCGAATCTTTATATATCTTTATATATTACTTTACATAACTTGCTATGCAACTGCAAGTATCAAGATTGACCGTATTTTACAAAACACTTGTTGCACTTATGTCTACTACTTTATAATCTACGGGGAGACGAACGGATAAAGGACTGTATTTAGTTTTAACTATTATATTCTCTTTGATATATTTGGCCTAAGGTTGAAGTCAAAACATTGTTGATTTTTGATTTTTGCTTAGGTAGTAAAGAACTATGTAGATACTATTGTTTGTAATAATATAAGCGTACAAAATGTAAAATAATTTATAGTAACTAGCGATCGCCATATGGTCGAGATTCGACGATAGAATAAACAATAAAATGTCTTAAGTTTGACATCAGATTTAGCCATAAACATAATAGTATGCATGTGTTATAGACAATGGTTCCGGGAACAATCTTTTTTTGATTACTAACGAGTAGAATTTTTATGAACAGCTTCGTATTGACGAGACGCCCCTATTTTCTATCTTCGAAAAATCTCAAATCGTGTAACTAATAAATAGGTTATTTTTTTACTTTAATCGCTTGATTATATTATGAAAGACACGAAAAAATTTTGTCCTATATATTCGATTGATTTTTCGATGAGTCCTCCACTCTAAAGATTCGGAATTATGAGATTTTTAAATTGATATTAATCAATTTAAAAACAACTTAATTTTCCCGCTACAGTTGTTTAATTATTATTATAATTAAAAAATAAAAAGTTTCTACTTTACGTGTAGGAAAAAGTAACCCTTGGTTAGTTTTTGCTACACGTAAAGTGAAAATTTCTCTTAATCCAACACCCTAAAATTTCTATTTTATATATCTTTATTGGTCACCTGATTCAATATTTTTCGAAGATAGAAAAGAAGGGCGTTTCGTCAAAACGAAGCTTTTCACAAAAATTAAAAAAATAAATAAATAAAAAGTTTGTTCCTGAGACTACTGTCTACTAAATGAAGTTTCTGATGCGTGTACAAAAATATGTTTCCTGCATCATGTAAACTTTAACTGTGCCTAATAATATAACTACAAAATATTTATAATAATTAATATGTCTAATATAGTACAGCTGAAGTGTGTTTTGTCTGTTTGTTTGAACGCGCTAGTTCTGAATGAACCAGTCTGTTTTCAAAACTTCTTTTTGTATGTGATAGCTACATTCATAAGGAAGGCTATGGGCTACTTTTTATCCGACTGAGGAATAGAATAGGGTGTAATATCTCTGGGTCACGCGAACATCTCGTCTAAATGGCTTGTATACGTATAAAATTATAACTAACTAGTATTTTTTGAGATATGCGTGTTCAATTAAACAAAAAAAAACTCTTCAGCTTTAAAATATTAGTATAGATATCAATAATTTGTTCAGTCATTAAATAAAGCAAGCTCTTTAATCTGATTATCAAAAATCTATCCTATCGAGATTAATCAATTATATGGTGAATATTTTAAAGATGTCTTTAACATAAAAATACCTGTCTATCTTGAATATTTTAAAAAGGTCATCCTTACTTCCGTCATTGATTGAGCTCCATCTAACGAATTTGTATTAATATGTCCTCTACATTTTTTGATATACTTTTTTGATTTTAAAAACACCACATAAAATAATAGTTGCTTAAAATTTAAACCGACTTCAAATATCATCTATTCTCATAGCTCAAAAACTACTGAACTGATTTTGTTGAAACTGGATTATTCTCTGATAATTTTGTTGAAATTGGACTATTCTCTTGAACATACCTGATTTAAATAAAAAAATATCTCGATATGGATTTTAGTTCCCTAGAAATTCGTGGACAGACATACAAATATACAAACATACAAATACTCACGGAATTTAGTATGTATACTTGAACAACTAAATAGATCTTTAATCAATATACTCAAATTCCAACAACATAACAAACATACATTTTAAACTGATAACCTCCGTTTTTTCGGTGGTTGATAAAGAAAATATCTTTGCTCCAATAGCGTAAGTGCTTAACATCGTTGTGTTTTGGTTTTAAGTGCATCTAGGACACTGGTGGCATTTTAATCAGTCTTATGGATGACAACGCATCATTAATAGTTTTGGTTCGGGTCCCGTTTGCAAAACAGACCTGCCTTTCTGCTAGAACATCCGTAAAAGGAAAACGGTTGGCTGTACGAGTCACTACCATCAACACATCAACACGTCGATGTAAACTTCGTATTTTACAAAATACATTACAAACATGTACAAATATATTTTGTGTATATATATATATATACACAAATATATATATATATATATATATATATATATATATATATATATATATATATATATATATATATAATATATATATATATATATATATATATATATATATATATATACAGACTGACTGGTGAGTTACCTTTGATACTTCTGGTGAGCACAGTGTACTTTTTTTTTTTTAACGATTTTCGTTAAAATGAAATAATAAAATTAGGAGTTTACTTTTTGACCAATATTTCTCTAAAAATAAGTGAAATGTGGATATTATACTCCCTTAGCACTTAGCACTTAGCACTCAATCGGTCGAATTGATTTTTTTCAGATTCGAATTTACGACCTTCCCTCAAGCCGGGACGCTCTTACCAACTGAGAAAGTATCAACTAGTTCGAAGTGGCGAAATTCTTCTTTGCTATAGCAAACATGGAACATATATATTCCATTCCGTCGATTGCACTGATCGCTAGATATACCTACATACGTATAACTAGTTAAATTTCGCCTCTTCGAACTAGTCAACACTGGCTAAGTTGGTTAGAGCGTCCCGGCACGAAAGGTCGTAAGTACGAATATTACGTGTCGAAATTTTTCTTTGTTGTTTTTAAAGTTTTTCAAATGACTCGCTAGACCGATTAAAATCAGTGGAGCTGCCGAAGTAAACGTTTAGGTATAGGGGGCTCTTCTATTCTTATTTGGTGATTTTCGTGAATAGCTTGGAGTCGTTTTTCTTCGAATGACTAAATATGCCTGGTTCCTTTATCAATAAAACGACCCATTTAGTAACGAATAGTATCTACGAGCCGTAAGCTAAAACTGTTCTTCACATAAACAAGAAAAAACAAAAAAGATCTTGTGGAACGCCTCGATTGGTTGTTAATGGTCACTGTTACGAATGACGGATCGTTGATCACAGGAACCCGGAATTAATATTTTTATACATAGTTCTGCGTCAAGATAACCTACTTGATATAATATTTATCTCAATTCTTGTAACATGAGATATAATATTTCAATTATTTTAATAATGCCTTTGTGTCCCTTTTTACGACAATTAGGCGAAAGGAGGAGCCCGAAATTTTGTAAAGTTAAAGTGTGCATTGCAAATAACTGTAGGAATCTGATATTAAATTAAAATATAATAAATTTTTAAAAATAAATACACACTCACTACTTTCATAAGGCTTACGTGATAATATACACAAGTAAACTATTTTCTTTATGAATTAATACTGTTGTTAAACTTTAAAAAAAAATTGTTTAGTCTGTGATCGAATTTCGACCGAGGCGACCGTTAGTCATTATAAATGCTTTAAAACGAAGGACTATTCAAATGGAAGGAATGATTAAATTTGTTAACTTATCCAAAGGTCGATACGCTATATATTAATATACAACACAGGTCATATGTGGTTTGTAAAATACAATCATATATAGAAGAGAGTACCTAACCATTCAAGCTGATGCAAACTGCAAAACTAACACGGCGTTGTTATGCAGTACCCATTAATTGGCTGTCAGAAACATAGACGTTTGCAAGCATGTTACATCGCTACAAACAACAGATTTAATCTCTGTGTGTTTAAATAGTATTATTAAAACTAGCGCACATCCTTGTCTTTGTACAAATAGGACGAAAATTTACAAAACAGCTTTCATTGCTCATACACAAAAAATATTTTCAGAAATTGGCACTGAAAAATGCGACTGTTAAGCTAATTTGCCTTGAACGTGGAGGATGTACGCCGAAGAAAGATACTGTTCCACCTCACAGAGTTTTCGCGATGAATTGTTTGAGGCCTTTCAATCAAAAGGGAAAATGCCACCTCTTCAGTTTTGATGTATATATTTACTTATAAATCCAATTTAAAATTTAGAATCGAATCGTCAAAGTCAACGGGCTCTTCTTGGTCGTTTTGATCTTAGATGAAGGAAACTACTACTAGATATGAAATAATCAAGGGAAAACCGTGTCATTTCGTCCCTAACAATGGCGGACTTAAGAACAGCTGTTTACTGTCTACATAACAATTGATAAATTATAATATTGTGATGAGCGTGTTATTTTAACAATTAGTTTTTATTTTAGCTTTAATGTACACACTAAAATTATAGAAAAATACAAATAAACGCTAAAATCAATTTAATATTATGTAATCAAAGGGTTATTTGACATTAAATTTTAACTTACCTACATTGACAGCGTATTTTAGTAATGGCGTTTTGGCTGTAAGCTGTTTAACGTGACGTTAATTTTCTTAAATGATTTGAAATTAGAACACTGACAAAATTTTTGTAGCTTTGTCTATTATGAAAATTCTAACTTGAGATAAAGCTATTTTTATATGTTAAGCGTTGGAATGCATGCAATTTTATAATTTAGATTGTTTATGGAAATTAATATAAATAAATATTAATATAAATAAAAAAAGGTTTTGATTCTTTGGTGTTGCAAGATGTTGTTTCTCTCTGCGTCTTCTGTCTCATTTATCATGTAGAGCGTTCGGAGAGATTTTTAAGTTTTTTTTTGCATCACACACTACTCTATGGAGCTAATTGCAAGCGTATAAGCAAACAATACTTAGGATTTTTTATGATTAGGATAAATCTAGGATAAGCTGAAAGAATATGCCATATTCACTCATTTTTTTTGTTTTCTTTTGATTCCTAAATTTGTCTATTGTGTTCTTATGCAATAATAAAAAAAAATATTCATAAGCCATTGTCAGGAAATAACATCAATTAACAATCCAACATGAGAATCATCTGCTTGTTTGTTATCTTATGATATTAAAATAAGTTCAAATATAAACTACCTGTATGGAATTTTTTTAATGAGGATATACACTATGAAAGAAAATGAAAGTACTGTTACCGAGACATAGAAAAATAACTTTTTAACTTTGATCATGGACTTTATATGTAGGTACTCGTATAACAGCATAAGTAATACAAATGCTGTAATAATATATTTTATTATACTCACAAACTTCCTCTCTCACCTTATAATATTTTGTAACGTGTTTTGGCGAAATGTGTTTTATATGTAAGTTGTTAACATTTATTGCTGATTTTGCAAATTGTGATGGAAGTATATTCGAGAATTACATACAGTTATTTTCACCGGTATTTTGATTTTAACAGTTGTGTATAAGGAACGTATATTGTTGTGCATTGTAAAATCGGCTCATATGCCGTGAGTCTTGAATGATACTCTCTTATGCTGTCACGTATTTAACGCTTGTTCACATACTTTGTGTATTCTTTCTAATAAAGAATAGTACAAAAACAACAAACATTTTGTTTTTGATAATATATTACCTTATACTTTAAACGAGCAATTCTTGTATAGCATGTTATTAATTAATATTTAACAAAGCATTATTTTATACTTATTTTACATTATACGAAATAGATTCGATGAAGATAGTTCCGACCATGATGACCTATTTTTACAAAATTTTGTTTAACTTGCTTTGTTAGTTGGTTAGTAAGTGTTGGACAGATCTTGCAAACTGAATTTGACCCACTACCTGGTGTCCGATAAAGCTGAAACTTGGAATACGCCATTGCATTGGTTCGAATGATAATGCATTTATATGCAACCATGATTGTTGTTGATGCAAACTGACCGAGGCAATAAAATAGCGGATAATATATTTAATCTACAACCACACAATATGGGTATCAAATGAATTTTTAAATTTTTAAAAATTAACTTGTGGTCTGTGGAATACAATACACCATGAAAAAAAAATCAAAAAGTTTGTTTTTAGGATTCCGTAACCAAAGCTTACAAACGGAATCCTATTACAGAGACTACGGTGTCCGTCCGTACGTTTGTTTGTTTGTCACCAGACTGTATCTCATGAACCGTGATAGCTAGGCAGTTGAATTTTTCAAAGATGATGTATTGTATTTATGTTGCCGCTATAACAACAAATACTAAAAGAAAAATAAAATAAATATTGAAGTGGGGCTCCAATTTTTGACGAGTATTTTTGCCAATTTTTGGTGCAGAACCCTACGTGTGCGAGTCCAACTCGCACTAGGCCGGTTTTTTTATTACAATTTTTTTAAATTGTTGGCTTATCGTAGGTATCTGTCTTATCGTGTTGGGATACGGATGTAGTAGTATTAATTTATTTTTAAAACATAATTCTATAATCAAATATTTATAATATCCGATATTATCGTCTTTTAATGGTTTGAAAAAATTAAATCGCCAGTAACTTGTTTTGTACGAAAGTAGGTAGCGTTTTATAGCAACAAAGTTTGAAGTAGGATTTTCAAATTGATGTATGTAAACTAAACATAATTTAATTGGATACAAAAGGAAAGAAGGTTTTTGAGCAGAATTCAATTAGTATTTTATTATATGTACGTCAATATATTTATATTTGATATTATCTTCTTATTTAGAAAGAAAAATACTAGGAATTAGGATTTTATCATATTTTTCCATAGAGATTACGAGTTTTTAAACATTTCACGAGTAGGCTAGTAGTGAACTAGGTATTACTAAAGATTTCTCACATAAATACTGAAAGCGGACATAGGCAGTTTGTCCAGTGGCGTATTCATGCTTTATGCTTTAGGGCGGCCGCTCTAGACCTCAACTGATATGTCACTTTTTTGCTTTGTAAGGAAGTGATTATTGTCATTAAGTATTTAAATTAAAAATTTCTAGGTCTAGGTCCTTCCTGATTTTCATTCTACCTAGTGTGATGTCATATATTTTACAATTTTACATTGGAAAAATGATCTCCTTCGATTATTCTTATCTACACAGGTATATATTTTGAAAAGTAATGTCATAAAATTTGGGTCCCCTCATGAAGTATAAGTTTATAGGTGGAGCTAGTAGTCGTATTAATCACTTGAAACACATATTTACGTTATATCTCTGTCTATGAGTTCTCTCCATCTGTTTTTATATAGCTGTATTAGAAAGAGAGGGTAAGACCTCAGAAGATGACAGCAGTATTTAAAATTGTATTTCAAGCAGGTATTAGAAGTGCTGTCTCCAGATATAATACAGCTTCATGGGTCCCCTCTCTTCCCCTTGTCACATAATGTCACACTTCTTCGACCCCGTCTCTCCCCCTTAACGTGTGCAGTATTTTATGGATTAAAGTCTGTTGTCAAAGTTAGAAGAGATTTTATTGTTTAGTTTATGGTTGATTTTCGACCACAGGACGATCGTTGGTATATAAATTAATATTGACTACGTCAATTTTATTTACATCTGGGCTTATAAATAAACCACTTTGATCAGAAGCGCATTCCATCTTAGGCCGCATCTTAGCTTACCATCAGGTGAGATCGTGGTCAAGCGCTTCCCTATCGGTAATAAAAAAACAGAACTCGTTTCGTTCCTTTCTTTAGCACGTTAAATTATGAAACAAAATAAGTGTTAATTTACACGCATGATCAAACCAGCCTTAATAATTAAACGGACAAACAATATCTATAATTATGATAATGAGAAATCGTTCTTTTGTAAATTACTACTTATAATCTGCGTAGATACATGTTGCAACAAAAATACTATAATAGAAGCCAAATTAAAACAACAAGACACATACTTAAATACGAGTAGCTATGTTTAAATTCTTTTTTAAAATGAAAACATAAGTTTTTGTTGAGATTTTATAGTAAGTACCTAAATTGAAATAATTCGTCCGCGATATTGTTCATTCGTTATTATATTTTACTTCAATTTCTCCATCACAAGTATAATATTTACAATCGCAGATTATTCAGTGATATTTATAAAGTCAAAACATCTACTTTATGACTTACTAGCTGTTGCCCACGACTTCTTTCGAGCGGACTTCGTTCACTCCGCACAGCTCCTCTCCGAGGTGATAGCGTGATAATAAGTAGCCTATATGTTGACCCGACCTATAAGTAATATTCATGCAAAATTTGAAGTAAATCCATGCAGTACTTTTTGAGTTTACCCCGGACATACATACAGACAAACAGACAAAAATTCTAAAAACTATATTTGTGGCTTTGATATCGATTGTAGATCACGCCCCAAGTATTCTTTTAAAAAAATATACAATGTAGAGTTTTGACTTGCCTACGATTTTATTATATGTATGTATAGATTGAAATAATTGTTCATTCGTTATTATACTTTACTTCAATTTCTCGATCACAATTGTAATATTTACAATCGCAGATTATTCAGTGATATTAATAAATTCAAAGCATCTACTTTATGACTTATGAGACTTTGTTGGAAGTCCTAATAAAACATACAATATGACACGCGTAGCAAAGGTGGACTGTTTGACCTTGACCTAATAATAAAACGACGTAGCATTAGAGGTCATTGATACAACTTTAAACTGTATTTACAGAAGAGTAACTGAAATTAATGTACCTACCTATTTTGATACATCTTTAAACTATATTTACTCAACACAAATTGAATTTAATGTACCTATTTCATTCTTAAGGTATAGAATTGTTTAAACAATTTTGATATCCAGAAAATGGTAAAAAACACCAAGAATCAGTTTAAGGACAAAACAATACTATTAATCCTTCCATCGCAAGTCACGACCCCACCTTAAGCCGGGGTTTGGTCTCACAGGAGACACCCTTAGGGCGGAGGGCGTATTATAGCCCCCCAACTTTACACATTAGCTGAGCACTTTGCTTGCTCACCTACCCGGTAAAGCTGTGAAAACCCAGAAAAAAAGCAGTGATTCAGTCATTCTGAAAAACAAAAGAACTCGAAGACAACGATACAACTGAATCTAAAATAATTACTTATAGACGAAAATTTTGATTTCTTTTATTTTTAGAAATATACATTATCCAGGAGTAGCATAGGCTATTGTTTTACCCGACTGTGCAAAAGTAAGTTATGATTTTTGGTTAAGTGAACGAAGTCGCGAACTACTAATACAGCATAAAATGACAAAATAAATTCTTATTTAGCTAAATCTGTTATTCAAGTTTACTGTTATAAAGTTTTGTGAGGATTCACCCGTATCGATGGAAAAGCTTTAACGATTCCTGCTACTATAACTTAAGTGATTGTAGTTATTCTTTTTAGAAGGATTGTCGTAAACTTGAATTTTACATTCGTGCTACACCTTTGATGTCTATAAGCAATGGTTTTCTCTTTTAGAAGGATAGAGTAGTCGTAAACTTGAATCTTACGTTCGTGCTACACCTTTGATGTCTATAAGCAATGGTTGTCTCTTTTAGAAGGATAGAGTAGTCGTAAACTTGAATCTTACATTCGTGCTACACCTTTGATATCTATAAGCAATGGTTGTCTCTTTTAGAAGGATAGAGTAGTCGTAAACTTGAATCTTACATTCGTGCTACACCTTTGATGTCTATAAGCAATGGTTGTCTCTTTTAGAAGGATAGAGTAGTCGTAAACTTGAATCTTACATTCGTGCTACACCTTTGATATCTATAAGCAATGGTTGTCTCTTTTAGAAGGATAGAGTAGTCGTAAACTTGAATCTTACATTCGTGCTACACCTTTGATGTCTATAAGCAATGTTTGTCTCTTTTAGAAGGATAGAGTAGTCGTAAACTTGAATCTTACATTCGTGCTACACCTTTGATGTCTATAAGCAATGGTTGTCTCTTTTAGAAGGATAGAGTAGTCGTAAACTTGAATCTTACATTCGTGCTACACCTTTGATGTCTATAAGCAATGGTTGTCTCTTTTAGAAGGATAGAGTAGTCGTAAACTTGAATCTTACATTCGTGCTACACCTTTGATGTCTATAAGCAATGGTTGTCTCTTTTAGAAGGATAGAGTAGTCGTAAACTTGAATCTTACATTCGTGCTACACCTTTGATGTCTATAAGCAATCGTTGTCTCTTTTAGAAGGATAGAGTAGTCGTAAACTTGAATCTTACATTCGTGCTACACCTTTGATGTCTATAAGCAATGGTTGTCTCTTTTCAGGAGAATCGTCTGCGTGTCGTTATCCTATGATATATAATAGAAATAGAAGTCACGTCAGATTTCTATATGGTTAAAAGATCTGGAATTTTAATAAGATTTTTTCGCCGTGTTGGTCCCGGCTTCCTTTGAAGAATAGGCCAACTGCCGTTCTGCCAGGCAGGTCACTACCATCGTGGTTACTAGGTGGTAGAGTTCTGCATTGTCTCACCCGGGTCTGGTGCCACCGCCTTACCTATTTCTGCTGCAATAGCGTCAGTGCTTGTCGCTGTCGTGTTCCGGTTTGGAGGGTAAGGTAGCCGGTAAACTTATGCATGTGGCATTAGACCTCGCCACAAGATAGCAACGCACCATTAACATCTTTGGTGTCTATAGGCGATGGTTGACTTCCATCTAGTTTCTTTTCAGGAGACCCATCTGTTTGTTTGCTATCTTAATATATTTAAAAAAAACTTTCTAAAAGTTATCTGATTGTTGCGATCGTATATATATTTGTCATGTCATTCAGTTATTAAAGCATTACACTGCTACATACTAAGGGATATTTTGTGTTAAGAATGCCTTTAACTGTAACTTGGATCTCAGCTACAAACTATCTATTGTGATAAGAATGTACGACTTCAAACTCAGCTACATACTAAGGAATTGTGTTAAGAATGCCTTTAACTACGACTTAAAGCTAATCATCAATTCAAATAAATTTGTAGCGTGGTTTGTCTGAGTTATCTGCATATTTGCTATTTTTAATATCAAAAAATAGCAAATAAGCAAATGGTTTTCCTGATGGTGAGATAACCATCACCTATTAACACCAAAGATCTTAATGGTGCATTGCTATTCGTGGTGCAAGGTGTTGTTACCACCTGCATAAGTTTACGGGTTCTTTACCCATTTATTGACACTGTTATGGTGGGAATAGGTAATACGGTGGCACAAGACTCGGGCGACACGTTGCAGCACTCTATCACCTAGTAATCACGGGATAGTGATTCGTACAGCCAATCATTCACCTTTTACGTACTGCCTGGCAGAATGGCACATAGTCTGCTCTTTAGAGCGATCCGGGCTATTACGGGAAGAAATAAAACATAATTCGTTCCTCTGAAGTAAGATAACTAGAGACATTAGATGAGGCATAAACAAAAATCACCTATATATGAACTTACATCCGTCCTAAAGTCTACAAAGACTGCGTTGCCAATACTATTGTGTTCATTTTTAATCTTGCTAAAATTATTATAACTTAATGTTTATTCATAATACCTCATAGTTTAAATTTACATCATAACAGGAAAACTAATCTAATAATCATTTTAGTTCATCCGACTTCGCGACACAAAGAAGATCTTTTTTTTTTAAGTATTCAATCTACAGCGATTATTTATCCGCTATCTATGAATTGTTCTTCTAACGGGGGTTTTAAAACCACATGTACAACGCGGTCACATTAAATTGATGCATCTCTGGAATGTAAGGTGGGGTTTCCCTTAGCTCGCCCGGTTAATAATATGTGTCAGTATGGCCATGGTCAGCAGTCACACCGCCCCGTTGGTTGAGTGGTCAGCGACCCTGACTACGCAATCGACGGGGCTCGGGTTCGTTCTCCGACGGGGATAAGCATTTGTGTGAGCATAAATGTTTGTATTTCCGGGTTTGGGTGTTTATTAAATATATTCTAGTATTTATATATCTATTTCTATGTATTAGTATCTTTGACTAACACCCATAACACAAGCAAATAATTTGCTTACTTTGGGGTTAGATCAGTAAGTGTATGTTGTCCCGTGAATATTATTAATATTATATTTTTTTGTTACCGATACGCGCAGATAATTTGGTTAGTTTTCTGTTATTGTTATGTTATTTTTGGGCATTATTGTTACGTTTTGCGCCAAATGACGTCATCAACGGCATGTGTCAAGTTAATCTGACCGCGATGTAGTTGACTTTTATCCTGCAAACAAAAACATGTGGAAAATACGACAGCAAAAATCGATGACGTAATCGAAGGATTTTGTTATACTAATGGCTCAGCCGCACTTACAGATGACCTCTGCATTTATCGCGTCATTGTACGATACTTTGTACGATATTATATTGTACGATTTGTGACGATAGACGCAAGTGCGGTCCCAGCATAATATACGTATAATGTGATAGAGAGCACATTTTTGAAAAGGACAAATTTATTCGATACCGACGTTTTATTCTTGTGGCAGGACTATAAAGCCAAATAAATAAATAAATATTCACGGGACAAATTACACTCACAGATCTAACCCCATAGTAAGCAAATTATTTGCTTGTGTTATGGATGTTAGCCAACGATACTAATATTTACATAGAAATACATATATAAATACTAGAATATATTTAATAAACACCCAAACCCGGAAATACAAACATTTCTGCCCATCACACAAATGCTTGTCCCCGTTGGGGATTGAACCCGAACCACGTTGTTTGCGTAGTGAGGGTCGCTAACCACTTGACCAAGCAACGGGGCGGTCAGTCAAATGACTACGTTCATCCTCAAAACAGATACATACAAGAAAACGACAATAATACGCGCTGACGTAATTGTAGTAGTAATAGAGATGGTACCAAAACATAAGCAAATCTTTGTAGAAGTTTATCACCTAGTATGATAAATTCAAACATTGCTTATTTTTTTACATTATTTTGAACTAGCTGTTGCCCGCGACTTCGTTCGCGCGGACTTCGTTAACTCCACACAGCCCCTCTCCCGTAGGTGATAGCGTGATAATATGTAGCCTATATGTATACCCGACCTGTTAGTAATATTCGTGTAAAATTTGAAGTAAATCCATGCAGTACTTTTTGAGTTTACCCCGGACATACATTGACTTTTCTACGATTTGATTATATGTATATAGATATAGATATATTAATACTTTGAAGAAAACTGCCTTTCTGCCAATAAATCAATTAAAGGCGCATGTTTGATCATACATATAAATTCTATTATGACAACTACTTGGTAATGTTCTGTAATACTTTTTTTATATTTAAGATAGCAAACAAGCAAGCAAGATGGGTCTCCTAATGGAAAGAGTCAACCATCGCCTATAGACACCAAAGATTTTAATGGTGCGATGCTATCTTGTGGCGAGGTCTAATGCCACATGCATAAGTTTACCGGCTACCTCACCCTCCGAACCGGAACGCGACAGCGGCAAGCACTGACGCTATTGCGGCAGGAATAGGTAAGGTGGTGGTACCTGACCGGGGCGAGACAATGCAGAAATCTGCCACCTAGTAAATTCATCCCCCGGATATAGTATCATCGCCTTACGCAATTCTGGTTTGGAGAATAAGATAGCCGGTACAATTATGCAGGTGGCATTTCAATCTGCCCTACAGGTTAAAATACACTATTAACCTCTTTGTTTTCTACAGGTGATGGTCCTCTTTCTGAAAAAAAAACAAAAAGAGGACCTCTTTCAATCGAGAGAGTAATTTGCTTTTTGTTATTCTAAAATCTGTTTATATATCCATTTTTTATTTTGTAGAATAGAATAAAACGCGATCTGTGCGTAAACAGTTTTGCTATTCCATAACATGTAAAAGCAAGTGTGAGTTTACACGCGGGAAAAGTGAAAGTGTATTTTGGCGATTTTGTAAGAGAATGAGATGAATATATCATTGAGGTAGTTAACAGAGAGAGAGAGGTAGAAAGATATAGTGTTTATCAATTTTAATTGATAGGAGTAGAAAAGAACGAGACAGATAAATTGAAGGAGTCGTGGAAAAAGGTTTTTAACACGGATACAATGGATACGCCTTTAAAAACAATTTCTTAGTTTGTTAGTGTAGTTTGTGAATTGCAAGCTGCAATTAAACACAAAAATACAGAGTTATACTACTTGCCAATGAAATAAAAACATTTTAAGGATAATTTTGAAACCTTTTTATCCTAATTGGTACGGTAAAACAGTACAACATGGTTTATTTATATTTTTTTACAATGTACTATAACCTACAAATGTATGAAATTTTTGACAGTAATAGGAGCGTTTCCTTCCCAATGGTGTGTCTATTAATATTCATGTGGTCTGTGGTTTTCACATTTTAAAAGTTACAGTAAAATCACTTTGTATCTGGCTGGTTACGAAACTATTACATGGATGATATTTTAAATATAAAATACTGTATTATGTATTCTCTCGCCGGCATAATCCTATACATTTATGTATTTGTTTCTTCATCGTGACGCATTTTTGTTTCATGGAATTACAAATAAGAGCGATTCTTAAGAAGTTTCACTTCAAAAACCTACTCTGTGATAATATAAGCTAAACGCAATACTCAGTTATGGCTACATGTCGGAATAAAATATGAATGAGCTATCCGCTCGTACATAGAACGGTCGACCGCACAAGCCTCATCATAGCGAGACTAAAAGTAATCTTCCACATTCGTTTCCGCGTCGCCCCTCACCCCGCGCCTGAGGACTTTTACTTTTCCTCTGAGCTAGCGCACGTTGCTCTTAGTTAATATTTTCTCTATGCTGCAACATTAATGATTTAACACATTAATGCATTGTAAAAGAAATTTTAGACACACGTGAATTGGATTGCTCTTATATGTCTTGGTGGTTAAGTGGTTACGAATTTCATCTACTAAGTAAGCCTAGTAAACTCACACTTGCTTTTACATATGTTATGGGATTAATACGCTATTATAACTATTAATATCGAAATAAACAAGATAATAACCATTAACGGGTGTTAGCTGATGCTAAAATATGTATAGGGTAAGTTTAGTACCATAAGCTGTAAGGTAACTGTGAATTCAAGAAAATGTTTATCTTTGTACCATAGAGTAAAATTATAAACGTGCTGCCAATAATATCTGGTAACATTTACGCATGTGTTTTATGATAAAGTAATTCAGAAATACCTAGAACCGTAAATCAGAAAAACGATAATTCTTATTAGTAAAAAGAAAATATCCGTTTCAATTTAATAGTTAATCGTTTATTTGGCAAAAATATAAAACCCATTGCCACTAAGAATATATGATAAAAAACTAATAATAATTAATGTATGATGTTGCTGGTACCAGCTTAGCTAGTTAACAAACATATAACAACGTAAAGTCGGGAGACAATAAATATTAATGGGAGGAAAGATATACACTATGTTATTATAGTATAATTGAAAAACAAATTTTCTTTATAAATTGAATAAAATCTATCGCTGTATTAATTTCGTAGCTGTTAATTGATATACGTTGACGTTGCTTGTAACAATTAAAAAAAAAACATGTTTCTAATATATATGAAAAAACTTCTTATTTATATTTAACGTAGTATGTAATGGCTAAGCAACCATATACAAAATATAACAACATTACATACGAGAAACCATAAGTTTTGATAGCACAAAACAAAACAAATTAAAATTAGTATCATAATGTAGGAAAAGAGGCCTTATAAATATTACTAGTTTACTAAACAATTCCTGCCGTAATAGCGTCAATGCTTGTCATTGCCACCCTGCCTAACGGATAGCAAGACACCATTAACATCTTTGGTGTCTATAGGCGGTGGTTTCTCTTACCATCAGAAGAGCCATCTTCTTGTTTGCTATTTTATAATATGAAAAAATACCATTAGAAAGCTACGTTATCCAGGAGACACATAGGCTACTTTTTACCCAATTGAACAAAAGAAAGTAATTAAAATTGTTAAAGTAGTTTTGGTTCACGCAAACGAGATTACGAGTAACAGCTAGTTAATAAAAAAATATCAATAATAATGTCAGTCAGTAATAATGATAAAAATAAATTCTTCTAAACAACAAATCAAAGTGGGTTAAAGCTGAATGATATCCTGTTCCTTTTTAAAAAGTCGATTGAATTTTTCAGTTCGAACTGCCAAATTCATACAGGGAATACCAAGATATAGCGGTTGTAAGAGTATACAGAAATGATAAGAGTAGGTCCAAAAAATAATGTTGAACGGGTGCAGGTACAACGAGAATATTGGGATAGGATGTGGCAAAAAAAAAAATGTCATTAAAAATGTCAATTCAATTTGTGATCTATCAAGGCATCAAATTTCATATGAATTTGTTTTATTGGTTGCGATTGGAAAAATCAATTGATATCATCAGAACATCGAAAATGTTGTATATCAATTTATTAGTCAAATATGTCGCTTACATAGACTTGACGCTGGTTTCGGACAAATTTAATAATGGTATGGTAAAAATGGTAATGGTTTAATTTAATCAGTTTTGATCTTCCCTGAACATATATTTATTCGCATTCTTTGGTATATCTGTCATGAAAATTTTCACCCAATATATTTTATTTCGCCGTGTTAATATAAAATCCTTTGAAAAAAACGGCCTGCTACTCTGCCAGGCAATTTGCTATTATAAGCGAACAATAAACAGCACATATTATATATATATATATATATATATATATATATATATATATATATATATATATATATATTAATACGCTAAGGATAAGATGTTTGCCTCCCTTTTTAGAGAAAACCTCACAATTAATCTAAATAAATTCTATATCATTTTATAGATAATTGCTTGCTCTAACGGCATCAACAACTAAAAAAAATATTACTGCTTTTGTTTTTATAAATTATTAAAATTAAAATTATATACACATATTAAGACATGCCACATATTAATACTTACAGCAATGCCAAAGAGTATACAATACTATGGCAATGCTGCCATCTGACAGCTTTAATTTTGAAACAACGTCAACATGATTGACGGTCTGTAACTTTTTTAATTTCAAATCAACTTAAAAAATATTTAATAAAATTAGTTAGTGCGAATTATTTGTATGGGTATGGCTAGTATATATTTAATACCATCGTAACTAGTAGGTGGTAGAATACCGTAACCCGCTTTATCTGTTCCAACCGCAATAGCGTTAATGCTTGTCACTGTCGTGTTCCGGTGTGGAGGGTAATGCATCTAGTAAACTTGGCATGTAGCTTTACTATCCCACCATACGTAAGTATAGCAACCAGAGACATTAATGTACAAAGAAGTTATAGCCTCTGTGGTTTAGTGGTCTGGTGTTGGAGTCCCAGATTTAAAAATATGTTTTTTTCAGTTTTCAAACAAAAACAACGTTGTCCGGGATTGGAAAAGTGCGCGGTTGGCGATAGGCTGGGCGGTACTTATCACTCTGGGGGACTGAGTATCTTCAGCTAGTCGTGGGGTACTTGTTGTACCTCTGCCTACTCCTTCCTTACGAGCGTAAAGATACTTTTTTTTTATTTTTACATAGAAGTCTTTGATAGCAACATACCATTAAAATCTTTGGTAATATGGTTTTTTGCTCTCTTTCCATCAAGAAGGCATTTGCTTTTATGCTTTTATCTATATTATTTAATTAATTAATATTAATATTAATCAATTAATATTAATTAAATACTATTAATATATTAATTAATTAATAATATTATAAATGCGAAAGTTTGGATGTTTGATGGATGGATGGATAGATGTTTGTTATTCAATCACGCAAAGACTAATGAACGGATTTGAATAAAATTTGGCACACAGATAGATGATGACCTGGAATAGCATATAGGCTATTTTTATTCCGGAAAAATTAGGTAATCCTGCGGGATTCACCAAAAACTGTTATAATGCAACGGGCTGTGCGTTGCAGCTAGTAGGTTATAAAAAGGAATGAACAAATCATAAAGAGCAATAGACCCCATTCATTGGTTATTATTAATTACAAAATTATAAGAAAGCGCTCTAAAATTAGCCATATTCTTGTCCATTCGGATAAAAAAGATTGGCCTCCTGCATAAATCACGCGTCGGTTCAGTGTCAATTTGCTCAACACTCAATCGACACAATTAAACTCTATCTCCTCTAATAGAACGTCTTTAATAGGAACTAAATAGTCGTTAGAATGGGTAATGCTCGTGTGATATTTGATGAACTGATATTTAGGTTTTAATTTTTTATTCGTCTATGTTTATACTATTGCCGTGCCCGCGACTTCGCCCGCGTGGAAAAACTCCTAAAATAAAAGTAGCCGAAGTTACTCCTTATAACATTATAAATAAATATAATGTAAATATTAGTGGACAATTACACGATTTTTTTAATATCATAAGATAGCAAACAAGCGGATGGGTTTCCTGATGGAAACAGTTAACCATCGCCTATAGACACCAAAGATGTTAATGGTGCGTTGCTATCTTGTGGCGAGGTCTAACGCCACATGCATAAGTTTACCGGCAACCTTACCCTCCAAACTCATCATGCAAATCTCTACCACCTAGTAGCCACGATGGTAGTGATTCGCATAGCCAATTAGTTGCCTTTTACGACCTGCCTGGCAGAACGGCAGTTGGTATATTCTTCAAAAGAGCCCGGAACCAACATAGAGGAATTGATCCAACCCCAAAGTAAGCAAGTTATTTGCTTGTTATATGGGTGTTAATCAACGATTACAGACGATTGCGTGAACGCTGGAGTATAAAATATGGCACAGTTAAAGAGTTTACATTGCGAAGGACTGCGAAAATCTAATATTTTTTAATAAAATGCATTAGCAGTAGGTATATTAAAATAATAAAAATAAACATTACACACACTACATTCATGTTGTCACATTAATGTAATGTGTGTAATGTTTATACATGATATTATACAGTATACACACATGTCTAACAATTTTTTTACAGCTAAAGTCAGTTGTCAAACTTAAAAGACATTTTATTGTTTAGTCTGTGGTCGAATTTAGGGTATAGGCGATCGCTAGTAAACTGCAATCGACTAGCGCTAGACTGCTAGAAACTAGCGTTATGTATATCGCTAGGATACATACATACATACATGTATGTATATAAATATAATTTACATATTTATATACATACATACGTAAATGTATGTATATAAATATGTAAGAGTATTTATATACATACATTTACATATGTATATAAATACTCTAATATATTTAATACACCCAAACCCAGAATTTAAAACATCTGTTCTAATCACAGAAATGTTTGTCTCTGTTGAGAATTGAACTTGAGCCCCATTGATGCGTAGTCGCTAACCACTCGACCAACGGGGCGGTCATTCATTACATTAGCTATCTGTCAGTAAAAATTCCTTTAAAATCAGGCCATCCGTTTCTGAGATTAGGGATTTCTGAGATTTATCTGATACTGAGATGTGTGTGTGGCCGCGTTCCGATCCGGTAGTAGTTTTAAAAAAATTTGACGTGTTATAAGTTGTAAAAAGTTTTATTGAATAAAGTTCTTCTGATTTTTTATTTCTATCACCTTTTATGAAATGCTTAGCAATAAGGCAGTTGATTCTTTTTCTAAGAGCGCGGAGTAACAGGAGAAATACCGGCGGATCTCACACATATATACTTGTCATGAAAATCGAACAAGAATAGCGAGACCCTTCCCTTCAGCTTTGCAATTACGCTCGTTAACGTCATTAACCACTCAACTTGCGGGCGACTAATAAAATATTATTAGGTCTTATTAATAAACCATATTGATCGTTGCGCGCTATATATATATATATATATATATATATATATATATATATATATATATATATATATATATATATATATATATATATATATATATATATATGTATATAAGCGATCATTATCTTTTCATCTGGAGTTATTGGTGAACTAAAACTCAAAGGACATTTTCATGGTCTTGAAATAAGCCGATGGTAGCCGTTTTTCCGATACGGTGGTAGCCTTAAATTGGCACGCCTTATAAGACAAAAAGAAGTATCTTCCCGCCCGTACCCCGTACCCACGATAGCCGAAGATATTTAGGCCCATAATGTGATAGGTGGCAAGCCTATAGCCAACCGGGCACTTATCAAATCCCAGGCAACGTTGTTTTCATCAAAAAAATGAAAAAACACATTTTGAATTGTTTAGACTCGGGAATCGACCCCGGAACCTCATGCGGTCACCAACGACACCGGACCGTTAGACCACAGAGCACTAAGAAACGTGTTGGTTCCGGGCTCGTTTAAAGAATAGACCAACTGCCGTTCTGCTAGGCAGGTCGTAAAAGGCGACTGATTGGCTATGCGTGACTCGCATACCATCGTGACTACTAGGTAGTAGAGTTCGGCATTGTCTCGCTCGGGTCTGGTACCACCGCCTTCGGCCTTACCTATTTCTGCCGCAATAGGGTCCGTACTTTTCACGGTTTGGAGGGTGAGATAGCCGGAAAACTTATGCATGTGGCGTTAGACCTCGCCACAAGATAGCAACGCACCAATAACATCTTTGGTGTCTATAGGCGATGGCTGATTCTTTCCATCGAAGACCAATCTGCTAATTTGCTATCTTATGATATAAAAAAACAGAATACAGAGTTATTACTTACCGATGAAATAAAATACTTAAATCCTGCAGTTATATTTTAAGCCTTAGCTTTTCATTTGGCATTATACAATATATATATATATATATATATATATATATATATATATATATATATATATATATATATATATATATATATATATATATATATATATATATATATATATATATATATATATATATATATTATATTGACACTCACACACGTTAGCTTATATGAATGGCTACACATTCCCCGACCAACACTGGGTCTATTAGTATTTGTGTGGCCTGTGACATAGCTATAAAATTGTTGACCTTTCAGAAACGCGCGTAAAGGATGATTCAAATAAGAAATATCTCATTTCTCTTTACACGTTAGGGATTTTTTATACAATACAGATGAAAAAATAATGCTGAATCACACGATGGTGAGGCTTTGGTAAGTGAAAGTTGGTAACACTGATTAAGATCGTTTTAACGGGTGAAATCTTTACGATTTAAAATAAGATTCGCATTCTGAGTTTAAATACCCTGTTGGTGAGAATTCGAAGGTTATGAGTTGCAAAATATATATACAGCTCGTTTGCGTATAAAAATACTGTACCTTTGTGTTGGTATGAATTTCAAGCTCCTGATCAAGTAATAGGCATCGTGTTTACTATGTGTTAGAGTTTTGTAACGTCTCAGCCGGCTTTGGTACTACCGAATCATCTATTCCTGCCACAATAGCGTCAGTGTTTGCCGCTGTCGTGTTCCGGCTTGGAGGGTAGGTGGCTTTACAACCCTGGGGGTAGCGAATAGCATCGCGTCATTAATATATTTCATGTTCAAATGAAATAGCTATCTCTTTTTATCGGGAGAACTATCTGCATTATTGCTATCTTATAAAATAAAAAAATAAACAGGAGATTTTACCGAAAATTCCATCTTCTGCCATGTTATAATTTTCTTCTTACGTAACGTCAGTGCTTATCGAGTTTGAAGTTAAACTTAGGGAGTAAGGTAGCCGCTAAACTTTTTAGAAATTATTAAAAATGAGTATATAAAATACATTTTTCAACTTTAATACTATTATCACAAAATAAGTATTGCAATGTACTAGAAAAAGGGAACACTTAATGTAAAATATAATTAATTTATAGGTATCTAAAATTATTTAAAATACCGAAGTTTATCAAATACATAATTTTATTCACTTATTGTCCTAAATGTCTCTTCAATAAACTTCTGAAATCATAATAATATCTAATTTATGTTTTCTTTTTGTTATAGGTATGTAACAGGTAACCCCGTGGTTTTACTCGTGAGACAACCTTTGGAATTCAAACTTCACGAAACAGTCTTAGGCTTCATCTATAAAACCACTCGTTTATCAGGAAATATCAGAAATCATTAGTTTATCTATGTAACAGGTAGGTTCGGTAAAAATATTGAATAAGCACACATTCCGGGGAGATAAAATTGAGAAAAGATGTTAAAAAACTATACTTGTACTTTTAAAGGAAAAATGTAGTTTATTGACACTTTTAATTCTGTCACTCGTTATGTGCTTTCACCTTTACAGGAACATAAGTAATGGCAGTGATCTTCATAAATTATATGCCACTTTGTTTCTGTAGTAATGAGTAAAAGGGATAGTATGTTTTTGCTTATAAGCGACAGAGGTAAACGAAGGCTTGTAACAATGTTTCAATCATGAAGCTGTATTATAGCAACACTTCTAATATCTACTTGGAACACAGCTTAAAATACTGCTGTCATCTTCTGAGGTCTCACCCTCTCTTTCTAACACAGCTGTATAAAAATAGATGGCGAGACCTCAGAGAATGAGATATAACATAGGTATTTGTTTCAAAAGGTTAATACGAGTGCTAGCTCCACCTATACCCAATACTTCATGGTTTCAATCACCTTTCTCACTTAACTCACCTAAAATTATTAGGCCACATGCAGCCGTGAAACCTTGCTTGTACAAATTAAAATAATATCATTTGTTTGAAATGAGTTAAATCTAGGTATTATTATAATTATTTTCAAAATAACTTGGGGGGTATTACTGCAAATGACAACAATTGTGATTTTTTAAAGCTGCAATGTTTCTGCTTTCCTATCTGGAAATGTATAATAATAAAGTTTACGATTCTGTCCCCTCATCATAGCAAATCATTTTTAATTTTTTGATTATCGTAGAAAATATGATTTCGTATTTTTTTTTAAATAAATCATTAATTTGATAATACTATTAAAGTGTGAATAGGTTCTTAACTATTTACTTTTAAAATAGGATACCAATTGCGAAGTTTTTGACCCTTTTTCTATCGTTGTAAAATTATTATTTTATAAATATTTGCTTGCGCTTTGAATCTTACATACGAATTTTGTAAATAAGTTCTATAATTATGATAACTGATAACTTAATAAACGTGGAATCTCAACAAATATTTTTTTCTATACGGTATGTAAAGAAAACCCTGTCCGATCGTCAACTGTATTATTTGGTAGCTTAATACATATTTGTGTCATTATTTTATGGATATGGATACATAAATTTTCAAAATATTTGCTTGATTTAAGGGAAAGTTGCTCAATTTTAGTACTAAAATAGGACACTTTAAAATTGGATATTTTTTTATTTTAATAAAAATATTTTTTTTTTGATAGTGTCATTAACCTACCTACCTATATTCCTCGTTTGAATCGGACAGGGTTTTCCTTATACCTTGTATAAATTATAAGACAGCAAACAAGCAAATGGCGTTCTTAATGGAGAGAGACAACTATCGTCTAATGTCTTGCCCATTTTTTGGTACCATCATCTTACCTATTCCTTCCGCAAAAGTATATGTGTTTGTTGCTGTCTTATTCTTGTTTGGAAGGTAAGGCAGCATTTGGCATTACATCTCTGCCACTAAGATAACAACATACCATTAATATCTATAGGCTATGGTTGTCTCTTTACTTCAGGAGAACTATCAGCTTGTTTTCCATCCCTATGATATAAAAAAATACGTCTTCTTTAAAATTAATCCGTGCTAAAAAAATTTTTGTAAACTTACGCTTAAGGCAGACTAGCTATTTCTTTCTTGTTGTGAGGTTTTCCTAATATTATAATTTCGTATTTAATTAAAAATTTGTGTAAATTTTGTTTTTAGACAAGGGACTTCTATTTAAATAGATGACTATTGTAAATCTATATCCATATCCTTACTTAATATTATAAATGCGAATCTGCCTGAAACAATTCTGATGCATTTTGGCTGGATATACTTAAATATTCGGGATCAAATATAGGCAAACTTTTTTTCACAAATCAATCCCTAAAAGGCTGACATAGAGGATGAAAGTTTATACGAAAAACTATATCGAAGACATGTTATTTTACTCGCAAGCGAAACTGCGCGGGTTAGCTAGTAGTAATAATAAAAAGGAAACAAGTCTGTACGTATATGATAGAGACTCAAAAAATAGTTTAGTTAAAAAATATTTCACCTATTGAATACTACATTATACCATTTTATACCGTAGTAACATATGCTCCTTCTTACCCGGCTAATAAAAAGGATGTAATATTTTTGGCGAACGTAAACGAAGTCACTAGCAACAACTTGTTCTTAGATATACCAATACCGTCACATCTGTATGTCTGACGTTTTGTTCGTTTTTAATATTCCCGATATTAGACAATTCAAAATACATCCATACTAATATAAATTCGAAAGTAACTCTGTCTATTAGTCTGCCTTTATTTTCTTCACGCCTAAACCATTAAACCGATTTGGGTGAAATTTGTTACAAAGGTAGCTCGAGGCCCGAGAAAGGACATAGGATAGTTTTATCTAGTTTTTATCCCGGAAATTCCACGGAAACGGGAAATATACGAGTAAAACCTCTGGAAAAAATACTATTTTTATTACAGAATTTTTTCCACGAAGATGAAGTCGCGGGCACAGCTAGTAACTTATAAAATGATTGTCCTACTAAACTAACAAAATAACAGATATAATGACACATTTTTTATTTATATTTATAAATATTCCACAATGTGATATAAGTTTGTCATAAAACAATCGTCATTTCTAATGGACTTAAAACCAATTACACTAACATTGTCTTAGCTTACGACAATCCTAAGTAATATATAATAATAATATAATAATAATAATAATATAATAATAATAATAATATGATAATAATAATATATGCTGTCACTTCTTGTCTTAAGGGCGCGTATTCGATTCGTAACGAAAACTTCATGTTTTCAAGTTTTTTCCAGAGCAATATCATAATAACATAAGCAGATTATTCTAAAGATATTACGGTTTTTACAGGATTAAGTCTTGATTATTTGATTTACCGCTGGTTTAAAATTTGATCGGCAAACGATTACGCGCGAGGATTTATAGTGTTTTTAAAACAATTTTTCTAAATGAGTTCATATAACGGACTGAAAAAAATCAGTGTATTTAGCATTACCTTAATTCACATACAATAAATATTTAAGGTTTCTATTGAAATACTTACTGGTGAAAAAAATGTTAAAGTGAACTGATTTTGTAATTTTTAATATTATTTTTTAATATCTAACAATAATATTTTCGTCATTTTTGCTCTATGTTTCACTTAACGACCATATATCTTGTTGGAAAAATGCATAAAATAAAATATTATGGCATACGACCATTGTAATGACAATGGTCGTATTCGTCCTGAACGATAGCTCTGACGCCTATTTTCGTAAAACACTATGCAGAGATTGCCTTAGTTTTAAAAAACCGTTATCAAAAATTATATTCTTGCTCTGTAGTGCACTAAATCCAGACTTAATCTTGCAAAAACTGTAATATCCTTCGAATAATCTGCGCACAATATTAGGATATTACTCTTGGAAAAATTTGAAAACACGAAGTTTTCGTTACTAATCGAATACGCGCTATTAAGTGCAAAGAACCTGACAACATGTCACTAAAAGTGTCCTAAATTAAGACAAGGTTAGTGCAATTAGCCATTAGTAGGGCACAGCAATAATTTTTCGGAGAGAGAGATACAAAAATTCTATATAATATAAATGTTTAACCCGTGTGTGTGGCCGCGTTTCCGATCCGGTAGTAACTCAAAAAATGTTGACTCGTCAAAAGTGCCTGTAAAGGATAATTTGAATAAAAATGTTTTGACTTTGACTTTGACTTTGACTTGTGTTACTCCCGGGCTCCTTTGAAGAATAGGCCAACTGTCGTTTTGCCAGACAGTTCGTAAAAGGCGACCGATTGGCTGTGCGAGTCACTACCATCGTGGCTACTAGGTGGTAGAGTTCTGCATCGTCTCGCTCGGGTCTGGTACCACCGCCTTACCTATTCCTGCCGGAATAGCGTCAGTACTGGTCAGTACAGTAAAGTAGACGGTGAGCTTATGCACGTGGCATTAGACCTCGCCACAAGATAACAACGCATCATTAACATCTTTGGTGTCTATAGGCGATGGTTGTCTCTTTCCACCAAGAGACCCATCTGTTGTGCTATCCTATGGTATAAAAAATGTCCTTAATTATTATTATTATAGTGAATCATTTTTAAGTTTTTATTAATTAAAAACATTTTAATATTATTTATTGTGTAAATAATACAATGTTTATCAATATATAATATAATAATCATTATATTTTAAATGCATGTAGCTACTACCTAGCTATATCATATTATGCTACTACTACTACTAGCTACCTATATCATATTATGTTTATTAATTTTAAATATAATTATTTGCTTTAAATAGTAAAATATAGCTATAAAATAAAAAGGTCACCAATAGCAATAGGTTGGGATATTATGACTGTAAGAGTCACTTTTAACTGTCAGACTAAATATTCGTCTAAGGTTAGCTATTATCTTCACTTAGATCTATATATTAATATGTGAAAGAAAACGATGTTCCCCTTTTTTAAGATAATTGCGCGAATGGTGGCGAGTATGATATTTGGCACAGTTAAAATTTATATTGCGGAGGACTGCGGAAGCCTAATATTTTTAAGTAAAGTGCATTAGAAATACATTGAATTACACACACATACACACACTATTCATGTGACATAAATGATAATATATACACATGTATTCATTAACATAAATAAATGTACATATAATATTTTCTTTACGGCTAAAGTTTGTTGTCAAATTTAAAAAAAAGATTTTATTATTTAGTCAATGTTCGAATTTCGACCAGAAGTTGATCGCTAGTGTGACGTGAATACATAGAGACACACGTGTGGACCTATTTCACATTAATTGCGCATGTAAACAGTAGTAGTAAAGCATGCACTTGCGTGAGGACGTGTCAAGGACAGCACGACTAACACCCACGCCAGTGCACAGCACATTCACTGACGCGAACTATATCAAGTTTTTGAGACCTCTACAGCTCGCCACTTTCTCAAAACACTTTCGCTCAATTCGCACGTTTACGAAAATAAACTCGCGTCGCCGGAAAACGCTTGCTTTCTCCGTTACGCAACAGTAACGGCCACTTCCCGCTTCAATCCGCCCGCACCCCGCACCCCGCGGTGCTCCGTAACAACACTCCTCACCTATATTTCCCGAGTAGGAAGTAAAGTTGTTGCGCAACACTAGCTTTCCACCGACATCAGCAACATTCCAATCACGGCACCACTGATGACGCTATTCGCTCCGCCTTCTTACACGCCATTACATCTGTATTAGTTCCCTTATCTATTAACATATATATCTACAGAAAAACCCTTGCAAAGTTTAAATACTGTCATACAAAATTACTTAACCGTCCTTATATATAGTCAAAATCTACTGGAAATTAATATAACTTAGATAAAACAGCAGAGAAAGTTATTATTTCTATAAATTATGCATTTTATAACATTTAATTTTTCACCCTAAAAATTACAAAATATTCATATTTTATATTTCAATAACAAAATACTTTCATCACGATTAAAATCTGATTTACTTCTTTAGTTATGGCGTTTTTATTATTAAACTAGCTGTTGCCCGCGACTTCGTTCGCGCGGACTTCGTTTAATCCGCACAGCTCCTCCCCCGTAGGTGATAGCGTGATAATATGTAGCCTATATGTTGACCCGACCTGTTAGTAATATTCATGCAAAATTTGAAGTAAATCCATACAGTACTTTTTGAGTTTACCCCGGACATACATTGACTTTCCTACGATTTTATTATATGTATAGATAATTTAAAAAAAACAAATGACATCGTCATAGATATAGTCTATTGACTAATTTTCCTAAAATGAGAGCAATTAAATGTAAACATTAGCAGAATTTTCGTATAAAAACATAACAAATTACGCAACCGTATATTAAAGGGCGATTTGAATATTTGGCCACTTTCGCTGCTTACATTCGACGGCCAGAAAAGTGAGAGTGCAACTCGCCTCTTAAATTTTTTAACGGAACTTTCTCCAATCTTATAGAGATGCCGAATTTTTTAAACAAATCGCGTCATTGTTTTTCGAGAGATGTTTCGCTTTAGTTAGAAACTGCAGCGTTCTAGTAATTACACAATATTTTGTGCTTGAGAATTTGTTGTAAAATTTATACGCCCGTCATTACGTGATTCTTTCAACTTTAAGTATAATTATTGCAACTATATAAAAATTATAAGTTCTATAATATTCTATAAGCGAACTAGTTTATTTTTACGGTTGAGTATTAAGTTTTTCTTACATTATTTCAATTTTCTATATGGACTTACTTGCCTTAATGTTTACTTTACTAAGTATAAAATTTTTACAGTTTTTAAAGTCTTACTGTTTTCATATGTATAAAATTTAATTTTGTTGTACTTTAAAAATTATAATTACAAAATATAAACCTTAATTTAATGATAATTCATACGTAGTATTATAATTATTTTAAAAAGTATTTATTTCAAACAAAATACAATATTTAATGTAAACGAAATACATTATATACCTGCTGACGTAAAGACGTTATTACATCATGACGTGTTGATTCAAGAGACTATACAATATACATTATTCGGGATCAATTCGATCTTGGTGGCATAAATTAGATGATATGATCTTAGATAAAAGGGATGTAATCTACAAAAATATGATAAAATATGTGGACTTTTAAAGGACAAACGAGGTCTGGGATTAATATCATTTTAATTGCTTATAATAAGTTAACAAGAAATTAAATCTTGTATAACTTATTTAAAAAATCAAATATAAAAAGACAAGCCCACTGAGTTTCTTCCAGTATACTGAGACCGTTTCGGTGTTCGGCGTTTTCGATCCGGTAGTTAGGTAATAAAAATATGTAGACACGTCAGAAAAACGTATATATTTCAGACTTATGTTAAATTACGTAATATTCCAAATACTATTTGACTTATATTAAAAAAAATATAGAAATAATTGTAAATAATTTACATGAGTATGTATCAGAAAATGTATCTATATAGTAAATAGTTAAGTTAACTTATACGTTATATATGTTATAGAAAAATTTTCTAAATTTTATAGAATTTAAATGCAATAGAATATCATAATAATTAAATAAAAAGTTTTATTGCTACAGTGGTATGTCATTAAAATCAGTTTTATTCTGAGACGGCGTCTATGCTAACTTACATAGTGTTCAATGGCGTCACGGTGCAACTTTCTCCTAGCGTCGAAAGTGAGAGTGGGTGAGCGGCAGCCCGGAAGCAGTCCTTCGAGCTCCGCACTGACTTACTCCTTTTACAATCGTGCAAGAATTGTCGCTTTACAACGTATAAATAAGCCCTTTTGGTTAGTAAAAATTGCACCTAAGATCTGGTGCGTTACGGAAATATTATATTTTACACTTTCTACCGACGCCATTTGAAGATATTCCATTTTTCTTATATGACATAAGTTAAAATACACTTTTTCTTTTATTTTACTTCACAAACTTTAATAGTTCTTTTCCTGTCGCAATACCGTCAGTGCTTGTCACTATCGTGTTCCGGTTTGGAGGGTAAGTTAGCCAGTAAACTTGTGCATGTGGCATAAAACCTCGCCACAACATAGCAACGGACCATTAACACCTTTGGTATCTACAGGCGATGGTTGATTCTTTCCATTAGGAGACCCATCTGCTTGTTTGCTCTTATGATATATAAAAAATATATATATATTCACTTTTTTAAACTATTTACCGACTTAAGCAATAGTAAATTATTTACTAAAAAAATATATGGCAAGTTAAACATGGTTACTAGAAATACAGATAATTTATTTACCTAGTCGTGTTTTAGTTTATTAATCAGTGATTGAATTATAAATGACCTCTTCCGCGGTTGGCTATATTGCTCATTATTCTTAGCTATATTGCTATATATATAACTCAAACAAAAACAATTAATTTAGAAAAAAATATAGAGAAATTATTTACGACTTTTTGTATAACATTTCCGCTAGTTTTTCCCACGGAAACATTAATATTTATGTCCGTATTACGTATTTCGTTTCTAACTATTATATCTTATATACCAGAACATTCTTTAGGAACTAGCTTCGAGGCGGCTTAATCGACAAACTGATGTAATGGATAATCTGAATCTAGTCAGGTAGAGCATGACGTCGCTAAAGAAAGTAGGAACAATCTAATTTTAGTGAACGCACAAGCTATTTTAAATCAGAAGAGTTATTAGGAAATCTATAAAATGCCCTTTCACCACCTCTGTGGTTGTCGCCTCTGTAGTCTCGTGATCCGGTGTCGGTGTTGACTAAATGAGCTCCCGGATTCGATTCCCTGGTCAGGCCAATCAAAAATGTGTTTTTTCAGTTTTCTGAAAACAACACTGCCTGGGATTGGATAAGTGCTCGGTTAGCGATAGCCTTGCCACCTATAACACTGTGGAAATAAGTATCTTGGACAGCTAACCATGGGCGCACTTGTTGTACCTCTGCCTACGTCATCGGGGATACGGGCGTGAAAATACTTTTTTTCTGAATAATCTGAAACCATATATTTAAAATGGCTTAACTCATAACGAGTTTATGTAGATTCCAACTAGTAGGTTCGCTACATATATGAGGACCTTCATCGGGGTAAATTGTACAGTGCCAGTTACTCATCCAACAATTTTTTTGGAATTGAACTTAGACTGTTGTTCTGCAATCTGTATGACTATTTATGCAGAACCGGGATTTTTCGGACGAGCAAAATGCTCAAGCAGAGTTTTAATAACGAACCTCGGCTTCGGACAGTATCTTGACGATAAGTGGAAGAGTAAGTGGCATCAGATTTTTTTTAAAGTAGAAGTGTATATGTTATAGATAGAAAGGCGCAAGTGGAATACACAGCATCAATCTAGAATTGTTATTAATTTTTTTATCATACCCATTCATATTATCTATATATGTAAAAATCAATTGCTGTTCGTTAGTCTCGCTGAAACTCGAGAACGGCTGAACCGATTTGGCTAATTTTGGTTTTGAATTAATTGTTAAAGTCCAGGGAATGCTTAAAAGGTGAGAAAATATAGAAAAAAAAAGCATTTAAAAAGGCAAAATAACGTTTGTCGGGTTAGCTAGTTATATAATAATAATTACTAGTATTACATTACAGATTATTTAATAACACACACATTTGGCACCAGGATTTGGACTCATTAATAACTCTTGATCATCTTATATATAAAATTCTCGTGTCACAATGTTCGTTCCCGTACTCCTCCGAAACGGCTTGACAATTTTTTTTATTTTTATTTTTTTATGGTTCAGCATTAAAAATACATGCAACTCTAAATTTTCACCCCTCTATCACCAGCCCTTATTTTTTAAATTAAATAATTTATATGGCAAAACCACGTTTGCCGGGTCAGCTAGTATAAGTATAAAATTCCTTTTTTAATTTATAAATATTCGTTTAAATTTGTAAACTTAGATTCATACTGTTTTCTAAGCCTAGTATCTTGTATGATGAAAATGTTACTCATCACCCAGTTTTATTGTATTATGTTAAGTTTCTTGGACTAATTGTCGTTGGAAACATGTGCTATCTTGTATGATAAAAATTTTAATCATCACCCAGTTTTATTGTATTATGTTAAGTTTCTTGGACTTATTGTCGTTGGAAACATGTGCTATCTTGTATGATAATAATATAACCATCACCCAGTTTTATTGTATTATGTTGAGTTTCATGGACTAATTGTCATTGGAAACATGTGCTATCTTGTATGATAAAAATTTTAATCATCACCCAGTTTTATTGTATTATGTTAAGTTTCTTGGACTTATTGTCGTTGGAAACATGTGCTATCTTGTATGATAATAATATTAATCATCACCCAGTTTTATTGTATTATGTTGAGTTTCATGGACTAATTGTCATTGGAAACATGTGCTATCTTGTATGATGAAAATTTTAATCATCGCCCAGTTTTATTGTATTATGTTAAGTTTCTTGGACTAATTGTCGTTGGAAACATATGCTATCTTGTATGAAGAAAATTTTAATCATCACCCAGTATTATTGTATTATGTTAAGTTTCTTGGACTAATTGTAATATTAATATATACTGTAACGGCACCCGACGACTATTCAGCCGGACGTGTTACTTTGGGGACGATATCCCTTTTTTATTCAGGGAATCTTTCTTTACACTCGCTTGGCAGCTTGAGGTACTAATGAGGAGCAGGATTTTCCAGGATTCTCTAATAAATAGACTTTCGTAATGTATCTTCTTTTATTTTCGTGGGACCTCTGTCCCTTGTCACATTACAAACTAGACTTACAATTCTATTGTCTAACTTTTTCTAAACAATTCCGTTCTACATTCGAAAACAGACAAAGCTGCCAGTACGTAACACCATAAAGGTGTTACATCAGCTACCCCCCAAGGTGGGAGCAGCTGAAACTGGTGGGGCATTTGTCTCCCTTCATATGGCCTACCTATCCCTAACCTGATGGCCCTACCTACGAGGGGAAGGTACATTTTGGTGGGACTGTCTTTTCCTAAAAGATAGTTTGCCCCATGTGTGGTTCTGTTCATCATCACCACACCATGGCACAAACTTTGGTCTCCCAAAACCCCTGTAAAAGACAGACCACAGTCCCCTCACCTAACCTATCCTACCGCAAACATTTTTTATTTTATTACATTTTAGCCTGAAGGGCTCTAGCTGTATAAGAGATAATAAGAGATGGAAAGGCATAACAATTCAAACTTCTTTTCTTTGGTGGACCAAAAGAAAAAAGATTGAAGTATTACTTCCTCTCAACATCGAGCTCGCCCCAATATATAGACCACGATCATAAATATTCCTTACTCTGAACCATATTAATATCATCATTATACTTTCTCCCATGACTATCTGAGTTCATGTATATCCTATACAGATATCCTTTGTGTCGACTATGTCGTACTACAAAGTTGAACTCTCCTTCAAAAGACTTTCAACTCCTTAACCTATACTGACTCTTACGACTTCATACTAAGGCGGCTCTGTCCCTAGTATACATTATACCCCCTAAAACTTTATTATTGAATGGAAGAACTTGAGAGGAATACATTGCTATTGGAAATAGGACATTTCTTCATTTAATATTCTTTTGGTCATCTTTTTTCTTTTTGGCTTCGGTCCATCATCACAGCATTGGTTGAGCCCCATCATATTACATGAAACAAATACAAGTATTAGTATTCTCATATATAAGCCCAAACAAAAGTAATGGTCTAACATGTAACAATTATTTATTACAATGAATGACTATAAGTACACTATATATTTTTTTTACATACGTACATGAAATGCTTTCAACCTATTTATATGTACAATATCTCTATATCTCCTATTGCTTAACTTCGTAATTACATAATTTACATTAGATATTCTTTCCACTATTCTGAACGGCCCTTTATATAACCTACATAATTTCAAACTCCTATTGTCCACCCGTCTTGGTGTATAAACCAATACTAATTGTCCCGGTGAAAAGTCCTTTACTTTAGCCCTTTTGTCAAAATATCTCTTTTGCCTAACCTGTGCCCTTCTAATATTTTGTATTGCCTTCCGGACTAACGTACTTTGTAAATTATGTCTCTCGGCAAAGTTTACTTCTCGGTTTTGACTATCCCTATTTACCCCCATGTCGCTTTGGAATATCGGTTCCCTAGCGTACATCATCATATATGGTGAAACTTTAGTGGTTGATTGTTTGCTAGTGTTATATGCATGACATACTAGTGGCACAAATCTACACCAGTCTCGTTGGTCCCTGGCAACATACATCGATAACATTTGGACCAGCGTTTTATTGAACCGCTCTACTAACCCGTTCGTTTCTGGTCTAAACGCCGTACTAAATCGCGACTTTGCCCCAAATCGAATCACAGTCTCTTTTACTAGGTGTGACGTGAATACTGCCCCCCTATCAGAAATTACTTCCTTAACACCTCCGTATCTACAAAACACCTCCTCAATCAGAAATTCACTCACTTTCTCTGCCGTAACTCTTTGCACCGCTTTACATATCGCATACTTCGACACATATTCAACACATACTATAATATATTTATTTCCGTTTAAAGATTTTCTAAAAGGCCCTAATATATCGATGCCTACTTTTTGCATCATATGGGTCACAGTTATTGGTTGTAGTTCCGCTACTTGTTTGACCTTTTTTCTTTCTTGACACAACCTACACGTTTTTACATACTTCTCGATCTCCTTCTCAGCATTCTCGCAATAATAACTATCTCTGAATTTACATAACGTTTTTGCCAAACCCAAGTGTCCCCCTGACCATGGGTCATCATGCAGTTCCTGTAAGACCTCACATAACAAACCCTTTGGTATAACTACAAGATCTTTCATCACATGTCCACGCTTTACTCTCTTACACAAAACCCCTTCTTTCAAAATATACCCCTTATATATTCCGGTATTGCTCATCCTTACTCGGGATAACCAATGCCTACATGACTCATCCATCCCTTGCTTTTCTTGGACCTTTACTACCTCTAATTTATATACTTCCAAACCATCTTCTTGTTCTTTCTGAGCGTTCTCGACTCCACTCTCCACATTCAACGGGTTTCTACTTAAAAAATCGGCAACTACATTCTCTCTGCCTGCACAATGCACGATATCGAAATCATATGCTTGTATGCTCAGTGACCATCTCGCCAACCTTCCATTCATATCTTTCTTATCTCTAAGCCAACATAACGCCTTATGATCGGTTACGACTTGGAACTTCAATCCCCATAGAAAATGCTTAAAATAATTTAACGCCCACACTAGACCTAAACATTCTTTCTCAGTAGTGGAATATTTCTTTTCCGCCTCACTCAACTTCCTCGACGCATACGATATCGGATGCATCTCTATTTTTCCTTGCATTAAACAACATCCCAGAGCTTCTCCACTAGCATCTATATACAACCTGGTTAACACATCCCTATCACTAGAATAATGACTTAAAATAGGCGGGTTACACATCCGATCTACGATAATTGAAAACGCGTTTTGATGTTCCGAGGACCAACAAAACTTCGACCCCTTCTTTAGTAATTTTGTTAAGGGTAGAGCAATTTTGGCAAAATTATTAATGAACTTACGGTAATAGGAGAATACTCCCAGTACCGATTTTACCTGTTTTACATTAGTCGGTGCAGGCATTTCTTTTATCGCCTTTAATTTCCTGCTATCTGGTCGAATACCATCCCCCGAAATCTCATGCCCTAACACACTTATCTTTCCATACCCAAAACTACATTTATTTGGTTTAAGCGTAAGGTTCGCTTCCTTAAGGCGCATTAACACCTTTTCTAATGCTTCCTTAAATTCTGTGAAAGTTTTCCCCCATATTAATATATTATCAACATAACAGATGGCATTCTTGTATTTGATATCCCCTAACACCTTATCCATTGTACGCTGAAATACTGCCTGACTTGTTTTTAAGCCAAAAGGTAACACGTTAAACTCATACAATCCCGACGGTGTGATAAATGCCGTTTTGTGCCTATCACTTTCCGAAATCATAAGTTGCCAATAGCCAGAATTTAAATCTAAATCAGCGAAATAGTGGGCACCTGACAGATATATTAAAATGTCCTCTATAATAGGCAAAGGATAGCTATCTGTCACCACCTTTTTATTCAACTTACGATAGTCCACACAGAATCTCCATGTATTATCATTCTTCCGCACTAACACTACCGGGGAAGCATAAGAGCTTTTAGATTCGCGAATGACACCGTTGTCTAACATTTCTCTCACTTGCATATTGATTATTTCCAGTTGCTTAGGTGAAACACGATATGGCGGGTGGTGTACTGCTGTCTGGTCTACCGTTTTTATCTCTACTTCTGTTAGTTTACACCTACCTAATTCTGCGGGCCTAAATGCGAAACATTTCCTATACTTACTAAACAGATTTCGTAACATATTCTTTTGCTTTTTACATAATTCCGGATTAATGTTAATTTCATCTATTTCGCATTCATTGTTAGAATTTACACGCGGATATAAATTATCCTCATTTTTCTCTACATAATTCACATAATACATGTAATCTGATTTTAATAAATTATATGATTTATTTACATCAGTGACATTATTATTTACAACGTTTCTATGGTAGCCGTCCATACTGGAACGATCATCATTGTTTCGTAGCAATGAGGTATTAATGAAATCTACATAGCAACGCTGTTTAAGACATATGAAATTCTTTGAAAAGACTATTACAGCATCATATTTTTTCAGAAAATCTCGACCTAATATAAGTTTAGTTTTAATATTCTCTATTATTAACATTTCATTTACAAAAATACTGTTATCTATCATTAAATTTACACACGTCTTTCCTATCACATTTAGTAACGAACCTCCTAGCGATTTTACAAAATGCCTATTGGGTGCATCATCTTTGAATGTTATTTTTAGATGTTCCGCGAGATCATTTGACATGCAGGATATATCTGCTCCCGTATCGATTAACGCCGAACACGAATGACCCTTAATTATGACCTGTATAAATGGACTGGACAAACCTTTGCTTTCTGCCGGGAGATCTTCATCTATTTGGGACGCAGCTCTCATCTCCCACGTTTCATTTCTTTGGCGGCGTCCCTGTACGTTTGGGTGTTTCGGTGACATCGGGCTGCGTCTGAAATCATTACGGGTGTTTGAGGCCGTTCTTTCATAATGTCTCGGCCTTAAATTATACCGGGGCGTGTGAAAAACTTCCGATGGCTGTGTATGTTCTGCCTGTGAGCGTATGGGCGTATTGGGCAGGATGTCTGGTTCCCCCCTGAATTTCACCTTTTGTTGTACCCCCATTGGCGGTTGTAACGGAAGGTTACTCGCTCTCAATTGACCCCCAAAGACCTCGTTGTATTGAATGATTGTGTTTCGTAATTCTTCTCGTGACGAATACACTCTCATCCCCAGTTTTTCTTTTAGCGAGGGTAACATCGTTTTGATGAATTGTTTTACAAAAATTACGTCTGAAATTTCAGCTTTGGTTGCGGTGTCGCTGAGCCTGTAAAAATAGGTTAATAGTTCCTCATCACGGCCTTGCTTAGATACATAAAATTGTTCCATATAATTTATTGAAACGGGGAATTCGTTTTCAATTTTACTACATAATTCATCGAAATTGGCCGTGTCGGTATATATCATTTTATAAAATGCTAATGCCGGACCGTCGAGATATAGTCCCAGCAGTAACGGTAGGCTTTCCATATCCCATTTGTTTATCGCCGCGACCGTTCTGAAATCTTTAATAAACTCAGCGAACGCCAAGTTTTGCGTTCCGTTGAAGCGCTTGATGGCCTCCATCACAACTCTTACCCTCTGACACCAATACTTAGCCCTCCTGGTTTTTCTAGCGTGGTGATTGCGCGTAGCGCCTGAACGTGGTGACTTCCGTAGCCACTTCACACAGCGACTTCCCGCAGCGACTTCCCGCAGCGACTTCACACAGCAACTGCACACAGCAACTGCACACCGCGACTGCACGGCGCCTCCGCCAACTTGTAACGGCACCCGACGACTATTCAGCCGGACGTGTTACTTTGGGGACGATATCCCTTTTTTATTCAGGGAATCTTTCTTTACACTCGCTTGGCAGCTTGAGGTACTAATGAGGAGCAGGATTTTCCAGGATTCTCTAATAAATAGACTTTCGTAATGTATCTTCTTTTATTTTCGTGGGACCTCTGTCCCTTGTCACATTACAAACTAGACTTACAATTCTATTGTCTAACTTTTTCTAAACAATTCCGTTCTACATTCGAAAACAGACAAAGCTGCCAGTACGTAACACCATAAAGGTGTTACAATACTAAGGTATATACCAGGTATACCAGGGTATTGAGTGTTTGCGCAGTGAATCAATGGGCCGAAATGTGTATGTGACAATAATTGTGAAGTTTAGACTGTGATAAGATCATCAGGATCGGATAAGGGTCATCAAGCTTAGTTAAAAGACCGCATATGAATCCGAAAGTAGTCGGAACCTGCATCGATTTGACGTAAGTTAAGCCATTTTATATAAATAATAATAGTAATAAATAAATATTCAGGGGACAAATTACACTTACTGGTCTAAACCCAAAATAAGCAAATTATTTGCTTGTGTATGGGTTTTAGTCAATGATACTAATACATAGAAATACATATTATATAAATACTAGAACATATTTTATAAAAACCCAGACCCGAAAATACAAATATTTATGCTCATCACACAAATGCTTGTCCTCGTTGGGAATCGAACCCGAGCCCCGTCGATTGTGTAGTCAGGGTCGCTAACCACTCGACCAACGGGGCGGTCGAATACATAATATAATAGTTAATAGTGTCTAACGGAAGTTTTGAAAATATAAATCTAACGATTATTAAATAGTTCAATTATAATGTGTTTATTTTTGTATTTATACTTACGTTGATAAATATGAATGTAAAGAAAGGAGTTTCTATATGGAAAAGTGGTATATGTTATGTACACTAACAATAAGGGGAATTAGAGTGAAATTTCAGTAACGGAATACGTTGATCCTTTAATCAAATTCAGTTGCATGGTTGAGGAGACGCCTAAGTCTAGATATGGTTCGGAATAAATTACAACATCTAGATTATTTTGAATGAATATTGATTACGTAATATGAATCGAAATGAGGAATAAACATGAAATAATCACTTATCTATGTCATTTTAGAGGTCTGCCGTTGTTCGTGCATCACGCAAAAGTACTCAAAAATTTTCGATCGTTATTTTTTTACTTTTATAAGTACACATTATTTTATATTAAAAGACAATATAGACTCAATATGTGTCTCCTCAGTTATGTTTAAATAACTCAAAAGATTGCTTCTTCAAACAAGACGATTTGTCACAGTGGTTTATCATTAATCATTAACTTTTTAAAGATTTATTTAATTGTAATAACTTCATTAGTTCTTACAATTTGATTTCTTATTGTCTGTATCTATTTCTTAGACATTCACGCAATAGTAAAATATTTCATTTGAATCCTCTTTAAGCTTGGCTGTCTAAGTGGGTCTCAATGGTGACCACCACATGTTTTGTGAGCCGACAAACCAGTGAATAATAGTGAGTTTTAGCGTTCACCTAAATTCTGATTGCTCTGCGTACCTGATAAGAGTACTTGTGTTATTATATTTAACTTTATATCTGATACCTTTAATGCAATGCCACATGCAATTTTCAGCATAAGAGCGAATTTTTTTTGTAAAAATTGCTTTTTTGCTAGAAGTAACAACTATAAAAATAAACTTAAAAAGTAAAACCTTTTCTTTTAAGTACACAATTTCATTAAAATTGTAAAATTGTTTCTGGGATACTCAAAAAAAATTATATTCAATAATAGTAACTCTATTATTTTTCACACTTCAAAATATATTGTTGCAATAATTCTTAGAACTAAATAGGAGTGTGTTATTTCTAAGCCTTTTAGTAAAAGTCTGGTCCCTCAAATAGGTATAGCAATATTTATAGTACAGATCACAAGTGTCCTAACTTGGACTGGTTATCGAAATATGCTTACTAATGTGTAATTAACATAATCGTAGCTTACAAAATAATATATAGTGTTTCATGGTAAAACCAAAATAAGTGTATCTTGAAATAAAGTACAATTTAAAACATAGTTAAACATAAATATATAAGAATTTCTCATTAAAACATACTAATACATAGAAGTGGTACTAGTGGTCGAAATTCGATCATACTTAACAATAACATCTCTGAGGTTTGACAACAGATTTCAGCTGTAATGAAAACAGTATACATATGTGTATATTATCATGTATGTCACATGAATGTAGTGTGTGCGATGTTTAATTTTATTAAATTAATTTATTTTTAATGCACATTATTTAAAAATATTAGGATTCTGCAATCCTCCGCAATGTAAACTATGACTGTACTAAATTTCATACTCCACCGTTAGCACAACTGTCTTAAAAAGGGATACAAAGTTTTTCCTTCACCTATTAGTACATAGAATAACTAAGCATATACACTATTATTAATATATAGAATAAGTAAGCACATGCACTATTATTAATATATAGAATAAGTAAGCACATGCACTATTATTAATATATAGAATAAGTAAGCACATGCATTATTATTAATATATAGAATAACTAAGCACATGCACGAATAACAGATAGGTGATAGATAGTAGCTAAGTTAGTAGCAAAGTTAGCTTTAGAGGAATTATGTCTGATAATTACAAGGGACTCTTACGGTTATAATATCCCAACCTATTGTTATCGGGGACTCCTTTGTTGTATTAATATATTATATAGATTATAATAATATCTCTGTACAGATTATACAAATTAATCTAACCCCAAAGTAAGAAAATTATTTGTTAGTGTTATGGGTGTTAGTCAACGGTACTAATACATAGAAATACACATATAAATACTGATACTTACATAAACACCCAAACCCAGAAATACAAACATCTATGCTCATCACACAAATGTTTGTCCCTGTCGGGAATCTAGCGCGAGCCCCATCGCTTCGTAGTTATGGTCGTTAACCACTCGACTGACGGGGCGGCCAAATTTATATATTAAATAGTAAGCAATAAAACATTTTTTTAACGAGTATTTCTTCCAATACAAATAGTGTTTATTCTGTGCCAATGATTCGCGATGAATTGCAGTGCGCATATGCCGGAACGCGCGAGGAAAGCGTAGCGACGCACGTAACTCCACTTATTGGGTTACTTCCTCCTTCCTGTATTTCCTTTCAATCTCCACTTTACACGTTTTTATTAGGAAGTATTATCAATCGATTATTCTCATGTTAATCGATGATTCCCATGTTGTTCCGACATATTGGTATGGATGGTAAATTAATTGGATGGGTATAAATACTATTATTTCCTTTTAATTTTTGCTAAATTCCATCGTATTCATGAATTACATCTCCATACTTTATTTAATACTATAAATGCTCTGTCTGTTTGTCTCTTCTTTACGCCTTAAACCACTGAACCTATTTGTAATCTAGAAAAATCCCGGAAATTCCAAGGGAATGGGAACTATGCGGGTAAAACGCCGGGACTGTCTAAATTGTAAACCACGGTAGTAAGAAGTAACTTAGGCTACATTTATTTTAGAATTTAAAAATGATTAAAATAATAACGTAAATAGATCTGAATTAAAGTTAATAAGTTAAACTTTGTCAGCCCAGTAAGTCGTCGTTATGTTAGTTATCTATATAGACATATATTAAAATCGTAGGAAAGTCAAAACTGTACATTGAATATTTTTTTAAAAGAATACTTGGGGCGTGATCTACAATCGATATAAAAGCCAAAAATATAGTTTTTAGGATTTTTGTCTGTTTGTCTGTTTATCTGTTCGTCTGTTTGTCTGTATGTATGTCCGGGGTAAACTCAAAAAGTAACGCATGGATTTACTTCAAATTTTGCAAGAATATTACTTACACGTCGGGTCAACATAAAGGCTACATGTTATCACGCTATCACCTACGGGGGAGGAGCAGTGCGGAGTAAACGAAGTCCGCGCGGACGAAGTCGCTGGCAACAGCTAGTTAAATAATATAATTATTCCTAAATAGGAAGAAAGTTTTCGTTCTTCAATAGATAAGATACAAAATTTTTATCAATTGAATATTTTTTACTTGCATGCAATGCAGATGACTCTTAATGGAAAGGCATAAATTTACCGGCTACCATACCCTTCAAACTGGAACACGATAATGACAAGCATTGACGCTATTGCGGTAGGAAGATAAAGCGATGGTACTTTACAACATATATTACAATACATAGTATAAATGCTCTGAGGACACACGTACCGTGACGTACGAAACCGGTGAGATAATAATAACGTTACTTTATTGTAAGACAGTACAAATGTATTTATATAGAACTAGCTGATCCACGCGGCTTTGCTTGCGAGAAGAATAACAGATTATTAATATAAAAAAATCATACTAACTCTTATTCCCTATCCTTTTCAGCCCTCAGGGGTTAAATTTTGAAAAAAAGTAGCTCATGCTTGACCCCGGGTTCTTATCTATCTCCTTGTAAAATTTCATTCAAAATGATGTAGCCGTGAAAGCGTAGTAAACAAACAAACGAAATTTCACATTTATATGATTAGTATGGATTATAACATCAAAATAGAATTTTTATCGTATGCCGATAAATATTTGTATAATATAAAAGAAAAGGACACCCAAGTACTAGCGATCGCCCTGTGGTCGAAATTCCACCATAGACTAAACAATAATATCTTTTAATTTTGACTACAGCTTTTTAGCCGTAAAGAAAATAATATTTGTGTATATTATCATGTATGTCACATGAATGTAGTGTGTGTAATGTTTATTTTAATTTATTTAATTTATTTCTAATGCGTATCATTTAAAAATAATAGATTTCTGCAGTCCTCCGCAATGTAAACTTTAACTGCGCCAAATTTCATATTCTACTGTTCGCGTGATTGTCTTAATAAGGGGAACAAAGTTTTTGCTTCACGTATTAATATATAAGATACTTTATTAACAGCGGGTAGAGTCGCATACGCAAGTCACTTGTTATCAATATAATCTTTCAAACAAACTTTCATCGCGTAAGGAATTAATTTTGAATAATACGTTCTATGACTGTTAATCGTCGCCACTTGGTAAACCTGCATTTTAACTTTTATCATTGACTAGCTTACATATACTAGTTTCATTATATATTATATAGTGAAACTAATACAAGTGTTTTGTAATTAAAATTTAAAAAAAGTTTGAATAATACCTTTTTAACAAAAAAATAAAGTGACGAAAATTTATGCGTAGTCATAGATTAAAATCAATGAGTAAATAATCAACTATCCCTTGTTTACGTACCCTTATGGTTGCAATTACAAAAAATAATAGAGACAACCCTCGGATTCACCCATTCCGTTAAAAAAATAATTATCAAAATCGGACTATCTACTATGTAAAAAGTTATGCGTAGTGTAGGTAACATAAAAAAATATACGCGTCGAATGAAGAGAAAAAGTAGTCTATGTCTTCAGGTCTTTAAATATAAAGGTTCGTTGTTTTAGCCGTGAAAGCTTAACAGACAGACAGACTTCACATTATATTAATACGGATTTAAAGGTCTGAATTGAACAGCTGTCAAGTGCAGGCAACTTATTTCACATTATAGATTATACGCTATATAGACTCTATGTCATTAAAGTATTAAGAGGGCGAGAATTTTTATGCTTCACTCTTCATAGAGTGAAGTGCTATTCGACTCTTCTGAAGATGCTTCGGTTGCGAAGTGAAACGTGCGTAGAGTACATAACTTGTGTGTTACTGCTTTTGCTTTTGACGTGGAAGAAAGTGTCGTGGAAGTGGATGGACTATTGTGCCGCTGTGATCTTCTATGATTTCAGACTTTGGATAAGTTTGCCCTATTCCTTACACTACCTTTCATTTCTGTTGCATCACAGCAGTTCCATATAACATTTCGCGGAAAATTTGCAAATTAAATACCATATTTTCTCCTTTAAATTATGGATTTCCGCAAAGTAACGCCTGAATCTATTAAATATTAAGAGGGCACCGAGCCTTTTAGAGTGAACCGATATTTTGGCCTTCTACAGGACAGGGGAAACATGATGATTCTGACTAGCATCTGAGTGGGAATTTTGATATTTCTATTGAAGATTGGTTAAAATTTGTACACATTTTAAAAATATAAAGTGTATAAGTTATAGAAAACATGTTTTGCTATTATTTAAAAACTGATGAGCTTCCGTTAACTATTTACGCCATACAAAGGGTTTTCCTTTTTGTTCAGAGGTAACTTTGAACTTTTTTTCTACCGAGGAAACTAAAAGTTAATTTCCAAATTTTATAATGTTTCCAAGTTGTATAATTTATGTTGTGAATCCTTTAGTATCTTACTTATGAAATGCATAGCTAAATCTTTAATAATAACGATATAGCAAGGGATCTACCGAACGCATTTATTTCAGAATTAGCTCGGCGCAGCCTTAACAATATTATAAAGTAATTAAAGAAAACTTAGCATTTAATTAATTTAGCCGTACCAGAAATTTAGAAATCGGTATCGCATTAGCAACAACCCTCTATGTTGCAAATGTCCATGGACAGTGACCGGATGTACAGCGTTGTCATCCTTGTGGCGGGGTCTTAATGCCATGTGCATAAGTTTACCGGCTACCTTACCCTCTAAACCGGAACACGACAGTGATAAGCACTGAAGCTATTGTGGCAGGAATGGGTAAGGCGGTGGTACTAGACCTGGGCAAGACAATGCAGAGCTCTTACCACCTAGTAGCTACGATGGTAGTGACTCGTATAGCCAATCGTGCACCTCTAACGTACTGCTTGGCAGAACTGCAGATGGTCTATTCTTCAAAGGAGACCCGGACCAACACGGGGGAAACGGGTCATAATAAATACTTTGAACAATTTAACACTGTCTCCATAAAGAGGGAAACTTAGTTAATATTCCCTAGACTGCAGGACGACGTATATATATTTTCATTATACGAAAAACGTTTTTATTGTTGTCTTATTATTTTTGTAATAAAACAAAATCCTTCGCTTATACGAGCCGTAAAAATATTCTTAAAAATATCTCTTATAACCTTGTAAAGATGGGTTTCGCAAAATTTAAGCACATAAAATCAAATTTTATTAAAGTGTTAAATGTGATTTACATTAATTTCTTAAAACTACTGAAAATATTCGTCAGCACTGGTTTTTTAATCTTTATTTTAGAAGTATATCATTTTTGAAATAAGGATAATAAATGTGTCTCTTGCTTTAAAGTCAACGATGATTGGCAGAAACCTTGGATCCAATCGATCATATCGCCAGATGATGAGGATATTTTATAGAACTAAGTATAATATAGGCTTTTACAATAAAATTATTTGAAAATTCACTGATTGCCGAAGTAATATAAAAGCTCATCTTAAATTGGTTGACAAAAATCTATTTTGACTGGTTTTAATGGTAATATTTGAAAATAATTATATTTCCTCATTTCTCTGAAGTTTCCACATCCTACTGAATTACTCTAGAATCGTTTGTCAGCGGTTGAGTTTATTTTGAAGGCATACAATAAATTCAATTTATACGTCGTCGTCCCTGTCCTAGAGCGAACTGCTGTTTTTTTCTGATGTGATATAGAGATGTTTTACCACTAGTAAAATTACTACATTATTATTTCGACACTTGACTGATTGATATTTTTACTGTATTTTTATTGTCATTTTTATTACAGTTCACAATACATTAAGTTATATACTTTATCATATACAATTTACCAGGCGCGTGCGCTCCTTGTAGGCAGAAAAGCAGTGCTTTACTTGCCATTCACAGATATTTTAATAAAACGTTCGTACGTTTTAGATGATTTTAATTAATAATAAGTAAATGAATAAAATGTGTCATAATCATGTGCACGTCGCTGAAATCTATAAAAGAAAAAGTTTTTGTGGCCGAGTACTCCGCCGCATACTCAGTATCATAATCCTGTGCACGCCGCTGCAATTTACTTTGTACAAATCTAGTATTTTTGCTTTCGCAAGGTGTGCTTGGCGGCGTCCAAATATTTTTACCACTCAATCCAGCTATGATATTGCGGAGAAAGCCATTCAAGTCAGTCTGGATTGTGATGTATGATACTCAATTTTCTCCGCCTATCCTGTGAGGGATTTAGCGTGGATATATGATGATGTTGCCGTGGTGATAGATGGTTCCAACCAGAGAAATGTGTCAGGAGATGCCTGGAAGGACGCAAAGGCCACAGACAATAGGTTTTCATTGTCATCAATTCAGTTCGGGAATCTAAAAATAAAGATCTTTATACGAAATAACAATACCTCAGACGAAAATTTTGCATACACGTGTTGATACATTGTCAATACAAAAAGATTTAATTTTGTAATATAGTTCAAAAAATCGTCTCGCTGGGGTAAGAGCTTTGTTGGAATAATGTTTTGTTCGCCTTAAAAATTTTATTCATGTCTAGGTCATGTAAACTTTTCCTTACTTATTTGTGATCTAGCGACGGCGAACGTTGCATAAACGTCTGTGGTCGAAAGTTCACATCCGTAGTCAGATGATTCAATATGAATAAATTTTTGGCAAGTTTTAAACATACTGATATAGTGCCGCGGACCTTAAAGCGAACGATACTTACGGAAAATTCGGCAAATTAACATGACCGTTTATTGTACCGCTAAGTATTATCTTTCAAGTGTCACTGCAGCATCACAATTTTAGTTACGATGGTAGAGTTCTACAACTTCTCGCCTGGACTGGTGTCACCGCCTTACCTATTTCTGCCGCAACAGTGTCAATGCTTATTATTGTCGTGTTTTGGTTTGGAGACGATAAACTTATGTATGAGACATTACCATCTCACAACATGGATAGCATCACACCATTTACATCTTTGACTTTAGACGATGGTTGTCTGCTTACATAAGGGGAGTCATTTGCTTGTTGGCTATCTTATATACTAGCTGTGCCCGCGACTTCGTCAGCGTGGGAAAAAGCCTAAAAAAGTAGCCTAAGTTACTCCTTATTAAATCAGTTACCTATCAATGAAAGTCCCGTCAAAATCGGTTCAGTTGTTCCAGAGATTAGCCGGAACAAACAGATAGACAAACAGACGGACAGAAAGACAAAAATTGTAAAAAATGTTATTTTGGTATATATACCGTGTATACGTCCATATGCATTTAGTTAAAACCGGTTATTTTAATATTACAAACAGACGCTTCAATTTTATTTAGTTATATAGATGTATAGTTAAAAAGGTCCTAGTCGGGCGGACAACGAGCTCTTTTTTCCAAGTGTGAGATCTAAATGCGACCTAAAAAATTTACATATATAATGGTAGCGGCTAATTTGTGGCTATTTCGATTTAGATATTGAGAACTAATGTGTCCACCTTAATTGTATTGTTACAATATAATTATTGTTACTGGATAATTATTGTTACAGTACAATTTTATTACTGATACACAGGTACAGAGATACAAAACCTCTTCCTGTCCATTCGAGGATTAAGGCTTGATAATATGACGATATTTACTTCTTATTAACACCATTATTCGAGATGATTGTAACACGCGGCTACAATCAGTTAAATTTAATACACTTTTGTAGTGTGCCCTTTTTAACATAACATTTGTCAATAAAATAAATAAATTTGAACATAATACAAACGCAAACTTTCTATCAATGACTTATTTTCGAAAGTGCTGCAAAACAAAAATTCGTGATTTTTTTTTCTTTTCGTAATGTCTGAATTACTAAAATCATATGATATATTATAACCAATTGATTTGAAACAACGTACCAAGAAATTTCTCGGACACTATTACTATTTCATAACATTAATAATTATTAAACAATTTAGTAAAAATAAACAATATATGTATTAATTCTTGTCTCGAAACGAATGCTTAAATGCTGCATTTTGAAACTCATCGGTTCATCATTTTTGTCCGACAAAATATTTTTCGAAATACTTTAAAATTATTTAAATTAAATTAAAACTAATTGTGTATTTATTAAAGAAGAAACCCTTATAAATTCGGTAAATTTTAATCACGTTCTTTGGTAAACGCAGGGCTTTCGAACAAAGTCGTAAATAGAAAATTGGTTAAACTCGCCAAAAACAACGCCATATATAGTTTCAATTGTGTATTCATCACTTAAAAATTAGTGTGATGTACTGCAGAGTGCAGACTACATTTACATTTTTTCATTGTAATAGCGATTGCCTGTGATCGAAATTCAACCATAGACTTAACCTAAGATTTTAGGTTGGACAACTAATTTTAACCGTAAAGAAAAAAGCACAGTATAAACGTGTGTATAATATGAATGCCACATGAATGTAGTGTGTGTAATGTTTATTTTCATAATTTGATGTGATGCTAATGCTTTTTGTTAAAAATATTAGATTTCTGCAGTCCTCTGCAATATGAACTTTGACGGTACCAAATTTCATACTATAACGTACGTGCAATTTCTTTAAAAGGGGCAAATTTTAATCACGTTCTTTGGTAAACGCAGGGCTTTCGAACAAAGTCGTAGATAGAAAATTGGTGGAACTCGCCAAAAACAACGCCATATATAAAGTTTCAATTCTGTATTCATCACTTAAAAATTACTGTGATGTACTGCAGAGTGCAGACTACATTTACGTATTTTTCATTATAATAGCGATTGCCTGTGGTCGAAATTCGACCATAGACTTAACCTAAGATTTTAGGTTGGACAAATAATTTTAACCGTAAAGGAAAGGGCATAGTATAAATGTGTATTATTAAACAATTTAGTAAAAATAACTACTGCTGACTACATTTACGTATTTTTCATTGTAATAGCGATTGCCTGTGGTCGAAATTCGACCATAGACTTAACCTAATTGACAACTAATTTTAACCGTAAAGAAAAAAGCATAGTATAAACGTGTGTATAATATGAATGCCACGTGAATGTAGTGTGTGTAATGCTTATTTCATAATTTGATGTGATCCTAATGCTATTTATTAAAAATATTAGATTTCTGCAGTCCTCTGTAATATAAACTTAACGGGACCAAATTTCATACTCCAACGTACGTGTAATTGTCTTCAAAAGGGGTATAAATATTTGATGTAGTATAAATTTTAAGTAAAATCCATTTTACTCAAAGCTACAAATATAGACTTGAAATGTCACCTTAAAAGTTAGGGTTTCAAGAAATAGTTTTAGTTTATAAACAGAAATAATAAGAAATAGAGTGATTCAAGATAAAGATTTCCCCGTGACTCTATTGAAGAATAGACAAGCTGCCGTTCTACCGGACAGGTCGTAAAAGGCGACCGATAGGTAATACGTGTGGCTACCCTCGTGACTACTAGACGGTAGAGTCCTGCAACGTCTCGCCCGGGTATTTGTAACCACCGTCTTACCTTTCCTGCTTCAATAGCGTCAACAATGCTTATATCATTGTTATGTTCCATTGTGAAGGAGAAGGTAGCCGGTAGACTTATGCTGTGGCATGGCGATACCCATTATCATCTTTGAAGACTATATGCGATGGTTTGATGTAGTAATTTTTATGATATAAAATGAACACGAGTGTATTAGACGATATAAATGAAATAATAATAAAATATTATATATTAATAACACGTAACGTCTCGTTGATCGAGTGGTTAGCGACCAGGACTACGCAATCGACGGGGCTCGAGTTCGATTCCGGACAAAAACATACATTTGTGCGATGAGCATAGAAATGTTTGTATTTCTGGATTTGGGTATATAGTATAACGATACTAATATACATAGTTACATATACTAACAATAAAATCTCTTTTACGTTTGACACCTGACTTCAGCTATAAAGAAATTAGTAAGTATACATGTGTGTATATTATCATGTACGTCACATGAATTTAGTGTGTGTAATGTTTATTTTTATCAATTTAATGTACTAGTAATGTATTTTATTTAAAAACTAGCTGACCCGGCAAACTTTGTTCCGCCTTAATGGCAATAAATAAGCAGATTTATTTTTTAATTGGAAAAAAAAGTATCCTATGTCCTTCTCCTGGCTCTAAACTACCTCCCTGCCAATTTTCAGCTAAATCGGTTCAGTCTTTCTTGAGTTATAAGTGGAGTAACTAACACGACTTTCTTTTATATATATATAATATAAGATATATAGATATTAGGTTACTACAGTCCTCCGTAATATCACCACCACCTGCAATTCCTCCGCCACCGTTCGCGCAATTGTCTTAAAAAGGGGTATAAACTTTACATTTCACGATTAATATATAGATAAATACTGGAACATATTTAATATACACCCAAATCTAGAAATACAAGCATTTATATGCTCATCACACAAATATCTGTCTTTGTCGGGAATCAAACCCTAGTCAACGGACTAACACTCAAGTTATTTGTTTGTGATAAGCAAATATCACTTGCTTGCTTACTTGCTTGCTTACTTTATGGTCAGATCGATTCGTGTAATTTGTCCAACCTGTTTTAATTTTATTAACGTTTTTAGTACTGCCAAATGCATCGAAAAAACTAAACATAAATCTTTTTCCCATGCTGTTTTTGAAGCTAACTCAAGTAGCTAAATAAAGGAAATTGAATGGAAATTTCCATAAGATTTAAATACAGAAGATTGTCAATATTGTGGGACCTGGGTCCCGTCTCTCTTCAGATCACGCGGCGAAACGCCGCGCGTGTAAAGCCTCGTGACTTCTATCCTCCCTCGGCCCGCGCATGCCTCACGTGTCGGGGCAGCCATTGCTATATAGCAAATTATGTAGACCATGATTTATATATAAATTCATACAGCCACCACGTTTTTAAAAGCATAAGAATTGATTTTTTACAGTCTATATTTATTCTCGGCGTTTCAGTCGATGAACTTATCCGAATATATTCTTTTTTTATATCATAAAATAGCAAACAAGCAGATGGTTCTCTTAATGAAAAGAGTCAACCATTGCCTATAGACACCATAGATGTTAATGGTGCATTACTATCTTGTGGCGAGGTCTAATTAAGTTTCAAAAGTTTACCGGCTACCTTACCCTCCAAACCGGAATAAGACAGCGACAAGCACTGACACAATTGCGGCAGGAATAGGTAAGGTGGTGTTACCAGACCCGAGCGAGACAATGCAGACTCTACCACCTAGTAGTCAAGATGTAAGGCATATTTTAAAGGAAATATTTATTATCTGTAACACACATTTATATAAATCGCATTATAATTCATTTTTTATTTTTTAACAATAATTGAAAATCTATTAATTACAACTGGTTTTTACTCGCGACTTTGTTTGCGTGATACAAAATCATTGCTTTCTCTTGCTTTGTCGGATAAAAAAGTCACCTGTGACACTTCTGAATAAATAGCTTTGTCGTGGTGAAAGAACGTTATGGATCAATCTAGAAGGTTTTGAGTTTATTCATTACAAACATACAAAAACATGATGTTTTCTCTCTTTATAAGTGTAGAAGACTCTTTAGAACAAAGTTTGAAGGAAACTGTAAAACTTTACATTAGAGACTGTACATTATGTACATATATATTTCTGACTCTATAGCGTCTATAGGCATTTGTCTCTGTTGTGTTTCTGTTTGGAGGGTAAGTTATCCGTAAACCACATGGATACGCGCCAATAACATAGATCAATCAGAAAGACCATTTGCTTTTTTGTTGTCTTTTAATATAAAAGAAAGACATTTATTATGCTTTGCTAGTACACCGGGACCTTCTTCTACAGTCTACAGTGTCTGTTTTTTATACAACATAAGAACACAAACTAGCAAAGCGCACTCCAGACATCTGGAGTGGCTATAGAATGTAAAAAATCTTTGAGATATAGGATGCTTTGCTTCCCCGAGACAAGGTTTTATTAACATAAGCTATGCTAACGTGGCTATTAATTGCAATCAACAAACGCCAATGGTAGGAAAGCTTAAGGAAGGGGATTTTGAAATTTACTAGTGCGCAGCAGATTAACGTAGGGGGGACACCTCGTGTACTATTGAGGCTCTCCACCAGAATAGGGTATTTATATAGAGTCAGGTAAAATAATTGTAAACAAATCCAATAAATTCGGCTTGTATTAATTTTTGGAATATATTATTTTTGTTATTCTTATATAATTTCATTTAAAATTTTAAAAAAATTAGACGCGGTCGCGAAACAACGTTTTCTTTGCAATTTTATGACCCTTCCGCTACACTCAAATCATTAGATTTTCTAAATTTCATCGTAAATGGTGTCTATGATTAATCTTCTAGCCTCGAAATGAAAAAAGAAATGTAGTGTTAACACTAAATTGACATAAACAATAAAGGAAAAAAACTATCAGATGAAAAATATATGTTCGATTTTCTTTGGTTCAGTTAATTACCAACAGGCTGTTTGTAATTTTGGTTTTTATTTTAGGTATTTACAGTATTTATATATGGATTTCTATGTATTATTTTCGTAGACCCATTACGCAAGGAAATGATTTGCTTACTTTGGGGTTAGATCGATTCGTGTATTAATTGTCTAGTGATATTAAAAAATATATCTTGTCAATAGTTTCTATTTACATTAATTCCGTTGGACGTGTGTAAATGACAAGATATTAAAAAACTGCTAAGTAACGGTGACAAGATATTTAAAGCAAATGCTTGGTAATGTACTAATGTATTAAAATGAAACTATGTAAAAAAGGTTCTTTTAGATTATTTGAAAAAAAATTGATTGAAATGATATACTACTCATACTAATCTCTAATAATGATTACAGCTCATTGATAAAAAATTGTACACAATATTTATTTGAAAAAAGTACAGATAAAAAGACAAGCTTACTGAACTTCTTTCGCTGGGTGTTCTTAGCGTGTGGGTGTTCTGATCCGGTAGCAGCCATAAAATAGTCGAGTATTCTTCAAAGTGTCTTTGTTTTTATTGATATTTATTTCTCGTTTCTAAATATATCCTAGATAGTAAACTAAAAGGTGAATCTGATAAAAGAGACCAGCGGGGTTACAATGCCACATCACAAGTTTTACCGGTTACATTACTTTGCAAAACAGAAAATGACAATGACTAAGGTTATTACAGCAAGAGAAGATAAGGAAGTGATACCAAATATGGACGGCGCTTTGCAGAAATCTAACCTAGTAATTAGTCGTCGCTAGTCGCAATTAAAGTGATAGGAATCGTAGTGACACGCTATACCAATCTCTTACGTGCTAAGCAGTCAGGATTTGAGAATGGAAGGAAAATATTATGTTCTTCAAAAGGGGTTAGAAGACTTTCTAAGATTCCTATTATTTTTGCTGAGTAGTTTCGCGAAAATTTGAATTTATTGAGAATCTCGCCCGTACTTTGCTTTTAAACTAATGAGTCATCTTTAAATAAATTTAATTGAAATTTAAATATTATGACTTGACTCGTCTGTGACGTGTCTATTTTCAGAAAGATAATAATACCTTTAAATGTAAATATATGTTTAATACTTTAAGTGTGAGTATATATTTGAATTCTAGTGTCCAGGTCATAGCTTAATATTTAATGTTCGTACGCAAAACTAGGCGTTGTACTATTTCATAAAAGTAGTTGAATATATTTGGAATGCTATAATAAAATTGTAATAAAGGTCTTACAGATTTCTGTGTAAGTACATAGACAGAAAGTAATAATGATGAGTTTCATCCGATAGTTAAAAATGAAGATGAATAACTAAACTGAAATATTATGTAACAAATTTATGTGAACCTTTTGCATACAATTTTAACCTTCTTATTTTTAATTTCCCACTACGTAGATAAGGAAGTTACTGATTTTGCCCTGATTTTCGAAAATCGTGTATTCACCAGATGTCCGCGTTTTGAGGTCCTAGGAAACTATTTCGACAATTTTCACGATGATGTCAGTATATCTTTATGTGTGTGTGTATGTGTGTATGTAAACATCTCATAGCTTTTGAACAGCTGGACCGATCGAAACGCGGTTGATGGCATTCGATTGGATTCTGCTCAATTTAGACTTCTCGAAAATTTGAACCAAGTCGGCCCAGGAGATTATGAGATATTTCGGAAAAAGCCCAAAAAAAATTTGGTGAAACAGTATTTTTTTAATATAACTTCCAGATAGTGTACCGTTTGAGTAAAAATCATAATCAGCTCTATTCCTCAAAAAATTACATTTAATGCATAAATTTTATCAAAATCGGTTTATCCGTTTGGGAGTAATCGTTGACGAAACATTTTGAAAAGTTTTTTCGACATAACATCGAAATTTTTCAGCTAATCATTTTTTAGTATTCTGCTATATTTTAGTGTTAAAAAAAACTACGTCGATTGCCGTATTAAAAATCAAAATCGAATCTAATTTTCAAAAGTTACAGCTTTTCAAACATTAACATTACGTTGTTTTAAGCAAAGTTACTTAATATTTTTGAAATAACTTTCACGCTAATACATCGATTGACTTAAAAATTTTATCAGCTTTTCTCCTTTAAAAACTGCGTCAAATGTTGTTGGTTGTATCAAAATTGGTCAATTTGTTTGGGATTAATGCAAAATTAAAAAAAATGAATCTTTTAAACCTATCGATTATTTAGCTAAAGCAATATTTTTGATCTTAAAAATTGAGTTGAAATCGTTTCCAAAATCAATAAATTGCCATTTTTAACAAAATAGATGTTTGAACTGAAAAAATCAATGCTTATAGTTTTTACTCTTTTGAGCTGAAAATACCTTAATTTAGCGGGAAGTTTCAGGGATGGCAAGGTCAACCGCTTACAGATTTTTTTTATATCATACGTTAGCAACCAAGCAGATTACTGCCATGGTGTAAGGAGACAACTATTACCAAAGATGTAAATGGTGCGTTGTTATTCGTGTGGGGGGATAAAAATGCCACATGTAAATTTACCAGCTACCTGACTCTCCAAATCAGAACACGATAGTGACAAGTATTAACGCTATTGAAGCAAGAATTGGTAAGACGGTGGTACAAAAACCCGGGCGAGGCGTTGCGGAACTCTACCATCTAATAGAAACAAGGGTAACCTTATAGTGACACGTATAGCCAATAGTTCGCTTTTTATAAAATGCTTGGCATAATGGCAGATGGTCTTTATTCTTCAAAAGTTGCCCGGACAACATTTTTGGGAATTCTTATTCTAACGTGGTCAATAAAAATATTAGTACTTAGATGAATAGTATTTTTGGTACGTTTTCTAAAAATGAAACCTAGGTAGATCGATTTATCGCCCCCGAAATCCTTTTTATACTAAATTCATGAAAATCGTTAGAGCCGTTTCAGAGATTCAGATTATATATTTTTATAGCGACCTGCTCGCGGTTTCACCCGCGTAGCTTTTGTTCCCGTGGGAATATCGGAAATGTTTATATACTAAAACCTTCCTCAAAAATTAATCTATTTATTAAAAAAACTGCATTAAAATCCGTTGCGTAGTTTTAAAGATTTAAGCATACATAGGGACATAGGGATAGACAGAGAAAGCGACTTTGTTTTATATTATGCAATGATACACAAGAATTGTCTCTTTGAAGGTATTAAATAATAATATTATATACGTACAAGTTGTAGATGGCATATGATCAATAGAAAGTGAGAAAAAAACCATTACTAATTACGGACCGGAACGGCTATAAAATTAAAATTAAAACAATTTTTCCAACTGGCCGTTCGGCCAGGCAGGTCGTAAAAGGCGAACGATTGGCTATCGAGTCACTACCATCGTGGCTACTAGGTGGTAGAGTTCTGCATTGTCTCGCCCGGGTCTGGTACCACCGCCTTACCTATTCCTGCCGCAATAACGTCAGTGCTTGTCGCTGTCGTGTTCCGGTTTGGAGGGTAAGGTAGCCGGTAAACTTATGCATATGGCATTAGACCTCGCCACAAGATAGCAACGCACCATTAACACCTTTGGTGTCTATAGGCGATGGTTGACTCTTTCCATCAGGAGACCCATATGCTTGTTTGCTATCTTATGATATAAAAAAAAATAATGACATTGTTTAATAGGTACACTTAGGTAGGTACATATATGTAGTATGATATAGAACACTAATATTATTTTATTATAGAATTATTTGAATGTTATTTGTTCTTATAAAAATCAACCCAATTTTTTTTTAACAAATATTTTGTTGACATTACTAATTTCACACTTAAAACAAACGCGATCCTATCTTAGTTGAAACGCATAGTATAATCTGTGGTGATGCGTTTCTCCTTGAGCAGGTAATAAAAGTATTTACTGTTATTTATTTTCCGTTGAACAAAATATCTCATTCTACTTTTCTTTCATTTCAAAGCGTCGATTAATGGGTGAAGTGTTATAAATTTCGCATTTAATACATTTTTTGTTTGATTATTATGATTACGTTTTAGCCTTAGCACTAATTACTATTGTTCCTATAGTTATTATGAATTTTCTGATATTTCATGATTGAGGAGTGGTTTTAAAGGTAAAATAAAACATACAAATTTCTAATTTGTTTATTTACCGATTTTCTGTGTCATATTTCACTTGTATCATTGATTAAGTAAGCGTTATTAGTATTAGGAACCTTGCTCTCAAGCTGGCCTGAGGTATGTGTTAATGTCACATTACAAGTAGGTAAGTATTAAAATATTTATGTTCATTAAATTGGGCCTGATTAATAGAATCAGCTTGGGAATAATTATGGATCACCGAAATTTTATATTTCTGATTAGGTCTATTTCATCTATCATATCGCAAATATCATCAAATTTTGTTAAATATTGTGAAAAAAGACATAACATTACTTGCAAAGATTTCTATGTACTAACGTTTTAGACAAGGCATGTGCCACGCTACTTGCGTTTGAGTAAAGTGCAGTCGATTGATTGCACCTACATCAGCCCCCCAATTCACGTAATTAAGTCACAGGCTTTCACACACATAAACACGATAGAACGCCGAGACCTGCTACGACGCGGCATAATATGTAAGAAAATGTGTAAGTGTCTTAAATGCTTCGACTCGCTTGCCACTTGATTACGTGAATTAGGCCCCAGAGCTTGTTGAATCAAAAGCGTAAGGCCATGAACTTCATTCACGGCGGTTACGAACTTTGGGTTGCGAATATATTACATTAGTGACAAAAGGTCGTTATTTTAACTTCGGTTGGACGATTTATTATTATTTTAGCGCTGCAGCGAGTGTTAACGGAATGGAACACAAATTTTACTTAGCATAGTATCTCTAGTACGTAGTGCATTAAACTCTTTGCTTACTTGTTATGTCTTGATCAAAATATAACACACGTATTGTACACCATAAATAAAACATATATACATGTTTAGAAACATCCGCCATAATCAGTTATATTGAAAGTAGTTTAATCATGAAAACAATTATATTTTATATATTGGCTACTTTACTCTTGATTAAAATAATTGCTGTTTTAAATAGTCTAATTTTGTCCTTCAAACGTCCAATATTGCAAAGCTACTAAAGTTAAATATTATGAAATGCCTGTTTGAATTCAGCAAAATAAAGATTGTTACGTCCAGAAGTCAATTAAACAGTATACCTGATATCGACTATTTTCCGAATTAATTATTGTATTAGAAATATATATTTGAGAAACATCATAATTAATATACTGTTTTGTTAGAGATTGTTTTAGTAATAGTTTGATTTCCGCCATTTCATCAAAGAACCATATTGAAAATTGTACAATACTTATTTTAAATTACTATTTGTTAATTACTAATTGTTAATAATTTGAATATTTCCTTTAAGATATTTTGGCATATAGTGTGAGTGTTACGTTAGTTTTATTATGGGACTCATATTTTTATTCCTCGATTCACACTCAAACATCGTTTAATATAATATTCGTTTTGTTTAAAAACGTATGCCAAATGCCAATGCGATTAGTTTTGCAAAGCTATGCGATTTTTATTTTTCATACAAAACAATACATGAGCCTGTCAAACAGTTTTATTACATTGTACTCTTTTTTTTCTATATTTAAATATATCATATTTACTTCATATATTTTTACTAGCTGTAAGTAGAATGGAAATCCTTATAACTTTACTTACCTTATGAACTTCAAAGTCATAAAAATATTTGCTTCATATTTTTAGTAAACAATATAAATTAAAACAAGTTTCAAAAAGTAAGAAGAAATGTCGAATGATATTACTATATATGCTGATAATATGTCTGGCTGTAGATCATGAGATCTCGGGTTCGAATCCCAGGTCAAACCAAAGGGCTTATTGAGAACTTGCTATCAATAAATTTTTTATTATAAGCTCCTGCATTCCAGTACTAGTAAGTTTCTTCGTATTCTTCAGGAACCTTTCTCTGTTTTGGTTGCAACGTTTAATGTGGAATGGGTCATCTGTCAGTAAAAGGCAAGCAAGTCTTAAAATATCTTAACTTTCTTCTAACTAGTTGAGATAGACTCATTCAGACACCCTATTAACAAGGCTATTCCCACCATAACACCAGTACTTTTTGACTGTTGTGTTCTGTGTTTTGATGTGGATAACGACACACTATTCTATATAAACAGTAACTGTAGCGCGCGGTATATGTATACATCGATATATTTTCATCAAAATCGGTTCAGCTTCGAATCCACTTGAACACACACACAAAATTTCATATAAGATGATCCAGCCGCATAGTAGTTCTATCACATACACACGCATAGATGAATTATTACATAAAGATATAGAGGCAAAGGTTGAAAATGATAACCAGTGTGATTTTTTTATTTCTAATGGAGCAACACTTTAATTTTGTTCGACATATTTTGAAACTAGTTTTAAGTTTTGTTTACTTGCAGTATATAATGGCTCAGTTTATACAGTGTGTAACAAAAACTCTATCCGATCGTCAAAGGCTTTTATGGTAGCTTTGTGATTTCTATAGGCTGACTGGTAGCAGATTGTACATACTGAATGAGGGGGTTCAGTACTCGATTCTCATGCCGAATATGTGATAAATAACTACTTAAATTATGACCTAATTATCCAATAAAATGCTTAGTACGGACAACCTCCATGGCGCGTAGATATTACAACAATGATTTACCGAACTCGCAACTAGACTGGTTAGTGTTATGTGCGGTGACCATACTTTTTGAATATTTTTACTGCTACTATGCTAATTTCTTTGAGGTTTACCATGAAGTTAAGTAAAATTCTCATTTAATATATTTTTATTGTTTATTAACTATAGTTTGTCATTGAAAATCTTTGTAGAGTCTTTTACCAGTCAACTTGTATATAATTTTTTTATGTTATTATTTTATGGATATAGATAGGTAAGTGTTCCCCCATCGAAATGATTAATTTTAAACATTTCAAATATTATTATAGCAACAAAAAATGACGACCAAAAATTTTCTGCACACGTCGAGCAGCTACGACATCAAAGAGGCCATGACTAGAGTCAGCACTCTACCACAGTATATTGAAGACTAACAGTAGTCGATCTACATACATGTGATGTTCGAGTAACGCACACACAGACACCTTTCACGAACGCGATATCTCGGAATGGTTCGGGACAGTTTGTTCCGCACCAGTCGGAGATATCGCGTCCGTGAGAGGTATCTATGTGTGCTATGCTCGAATAATACTTGTATGTAACATTGACTTCTGGTAGTCTCTAAGTATTCTGTGGCTCTACATTGTGTTATCCAGTTTAAAATATTCGCTAAGTTGAAGGGTAATACAAGCATTTTAAAATATCATAATATTTTTATTTTTATAAATATTTAATTCTATTTTTGATAATATCGTAGACCTACCTATATCCCTAAGGATCGGACAGGGTTCTGTTACTAGCTGTAAATTGTTTAAAATTGTATGTCGCGTGTTCATTCGCATCATTTATCACCATGTGTCTATATGATTCTTGCCGCATGTGTCCCTGTGATCATCCGACAACGGCGTGGCTTTCATCCCTCTGTCACTGACCCTGTCGCGCTGCCCTTCAAAACTGTTGTGGTACAAGGTGACCTGGGGTGGCTCGCTGTTGTCGTCCGCGGGCTCGCAATGACCGGGCTATTGCCCTCCTTGTTACAGGCAAATCGGTGAACAGTAAGGATGTACTCGAGGACAAGAAAGATGATAGCGAGCTTTGGGAGGCGCAGGCCGCCTTCCTCGGCCCCAACCTCTGGGACAAGACGCTGCCCTACGACCCCGATCTCAAGGTACAAGAAGTCAGTAATCGCCACTTTATTACCTACTGCGTGTTGTGTTATGTGTGTCCGTTAGCTTTCTAATCTATCCGCAATAGGTAATAGAGTTGCTATTTAATCCAAAGTCTTTCCTTTGTATGTTCTGTTTTTTTTTTAATTTTGCTGGCGAATTATGCGAAAGTTTAAAGGCGTTGCGATTTAATCTTTGCGTTATGGTGTCCCGCTCAGCGTGTTCGGTTTGTGGGATGCATTGCGCGGCGTGTGACTATCGTTGTTGGTATTTCAGTACGTGGACCTAGATGAGTTCCTGTCGGAGAATGGCATGCCGGGCGAGGGGCTTGGTGGCGCTCATCTGGGAGGCTCTGCGTTTGGAGCGGGCGCCGGACTAGCGCTCGGCCTTCAGGCGCCCGTCACTAAGCGGGAACGATCACCGTCACCATCTGATTGCATGAGTCCCGACACAATCAACCCGCCGCTCTCACCTGCCGACTCCAGTATGTATCAAATTATTTTTGTAACCCCCGACGCAAAAAAGCGTGTAAATTAAGTTTGACCAAAGTGGGTCTATCTGTGGCACCGTAGCCCTGAAACGAGTGAACCTATTTTTGAAGTTATGCTTTTTTTGGCACGTTAGGGAAAAATAAAGAGAGTAAATTTTTACGAACCTCGCGCACACCGCCACGAAAAACCGACTGCTAAAATTTCTTAGTCAATATTTTTTTTAAGAAAAGCTTGTCCATTTTTCTTTTCTATTATTAATGTCGTTTTCTTTACAAACTAAAGATAACGCGATGATAAAATTTTTAGTAAAGATTTTTATCCTATTATGCCACAGCAGTATAACTTCTTACGTGTGTACATAAGAACTACACACGTTTTTTTTATTTGAAAGTTTGTTTTCTAGCGGTACTTCTGAGATATGTTTTATCAAAATCGCTTCAGTGGTTTCAAGGTAATCAGCTCTTTTCTATTTGTTGAAAGGAATTAAGTAACTGGTTGGCACAGGCCTGATTTCTTAATCAAAATTTGGTATACTGTTTCGTCAATGTTATTGCAATGACATGCTAACTTTAAGCTGAGGCAGCAGGATTTCCATCTAAAGATCATCAGCTCTTTGGTGTTTTGCTCAGCAAATAATGCATACGGCAGACAGGCAGGCAGACGGTCTTCTAATAAAAGAACGTATAGAGTTCTGATTTTTAAATGTTAATTTAGTTATTAATTAGACTTTTTATTCGAAAAGTTCCTGAAGCTTTCGTACTATTACTGAATTGGAGCAAAAAAACTTAAACAAAAAATCTAAGCTGCACTTCAATGTTATGTTGAAATATTTTACAATTTGGGAACATTTTTGGTATATCATAAGATAGCAAATACAAAAGGCTCTCACATGAAAAGAGATAACCATCACCTATTGATACCCATAATATGAATGATGCATTGCTTACCCTGTGGCGAGGTTGGAATGCCAATTGTATAAGTAGATGGTGCAAAAAATCCACCAACATTGATGATCACATGCCATCAAGTAAACTTCTTGCCTTTTAACTCTCATCTCTAATAAAATAAATACGAAACGTCAGTGTATGAAATGTATAAATCAAACGTGTCTAATACCCTGGATTACAATAATTCATGGAAATTAACTAGGCGGTAGAGTTCTGGATTGTCTCGCCGGGGTCTGGTACCACCGCCTTACCTATTCCTGCCGCAATAGCGTCAGTACTTGTCACTGTCGTGTTCCGGTTTGGAGAGTAAGGTAGCCGGTAAACTTATGCATGTGGCTTTTAGATCTCGCCACAAGATAGCAACGCACCATTACATCTTTGGTGTCTATAGGTGATGGTTGACTCTTTCCATCAGGAGACCATCTGCTTATGTGCTACCTAATGATATAAAAAAAAGTCTACCTATTCCTGCCGCAATAGCGTCAGTACTTGTCACTGTCGTGTAAAGGTTTGGAGCGTAAGATAGCCGGTAAACTTATGTATGTGCCATTAGATCTCGCCACAAGATTGGTCTACTGTCTTACGCATTCTTAAAAGGTGAAAAAAGACTCATGTGTGTCACTAGCATCGTGACTATTTACTATAGCATTGCAAAGTCTCGCTCGGGCTTAACTACCATTGCCTGACTTATTCCTGCCGCAATAGAGTCGGTATTTATCTCTGTCGTGTCCCGGTTTGGAAGTTAAGGTAGCCAGTAAACTTATGCTCATACATTTGGCATTCCAACGGATGGCAATCAAAAATTAATATCTCTGGTGTCTTTAGGCGATGGGTGTCTCTTTCCATCAGGAGAACGTTCAGCTTCTTTGGTGTCCGATGATATAGAAAAAAATACTGCAGGGCCTATAACCACAGAATACTTAGAGACTAACAGAAGTCAATGTTACATGCGAGCAATATTCGAGCTTAGCACACATAGACATCTCTCACGGACGCGATATTTCGGACTGGTGCGGAACAAACTGTCCCGAACCATTCTGAGATATCGCGTCCGTGGGAAGTGTCTATGTGTACGTTGCTCGAGTATCACGTGTATGTATATTGATTACTGTTAGTCTCCAGTATACTATGCTATAACCTTGCTATAACCTTGTTAGACATATAACAGTTATTATAACTTTAAAACATACTAAAGTAAATCACATTAAAGTCTGATGAAAATTATCATGGAATAATAATTCCGTATTTTTAACCATATCCACCTACTTATACAATTGCCATTCCAACCTCGCCACAGGGTTAGCAACGTATCTACCACTAATATCTATACATATAATAAAATCGTAGGAAAGTCAAAACTGTAATATTCAATGAATATTTTTTTAAAAGAATACTTGGGGTGTGATCTTCAATCGATATCGAAGCCAAAAATTTAGTTTTTAGGATTTTTGTCTGTTCGTCTGTATGTATGTCCGGGGTAAACTCAAAGAGTACTGCATGGATTTACTTCAAATTTTGTATGTATATTACTAATAGGTCGGGTCAACATATAGGCTACATATTATTACGCTATCACCTACGGGGGAGGGGCTGCGCGGAGTAAACGAACTCCACGCGGACGAAGTCGCTGGCAACAGCTAGTCTTGAATAAATAATCTAAAATATAAAATATAATTGAGTTAATATTGTTGGCTAACCATGGGTGTGATTTACTTCTGCCTATTTCTCTACGGATATGAGTGTGGCTGTATTTATGTAGTGAAAATATTACATATACGCATTTTGCCATGAAAAGTAAATATATCAGTAATTTTTGGAATTCCAGCGTTTTCAATGGCGTCATCAGGGCGTGACTTTGACCCCCGGACGCGTGCATTCTCTGATGAGGAGCTGAAGCCGCAGCCCATGATCAAGAAGTCCCGGAAACAGGTAAATGAAGTTAGTGTGCTGATCAATCCTAGCGGCATGCAGCAATGGCCTGCAAGGAGCGGACTCACTTGCACCCACACTATACAAACTCATACAAACAGCATCAGAAAGTAAACCCAGTATTCGCAGTGCCAAAACAGTAATTCAACTTCATATTAATATTCCAAATAGTAGAAAATGATATTTTATCTAGAGAAAGCGGACTTGTCTTCCCTAAACTTCCTCCATGAAAGCTAGACAGAAGAATATGAACGACAAAAAACTTGCAGTACAACTCCATATGTGACATTTATGATAAAGACTTTACAGTACCCGGCGATAAATATTGCACATCGACCTTTGGAAAGAGACAATCGGCTAATTTCGGCTTCGTAGAGCGTTATCTCTGTCGCACAAAATACAAACAGTCCGGTACCTATTAGGAGCTGTTAAAACAAGTATGATTTGCTTCTTTTGATATTTTTATTCTTTGTATAAAATACACTAATTTTTCTATAAGTGATGGCTTTAGGTTGGGGTAAAATAAAATAAAAAAACATTTTTACATTATGTTTACGTATTTAATTATTTTGGAACATTACAGCTTTAGTGTACATAATAAACACCATTATACCTATTGCTAAAATGAGACATTGCAATAAAAATAATAATAATTCTAATTCTCAATTACTTCCATTTCACTATCTGTGCTCTCAAAGAGGTCAATATCACTGTCACTATCAGCCGTATTTATTACTAATCTATCAGTGTAATTGTCTAAACTGTGTTGAATGCTTCTATATTCATTCTCACATTTGATTGCATGATCGCAAACCTTTTTCCACTCTTCAGCGCCGATCGTGTTTACTTTTTCAGTCAATAATGTTTTTACTGTAGTTAAGTTCATACCCACATTTCTAGAGGCTACATAGCCTTTCAGTTGAGACCATATATTTTCAATTGGATTAAAATCCGGATGATATGGTGGCAATCGCAACACAGTGTGCCCATGTTCGGCAAGTATTTTGTCCACAGAAAACTCTGTATACCTCTCCTTGTGCTGACATATAATAGCGTAAATCTGGGTTTTTGTTAATTTTGGATCAACTGGAATTTCATGTCTGTTTAACCAGTTGATCATTTCCCGTTTAATGGTGTTTGAGTTGGGGGGTCTCTCAACATACTTGTTGTGATAGGGTGCGTTGTCGATAACTAGAACAGAATCACTGGGTATATTTGGGATTAATTGGTTAACCAGCCATTTCTCATAGTTATCGTTATTCATTTCATTGTGATAGTCACCTGTAGTGTCCGTGGATTTATACGTTAAAAAAGCACCGGGTACAAAGCCTTTTTCATTTCCCGCATGAACTATTATCAAGCGTTGACCTTTTGAAATTGGCTTTTTTACTCCTTTTTTCTTATCGTCACTCCAAGATTTCCCTTTAGCGTGGGATGCATGTATATATGACTCATCCATGTAGACGATATTTTTTCCTGTTTCGCGAAATTTGCGTATTTTATCAAGGTATTCCATTCGTTTGAGACTAACGTCGTGCTTTTCCATTAGAATTTTTCGATTATCTTCCATTTTAGTGAACTGAAATCCCATGTCATGAAGTATTTTTCTCAATGTTTTTTCAGACCCATTGTAATTATTAGCTTCAGATAACTTAGCTTTTAATGATTTTATTGTTGGCAGTTCATTAAATCGTAAGTAAGGCTATGTAGCCTCTAGAAATGTGGGTATGAACTTAACTACAGTAAAAACATTATTGACTGAAAAAGTAAACACGATCGGCGCTGAAGAGTGGAAAAAGGTTTGCGATCATGCAATCAAATGTGAGAATGAATATAGAAGCATTCAACACAGTTTAGACAATTACACTGATAGATTAGTAATAAATACGGCTGATAGTGACAGTGATATTGACCTCTTTGAGAGCACAGATAGTGAAATGGAAGTAATTGAGAATTAGAATTATTATTATTTTTATTGCAATGTCTCATTTTAGCAATAGGTATAATGGTGTTTATTATGTACACTAAAGCTGTAATGTTCCAAAATAATTAAATACGTAAACATAATGTAAAAATGTTTTTTTATTTTATTTTACCCCAACCTAAAGCCATCACTTATAGAAAAATTAGTGTATTTTATACAAAGAATAAAAATATCAAAAGAAGCAAATCATACTTGTTTTAACAGCTCCTAATAGGTACCGGACTGTTTGTATTTTGTGCGACAGAGATAACGCTCTACGAAGCCGAAATTAGCCGATTGTCTCTTTCCAAAGGTCGATGTGCAATATTTATCGCCGGGTACTGTAATAGGTTTATAGATTTATAATAAAACATAATGCGTTAAAAGATGATGTCTTATGGCAGGGATTTTTCAATAGTTTATTGTTATAAGATTAGTGAGTTTAAGGGTGAAGCGACAATAAATAAAAAATAAGTTCGAATTTGTGGCTAATAAAATAATGTTTGAAGAAAAAAAATTTATATATCTACATTTTAATTTTATCTTTAGGGAGAATACATTTTTTGTAATTATTGCCCATTAGAAGTTATGAAATAAAAAAAAAAACATTATTTATGAATTAAATAAAACATTTTTTGTGGCTTTATAATTTAAAAAGAAGTCGCAATCTTACCATGCTGCTTTTATATTTGTCCATTTTTACATGTTTTTAAGACTTTTACAGGCGAAGAAAAACCCTGAAACAGATTTATTATTAATTTTCTAAGCAATTTTATCAGCTACATATTGCACCCCCAAGCTAAATAAATCTTTATTTTCGCTCCATCCTACAACTTGTCAATGTTATACATTTAATTATTAAAAAAAATACTTCTATTGGATGTCATCTTGTAACATTATAATTGTATCTTTAATCGCAAATCTATAAACTTATCAAGCCGGGTAAGATTACTTCAAATGTACTTTGAATTATGCAATTTTGATGCAGTATTAGCTTAGCAATTATAATCCATACAAACAAGCCTTGGTGTAGTGAATGTAATTAAATTTTCTAATTTCTCTTACTGTATGCATGTTAAAAATTCAAAATCATCACTACTCTGACGTTGCGTACAGTTACGGATAGCAGACAGTGTGACAGTAGTCAAAGTGCGAATTCACATGCTTTTACTCTAGGCATACAAAGTAAAATAAGAAATTTTAATACTGTGTACAATTAAGTACATAAACGAAATTTATTTTTATGAAAGTTTTAATAATTTTATCATCTATTCATTTTTAGATGTGAATATTCCGCTAAAGTGTATATTAAAATTGAAAATGATATGGATGAATAGATTTTTTACATTAGCTATGGTTGTGGAGTTACATACACACACAAGTATTTTGGAAGATCCAAAATACTTGTGTTTTGTTAACTTATCTGAATCAAATCCAGACCTACATATTAATACGATATGGAAATTTTATCTGGACATTAACATACGACACCGTTATATTTTTCCGGATTTGGCACAAATCAGATTGTAGTAAATTAACAGATGTATCATAATTAAAAGACAGTATTTGCAGGTGTCTGAAAAATATTATTATTGATTTACTAAAAAAAATATTTACATATTAGTAATATTAATTTTGCTATAAATATAACAAATGCAGAAAAAATATCTAAAGAACGTATTTCCTTGAATGTTAATCATCAAAAATCAAAATAGGGAATGGAATTGGTACCAATTGTCAGAAAAATCTATGTTTTCAAAAGTTACTAAAATCTAAGAGTCAGTTTTGGAATAAACATAAGATGCGTAGAAAAAAATGGTAAAACAAAAGTTAGCGTGAAAACTATATCATGATATTAACTGGTAAAATGTTCGATATTTTAAATAAAAATGATAAGGCTAAAAAATGATTACTTGAAAAAATTTAAATAAAAAGTGTTTTTTTAATCATAGACGAATATACATTTACAAACAACACATCACAGGAGCTTAGCTAACGCTTCTCCAATACTTTTACTAATATTAGGATAATAATTAGTAGTGAAACGAATTAAGCTATGTTCACAAAATTTTATCGGAATTTTTGGTAACCTAAAACATTTCTAAGTAAAAAATAATGTTAAAGAAAGTATAACCTCATGTTGAAAAATATCTAATTTAGTGAAAAACACGCAATCTGTGTTTTATTCGTAATACAAAATATGTGAATAAAGCTTAATTTTAGTATTGGAATTAGTCATTAGAATTAGCACAGCTTTACGATATATTCAGATGATTAAAAAATTCCGTCCTATAATTAATTACCAATGCTATTTATAGAATTCGAATTAATATTTTTTGAAAAACAAAAAAATAGTAAGACGTTTAAAATTTCAGACTTTTGGTGACATGATAATTCACATTTCAGTCAACCACTTTGTCTATTTCAGAATAAACACTTGAGATAATTTTTAAATATTTTTATTATTTTGGACGGATTTTTTAAATCACTAATGTTAACTTTAAAATTATGGTGATATTGCATGTTACTATAGCAATCACAGTATGACACCCAATTACACCAAATAGTTTTTTTTTTTTTAAGTCAGAAAACACAACTATGGGATAATTTTTATGTTGGCAGTATCAAAGGGTTTAAAAACATGTAAGAAATTCTAACTATAGAAAATCGTATTTAGGCGTGAAAAACTATTCATTTGATTCATGGACAGTCCAAAATGGTCCGAATTGTCATTTTCTACATACATTTTTTGGACTATTTTTTTACATATCTAAGTAACTGATATGATTTTTTAACAACTGCATATATTGATCAGCTATGGCGTTGATAAATACTTTGAATATTTTTATGTAACAGTGATACTACCTTATGCTAACAGTGCCGTCCAGTATATAAATAATATAAAAACTTAAATCTGAATTAAAATAATTAAACCAATCTATTTAAATTATTAAAAATACTTTCTGGTTCAATTTTAAATTATGTGTAATAAGGGTATTATAAAATTATTGTGCATATAGTATTTTGCATGTTTCTTTTAAGATCACTGCACTCTTTTTAAACATTAATTTCCATAAAATATTTTTTTATGGGTATATTATTTTGTGAATAAATTGAGAGACAGGCAAAAAAATAAAAAAATATTTTTTTAAGTTCAATAATAGTCTAAATAACAAATAAAATTCAATGTGCTGCGATTATTATAAAATATTTAGGTGCAATCATTCTGTTTATTAGTACAAACGGTTTTTATAAACACCATAGATAGAATTATCGCCTTGTGGGGTTCGATATTTCGTTAAGGTCGCATAAACGGACTGGAGTAGCTAGTTAGGTTCAATTTTTAACCATCGTCTTCTGATCTTAATTCTTCGGATTTACCCTAAATAAATAAAATAATAATAGGTTTCAGGATATTAGTAGATTAAAAAGCAGGTGTCTGTATTTCCTTGGTTTTATATTGGTTATTATATTATATATTTAGTTTCCATTTTATGATTTACTTTCAATAAATATGTTAACATTCAATATATTAGAACGGGAATATAATAAAATTTTGGGTAGTTTTTAGAATAAATTCGAAGAAGATAGACTTGAAAATGGTAAATAAAACTCAAGCTGCTCGGATTGAATATCATGAAGTTCCATTCCACTTTTTTTGATTTATTATATAACGAGCATAGCATAAAGAAATTTAGGTCTTCATTATTTGCCTGTACAAAATAAATTGTATTAAAATCATAATGAATTTTTTTATCTGGTTCATTTCATTTATTAAATAAACAAATATATTAAGTACTTAAATTTTATTATTGGTGAAACAATTTTGATTTGAAATTGTCATTCATATTTACAATATTGAAATTCATCCAAGGTAATCACCGAAATTATACATTAAATGTATTTCTTCTTACTTTTAAATAAATATACTCTTATACTAGGTTGCTAAACTTTGTTCTACATTTGACTACTTTATGTCTGTTTATGACTGTTGTCATTTAAACCGATTAATGTACAACTTGTATTATTAATTGTGATAAGTTTAAACACTTGAGAATATAAGCTTTGGCGTAGCATATTGCTCATTTTCAGGTTCAAATCCTGTCTAATCCCAACATTTGTGTGAGTAACATAAATGTTTTCTATTTAATATGTATTAAGTATAGTATGTATGAATGGTGGTGGATCAACACTTTATTTAGTAGAAATAATTTTTAAATAGCATTAATTATTATATTATTTTTATTCTCTCTTCATAAAATATGGTATAATTTAAAGTTAAATTAAGACACCCGAGTTCGGCTTTAATCCAACTTCCGTGTCTATTGCTTTATTTTTGCAAATGCACATACTTTTTATGAAAAATATAAAATATAATCTAATTACTAATGGACTATAATATGCCATTCGAACCACATATTGTTTTTAATTTTCTCGGTTGTTAGCTGTTTTAGTTATTGACTATCATTTATCATAAACATATTTTGATATACAAATTCTAATTAATACTTCAATGAAATTCATTCATTATTTTTAAATATTTTTATTTAAATTTTATATAGTTATGCACTGTGTGTCTTGTTTTAATGTTGATAGTAAGTTAAGTTTCCCTTTAAACATTCTGAGCATTCGTAAATAAAATAGCTAAAGTATGAATTACATACTAACATTGAAATGACGAATACAACCTGTATATATATCTAATTGCTTAATAAATGCGCAGCACGTAGAATTTCCATCGACTTATGGCATTGGTATGGCAATCACCTATAATTTGTTTTACATAGCAGTATAGATGTTATTCCACAAAATGACCTACTTTATGAATATCTCTACGAGAATCTCTCTCTCTCTCTCTCTCAAATGCTTACATCTCGTCACAAAAGTATTGGAGAGTTTACGAAATATAATTTCTTATAAAAACAAATATATTGTTACAGCTTAGTATGGAAGAATGTTCAAATAATGATCAGCATAATTATGTAAATTTCATAATTTATTATGAATATTTCGATGTAAATAACAAAGAATACGAATCTTAATAAACATGAAAGTAATAAAAAATTATATAATTAATATTCTAAAGTTGTTGTTAAACAGTTTAAAGATATTGCAGTATATTGTTGTTTTATTCGTCGTTGTTTTTTAATTTATTAACACAATTTTACATTAATATGTTAATTTTTTAAATCTAGGGGGGTGAATACTTTTTCTTGAAGTGTACCACAAAAATGATGACTCTTATATAATATTAGGGCTTGCCTTGTATACAGATTTACATTAGATACCTAATGCTCTTTAAGAGCTCTATTTAGTTTACAATGAATTTTAAAATTTTTTCTACTATGTAAAAGTATTCTCTTCTCTTCTTCTCGCCCGTATCCCCGAAAGGGGATGTAGGCAGAGGTACAACAAGTGCACCCACGATTAGCCGAAGATACTTGGTCCCACAATGTGATAGGTGGCCAGCCTATCGCCAACCGCGCACTTTCCAATCCCAGGCAACGTTGTTTTTATCAGAAAACTGAAAAAACACATTTTTTCACCGACCCAGGAATTGAACCCGGGACCTCATGTGGTCAACTCCGACACCGGACCAATAGACCACAGAGGCGATCTATACTACTATGTAGTAGCTAACAAATCAGCTACTTACAGCTGAAGTAAATTAGACTCGTGGTACTTTACGCCAGTGTTGAAAGAAACTCACTTAACAACTTGTTACTCAAATTTTAACATTCACTCATTTGTTTTAAAATATTCTTCCTAATAAAATTTTCGTGGTAAGCACAATGACTACTTACTGGATTTATTTATATTGTTGTTATATACTAGGCTACAACTGATTTATTGTTAAAATTTAAATGGCAATTTTATTATTACGTTGTAGCAGTGCCTCCAGAATGTGAAATGACTTACAGGACACCTTTTGGTATTTTTATTTCATATTTAAGAAAAGAGAATTCAAATACATGCCGACTTAGTACTTGCAATTTATTTTGAAGAAATTTCTAGAGAGGGAATTCTGCTAAAGTTATTATTGTTAACAACTATTCAATAATGTTTATAAAGGAAACTGTTACATTATTACTGTTATTTTTTTTACAAAAACGCAACCATATCAATGCTACTATTCGATAGACTAACCTTCACTTTATCAATTACGCACTAAAGATGGATAACACAAAACTCGACGCTCCAGACCCGAACCAGATTTTACTACAAAAAGCATAACCGAAGGAATGAATATGCACATTTAAGAAAAACTATATCGGTTATTAAAATAAAATACGCAACGTTTTAACCCGTGTTGGTCCGAGCGCCTTTTGAAGAATAGACTGTCACTACATTGTGACTACTAGGTAGTTATTTGGAGGGTACCGTAGCCGGTAAATGTGTGCGTGTATTACATGCATTAAGACCCCGCCATTAGGATAGCAGCGCACCATTAACATTCTTGGTGTCTATAGGCGATGGTAGTCTCTTTCCAGCAGGAGAGCCATCTGCTTGTTGGCTATCCTATAATATAAAAAAGTAAAAGGGGAATAATTGACCAAACGTCAGGGTCAACATTTTAAAAATATATAAATTGTATTTTACGTGCACTTTTGGTGAGTCAATATATTTTAAATTACTACGTGTCACTAGCATCGTTATTTAAATGGTGGGGTTCAGAAAAAATTACCAAAAAATTGAAAAATTAACAATATATCTAAGTATCAGTGTAATTATCAATAGCATAATGTTATTCGCGTGATTTTAAAACGGGTTGTCCGGTTTCGGGTTTGGTAAACGTCGAGTGGAGTAGAATACCGCGTAACGCGCGTGTTATTTCCACTGGTGGGTGAAGGGTGGTATAAATGTAAGGCGCGGCGTGTTAACCCCATATCGACGTCGTCGGCAGTTCGTGCCCGATGACCTGAAAGATGACAAGTACTGGGCGCGCAGACGGAAGAACAACATGGCGGCCAAACGCTCGCGCGACGCTCGCCGGATGAAGGAGAACCAAATAGCGCTGCGTGCGGGCTACCTCGAGAAAGAGGTTGGTATATTTTTTCTTATATAGGAAACATTTTTTAACCACCGGCGCAAAAAAGGGGTCTTATAAGTTTGACAACTATGTGCGTATCTGTGTGTCTGTCTATGGCACCGTAACTCTTAAACAGGTTAAACAATTTTGATGTGTTTTAGAATTTATACTTCTTTTGGAGTGTCAAAGGACCCAAAATATTGGATTGGAATTTTTAAGTAGACACGCACAACTAACCGCCAAAAACATTATGAAGTTAACAGCTGACATTACGATACGGACGCACACTGGATGTCAACAATGTCAAGTTAGTTGATATAACGATGGGCGCGCACACCGACAGCTAACAAAGAGTTAATACATACACACGTTTTTTTATTTGAAAATTGATTTCAACGATATCGGCTCTTTTTTTCGAAATAGGCGATACGAGTCTATTACTTCAGTAATGCAATAGCATGGTAACTAATGGCTAAAGCTGCGGGGTTCCTGTCCGAAGATCTGCAGCTGTTCCCATGTTTTGATTTGCAAACGACGCACATGTAGAAAATGGGACCTATAATAAAGGAATGTGTCGGGGGATATTTTAATTTTAAATTTAGAGTTACATCACATCATAAATCTAGGTATATAGTATCATCGACATAGCTATTCTGCCGCAGTATCGTCTACGCTTGTCATTGTCGTGTTCCGGTTTGGATTCCGCCGCATGGACAGCAAGGCACCATTTACATCTTTGGTGTCTATCGGCAGTGTATTTCTTTCTATCATGAGAGCTGTCTGCTTGTTTGCTTAATCTTATCCAATGATATGAAAAGATACGAAGAATTTCGAACTAATTAGCTGATAGATGTGGTTTAGTAGTACCAGCTTTTCATATAAACACATGGGGTTTGAGGTTGATTTCAATACTGCTCCCTATAAAGACCATTGTGTCATATATCAAATTAAAGTAATTTTAATCAACATTCAAACATACGAACATACGAACGTACAAACGTACGAACGTCAAACATACGAACATACGAACGTACGGACGTACGAACGTACGAACGTACGAGCGTACGAGCGTACGAACATACGATCATACGGACATGCGAGAATGCGGACATGAAGCCATGTAGACATGTAGACGCAGACATGCAGACATTCAAACATGCAGACATTCAAACATACAAACTTAAAAACAGACACATGGACACATGGACGCACAGACACACAGATAGATATAGACACACAGACGCGGATACAGACGCACAGACACACACATAGACACACAAACACACAGACACATAGACACGCACAAACAAACATGCGAACACGCCACATGCAATTATACGATCATACATACACTTAAGGAATTTTAAATTAAATAAAATCACTGATGTTTTAAATCAATCACACAAAAAACTTTGTCGATATCTTTCTCGACTGCATGTGTATGAGCATGTTTGTCATAGCTGAAGAGGCTGGACGAATAGACAAATATTTTCTATCCAGACTTGTAGTTAATGTGCTAATTTTTATCCCAGGATTATTTCCATGGGATTTGCAAAAAAAAATGCAGAAACTCCACGTTCTTAAAAATATCTGGCTAGAGCAAATAGTAATTATCATTTACAGTCTTTTGATAAATTGTGGTATTTTCAGAATATGGGTCTGCGACAAGAAGTCGAACTGTTAAAGAAAGAAAATCACATCCTGCGCGAGAAATTGTCCAAGTATGCGGACGTATAGGCGACTTACACCGCAAAGCACAAACGCCACATGACATGTAAGTACTATATAGAAGAGATTGTAGCATTATACATTTTATAGGATTTAGGGATTTTAGGGATTTTGTAGATTAGATGATAGAAAAATAAAAGGTTATATCATGTATTTAATTTCAATGATGGGGAAATCTCTATAGATAAAAAAAATGTAAAAATACAGTGCCATGGAAACACTAAAGCACGTCAGATTTGGGGTATGGTGGGTTAAGAGCGTTAACGCCAAATCCGCAACAAAGTAATTGCAGTGCCATTTCTACTCACACAGATGCACGCGTGAATTTCACGTCACTGTGTGCGTAGAGTTAGTGTGCAAGTCATTATAGTGAAACTGAGCCATGTTGATCCGTTGAGTTAATCGTCAGGTGATTGTATTTACTATTCTTATTGCGAGTTAAACTAACGATTTGAGTGACTCGTTAGACGCTCAAGGGATCACAAAATTGCAAAGAAAACATTGTCTTGACATTCTCTAGCGTATCTGAATTTTCTTTTATTTTGGAGGAAATGATGTAAGAATAACGAAAAAAAAGGAAAAAATATAATCTGACAATTTCACAAGCCGAAATTATTGAAATTTTTATTTTTAACTTCCCTAGATGTCTGACTTTTTATAAAGGCTTATATTTGGTTGAGAGCCGAGAGAGAGAGAGAGAGAGAGAGAGAGAGAGAGAAGGTAGGCGTTTCATTTAATCAAAATAATTTTATTTTTTGTTCGCAGGTCGCGGGCAATGTCGCGCGTCTCGCAGTCTCGGGGCTCAACGCTCCACCATATTATTTGTATAGCTTTTCAAATGTTCGGTTCTATGTACTTTACTGACTAATCTTATTATTAGCTATATGGAACTTTTGCTGTGACAACGGTCCGCCCTTACCTCCCCTCACCCCTCCGAACTCCCACTTCACCTTAACTGGTTCGCCAATAGAGTCTATATACGTATGTCAAATAGTATGTTATATTATAAAATGCCAGTGATAAATGTATAGTATACATGTGTTTGTAAGTGAACAATTCGGCGAACCGACGGACCTATGATTTTGTGTTACTGTTCTGTCATAGGTGTAAATGCAGTTACCGTAAGTTAATCTACTTAGTTTAATAAGTAATCTACCAAAGTTTCGCTCGAACACTGATCTATCGTCGTCTCTAATTCCTTAACGAACACGTTTCGTCACTATACAGGGTTAGTCAACGACGTACGGACCAAATTTTGTGGAGAATCATTATTTTTTAAAGAATGTTTGTTGTGTCCTCGTCCCGAGCGTGCGTGGCGTCGCGCCCGCATACCCGCCGGCCGGTTTAGACCGGTCCGGACCATCGGACTGGATCGGTCTGACCCGGACAGCCGACGGGCCCGTCGTCTCTAAGTTAATGTTGTTGAATATTTATACGTTACCGGCACCAATTGCGCGTGGCGCCTTCTGGTGCACCGCGTGCTAGTTTGCTCAATTGGCTCGCGTATGCGTATTGGTAGTGGCTACGTCTGTATATAGATAGTTTTAATAGGCTCGGGAGGCTTCGGCCGACCGGGTCGCGCCTCGGACACCCATCGCGATTTCGCGCACCATCGCCGCCACAACTCCGATCCCGTCCGTCCCTTCCTCCGGAACGAGGGCAGTGTCCGGGGCGCTGGTCTCTCGCCCTAGCTCGCTTCGTAGACCGCTCCGTATGAGATTAGCCTGCGCGTTGGCCCGGCCGCCTCCGGCCCGATGCCTCGTGCGTGCCCTCTGTCGTTTCCGTAGTGAGCAAAACATTAGTTTCGTTTCAAATTACTTAGTGAATAGTTTATGTAGATGTAGATTCCATAGTGTAGTCGTTATTAGTCTATTTTTGTTATGGCTGTAGTTGTTAACGTTTTTAAAAGTTTATATTATTTTTTTTAGTTATAAATAAAATCGCGTTATCGCGTTACCATGTCTGTTTGGGTAGGAGCCGCGCACAGAGACGGACGCAGGAAGTGCGGCGTGCGTGGTTCGGTCCGCTATATCAGTGCGTCCGGCGCATCCGGACTGACTTGCGTCCGGAGCGAACCACTCCCGCCTCACTTGCCCGCGCGGCCGCGTCCCTACGCACTGACTACATCATCTGGACGTTTCCTCCGCACTCTGACTCGTGCTAATGTTATAATATATTTTTGTAGGTTTTTGTCGTTGATAAATGAGTCAATTGAATGTTTATTGAATTGAAATAAAATTAATGTTTATGAACTAAGACTAAGAAGTTGTTGCATTTGAAAGTATTTTATGAATACAAAGCGAGAACAATAAAATGTTTTTTCTATAAAGGTTTACATGTCAGGGATACTGTAACGATGTGACGGTTCTACTTTTAAAATGCACTGTTTCATATCAAATGATATTATATGTAATTAACCTAATGTTAACGGCCGCTTGCTGCGGCATTTGATATTCCATCTTGTTTGTTAAATGTATACATAAAAATACAATATCATATAAATGATACTTATACAGTTTATGATAATGTTTCATCGAAGTTGTAATACGTGGGTATAACATATTACTATATTATATAATGTAAGGTCGTGTTAAGGAGTGTGCTCACCGCCGCGGTCGCGCCGCAACGCGTCGCACCGCACCGAACCGCGCTCCGCCTCCTATTTATTTACTTTTGTTCCCTCGACCATGAGACTTATTTTGCCTTTTTATGTAAAACATCTGCACTGCAACAACATAAAACCATATTTGATGTATGAGTAGTATTCGTTTGAGTTTTATTTATATGGTTCTATGGATTGAAATAAACGTTAATTGTTGTATTTATGGTTATTTATTTAATTGCGGCCCGGACGGCCGGAGCGCCGAAGAAGAAAGGCAGCTAGTGCCGCCTCTAGATATTTGAACCGCTGATACATTTCCTCGATCGCTGTTTTATGTAATAAATATTGGTAAAAGTACCTTGCACAAAACATGCTTTTCATTGTATCCACCTAGCCACACGCATCCCGTGATATTACTATCCGTAGGATCACCATATGATATGGCCACACGAAAGACACTGAAACTAGACACTTGCATTGAATTTTGAAGAAAATATGATGTCAGTAGCGAATTTTGCGCTCATTCGTCATTGTTGAGGTTTACGTAGATTACGTTGGATTATATATAATCCAGTGCACAACAATCACCAAAAACTTCCGTGAATTCAGAAATTCAATGAACAACATATTTGCTGTGATATCTTCAACCGACTTCCAAAAAGTTTTTATTTGTATATACATATATATTAGTAGATAGTAAACAAGCAGATTGCTCTTCTAATGGAAAGAGGAACAATTGCCTATAGATACCATAGATGTTAATTCGTTGTTATTCGTGTGGCGGGATAGCAATGCCACATCCATAAGTCCACCGGCTTCCTTACCTTACTTACCTACCTATGACAAACATTGATACTATTGCAGCTGGTAGTGGTGCCATTTAACGAAAGTTGAAAGAAAGACGTTGTGAACCTTTACCACCTAGTAGTCACGATAGTAGTGACCTATATAGCCAATCGTTCACCTTTTACGAAATGCCTGGCAGAAAGACACATGGTCTATTCTTTTAAAGGTGTTTGGACCAGGACAGGGCCAGAAAGATAGAGGTACATTGATAAAAAACCTTCTATTAATTTGTCGGAATCTTTTTTAAACACACAGCGATTTCTTAAAACATAGATGAGAAATCAGTCTAGATTTCGACGATTAATTGAAAAAGTACCTACTTCTGTTGCGGTCGTTTTAATTTAGATATTTTTATTGATGGAATTCAGATACAGACTATTGGAAGTCGGTTAAAAGTTTTACTACCTTTATATTATTAATTTTATATATAGGTGTTTGATTCGTTTACACGTTCTAGTATATACCAAGGTGATTTTATAAAAAAGGTAAAATTAGCTATTATCCGCGAACTGTTCTATGTATCTTCCGCGATGGTACCGAAAGACGTCGGTTTAATAAATGGATAAGACTCACCGATGGTCCGGACAAAAAGAAGACCCCAGCGGCAGAATTATCCGCCCACATCCACCACACTTTTAAAACCACCATCACGCCGGCACCAAGCGCAAAAGCACACAATTATTGTACGCACTCAACGCACGTTTCACTTCGAAACCGAAGCATCTTTAAGAGAAACGAACACTACCTCACTCTACGCGAGTGGAATACTCGCGTAGAGTGAGGTAGTGTTCGTTTGGGTGTAAAAGTGTGGTGGATGTGGGTGGATAATGGTGCCGCTGGGGTCTTCTTTTTGTCTGGACCGTCGGTGAGAGTTATCCATTTATTTAACCGACGTCTTTCTTTTCGGGACCATCACGGAGGATACATAGAGCAGTTCGCGGATAATAGCTAATTTAATTAACTTCACTTTTTTGTAATGGATTTTCGCAAAGTAACGCCTGATTCAATAAAAAGTGATTTTATAACTCAATACATATTAATTTTACAAAGTAGGTATACTAATTATTCTATTTACAAGTATTCATTTATTACATTAAGTACAATAAAGTCACTGAGTATATAAACCTTTTAGAGCGTGGTCCCAAGAACATTTTTATTTTTGATTAATAAAAATCCGATTTTTTTGTGAACAGCTTCATTTTGATGAGACGCCCATCTTTTCTATTTTCGAAAATTCTCGAATCGCGTAAACAATAAAGTTAGATAAAAAAGAAAACTAGTGTGTCGGACTAAGAAAAGCTTTCACTTCATGTTTAGGACAAAATTTCCCTTGAATTATAATAATAATTAACCAGCTATTGTGAGAAAATTAAGTTAAATATTAAATTGATTATTGTAAATTTAAAAAATCTTATTTCTGATATCTTTAGAGTGGAGGACTCGTCAGAAAAACCATCGAATATGTAGGATAAAAACTTTTACGTATTTTTCATAAACTAATCAAGTGATTAAAGTAAGAAAATATTTATTGTTATTAATTAATATTTTGTTAATAACAGCCAGTAGTTTTTCAATCACTATAATTTTGTATTAATTTTACAGTAAACCAAATCACAGAATGACAACCAATCCGTCCGATCGTCAGATATTTTCTTAACGTCGCTTCGCCGTCACAAGTATTCTTTTTTATAGCGCTCGATGTCATAGACTACAACAGCGACGCGTAACAATTTTTCCTTTACCAAACAAATTAACATGTGAAGCCCCTAACTTTATTAGTTGCACGATTCGAGATTTTTCGAAGGAGTCTCGTCAAAACGAAGCTATTTACAAAAATTCAGCCTGTTACTAATCAAAAATAAAAATGTTCCTGAGACCATCTTAAAAATCCATACTAATATTATAAATGCGAAAGTAACTCTGTCTGTCTGTCTGTTACGCTTTCACGCTTAAACCACTGGACCGATTTTGATGAAATTTGGCATAAACATAGATAAGACGTCGAGAACGGACATAGGCTACTTTTTATCGCGGGAAAATATTTCGTTCCCACAGGAAATAAAATTAATCGAAAGAAAGCGGAGCATAAAGCGTAACGTAGAGCACATTAACTAGATGTCGCTGCACGAAAATACATCGAGCTAACGTATTGAAACACATATACATGTAATTAAATCGTTGAGTTTAGAATTATCTTTATTATGATACTAGCTGTGCCCGCGACTTCGTTCGCGTGGAAAAAATTCTAAAATAAAAACCCGCATAGATCCCGTTCCCGTGGGATTTCCGGGATAAGAACTATCCTATGTCCTTTCTTGGGTTTCAAACTATATTTGTACCAAATTTTATCCAAATCGGTTCAGTGGTTTGGCCGTGAAAGCGTAACAGACAGAGTTACTTTCGCATTTATAATATTAGTATGGATGATATGATATGATACGAGTATTTTAACGTTTTTTTGTTCATTGAATGCGCTAAATGCTAATTCCTGGAACTACAAGTCGGATTGAAAAAATTTTTATGTGTATGTTTAATGATAGCTACATTCATGAGGATTACGTTACAATTATTCTTAGCGTAGTTAAAATATCGATATTTGTAAAATAAGTCGGAAGAAAAAGCGGTATCGAACGGCTGTATCCGCGTGCGCTTGCTGGCGTAATGCTAAGTACACGTAAGTACAATGTACTACAAATATATTGGTTTTTAGTAGATGCACAAAAAAGTCCACGACACTATATATATATATATCTCTTATAACAACAACACAATAAGGAATTTTGAGTCGAAAAATTATAGAAAATTAATAGGTGAATTTTAATCCTTATCATATTAATCCTTACTAACGAAAAGTACTTCATCAACACGAAGATCTTAGGAAGACAAACTTTGGCTCTTATACCACGTTATTTAGATGCATAGTTTAAAAAAAATGTAAAACGAAAATAACTCAACATACCTAGGTACTATCTAGGTATTAACCGAAAGGCTGTGTGCAGTGTGCACGATGCGGCGCACTACTCTGACCGCCGAACGAGAACCGAACATTGCCGAGAAGAGCCGAACTGTGAGAGCGTTGGCTTTACTATACTTTTTAAGGTTCCATACTCAAAGTTTAAAACGGGACCCCATTACTAAGACACCACTGTCCGTCCGTGCGTTTGTACGTCTATCTATCTGTCCGTCACCAGGCTGTATCTCATGAACCATGATAGTTGAAATTTTCACAGATGATGTAGGTATTTATGTTGCCGCTATAATAACTAAAACTAAAAAAAAGAATAAAATAAATATTTAAGGGTGACCACCATACAACAAACGTGTTTTTTTGCATAAACTCCCTTTTGCATTTGCATAAAATCACTTTAAAAATAAATAATTAAAATAAAATAAATATTAAGAAGGCTCCCATTCAACAAACGTGATTGTTTGCCGTTTTTTTTATAGATTATGGTACGGAACCCTTAATGCGCGAGTTCGACTCGCAATTAGCCGGTTTTTTTAAGGTACATGAGTGGAATCATATACCTTTAACCTCTGCGGCCCGCGCGGAGTAGACATGTGACCGGCTCCTTTCGCAATAGACTTCTTTGATACGGAACGTTGGATTTTCCTTCTTTGAAAAAAAATCACTTTACTTTGTAGTAGTTGAATATTCGATCTATTTTGTGTATTTTACGGTGTTGTTGAGGGATACATGATCGTTCGCTTTGGCCTGATATGTGTCTAATTCGTTAGTAAGTAGGTGTAAGTACTGTATTTGTATAGCTACTTAATAAGGATTTGTAGTTATGATATTATTAAATCTTGCTTTAAATCTTCCCCATTGTGGAAAACTGTTTAATTTTTGAAGCTGTAGGTATACCAACATGAGCAATCATTTAGGTAGAAGAAGCACAAATTTTCCAAACAAGATCATATTGATTGGTTAGTGGTTACTTAGGGGAAAGTTCCTGAATCAGGCTACAAAAAAATTTTACATAGGTAAAGACCTTCGTGAAATCGTAACCAACATTAAAGACTTGATATTTAAAGTGTACCCGGAATTCGGATATGATAGATTTACCAAAAAAAAAAACAATTGATGTGTGTAAGGGCAATTTAATCTGCAAGAAATGCAAGCGTTGACGCCATCTATACAAATAAATAAAATTGGGGTGTCTGTTTGTAATATTAAAATAACCGTTTTTACTAAATGCATATGGATGTATACACGGTACGTATACCAAAATAACATTGTTTAGGATTTTTGTCTGTCTGTCTGTTTGTTCCGGCTAATCTCTGGAACGACTGGACCGATTTTGACGGGACTTTCACTGAAAGATAGCTGATATGATAGCGAGTACCTTAGGCTATTTTTTTTTAATTTTTCCACGCGGACGAAGTCGCGGGCTCAGCTAGTCTAAAGATAAATCATCAAATCATTATCAGTCGTTTTTTATGCTTCTTATACATTTAGAAAAAATAATACAGAAATCCATTACTAGCATGTATTAAAGGTTAATATTTTAATACCAAAATCACACAAGAGATCATCATTTTTTATCGTTCTTTTTTGGCCTTAAGTTTTTTTTCTACCAAAAATAGCAAAAAAACTATACTGCTTTTAATTTTAACAATTAAATTTGTTTTAAACATTTTTTTTGGTTTGTATTGATCCAGGCTCTCTTTTGACGAATAGATCAACTTGCCTTACTACTAGGCATCTCGTAAAAGGTAAGAAAACATGTGTTCGTGAATACTCACTAGGTGGTAGGATTTTGTAACATTTGGTCCGGATTTGGTACCACCGCTTTATCTATTCTTTTCGAAATAGCGTCGGTCTTTATGTCACTGTCGTGTTCTAGTTTGAAGAAAAATGAAGCTGGTAAATTTACATATGGCATCCGAACTCCGCCGCACGGATGGCAACGCAGCACTAAAATCCTTGGTGTCTATAGTTTCCGTAAGATATTTCCCGTAAATATCCAAATTGGTTTTGTTATTTTTTTATTAATAGCGTCTTTAGTTTAGTGGTCCGGTGTAGTGCCTTACCATACGAAGTTCCGGGTTCGATTCCCCCCGATCGGGCAATTCAAAAAGATTTTTTTCAGTTTTCTGATAAAAAAACGTTGCCTGGGATTGGATAAGTGCCCTGTTGACGATAGGCTTGCCATCTATCTCATTGTGGGAATAAGTATCTTCGGTTAATCGTGGGTGAACTGATTGCACCTCTGCCTATGTTATTGGGGATACGGGCGTGAAGATACTTTTAAAAAAGATATAAAACCTTTCCAAAGAATATTTTTTAATGTGTTTTATTGACCACTTTTGTCCTACGTCCTATGAAATTACGTACTCTTCATAGGATAAAAAACAAAGAGATGGCTCTATTGATGGAAAGAGCTAACTATAGCCTATAAACAACAAAGTTTTTTTTAATATAAAAATGATGTTTTTGATGCGGTGCCATCTGTAATCGTACAATGCAACCAAGATTACCGGCAGCCTTACCCTCCAAACTAAGAGTGATCATGACAGTGATGATAGCACTGATGCTATCGAAGCAGTAATAGATAACGCGTTGTTAGAATTCTGTATAATATACGTAGAATCCTAATTGTAATAACATGTTCTGTCAATTATTCTTTAGAAGCGACTAGCTCCCCTATTCACGTAACAAAATCTTAATGGAATCGCTTAGCCGCTCACACCACCAGCCATTTTCGCATTTTTTCGCAAAAAAACACGGACCGTTACGCGCACACGTTCCGAGTTCGTTCCGGTGGACCGTGGTCACAAAAATGGTTTATGAGTTGTTTGGATTGAATCCGATACTGTAAAGCGTATATTTTTTAAGAGGTCTTGAGCACTGCAATACACTGGTGTGATAATTGTTTAATTTAAATGGCTTAAGCTACAGAATAATTCAGGTGTAACACGACACTGAGAAAAATATGACTACTTGTTAGTCGAGGATTTTTAATTCAAAAAGTGAATCGATGACCTATGCTTTTTATATTTTTTTTACATAATTGGTAAACATATACATACAGAAAAAAAATAATCAACATATATTATAGTACAAAAATATTTATTTACATAAATATTAATATTTTTTTTTCATAATTAATAGGTTGTTTTTTTCCCGTAATTTTTAAATAATTTATTTCTTTTTCAATTTTACAGCTATGTTATTTTTTTTTAAATGTTGTTTAGGATATTTCACATTCACATCATATGATTTTTTTTGAGATCATAAATGTCAACACTAAAATTTACGAAAATAAATAAATATAGGTACCGTCATACCCAAAGCGCTGGTATCATCAAGTTGATCGTTAACGAAATATATGTTTTATTAATTGATATTTACGGTTTTTTGACAAAATTATTATCTAAATTGTTAGATATTGAACTAATCTTCATTATAAATAAAGTTTACTTGTTGATTAATACGCCAAAACACTTTTAAATTAACCTGTATCATAAACTGCAACCAACACATAACACACATCACGAATCAAAATGGCAGACTAAGTTCTTTTATTTTTCCCCAAGAACGTATTTGGAAAAAGAATGGCAATTTGATGTTATTCTGTACAATGTTTCGTTCGAAAACGATAAAATACCATAGAGTATTGTATTAAAACTGGTAAATATTGAAAATATTGTTCTTTTTGAATGAAGTTAGCGATGTCCCTATCAAGGAAGTTACATTCTACCCGGAATGTCCACACGGGCTTCAAAATCGTCCCGAAGAGTACCACGACATGGGTGGAGAGTGTCTCTTTCTACTAAATAAAGCGCCAACCGCCATATATAAGTGCGGCCATGCATAGTTCGCAAATTACTACTAAGTAATTCTACTAATTTGAGAAACAGCTTTGCATTGCATAAGTAAATACGTAATAATTAAAATAAAGACATTTTAGGACTTACTATGTTAATTACAATACATTTTATGCTAATGTATTTATCGACGTGTATGAATAAAAGGGATTTAACGATTACCGAATATATAAAAATCTACCATCAGCAGTTTTATTTTAACACTGGCAATTGTAAGAAAGGGACAGCATCCACTCATGTCGTTGTCTTGCTCAGAACGTTTTTCCCCTCTGTTAAGTAAGAAACAAATATCACGTTTATGGGTAACGAAATAAAGTACATTTTTATTTTTCAAATATTGCTTCGTAGTAATTCCAGTTATCGTATATAAGTTCCTTGGTCCCTTTCTACTAAATAAAGCGCCAATCGCCATATATAAGTGCGGCCATGCGTAGTTTGCAAATTACTACTAAGTAATTCTACTAATTTGAGAAACAGTTTTTGCATTGCATGAGTAATTACGTAATAATTAAAATAAGCACATTTTAGAACTCACTGTGTTAATCACAATACATTTTATGCTAATTTATTTATCGACATGTATGGATAAAAAGGATTTAACGATTACCGAATATGTAAAAATCTACCATCTATATAGTTTTATTTACACTGGCAATTGCAAGAAAGGGACAACATCCACTCTTGTCGTTGTCTTGCTCGGAACGTTTTTCCCCTCTGTTATGTAAGAAACAAACGTCAACTTTATTCGTTACGAAATAAAGTACATTTTTATTTTTCAAATATTGCTTCGTAAAAATTCCAGTTATAGTATACAGGGTGTCCCAGAACTCAACGTCAAGCCAAAACGGGATGATAGGATAGATCATAACCATCACGAGAAAAATCAGAAAAAAAATCTATCCCATGCAGTTTGAAAATTATGGGCATTTTAAGAAAAACCTAGAAATTTGGTCTAACTGTACCATTTTTCGGTTATTGTGGTTAATTTTTATTATTTTTGTTCATTTAAACTTTGGAACCGTAACCCTAAATAACATCTCGAGAATCACAGTCTAAAATAATGACACAATTACCCCAAGTTTCCTAGAATTTAGACTATTTGTTAAACTATGAATTTAAAATTTTCAAACTTTGTCGACTTTGAAACACCCTCCTTTAAAAAAAATGTACTAGAGTGCCTTGGCAAGTGCCATTAAGAGTTGGCGCATTTAATCAGGATTGTAAAATGGTACAATACTTGTTAGTTTCATACTAAAAAAAAACGAGTAAAAAATAAAAACCTCAAGTAACCCGATTTTTGCTAACCCATTTTACTCAGTTAAAATGTTTTTTATTCGCACAAGCCTTTAGTAGATTCTTTATTTTACGGCAAAATGATGAGAGAGATGGATAGTGGACATGTTTGCCATGAGCGAGCGAGACAGATAGTGACGCCACTTTTACCATAGCAACAAAATACTAATAAAATAATGAAAAATGTTGACCTTGTTTTGTTTAGGTTTATTGGAATAAAAGTCAGATTTGAAAATAACATTTTTTATTATAACAAATGTTCAAATTGTTTACCATCAGCTTCAACACCCGCCCTACATCTTCTTAAAAAAGATCTACTTATTAGCCGGGCATATCCTCGAGAGTTGATGTCCTCAGCAGCTTGAGAAATTCGTTCACGCAGCTCGTCTACGCTCTCAATGGGCTTAGAATAAACTTTTTCCTTGAGAACGCCCCAATAAAAAAAATCCAGGGGATTTAAATCTGGGGAACGGGCTGGCCACGAGATCGTGCCTGAACGTCCAATCCACCTTCCCGGATAAACTTGGTCAAGGAAATCTCTTACTTGCACTGCGTAATGCGCTGGGCAGCCATCTTGTTGATACCACATGTGACGACGATCTGTTAGTGGTACGTCCTCTAACAAACTTGGTAACTCTAACAATTTTGGTAATTTTAAAACTTTACATCTTTTTTAAATGTAGATTCATCTGACCAGAGAATTTTTTGGATGAATTGGGGATTTTCATTATGCCTCTGTAGCATTGTTCTACAAAATGAAATCCTTTCAGGATAATCTCGAGGGAGAAGACTTTGAACTCGTTGTACGTGAAACGGATGCATTTCAGCTCTTTGTAAAATACGATGTGCTGTGCTTTTGGGTATTCCCGTTCTTTCTTCAATTCCACGAACGGAAATACTTGGGTCATCTGCGACCTCTTCCAACACTTCTTCTTCGTAAGGAAAGCGAGGTCTACCTCCAGCCCGTATTTGATTCGGAAAATGGCCGCCCTCTGTGAGTGAACGGTGCACATTAACAAACACGCGGTGATCCGGATAGCGCTCTAAATTTGGATATCTTTCACGATAAAGTCTAGCGGCGGCACTTGCATTGCATCTGCATTCCCCATAAATGAGATGCATGTTCGCATATTCTTGTGAAGTGTAGCGCGTAGGCATAGTGATGACAAGGATGTCAACACAAAAGTCCAATTCCAAAAGAGAGAAGCCAAAGTTGCCGGTATGTAATCAACAAGTCCAATTCACAAAAATCCAAGTCCAAAAAGAAAAGCCAAAGTTGTCAGTATTAAATTAACACAAGCGAATACGGAAAGGTGCGCAGTAGACGAATGAGCGAAATGTACTAACTGGTGTCAGACTGGCAGCGTAGCTATTTGCTTGGTATGGCGTCTGTATCTGTTTCATTCGCACTCGTTTAAACGACGCATCTCCGTCTCACTGCGTGGCGTCACTATCTGTCTCGCTCGCTCATGGCAAACATGTCCAGTATCTGTTTCATTCGCACTCGTTTAAACGACGCATCTCCGTCTCACTGCGTGGCGTCACTATCTGTCTCGCTCGCTCATGGCAAACATGTCCACTATCCATCTCTCTCATCATTTTGCCGTAAAATAAAGAATCTACTAAAGGCTTGTGCGAATAAAAAACATTTTAACTGAGTAAAATGGGTTAGCACAAATCGGGTTACTTGAGGTTTTTATTTTTTACTCGTTTTTTTTAGTATGAAACTAACAAGTATTGTACCATTTTACAATCCTGATTAAATGCGCCAACTCTTAATGGCACTTGCCAAGGCACTCTAGTACATTTTTTTTAAAGGAGGGTGTTTCAAAGTCGACAAAGTTTGAAAATTTTAAATTCATAGTTTAACAAATAGTCTAAATTCTAGGAAACTTGGGGTAATTGTGTCATTATTTTAGACTGTGATTCTCGAGATGTTATTTAGGGTTACGGTTCCAAAGTTTAAATGAACAAAAATAATAAAAATTAACCACAATAACCGAAAAATGGTACAGTTAGACCAAATTTCTAGGTTTTTCTTAAAATGCCCATAATTTTCAAACTGCATGGGATAGATTTTTTTTCTGATTTTTTTCGTGATGGTTATGATCTATCCTGTCACCCCGTTTCGGCTTGACGTTGAGTTCTGGGACACCCTGTATAAGTTCCTTGGTCCCTATAGAGACCATAGTGTATTTACGGAATTTTCTCAGAGGTCTCATTAGTTACCAAAGTGAAGTGAGCGGTTAGGGGTCTTTCACATATAAACATGATACAAGGTCGCTTCGTGCTACGATGCGGCGTAATATGTAAGGAAATGCGTACGTGCCCTAAACGCTTCGGCTTGTTGGACGATTCGTTACGTAAATCAAGCCTCTGGTACTTGTACTATTATGTATTCTGTGTCGCTGGCAATAAGAATGATGATATATTCTTAATGAAGGTCCGGACTTTTGTAAAATTCCGTTGTTATTGGTTATCGCTTATGTGAATGCAGTTTTTGTAATATCGTTTATTTCCTTTTAAGCTATATTCCTTTCAAGCTTTTAATCATTCATCATTTATATTTTCTGAAGTTGCTATGGCACTTTTTTAGCCTGCTTAAAACTGTAGGATTAAAAAAAATGATGTGGTGTCGTGGGACACCAGGTAGGAACGAAGTTCCTTCGGCTTAACGGCACTATACTCGCTTGTGTATGCGACTGTCGCGCCTGCGCACGTCGCATTTAACGGTTTTATTCCACGCACTTTTTTCCACGGATTTTTTCTTACGGTTTTACTATCACATTTTTTTCAGTTCGGTCGCGCAGCAAAATCCCTATCCCCTCCAAGCCTGCCGTAAGGAACTTCGTTCCAATTAAAATAAAGAGATATCTTGACATGGTTGGAATGAAATCAACGACTGTCTTGCCTTCAAGGTCAGTAACGCTCTTCCAGCTGAACTACGTTTCGATGGTTCAGTGTGGCGAAATTCTTCTTTCCTTTTCGAACGCTTTGAACTAAATATGTGTTTTAGCACTAACCGCGGGCTAGCGGCACTGGCGTAGCTACCGAAGGGGTAGTGTTTCTCAAGCTCTCACTGAACTAGGACATGCCCTGCTATACACAATAAAGAGCTGATGATAAAATAGCTTTGCAACTTTAAAGTATTTAAATGTAACTACATATTTATATTTTGACTTATATTGATAAAATTTTAAAGATTTATTCCTGGTCGTGTTTCGAACTTGATGTACTCCAAATTTGTCGTAACCCAGATTAATCGTACTTCAGATTCGTTGTAAAAGGTATAGTTGGTTAAGAATGTAATGTTATTGGTTTAAAAATCTCTGTGCAACGAGACCCTATAACGTGCCTCCGCTATCAGCATGTCTGTCATAGGACTATATTATTTGAACGGTAACGGGTAGATATTTTATTTTTATAAAATAGTTCTAATTTGTTCATTAAAATAAGTTATTTGTTTTTAGTTTTTAATTTAATTACGGAGTCGACTGTACGACAAATCTGGAGTACGTCGCATTCCTAATACGACGAATACGGAACAAACGATTTTAAATAGCTCAGTTGGGGCCCTAGTTTATATTTAGCCCTAGGGCCTTTGGTTACCTAGCTACGCCACTGGCTAGAGGACACGGAAAAGTGTTGACTCGGTAAGTCGTAAGGTAAGTCGGTGTTTTGCAGCATACTAAGGTGGCGCACAGACAAAAAATAAAAAAAAATCTTAAAAAATTTCTTTTTTTACTATCTTCAAACTACCCAGGAAGAAATATGTTATTTATTTTTTTCACTTCTACCTATTGCACATATGATTTACCTAATACATGCATCAAAAATTGAGATAGTTTTACTTGCAAGACGAAATTCTAGGGGAAAAATGAAATTTATGTTTTTGCACCAACCTATTGTGCATATTAATCAAATTGAAAAGTGTGTTTTCTGAGTTTTCTGAGAAAAAAACGTTGCCCAGGATTGGAAAAGGCCCCAGGTGATGATAGCATTGCTAAGTCTCTTCGGTTTAATCGTCAACTAATCGTGGGTGCACTATTTGTACTTCTACCTACCACTTCGGGGATACGGGCGTGAAGGCACTATTGTACATATGATTTGATTTAATGCTCCAAGAATTGAGATATTTTTACGTGTCAGTCGTAATTTGTAATAGTAGGGGAGCCTAAGAAGGGCTTTTGGGATTTACTCTATTGATTGGCTATGCGAGTCACTACCATCGTGGCTACTAGGTGGTAGAGTTTGGCATTGTTTCACCCGGGTCTGGTGCCTTACCTATTCCTGCCGTAATAGCGTAAGTGCTTGTCGTTGTCATGTTCCGGTTTGGAGGGTAACTTAGCCGGTAAACTTATGCATGTGGTATTATACCTCGCCACAAGATAGCAATTCACCATTAAAATCTTTAGTGTTTGTTGGCGATGGTTGACTCTTTCCATCAGGAGACCCATCTGCTTCTTTGCTATCTTTTGATATAAAAAAACATATTACTCGAGCACATAAAAAAAGCGCATCAAATTACCTCGGATACCTAGTAGTCGTATACTGTTAAGGTTCTCCTCCAAATGAAAGCCATTTATATAGAGCCGAATATCTAGGGCACTCAAATAGAAAAAACAACTTCGGTTAGTAGTAGGAGTGCCTGGAGCATTCAAAACCTTAAAACCTCGGATTAGAGTTATAGTGAATGAATCAATATGATCGATGTGGGATATTGTTTTTTAAACTATAAATTGCAATGTTTACCCAAAATTTTTTTGTGCACTCCATTGTTTCATTGTTAAAACAAATTATTATGAAAAATTAATGTTTGACCATATATTTTCACTTTAAACAGTAATTTTTTTTATTTAAATGTTAAATCTTACCTGAGTAGACATATAGGAACATTTTTCAAAATATACCTGTGTATAAAAATAGCAGTAGGGATCTCGAAAAGGTAGAAAAACGTTGAGGGGAGAGCGGAGCGACAGCTGCTATGTACAATGGAATTTCTAGGCTAGTTTAGTTGCAAGTAACACGTGTTCTGTGAATATTGTGCTTCTATAACAGTGAAAATTTGGTTTTTAAGTGAAAAATTCTTGTATATTTTTGTACTGGAAGGTGTATTGAAGACGACCGCGACGTTTTTATATTGAACTTGCTGACTCGCGCAGCTTCGCCCGCGGGTATATTAATAAGTCGTCCAAATAGCTTTTAATAAAAATTTCATCCCCTATTTTTTTCTATTTCAGCCCTCCAGGGACTGATTTTTTTTAAAAAAATTGCCTATGTTTGACCCCGGATCTTCAACTATACCCATGCCAAATTTCGTGAAAATCGGTCCAGCGGTTTAGCCGTGAAAGCGTAACAGACAGACAGACTTTCGCATTTATAATATTAGTATGGAATGATTTGTCAATTGTTTTTTATCACACGTCAAAGTTCTACGTACGCAACGAAAATAGAATTAAGTCGAAAAGATTTTAGAGCGATGATTTTTTATGATTTTAAAAGTCCTCTTTCTCCGCAAGACTGTGCTGCTCGTCTTCAAAATGCTTTTGGGAGAGAAGCACCTTGTTTGAGCAACGTGAGGCGATGGTTTGCTGAATTTAAGAGAGGTCGAGTTTCTTTACATGACGAATTTCGTGAAGGACGGCCTTCAACTATCGTCAACGAAAATAATGTGGCTACTGTTAAGCGGTTAATTGAAGAAAACCCCCGGATTACTGGATTTTGTACTAATATTTTTTTCTTTTCATTAGTCGTAATTATTACCTTATTTTTTTAAATGTATACAATAGAGTACGTTTCATTTATAAATAAACTGGCCGAGAAATTCCATTGTACATAGCAGCTGTTGCTCCGCTCACCCCTCCACGTTTTTTTTACCTTTTCGAGATCCCTACTGCTATTTTTATACACAGGTATATTTTGAAAAATGTTCCTATATTTCTACTCAGGTAAGATTTAACATATAAATAAAAAAAATACTGTTTAAAGCGAAAATATATGGTCAAATATTAATTTTTCATAATAATTTGTTTAAACAATGAAACAATGGAGTGCACAAAAAAATTTTAGGTAAACATCGCAATTTATAGTTTAAAAAACAATATCCCACATTGATCATACTATAACTCTAATCCGAGGTGAAAACCCCCAGGCGCTCCATTATAGTGGAAATTGGCATTTTTTTATAAATTGGCAAGTCATTACTGGTATTACATCATTCCTACCATTGATATAAAAACCCAAGATGGACAGTTTCGAACAAAACTGACACACAAAACTGTCCCTAATTTCCAATGACGTGTATAATAGTGGTAATTATATATATTATACACATATTATATATTATACACGTCATTGCTAATTTCACACAAGTAGTTATAGATATGGCAAAAATTGTGTCAAAATCACGTTGTTTTTAAAAAGCAATGTACAAAAAGTAATAAAATTCACCAGGGGCGTGCACTATATAGAGGCAAAAAAGCTCTGCTTTACCTATATTTTAATAAAACGTTCATACGTTTTAGATGACTTTAATTAATTATAAATAAATGAATAAACAAAATATAATAACTTAAAAACGCCTAATAGCACCTATATAATTTAAATAGCACCTATTAGTAAGCACAGTACTCAAACATGTTTGCCAGGCGTTTGTTAAACGATAAATAATATCAAACGCAAACTACTGCCGCTACTATTCTAGGTTCTGCCTCACATTGTAAATGTGTGCGAGACAATTACCTATCCGCACGTAATTGGCCCACTCACACAATCATACTATTTTGTACGGCAAGTACTTCGAGCTTGTTCTATAATCCGGATAAAGATAATAGACGAAATATTATTGGCAAACAGTATGCTCACATTATGCATTTTTGTTTAGTAAGGTTTTATTTGTTTAAATAGCAGAAATGTTTTGTGTTTCGCGGGGGCCATTTGCTTTTTCGTGTGATAACTGTTAAGCATTGTTTATTATTTTGTTTGTGCCAGTATATTATATAAAGTTTTCATTTTAATATTTGAAAGTATGTAGGTACATTTAATAGGTTATTACCGAGTTTCTATAATAATTGTAGTGATTTGCTTTTACTAGTGCATTTGTTGATTTTTTAAATGTTATTTGATTGTGAAGTTTGTGTTGAAAATGTGTGTTTATTAAAAATTAAAAATAACAAGTTTTTTCTATTTTGTCATTCAGTGAAAAGATTCAAATCGTGTCTAAATGTAGGTGTGTACCCGAGTTACAATTGAACCAGCAAGGCCAGTAAAACGTATACACACATATTTGAGAAACTCACAAAATCAACGACTCACAGAGCTTTCCATGACTTCTATAGAAACGACATTAATGATAGAATTAATACGCAGTCCAACTTTCTATGACGATATCCTAAAATCATATTTAAAAAAGGATAGGCGCATAGATTTCACTACATAGTATAAAACAAAGTAGCTTTCTCTGTCTGTCCCTATGTCCATATGCATGCTTAAATCTTTAAAACTACGCAACGGATTTTGATACGGTTTTTTTAATAGATAGATTTTTGTTCGAGTAGCCTGGTCTATTTCGAAACGACTTGACTCTTTGGCATTACGCAGAGATGCAGGTTTGCTCTGCATCTTCTATCGTATTTCTCATGAAGTCTGAAGAGTATTCGGATCAATTCCGGTTGCAGAATTCCATCATCGGACATCGTGTCAAAAATTAAAATTCCATCCTTACCATCTCGATGTCTAGAAATCCACAAGCGTGCGATTCTCTCAACACTTTTTGCCTCGCTCTGTTATAGAATAATTATCGGCAGGAGTGTTTCTGAACGGATACGTCTTGGGGACCTTTAAGAAATCAGCTTACCTACTCATTCTCAAAAGAACGGTAACGCAACTGCAAGACCGCTGATATTGCGGATGTCCATGGGCAGGTGCAGGTGCACTAGCAGGTGCACCTCCTGCCCGTTTGCCCACTTCTATAAAAATACCGTAACAGGCACTGACGCTATTGCAGTAGGAATAGATAAGACGATGGTACTAAATCAAACTAGTATGATAGAAGATGAGCAAATCTACATGTGTCCTTTTTAATCCTTAGTTAGCTTTGTATTTGACACTGAGCCAAATATCATTTGAAAATTGGTAAAGTGCGTGTCGGGCCACGGGCAATGTTGGGTTCCGAAGTTGCCCATCACGATAATCGATAATGCGGTGTGCGGACAACGAAGATGAGGGATTTTACTGTTTCATTCTATGAACACCAAACCTATTTAACGTCAATGAGGGACATATTTGCAGCGTAGGTTCACTGCCTATAGTAACTTTTCCAAGTATTCTTAGTAAAGGTGAGTAAAAAGTAACAAATATTGGATTAGGTACAGGGGTCATAGTAGGGAGCCCAAGAAGGGATTTTTGGATTTACTCAAGCGTGTCAGATTAACACAGGGGGGTTGCCTCGCATATTGTTGAAGCTCTCCACCAAATATAAGCCCTTTATGTAAAGGCGGGTTATTAGGACAGAAAACAAAAAAACAAAATTCCAATAATTTCGGCTTGTGGATGTTGTCAGATTATATTTTTTTCGTTATTCTTACATCATTTCATACTTACATATTTTTATCTTTGCACTAAGTATATAGATAGAAATTACTCATTTTGCCCCGATTTTCAAAAATCGAGTTTTCACCAGATCTTCATGGTTTAAGATCTTGGGAACCTTCTCCAATTATTTGGATGATGACGTCAGTATGTCTATGTATGTATGTGTGTGTAAACATCGCACTACTTTTGAACGGCTTGACCTATCGAAACGAGGTTGACGGCATTCAATTGGACTCCACTTAACTTAGACTTTCTGAAGATTTGAACCAATTTGGTTTAGGAAATTTTGAGAAATTCGGAATGAATCTCAAAAAAATTTTTGACGAAATAGCATTTTTTTAAAATAACTTCTAGGTTAATATATGACTGAATACAGAATCTAATCGGCTCTTTTCCTCAAGAAACTACGTTCTATGCATAAATTGAACTAATACTTTTTGGACCTTTTACAATATTTTAGTTCGTGAAAAACTACGTCAAATACTATTTTAAATATCGAATCAAGTGTCCAAAAGATACAGCTTTACACATATTAATATATTGTTATGTACAAGAATATCATTTCATATTTGTAAAATGAATTTCAGACTAATATACCCATTGATTTCTAGACCTAAACAGCCCTTTTTTAAAAAACTTTGTCTAAAACTGTAACTTGGATAAAATCGACTAATTCGTTCGGGATTCATCAATAGCAAAATTTTTTAAGAAAAGATTTTTTTTTGATATTTCTTTGTAATTTTTCAGACAATTGATTTTGTAGTTAGTAAAACATTTTAGGCTCTAAATTGTATTCAATGGCATTCAAAAAAATCGACCATCATTTTAAAAATAACCAGCTTTAAAAAATTGAAATACTGTCAATTTTATAAACTGTTATTTTTTTTTAACTCTGAGCTTAAAACTTCAATTTAGCAGAAAGTTTCAGGCACGGCCTGCAGAGTTAACCAATTTACAGATTTTTATAAATATAGGAATTTGAATATTACATATGACTCTAAATTACTATAAACATTTTGCACGCTTCATAACTCAAAGCATTTGAAGTAGTGCGTCACTTCTTATTCGTTAAAATCAAGCATTTTAGTTAATTTAAAATGTCTCTATGATCACAAATTTTTATTTATACTATGACATGAGTCAACCTAAAATTAAGAAAACACTAATTAATTTATTTATATTCATTAAAAATTATATTATGTAGCTATTTCCACAGAACATATTTCGAAACAAAAAAGTTTAAAAAAATATTTACATAGACGTGTTTATTTATTGTATAGGGATCACGATAACACGGTCTCGAGACCGGGTTTTTCATTATTTCTAGAATTCGTTATCTTTCACTAGTTTTGTATTTTATGTTAATTAATTGCGTGTTTGTTTTTCCGATTCGTCAAAATCAAGCATTTTAGTTAATTTAAAATGTCTCTATGATCACCAATTTTTATTTATACTATGACATGAGTCGACCTAAATTAAGAAAACACTAATTAATTTATTTATACTCATTAAAAATTATTTTATGTAGCTATTTCCACAGAACATATTTCGAAACAAAAAAGTTTGAAAAAATATTTACATAGACGTGTTTATTTATTGTATAGGGATCACGATAACTACTAAAAATACGGACGGTCTCGAGACCGGGTTTTTCATTATTTCTAGAATTCGTTATCTTTCACTGGTTTCGTATTTTATGTCAATTAATTGCGTATTTGTTTTTATTTATAAAACAATACACATTAATAATTTTTTTTCTAGTTCTTATTCGTAAGATAGTAACAAGCTGATGGCTGTCCTGATGGAAAAAGGAACCATCGCCTATAAAGACCAAAGATGTTAATGGTGCTATCTGTTGTTATCCGTGTTGCGGAATGACAATGCCACTCGCATAGGTCTACCGACTACCTTACTCTCCAAACCGGAACACGACAATGACAAACATTGACGCTATTACGGCAGGAATGAGTAAGGCGGTGATATCAAACACCTAGGCGAGACGTTGTGGAACTCTACCAAATTATGAAAGGTTTGTTGCAAAATTTACTTTATTTTGATAAAGTAAAAAGCTTAAAGTAAAATGTTGCTTACTACAGGCTTAATTTTATAAATTATCGCCATGAATAAATTTTTTCATAATAATTAAAAATATTTTCATAATAATAGTATTATGAGAGTTTATTAAATAAGCATAAGCGATGATTACACTCGCAACCCACCCCGATGGAAATTTACGTCAAAAAATTAATTTCAAACTGACGTGCTGTCACCTTTGATTCTGGAGGCATACTAAAATTTTTGATGGACGTTTTTAAAAATTCATGTTGATATTTTACCGATTAAATTCTTCATATAAATTTGTATGGAAGATGGTAGACAAAAATATCAAGCATGTTTGTGTTAAAATTACTCTTTTATAAGGTCGTTTAATAAAAAACTAAGACGGTAAAGTGTAATACAGTTCTTCATTAAAAAATAATTCTAAAATGTTTAAAATTATTGGCCATGAAATATTGTAATTTTTGCAAACGGAAAAGGTCGATTTTGAGGTTTTGGGTGAAGTTTACTTTTCTTTTTCTGCAAAACTAAAAATTATTTTGAAAATATCTCTCGGTGAAACTGTTAACAGTTTCTTTAAAATTACCATTGAATTTTTCTAGAAAGCACTTTTTTATATTCATTAAATAATTTTGAAAACCACAACACTCGTTTTAGCTGTTTTTAGGGAATGGGGCCTTAATAACGTAGTCATAGTCACCATTGCAGTAAATTTCCTATTTCAGTACATTCTAAATCTATTAGACTATGCAAATTAAATTTATCAATATCAAGCGTCAAATACTACTTGGCCATAGACCCACAGTTTGCCGATAAGTTTAGGTTCTGTATAATAGAACCAATAACCTACAATGTTTGAAATAAATATAAATAAAGTATTTTAACAATCATTATTTGTTTTATTGATACATAAATGTTCTATGCAAATACAAATTTTCGATCAGATTTTTTTATGTAAAATTTATGAACCCTTAAAATACTATCTAAATCAATGCATAAAGATATTTATATTCGACTCTACTTATGCCTTGTCCTACCGGCTAACTTAAAATTTTTATTGCTTTTTGTATATTGCTTTTTAAAAACAACTTTAAATCTTGCGTTTATGGTTGAATATGGAAAAACACGTTTGTGCCATAACTATAAACTTTTTAGACTTAATTAGCGACAGTTTTGTGTCAGTTTTGTTCGGAACTGTGTATCTTGGGTATTTTATATACCCAAGATACACAGTTCCGAACAAATGCTCTCCGGTAATTGATTCTACAGAAGTGCGTGGTAAAAAGTGCCTAGAGAATCACACGGTTGTGGATTTCCAGACATCGAGGTGATGAGAGTCGAATTTTGAATTTTGCCACGATGTCCAATGTTGAAATTCAACGGCAGGAATTAATCCAAAGCGTTCGTCGGAACACTTTCCATGATAGATGAAGTAAAAACGCAGAAGAAGCCTACATCTCTGCGTAACGCCAAGGAATCAAGCAGATTGGAAATAGCCTGGTCGTCAACGATTCGAACCACTCTACACTGAATTCGATCAAGAGGAAGATGCGGAGCTCCCGCCCAGAGATGAGAACAGTACTCTATGTGACTTAGTAGATTCAGGCATTACTTTGTGTGGGTTTTTCCTCCGTATCGGTCCGAGCTTTTGAAGAATAGACCACTGCCATTCTGCCAGGCAGGTTGTAAAAGGCAAACGATTGGCTATACCCGTGGGCTATACGTTTCACTACTATTGTGACTACTAAGGCGTTAGAGTTCCGCGTTCTAGGTGTGTGGTTGCGTTCCGATTTGATTGTACTTCTAAAAATTTCGAGTCTTCAGAAGTACCTGCGAACGTTTATTTGAAAAAGCATTTTTTGTTTAGAGTTTTTGAATTCCGCAACGTTTTGCTCGGGTATTTGGTGCCACCGCCTTATTCCTTATGCAATAGCTTCAAAGCGAGGTGGAGGAGATTTGAAGGATAAGATAGCCGGTAAACTTATGCATGTGACATTGTCATCCCGCCACACGTATAGCTACGCACCCTTAACGTCTTTGGTATCTATAAGCGATGGTTTCTCTTTACATCACGAAAGCCATCTGCTTATTTGCTATCTAATGATATAAAAAAATACATAGCTTAAGGCCCTAATCGACGGGTGAGTAAAACCGCGGTTTTATAGTTCGTCAACAAAGTTCAAGCGCGTATGGTTGCAATACCGCGGATTTATATACAGACGAGCCTGGCCTGCGGCTCGTCATGTTAGGTACAATTTTTCCACGATTCTTCGGATACAACAATTTTACTCGGTTAATCGGCACCAAAAAACCAGGAGTAAACCACGATATGGATCCGTACATCGACCATCAGTCATGACCTAGAAAGAAAGAATTAAAGAAACTTAATTAGTCAGTTTTGTCTCAAATATATGAGGTTCAATTACATATCTCAGAAGCCAGTAAAGTTATTCGGTTATTCATAATAACATATATTTGGATGAAATAACAAAACTGTATTCTTAACCCTAAATTTTATTAAATTAATTAAATTTACTACAGAATAAAAATATAAATAAGTTTGATTTTTAAACGCAAGCAGTCTAAATATTGCTGTTTGCATCTATAAATTCTCACCTTGTCGCATTCACTCAGAGGTAACATTGCGTATATTCGAATGAACGAGATAGATTAAGTGCTAATTTAAAACCATCACCAAATTGGTTTATAATAACAAAAAAAAAAAAATTTGAAATGCACTAAACCTAATATATTTTAAAGAATATGCCTTAACAAATAAATACCATTATATATTTGTACCAAAATTATTTACGGCGCCATTAAACTCTTAATATCTATATTTTTTTATTATATTAATTTTCTTTTCGGAATACATCGTAAGAATGAATAGCCGTAACAAGCAACTGATACTTAATTTTATACTTTTAAATTATTCGTGTTCATAATGTTAACATATTATAGTTTAATTTTTTAATTTTTAATTTTGTTTAATATATTATTTGAATGTAATTTTTTTATTCTGATTTTTTTATCAGATAATTTGTTTTAAGAGCTTTTTGTCTTTCATCTGGCGCAGGGCTGTATTTATAGAATTATTAAAATTACAAATAATAAAAATTTTATAACATTGAGCTACGAGATAAAAACAACACTATTTTCGTATTATAAACTTGATCTTAACAACAGCAACTCATGTAAGCGTAATTAGTCCGACAAAGTTCATATACTTACGTAATAATACATTTTTCTCAAAGAGAGAGTCACAGAGCCCATAGTTAGAGATGTTTCCTATTTTACATTATAGATTCAAGTGTTGCTTTGTGGACATCCATAACTTAAAGGAATTAAAGAAACTTAATTTGCAGTTTTTTTTCCATACTTTTCTTGTTTTTTGGTATTGCAAAAGTCACACATAGAAGTCAGTGTAAAGTACTAAATAAAATTACATTAATTTATTTTTTATATAGAAGAAAGACAAACGGTCAGGACTCTCATCTCACCTGGATCTGCCGCCCATGGACTATGAGATGTCACTTGCGCTACTGGCATTTTAAAATTGTGTAATAATATTGTTGTTTTCATTTATTTATTCTCATCTCTTCGCGTTCACTCATTGGGTAATATTGGGTACAATCGAATGAACGAGATAGATTAAGCGCTAATTTAAAAACACCACCAAATTGGTTTAAAATAACCAAAAAAATGTTTTGAAATGCACTAAACCTAATAAATTTTAAAAATTTAGGCTCATAAATAAATACCATTATAATATATTTGTGCTAAAATTATTTACGGCGCCATTAAAACTCTTAAAATGTATATTTTTTTGCAGAATAAATAGTAAGAATGAACGGAACATAATAAGCTACATAATATAATTAGTTTTATACTTTTGAATTATTCGTGTCCATAATGTCAACATATTGTTTATTTTTTTTAGTTTTTATGTTTTTATAATATATTAATTAGATTTTAATACTAAACATTTTTTTAATTCTAACTTTTTTAGCAGATAATTTGTTTTAAGAGCTTTTTGTCCTTCATCTGGCGCAGGGCTGAATTTATAGAACTATTAAAATTACAAATAATAAAAATGTTATAACATTGAGATACAAAAACTCTATTTTCGTGTTATAAACTTAATCTTAACAACAGCAACTCATGTAAGCGTAATTAGTCCGAAGAAGTTCATATATTTTCTCAGAGTGTCAGAGAGCCCATAGTTAGAGGTGTTTCCTATTTTTATACTTTATAGATTCTTCTTCTTCTTTTATACTTTATAGATTCCACAACTTAAAAAAGGAATTAAAGAAATTTAATTTGCAAGTTTCTTCGATACTTTTTTGTTTTTTTTTTCTTCATTACAAAAGTCACACATAGAAGTCTGTGTAAAGTTTTAAATAAAATTACTTTAATTTCTTTTTTATATAGAAGAGAGGCAAACGGTTATGACAATCACTTGATGGTAAGTAGTCACCACCACCCGTAGACTGTCAGTTGCGTTACCGGCATTTTAAAACTGAGTAAGCTGTTTTCTTAAAGGGTTCATCCCTAGTCGCAACCATTCAAAAAAGCCCCCACTGACAAATTTGTTCCACAGAGAAGCAGTGAGGGGTAAGAAATGCCTCGAGAATCGCAGTTGTGAAGTGAAATTCAGTTCACTTTTTTCACAAGTTGTGAAGGCTTCGAATGCTGAGAATGAAACTTTGAATTTCGTTTTCTACTTAACATTCCTTCTGTTCCATTTGTTCTATTTTAAACACTTGCCTAAATCCTAGTGCTAATTTAGACCAACCAAAATATATTATATACGGAAAACCTTTTTATAAGATTATGTAATTATGACATTATTTTTTCTATCATAATATTTACTACTAGGACAATTAGTAGAGTACTAAGAACTTCTTTAAATAGAATAAACGCACTTTCTGTTTGTAAATCACTATTCAATTGAGTAAGTACAAATTCTGCCAAAATATCACTCTTACTTTTCACTCAGTTTCTTATTGTAGTTCCAAAATCGAACATACGGATTACTCTGTTTTACGTTACACTGTATACCAATTTACTTAAATAGCGTTGTTATTTAAACCTATTTTAAAAAAATGTATTCTTTAATTTATTATTATAATTATTTAATTTATATATTTTATTTTTATAAAATAGAAAAATTCGTTTTAATATATCTTTATGTTTATAATATATGCAAATTCCAAAGTAGCAAGGCATTCAATAATCGTATTTGCCAAAACCAAAATAGCAAATTGTCGGCGACGTGTGAAAACCTCGTAAATAGTAATTTTTCACCAAAATTACAAAATGTTTATAATTGATAGAAAAACTAATAACGCATTAAAATTCTGAACGATTGATTATAACGACATCTATGGCTGTGAATGTAATTCTTATCGTATCTTTGTATATTATTCTTTCTTTTGTAGCCTGACCTAGAAAGTTTTTTGGGAGTTTTAAAACTTGATGTACTTATAGACTTTGATGTACTCTTTCCGAATATCAACTTTGCTACCTCGTATCTTTGCGGTTCGTGCCGCCATATTGTAAAAATAGCGTCTAATTTTTTCGACACTATGTCCCTTCCTTTCCTTTTAGTGATAAAACCACTTCATACCATATTGTTTAAACTGATTTTTTAATGACAAATAATTGCTATTTTCCAACGAGGCAAATATTTTTATTATTATTTCATAAAATACACATAAAAATAGTCATATATGACTTTTTACGATTTAGTTAATATTTTTGAAGTTATGAATTTTTGAAAAATCCAAATTAGGATGGTTTCGTCATTAAAAGGAGAAGATTAAAATGTACAAGACGTCTTTTTATATATTCTTTTTGATTATAACTAATAATATCCTTAAGCAAGAACAAAAAAATATTATTTTTAATTTCTGTATTTCGAACTTCCCTTTAACAACATTTTTACTGCGATTTCTCGAAATTATAGTTTTCACCAAATTATGTAAATCTTGATAACCAGAAAGCTTTTCTTACATTTCACGATGGTGTCAGCATGTCTGAATTTATGTTTGTAAACCTCTCATCAATTTGAACGGCTAGACCAATCAAAACGCAGTTGGCGTCATTTAAACTCAGACTTTTTAAAAATATGAATTGATTCAGCTTACTAAATTTCGTTAAATAGATTATTTTATTTGAGAAAACTTTAACGCCTTCAAAAACTGAATGCCATTGCGTTGAATGCCATTAAAATGCTGAAAATCAATTATTAAATTACAAATATATTTTCAAAAATTAAAATAAATTCTTTTTAACTTATAATTTTTGAACGCTCCAGACTCAATAATCTAAGCTTAGGTATTTTTTTAACCAATTTGAGCCTAAAATATTTCAACTTAGCGAGAAGTTTCAAGTAGAGCCTGCAGGAACAACCTATTTGTAAAGAATTAAGCGATACAACGCAATTTGCGGCATTTGACGCAGTTTATCAAGAAAAAGAGCTTATTAGAATTCGGATTTAATATGTACATTAGTCTATTCTTATTAGTAGTTAACAATCAGCGCTTTTGAGTTTTTTAAATTATCAAAAAGTGGAGATTTGGTGAAAACTTTATTTTCGAAAATCGCAGTGAAAACCGTTTTTACCCTTAACGGAAAGTTAAAAAGGAGAATAAAAATGACATTTTTTTTTTCTTGCTTAAGGATGTCATTAATAATTGTATAAATAACTTTTTAGTGGGTTCAAACCATCTAATTTGGGATTTTTTCAAACATGTAAAAAAAATCATATCATCGAAAATATTAACTTAATTATAAAAAGTCATGTGATTTTTTTATGTATATAATAATTATTATTTTTATTTATTTATCAAAGACTATAAAAATGTACCGTTTGAAAATAATATTTTTTTGCCATTTATTAAAAAAATCGGCTTAGACAATATCGCACTTAGTCATCAGCTGCTAGAGCTATATAAAAAAATTGAAATGGAAATAATTGTTGGTACTCGAGCGCTTATTCCTCGTGCACTATTTAGATTAGGTTTTCACTCGTCACCAATTAAATACAATTAACTATTATATTTTACTATTACCAGAACAGCAAAATAAACACAAAATAGTGATCACTACAATTAAACTTAATAAAACATCGTCCTTGACATAAATGTCTTGTGTCAAGGTTTTTACTACTATTTTGATAAAATCAAAAATCAAATTAGCTTTAAACGAGTACTATTACGTATTATTATTATTTAATTAGCCATGTTTTTAGATACTTTATAAAACTCTACACTCTATCAAAAAAAATACAGTAAATTAAACTTCTCACTGTCGAATATCTCAACCATATAACGTCCGTAATAGTAACAAAATACATTCTGATAGCAGAATCCCCTAAAATGTTACAAATAGTAGTTCTATCAAAATATTTTTTAATCGTTTTTGGCAAATCAATATTTAGCTAACACATGTGAAAATATACACATCTTACTGTCTATACACGTTTAAAACCATTTTACTAGCAATAAAAATTACAATAAACAATGTAGAAATACCATTCATCAATTTCTCATATAAACATATAACAATTGAAAATACTTTAAAAGCGTCAACAATTTTTCTTTGATAATATAAGCTATTTTTGGTATATTTTATATGGCATATTTGGTATATTATATATACATATATCTACTACTAATTGCTAGAGAGCCGCACTTGTGTCAATCGTCCCGAATTTATATGCTCGCTAAGGCACTCGCAGTCCGGAATGTATGCGAAAATAGCCGATAATAGCCGATCACATCTGCATTTATCGCGTCATTGCACGAAGCTTTATGACGATAGACGCAGTGCGACTCCAGCATAAGATATATCAAAATCCGCATATTCATACGAGTAAAAACTTATCAGCTGTAAGATTGGTGAGCTTCTAAGCGGGCAATATTTTTACCACAATGTGAAGCTTTAAATGTAGCTAGCAATAACAGCCACATTATGCTAAACACAATTACATATTTTAAACTATTATAACCCACCATAAACCTATATTTCTTTTGTATGTACTACAGTCATACAAAAAATGTGTAGATTCATGACCGTCTTATTTATTTGTATATTTATGTTGTTTTAGGTTATAAATATTAATTACATATACTTTTAATACAATTAAATTTAAAGTAGCCTTATTCTAGTCAAAGTAATATATTTAATATTAATATCATAAAACGAGATACGAAAAAGCGACTTAGTCGATGAAGAGTGTCTTGTTAGAATGTATGAAATAAAAAAGAGACAACTGTAACAAAAAGGTAAAAACTCATTACATGGATTTTAAGAAAACGGCAAAAGCGTTACTAAATAGTTTTCTTAGTTTGAATTTGCTCTAGATGGTCATTTTGTAATGTTACTATTAATATTCTTACTGCAATTAAATTTTATCTAGACTGTCAGATCGTCTACATGGCAGGCTAAAATAATCTAATTTGTAAAGACAATACTCAGCATAAAACAGTATTATAAAGACAAGCTACAGGCCAAGATATATATATATATATATATATATATATATATATATATATATATATATATATATATATATATATATATATATATATATATATAGTACTGACTGTTGCCTACGACTTCATCCGCGCGAACTTCGTTTACTCCGCACAGCTTCTCCCCCTTAGGTGATAGCGTGATAATATGTAGCCTATATGTTGACCCGACCTGTTAGTAATATTCATGCAAAATTTGAAGTAAATCCGTGCAGTACTTTTTGAGTTTACCCCGGACATACATACAGACAAACAGACAAACATTCTAAAAACTATAATTTTGGCTTCGATATCGATTGTAGATCACGCTCCAAGTATTCTTTTAAAAAATATTCAATGTACAGTTTTGACTTTCCTACGATTTTATTATATGTATAGATTTAAACTTGAAAGTATTATAGGTACCAAAATGTTACGAAATTTTTCAATCTTCTCCTTAGGCATTATTAAATGAATACATTGATAAATATATCTACATAATTAATAAAACATAACCAAGACATGGGATTTATTCAAATCGTTATATTAAAAAAAGGCATGAAGGTTACAATTTTGTGAAATAAACATAGAATGTTATTTCTTTATTAATAATGCTATGTGTGCTCTTTCATTTTCCAAAAAAAAATTTAAATTATTAAAACTTAATGTACATGTTGGTCTCGTTTATTATCTAAAATCGTTTTATAGATAATAAATACATTTTGTGGTTTTATATGCACAGTATTCCAGTTAACAATTATTTAGTATTAATTAATATAATCTAGTTATTTTATTTATGTAATTCTGGCTTCATGGATATGTATAATATTTGAACTAATACTACATAAAATATATTTCATTTCAAAATATATCCGTGCAATAAAATTATAACATAAATACATTACCATATATAAAATAAATTTACCATAACAAAATGTTATATAAACGCCTTAAAGCAAGCACGAACCTTCGTAGCTAAAGGCACTTAAGAACTACTGTGCTTAATATATTGTATCTCGTCAAGCCTTGTATTCTATTGGAGCAGGTTGAAAAGAACGGACAATACTGACCAGTGCAGTATATGTGCCAGCTAAAAGACCAATTATACCAATTACAAACAAAAATGCATCCTTGGCAAAAAGCAGACGACGCGCCAAGCATGGTTTTTTCGGGAAATTGATGCACGCTTCCATTAGGGCAGGGAAACAGATACCCAATGCTGAGAGACATAAAGCTCCGAAGAGTGAGATAAACAATCCAAGTCTTGGTACTGCTACGGCGAGAATAACTGAAATAAATGAAAAAGTTTAGTGATTTTCACCTAGAAACGGGCTGAACAGTGTAAGCTGGATAAAATATATTAGCGTGAAACCACAAAGCTAATTTACGTTTTATTACATTCACTTACATGTAATAAGGCACAGTCCAACTCGCAATGCAAACTCCCAAAGGCGTACATGGTTTGGAAAGGATCGTATTACTCGCGGGAGTATGTATCCTTTCCACAAGACCTCGACGGGGACGAAGCAATGTAATCCATAACTTATAAAGATGGCCACTGCAAACATCACCATAACACTCGTCGCCAATCTGTAAAAAGAAAATTCTTACGGTACACCTTCTCTTCTAGCATAGAAATTTTTAGGAATTTAGCTTTACTATTTATTGGCTTTGTTTATTTAATTATATATTCATAGTATATATTATACTAGCTGATTCGTACAACCCGCTACATAATAAAAGTTTTTTATGAATCCCGCAGGAACTCGGTTCAGCCGTTTTTGCGTGATTAATAAACATCTAAACTTTCGCATTGATAATATTCAGGGCACAGTATACTGGAGACTAACAGAAGTCAATCTACATACATGTGATATTCGAGCAACGCACACATAGACACCTCTCACGGACGCGATATCTCGGAATGATTCGGGACAGTTTGTTCCGCAACACTCCGACATATCAAGTCCGTGAGAGGTGTTTATGTGTGCTATGCTAGAATATTACTTGTATGTAACATTGACTTCTGTTAATCTCTAAGTATTCTGTGTTCAGGGTCCTAAGCAAACGCAATAATGACAAACATTTACGCTATTGCGACAGGGTTAGATAAACCGGTGGTACCAAACCGGGGTGAGACTGTAGAACCCTACCACCTAGAAGACATGAAAATATACAGCGTGTAAGGGACGGTGTATACAAAACATAAGAAAACGTGCCATTTCGACGTTTTATTCTTGATGGCAGTTTCTTTTTTGTGAAGAATACAAAATTGTGTTTTATAATTTTTTCTTTTTTTTTTGTTATTTTCACGCAATGTAAAGGGATACTGTTCTGATGCGTTGCGCCAGTGGAACTATCGAACTAGCCGTCTAATTAAAGCGGCATGTACAGCATAATGCATTGCTTATTTTGTGTAAATATTTTGTTAAATTTAACTATTTTTTAAGAAAAAGCACTGTAGAGTATTAGAATAAATAGATTTTCAAGGTAAAAAATTCGTCAAAAAAATCAAAAATTTTAAATTTTTGATTTTTTTGACGATATTCCAACGGTTTTCGTCTCAGAATCATGGTCCAAATCCACGGTTTCGATTTTCGGTAGACCGTCCCTTACAGCTGCATTTAATAATAATAATAATTAACGGGAAAAAATAACACTTATTGATCTAACCCCAAAGTAAGCAAATTATTTGCTTGTGTTATGGGTGTATGGGTGATACTAATACATAGAAATACATATATAAATACTAGAATATATATAATAAACACCCAAACCCGGAAATACAAACATTTATGCTCATCACACAAATGCTTGTCCCCGTCGGGGATCGAACCCGAGCCTCGTTGATTGCGTAGTCAGGGTCTCTAACCACTCGACCAACGGGGCGGGGCATATGCCTAATTGTTCACTTCTTACGAGCTGCCTGACAGAAATACTTCAAGAGGGATTCTGGAGTGACACACAGGTTAACGAAATACATTTATTCCACATTCCTTAAGCATTCTTGTCACACTTGATTTCATAAGGAATGTGGTTTAATTTTTGAGTAGGATAACATAAACAAGCAAACAGCTTTGCTGGTGTTGAGAAACAGCTCTCTCAGATCATCACTGTTAATTATTTTTGCGCAAACCCTATATACATTTATGCGTGCCGTCAAGTCAATAAAACTGTCAGCAAAGTCTGTGGATATAAATGGGCAAAATAAGGTAATTCAAAAAGAAAAACGCAGCTGACTTGGTATTTTAGATAAACTCCATAAAAAAATCTTTCTTCAGGCGAGCAAATCAAGTGCACAGATGGTTAATTGCAATATTTATACACAGGATTATTATATTTAGACACAGGATTATTTTTACGCATGCTGTTTATCCTTGGTTGGTCGTTGGTAATTCGTTGTAATTTATTCACCTATAATCTAGTATCTACTACTTACGTCGGATTAGTCTATGAGATTGTATTTATTCTGCAACCTAGGACTACGGCAGCTTAGTCAATGATATCATCATGGCCAAGTCGACGCACTTAAGGCCAGTTAATTAATTTAAAAAAAATGGTGGTTTTAGGTTTTATACGATATAACAACTAGTTGTTTTGCAGATATTTTTTAGCTGAAGTACAATCAAGTGTTTCATTATTAAGAAGTATCTTTATGGACTATTGAAAACCGTGTATACAATTAAATTGATAATATCAACTTCATTCTGTATATTTAAGACAGGAAGGTTGATGTGATGTCCTTAAAAGTGGTCGGAATGAGTCAAATGTATAAAACAATATGATTTGGTTAACATAAAGGAATTGGTACATGACGATCCTAAGTGTGCCTCCTCGGATCCCTTGGTTCAATCAATGTAATTTTGCCGTCAAATAGTTGTATTAACTTTTAGGATAAGATCTTGGCATATTTCATTAAACAGTTTTTATTACTTGAAGAATAAGAATAATTCACCTAATTGTGATATGTGATATTATGTGATAATAGGTAATGTATGTCCTCTACATCACTTTTAATGGAATGTATCAAAAACAGAAGAGAGCGCGAGACATTAATTGCAAAAAGATTTAAAATTAATATTCTTAACGTAGATTCTAATTCGAAGCATTCTGAGTAGATTTATATCGGAGTGGACGTTTATAAATTTGTCAAAAGTAGCCTAAAGCAGCGGTGCCTTCCACCGTCTCTTTAACGTAAATTTATCTTAACCCGATGGGACTGATGTCATGGCCATAGCGACATAAGTCCCTAATAAAAAAAGATTTAAAGCAATGATTTGGTAGAAAAGAAAATACAAAAATTAATCAACTCACGGGCTATCCTTTGGAAGGTCCAGAGTAATGGAGTCACTGCATTCAGAAACGCAAAACACGTATCCTAAGGCACCCACAGTGACGTACAAGATAACGATGATGGTCATGCCGGTATTCAATACACCACATGGAGTACCAAAAGCTTTGGGCGTCTTCATGTTGTTTTCTAAGGCTATTACCTAGAAATTTTAGTATAACTGGTTTACATTTATAAATAAGTGGTATCTTCTAATGTATTAATACGTAAAGTGAAAAATTTTAGTCCCCATTTTTACGAAGATACCCAAACTGAGGACTATCTAATTTGTCACAATTCCCAAACCTAGGAGTATGACATTTGACGCAATTAAATTTTATATAGAGAAGAATTGCAGAAAGCTAATATTTTTATATGATGCATAAAAACGCTTTAAGATAACTACCGAACGGATAAACTGGTTTTAATGTAATTTAAAGCCTTACACGCAGTTTTTAAAGAAAAAAACTGATTATATTTTATAATCAATCGAACATTAATCTTGAAGTTTTTTAAAAAAATATTGTTCCGACATTTTTTTTTGAACATTTCTAAAAATCTCCTCGCCTGGGTCGGTCCAGATTTAAAATTAAGAAAGTCTAAGACAGTTTTTACGGCTCTTGAAATCCAGCTGAGTACTCTGCTAGCCCAAAAGACCAGTTTTAAAATTACAAATCAGTATAAAATATACCAACTGCCTAAAATAATTTATAGTACTTAATAATTCGCCATATGATAACATAATTTATTTCCGTAGTAAATATTGAAAAGAACACTTACCACACCCACAGCTGTAAGCGCAAAAAGTATCGTTCCAAAAAATAGAGGAAATGTCTCCACTGATCCCCATAAATCCAAAGGTGCTTTTGACTTTTTTCCTGTCACGAGGAAGTACATCACAATTCCAAGACCGAGGAATGTCAGTAAGTTGGCTAAAGCCGAAAATGGAGCCAGAAGCTTAAGAGATGGTATCAAATTGAACACAATTAATGGCCCCAAAATAATTAACATGTGGATTTCGACGGGTAATACGTAATAAGGGTCCACTACCTGCAATAAAATTAAAAAAAATTAATACTAAATATTCATGATCATACTTATACTTTTTAATTAACTTCATATATCACGCCAACAAAACTGATATTATCTTGACGCAAAACTGATCATCGTTTGAGCAAAAATTACGGTTTTCAATATTTTATATACTTAGTAGCGTTTTGGAAAACTGGATTTTTGAACTCGTCGAGCTTAAAAATATAATATTATTATATTTTTGGCTGCTTTAAGCTTAAAATACCGCATTAAACTATTTGCAAATCTTTTATTGATCTTCCAGTTCCCTTCACTACCTTGTGACATTTTTTATTACACTATGACATAAATCTCTTCACTACCTTATGATAAAATTAAGTTGGATTTTTATTATTCGATCTATATAAACTTGGTAATTTGAAAATAGTAAATAACATTAGGTATATAGACATATCACACCAGATGTTTACTTAGATAAACCTTAATTTTTTATGTAATATAAATATTCATGGGAGTGGGACAAATTACACTTACTGATCTAACCCCAAAGTAAGCAAATTATTTGCTTGTGTTACGCGTGTTAGTCAACGTTAGTAATACATAGAAAAACATATATAAATACTTTTAAATGCATAATAAACACCCAAACCCAGAAATACAAACATTTAAGCTCATCACACAAATGCTTGTTCCCGTTGCGGATCGAACCCGAGCCCCGTCAATTGCGTAGTCAGGGTCGCTAACCACTCGACCAATGGGGCGGTCTCATGAATATGATTTTTTTTATGTATACATATCTTTACGCCAAATCCCTTACGGGATAGGCAGAGAGAACCGATTGCCATACATCACGATCCTTGCGGGCTTGTCTCGCTTCCTCCACATTCATCACTCTCTTCATACACACACATAGGTTGCGAATTGCGAAGTTGTTTTTTATGTATTCTGAAAAACATTTTTTATTGTGTTTTACACTGTAAACATAATTTCAAGTATTTTATTGAAAATTTTACTTCGATCACGAAATATAAAAAGAATGGCAGATGAGGATTGCTTCTAGAGAGTTTAATGTATGTACTACGTACTAGAGAAATAAATGTACTACGTAAGTAGTTTTATTTAATTTCACTTAAGTAGGTACTATATTTTTTATGTTGTTCTGTTGAGTACAATAAAGGATTAAATAAATAAATTAAATAAATAAGTATGTACTAGTAGTAAGTAAGTATGTACCACTAAGTACTAAGTATTACGTAAATATAAGTCGTGTTCCATTCGTTAGTCGTTACAGCGCCGAAATAGTAGTAATAATAATTCGTCCAACCAAAGTCAAAATTAAGCAGCACTGTTGCGTATAATAGAGTAAAATATATATTCGCGACCAAAAGCTCGTAACCACTGTGAAGTGCCGTACTTGCGCGTTTCATTCAACAAACTCTGATGTAGTTGCAGTCTAATGAAATTCACTTTAGCGGAACACAAGTGGCGTAGCGCATGCCATTTCTATTGAGTTAGTTTACAAAATTATGATTGCTACCATACATGAAGATTGCGATTGATGGGTATTGACTGGTTTTGAAACCGGCGCATTTAATGAAAATATATATGAACGTTAAGAAAACAAGGCAAATATACCTGGTACATGGTATAATATTGGTTTACTAGACAAGTATGAAAAGCTTTATTCCGTCAGTCACAAACACGCAAATTATAATTCCAAATGGTTTTAAATTCCTAACATATTACAACTCCGATTTATCATCCTTCCTATTTTAAAATTCCAAAATTTCAAAATTCCTAACGTTTATACCGAATAACTATTTTCAAATTATAAAGTTTCAATAGATCGAATAACAAAAATCCAACTTAATTATGTCATAAAGTACTGAAAGTGTAATAAAAATGTCACAAGGTAGTGAAGGGAACTTGAATATCAATAAAAGATTTGCAAATAGTTTAACGCGGTATTTTAAGCTTAAAGCAGCCAAAAATATAATAATATTATTTTTTTTAAGCTCGACGAGTTCAAAAATCCAGTTTTCCAAGAACGCTACTAAGTATATAAAATATTGAAATCCGTAATTTTTGCTCAAACGATGATCAGTTTTGCGTGTGTATTGGAAAAAATAAAACTTGATAAGATATGTGTGTTAAACAAGTATATATACATATAATAAAATCGTAGGAAAGTCATGTATGTCCGAGGTAAACTCAAAAAGTACTACATGGATTTACTTCAAATTTTGCATGAATGTTACTTATAGGTCGGGTCAACATATAGGCTACATATTATCACGCTAGCACCTACGCGAGAGGAGCAGTGCGGAGTAAACGAAGTCCGCGCGAACGAAGTCGCGGGCAACAGCTAGTTATAAAATAAAACTAGACGGAAAAATTACTGTAATGTATACATTATTAAACACTGCTGGCAAACCGCGATGCAGTTTGGCAGATGAAAAAACTGTAAAAACCTTAGGCTAAGTTTTGAGAAAATAAATAAATAAAATAAATAAATAAAAAAAACAGTTTTAAAATTTTTTCGACAACGATCACTCCTGACCAGAATAGGAGATTTTGACTTGATTAACGGGCTGATATTTGGCACATTTTTTCAAGGAAAATGAGTGTTTAGATTTTGTAAATTTTCGATAAGTACATTAGTCTGAAAGTTATTTTTAAAATTTGAGGTAAGATTGTTGAGAACGACACACACAAGCTATAACTTCTTAACTCTTGGTATGATTTTAATGTTTTAAGGAGTTTTTTGAGGATTGAAATATAATAGGAGGTATATAATTACTTGGTTAAAAAATCTTGAAGTTATATAAAAAAGATCCGGTTTTGAAATGAATTGCGGCATTCGACGAAGCTTTTCAAGGTAAAGAGCAGATGAGATTTTGCTATCAATTGATAAATATATCACATCGTTTTAGAAGTTATTTAGAATATTTTTTGTGGATTTTCAAATACAGACACACATTCATATATATATATATATATATATATATATATATATATATATATATATATATATATATATATATATATATATATATATATATATATATATATATATATATATATATATATATATATATATATATATATTAGGGTGCTTTTTTTGCGACTATTTTTTTTTCGCTCCCATCCCGAAATTTTGTTGGAAATACACCCAAAAAAATTCCCTGAAAGTATGAGCCCTTAATATTAATATTAAGTACTCCTACACAGCGTGTGAAGATTTCCCATTTGAAATATTGACCGCCAAACCGAATTTTTCATAGAATTCTTGTTTTTTCACTCATTATCTCATAAACAACAAGAGATACAAAAAAAATGTAAATGATAATTTTGTAGGAAATTCAATTCTCTACAAAAAAGGTCCTAAGCACCAAATCACTAAGATCGATATTTTCTGAGATATTAGTCATTGAAGTTTACGTAGCATTGAATTTCCACAAGATTTGATTCAACATTTACATACAAGATAATATACACACATGTAGGTATACTATTTTCTTTACGTCTTAAGTTTGTTTTCAATCTTAAGAGATTTTGTTGTTTAGTCTATGATCGAATTTTGACCTTAGGGTAATTGCTTGTATCTATAATTACTTGAAAGTTCTTAACGGATCCAAAATAAGGAAGAGCTCTTCTTTTCATCGTAATCAATTTGTAAATTTCTGTTAAATAATATATCTACTAATAAAGTGATAATGTTTCTCACCAAATCAAGGCCATCAGTGGTATCGCAGAAAATTATCAAAAATTATAAGCATCAATGTGTACTGTATACTATATAGTATGTTTTAATATTTTCTTTTTAAAGAGATAATGGAATTTCGATTTTCAGATTGCTTTTTCACATCAAAGTCAATAAGTATATGGTTTTCCTGATAGCAAGAGATTACTATCGATTATAGTTATCAAAATGCTAATGGTACATTGCAATGGCAGTAGCGTGGTCGTTTAAATTGGACGCAGAGTTCCGAATAAACAGAGAAATTTATTGGGAAATTTCAGTTTTATAATTTACTGTGTCAAAATAATTACCCCGTTGAAACTATCCTATATTTAAACATTGAAACATTTATTTATTTATTTATTTAATACTTTATTGTACACTTACATAATGACAAAAAAAAATTAAACGATACTTAAAATAATGCACAAAAGGTGAGCTTATCCCTAACGACAGAGATTTCTTCCAGCTAACCCAGAAAGTGAAGCTGGGAAAGGAAAGTGGAAGGCATCGTGTACAAGCATAAAGACAAATACAAATAATTGTTTTACAATTAACTTTTATTTGTTTACAAGTTAACTGCATTTGCTTATTAAAGAATTCTCAAATTAAGCACAAACGACGCTTAAACACTATGAAAATATTAGAAAATTAGATAAAAATTATGATTATCTGACAACTTCACATAAGAGCATTCCCGAATGCCAATTACTTATGAAAACAAAGGGTAAATTCTAGCCAATAATTAAGTATAATAGAAAATTTGCCAAATGTGTGTCACTCACACGCGTGTAAAGGAGAGTGATGAGATCGGCCTCAAAGTGCTAGAAGAAAATAGCATCAACCGAAATTATCAAATTAATTTAATGTACAATAAGTCCATATCCAACGGACATTTTTAATAGCAAGTAAATTTAAAAAAGGTTTGTAATTGGAACTCACGAAACTAATCAAACTTGTATGCTTTTTTTATTTCTTAATCAAGCGAAGATTTTTCTTTTCTGTCATGAAGGATAAAGGTTACACTGTCTTTTATCGATCAACAACCAAACAAACAAAAAAACGTGTGGCACTCGGAGACTGCCGCGGTAAAGCTATTGCATAGCATTTTTTATCAACTTATGCAATTACAATTATATATTTATTTTATTTATGCAGTATTTTTTTTTCTTTGTTTTTTTTTCTTTGATATTAATTCAAGTTACACTTTAAGCATGGTGACCGATAAAAAAACAATTTTTTTTCTTTTATTAAATAAATGAGATGTTAATATTGTTCAAAATATTTTTATTATCTTTCAATACATGTCGGTTCTTCAGGAATATTTAATAAATGCACTTTGTTTATTCATATTTAAAACACTTTGTACACAAATTATACGAGTACAGATATTCACTGTTGTACGTAGATGATAAATACCTATACACCTATATACTTTCTCACAAACAGCTGATTACGGTAGTTTTCCAAAACAACCAATGTCATAAAGGCGGGTTGCTGAACTAAAGAGACCAGCGTGATATTTCAAAAAGTCATTAAAAGTTCTGGTATTTATCGATAGATGGAAAAACTAAAAAGTATCACCGCTGTGCCGGTCGGAGTGGGGGGTGTTAGGTTTTTTCGATACGGAATTTCTGGATTCGGTATCCACGCTCAAGGCCCGCGATAGAAGCTATGCAATAGCTTAATAGAAAAATTTCATATAGGTAAGACGCAAAATTTTAAGCAAACCATTGTATACAATGCAACAAAAATGAAAATATTTTTACTATAGTCGACACAACATACAAGGCTGTATAAACAAGCTACTCTTAGTATCATCCTAAAGAAACAAAAAAAAAACAATTGTCATGTTCTCAGAGTAACAAATATTTTCTGTAAACAAACGTTGTTAATCGTTTAACTTTCACTGGCAGAATTCTCTGATAATTGCCATTCGTATAATAAAGAAGAAGAAGAATCGTTTAACTATTGATTAAATTTGTAATACAAAAACGTATTATGGATATCCATTTTGATGATAGATTGCGACGTGAATAGCTTAAAACAGTATGTATTCTTATATATTATGTAATAACTACGAATTCAAGTATTATTAATCTTTGAAGATTTTTCGTCAATTTTAGCATTATAAAAAGTGTCCTTGGTACAATTAACATTTCAGAAGAAATTAATAATGTATTACAAATAGGTAAACATCTAGGTATCAACGTTGCTTTTGAGGCCCTTTGCTTTGTATGGACCCTCATCATTCTCCTATGTAAGTTTATTGACTATTATCATAAACTTTTATAGCATACTTAACAGTAACAGATTTTCCTTTTAGTTTAGTTATTTATTTATATTTATATACCTACTACTACCTTATTTTTTTAGAAACAACCATTAAGCGGACTTATTTGATTTTAACAAGCTATCGAGTCACTACCATCGTGGCTACTAGGTGGTAGAGTTCTGCATTGTCTCGCCCGGGTCTGGTACCACCGCCTTACCTATTCCTGTCGCAATAGCGTCAGTGCTTGTCGCTGTCGTGTTCCGGTTTGGAGGGTAAGGTAGCCCGTAAACTTATGCATGTGGCATTAGACCTCGCCACAACATAGCAACGCACCATTAACATCTTTGGTGTCTATAGGCGATGGTTGACTCTTTCCATCAGGAGACCCATCTGCTAGTTTGCTATCTTATGATATAAAAAAATAAAAAAATAAAAAATAGCATTTTAAAGCTCAACTTGTCACAAACGGATCCCTTAATCGAAAGATTGTGTTCTCAGGCCTAAATTTCTTTTAAAGCCCTATCCAATGACATCACACACAATGGGGTACACGAGAAAAAATACTTTTTTTTTATATTATGATACTCCCCTAATTTACCTGTATAGAAGATATCCTAATATTTTATCACTATTTTACTTTATAATTTAGCAACGTGGCTAATATGTATATTAGTCTCCGAGTAACGCTGAAGATAGACGTATGGACGGACCGATATGGCAAAACTATAAGCGTTCCTTGTAGGCAACAGAATTCTAATTTAGTCAAAATTGAAATATACGAGAAATTAATTCTTATCACAAGCTATTATGAGACATAGCAAAAGTATGCGTCTATTAAAAGATGATTTAAACTCATCAGGTGACCATGGAATCGGTTCCAATGTCGCATCAGTAAAGGCGTATGGATTGAGGCCGTCATTGTGGCGCCCTTAATAGAAATTGACGTGATTGTAAACGAACGGTGACCCGGCTCGTTTCATTGAAGCCAATTGCAGTGGGACATGCACAATACTTGGGGAAAGATATCGATGTGACTTTTGGACTAACGGACTATTAGTCAGATGATATGGTAACAAATATGAGGTAACGATATTATCCTCAAATAAAAAACTGCCGTGGTGCAATGGAAATGAGGTTCAACCCGTTTACAAAAGTATCACTTTCTAACTTCTTTACGCTTACGTTCAAAACATAAAAAAGGAATATCGTGGGTTTTCTCCCGTATTGGTCCGGGTTCCTTTGAAGAATAATCCAACTACCGTTCTAGCCGGCAGGTCATAAAAGACGACCGATTGGCTATACGTGTCACTACCATCATGATTACTAGGTGGTAGAGTTCCGCAACATCTTGCCCGGGTATTTGGTACCACCGCTTTACCTATTCCTACCGCAATAGCGTCAATGCTTGTCATTGTCGTGTTCCGGTTTGGTGGGAATGGTAGATTTATACATGTGGCACTGCCTGTTCGCCACGCGGGTAGCAACGCACCATTAACAGCTTTGTTATCTATACGCGATAGTTTCTCTTTCTATCAGGAGACCCATCTGCTTGTTTGGTATTTATGATATTAAAAAATAGCGATTTGATTGCATTTTAGACAAGTGGTCTTTTATACCAATTCTCATCAACATCGGTCTAGCCGTTAATAGTAGTTAGAAAAAACGGTATATACAGACAAACGAACTAAAATTTTAAAAATTTAAAGGTATATAAGGGTATGTCAGATAAGGAATGAACCTAGAATTAACACGGTCAAGATGAGATCGCTGCTGAAAATATGTGGTGTAACACTCACGGAACGGGTTCGTAATATTGAAATGAGAGAGAGGAAGTGTCGGTGTAAAAACGAGAAAGTGCATGATCCGTTAGTTCGGACACGTAGAAAAGATTGAAAATGAAAGGCATACAATGTGAATGTATATGAATATAGGTACGGGGGAAGAACAAGACTGACATACTGTCCGAAAGCGATGTTAAGAGAGGATACAAGGATAATGACATATGGCACTCGGGTTTCTCTGCCTACCAAGTAAGGGATCAGGCATGAAGATGTGTATGTAATATGTAAAAGATAGTTACTTAAATTTCGACTTACTTTCCAATAAAAAGCTTAGTACTTCGATATCTATGCTTGTTATGTGATGTGTGATATCTATGTTAATAAATAGCGATTTGCTGAACTCGTGACTAGACTCGTTAGCCAACTACTAGGTAATGGAACATTATTACACTAATTTCATGAAGGTTTCTAAGTAGGTAAGCAAATTTTGTTTTCATGATATTTTATTGATTACGGAGACAGACCAAACAGACACGGTGTTATACGAGGAACGTGTAGCTGCTCATATGAGCAAATGCTTGTGTGTCATTACTATCGTGATTACTAGGTGGTAGAGTTCCGTAACGTCTCGCCCGGGTATTTGGTGCCACCGCCTTAACTATTTCTGCCGCAATAGCGTTAATTCTTGTCATTGTCGTGTTCCGGTTTGGAGGGTAAGTTAGCCGATAGACTAATGCATGTAGCATTGTCATCCCATCATAAGGATAGCAACGCACCATTTACTTCTTTAAAGTCTATAGGCGATGGGTTTTTCCCATCAGGAGACCCATCTGCTTGTTTGCAATCTTATGATTTAAAAAAATATGTTAACCAGTTAACCCTGCAGACCATCCCTGAAACCTTCCGTTTAACTGAGGCATTTTGAGCTCAAAGGAAGATAAACTATACCTAAGCATAAATTTTTCCAGAGTACAAAAATCTAAATTTTGTTATAACTGACTGTAATCCCATTTTCAAAAAGCTGTATATTTTAGAAACAATGACTGAGATTGATCTTTTGAATGGCATTCAACGCAGTTTTTGAGCTCTAAAATGTTTTCTCAGCTACATAATTTATAGGCTGAAAATGTCAAGTAAAAAAAAAACATTTTTTTTTTCAAAATGATCGTTATTGATAAATCCTAAATAAATTAACCGATTTTGATCCAATTAACGGTATTTGATGATTTTTTTTAAAGATAAAGGCTGATAAATTTTTAATTCAATCGGTTTATTAGCCTGAAAGTTATTTCTTATAAAGAAATTCAAATAAAGAATATGATAGAACAAGGATTCTCTTTATGAGTAGCATTACTTGCAATTTTACATGTTCAAACTATGGACTTAATGTTGAATTTTCTAAGAGCCCATTTCGTAAGTTACTAAATTTTACGAGCAATATTTCATTTCTGATCGAAGCAATCGAAATTAAATCGTGAAATAATGATTTTAGTGTTTAAATTACTTTGTTAACATTTCTATTTCTGAGATGTGTAATTGGTACATTTTTTTCGCGATTTTACTATGAGACCCGATGTCCATATATTAATTAGTAAGTCAATGCATATACCAAACAGAAAATTATTTGTCGTCATATTACCTGCACATGGTAATAAACGGAATATTTTTTTAATTCTGAATTTTTTGTTAAATCAAAAATAAAATTTTGGGAAGTTCTCACCAAGCCACCCATCAATAGAAATTTATCAAATTTTGTAATTGAACTCATTTTTTTGTTTCAAAAACCATGTTTTTGTTATTTTTACCTTTAGAAAATTCTGGAGCTCATAACTACTCTAAAACTCACTTTTTGGAAAATTAAAAATATCATCTCTTTGTCTTCAAAATATCTACTGATAGTATTTTTTGGATTTTGAAAATTTTCCTTAATTTATTAAATATTCAGTTTTTTGATTTTCCTAAAAAAATTACAATTTGATCAGCTAAATCTTGAACTAGAAAGCGCACACGCTGAAATTGAAGAATTAAACATAGAAAATAGCAAATTGTTAAAAACCTTATCAAGTTATGAAAGAACCATCAAGTTATTTAAAAAAAATAGGTGTGTTAGAAGTTACAGTTCAATATATAACGACTCCTACGGTAAATAAAATAAAATTTATATTTGATTCATATGAAAAAGCAAACATTATAACCAATCTACCTACAGAAAATCTAGACGATGACTTTACTTTGTTAAATAATCTAGATTAAGAAAATCACCCAAAAAAAATAATAAAAATAAGTAATAAAAGACATATTAAAATAAAATCCGGCAATGAACGGAATCTACAGGATTCAAATTCAAATAAAGGTACACAAAACAATATAAAAACAAATTTATCTCTTGATAAAATTCCAACAAGCATAATCAAGGCAACCGAAACAGACGAAATAGAAGAGAAAGTCAACAAAAAATCCAAAAATCGTTATTCTTGGAGATCAACAATTAGTTGGGACATCTTTCATGGTTATTGACACGTGGAAAAACAAGTGGAATGATAGATACACTATTTCAGGATTCACTAAACCAAATGCAAAAGCCAAGGACATTCTTTTAGATTGTAAAAAATTCTCACACTTAAAGAGCAATGACAGGGTTATTGTAAGCATAGGATCAAATGATACAAATCCATATGAAGTTGGTAGACAATTAGGCCTAGCATTGGAAAATCTTAAGAATACACACGTACTAGTAGTCCCTGTAGTGTCGATTATTAAACGAATAGATCATTAAACGAAATTCAATTAAATAACCATATATATTCTATTCTGAAGCTGTATGATAATTGTACTTTTTTAAACAAACCTATATCTGAGCTAGCTAGTCACATTTAGGAAAAAATTTTCGAGACATTTAATAGATGAAATTATGAAATAAGATTATCATAGCAAATATATGAAAAACATATCTCAGCTATATACAAACTCGAGTAGGAAAGGTAACCTAAACGAAATACTGGATGGTATTTTTAGGATTTTGAAATTTTTCATTAATTTAATAAATATCCGGATTTTCTGATTTTTTTAAACTTGACCTGGGATACAAAGTAAAAAAATGAAGATAATAAAAAACCATACCATATATTTTTTTTTGAAAAATCTAAAGATAGCATTTTATAGATTTTGAAAATTTTCATTAAATTATTAAATATCTTGATTTTTTGGTTTTGGCTCTAATTCATTTTAATTTTAACATGAAAATTAAAGAAAAAACAAATATATCATCACGCCAGGCTTTCCTTGCACGATAGGTAGAGTAAACCGAACTTCCATGGAATTTCCGATTCAATACGATTTATTGGATTTTCGGTGAACTGTGGTAATAAATTGAATAAAAAACAAAAATTCAAGATAATATTGAACAGTCAGGCGCGGATCCATGGGCGAGGGTGAGCTAAGATTCCCCCCACCCCCCACCCCCTTCCCCTTGAACAAATTAAGTGTTTCGGTTCCAGACCGCCCCGTCGCGCGTCGCGTGGATGAAATGGCTAATAACTCTGGCTAAACAATCAATGAGGCAAGCGTTTGTGTGATGAACATACGTAAATGTTTGTATTGATGGGTTTGGGTGCTATCTATACTAATGTTAAAAGAAAACATTTGTTTTTTATTTTTTTGTATGTTCGTAACGAATAAACTCAAAAACTACTGGACCGATTTTAAAAATCTTTACCATTTTACATAAGAAAACTACACTATACAGCAGAAACATAGGCTAGTTTCTTACCTGGCTGAGAGCAAAATGAAGTGATGATTTTTGGTCACGCGAACGAAGTCGCGAGTAACAGCCAGTTAAGTATATTTCAATACTAGCTGTGGCGTGTAGCCCGCTGCATTATAAAAGTTTTTGGCGAATCCCGCGGGGTCGCCTAATTTTTCCCGGGATAAAAAGTAGCCTATGTGCTATTCCAAGTCATCATCTATCTGTGTACTAAATTCAAATCCGTTCTGTAGTTTTTGCGTGATTGATTAACAAACATTCATCCAAACATCCAAACTTTCGCGTTTATAATATTCATATAGATTGACATCTATTTATCGTATTTCTATGTATTAGTATCGTTGATTAACACCTATATAACATTTGCTTAATTTGGGTATGGATAAATAATTTGCTTACTTTGGGTATGGATAAATTCGAGTAATTTGTCCAGATTTTATTTATTAATTTATCTAAACCAAAGCACCTCAGTGACAAGTACTGACATTGAGTGACGTTGGGGATGACGGTGCGGTGGCAAGTGACAGGTACCCGGACGAATTATCGCTACCCAATGGCGGATCTAGAATTTTAACTTGGGGGATTTAATTCAGCTGAGAGTAGACTTTATCAAGGTATTCAACAAACTAATCAAGGATTGGGGGGTGGCCTTGAGGTCTTAGCCCCCCTCCTGCATCTGCTACTATCGCTACCTCTGATAGTATTTAGTCATAGACAGTAACAGTCTTCATTTGCCTTTTGCGAGGTTGGCAGACTAATGGACTTTACAAAAAAAAAATACCTTCTTTATATTATCAGCAATGAAGACGATGTACACACAGCAGATGCCCAGTTGGTAGATAACCAGAAAAATATCTACGGTGAGAGCAGCAGGTCGAGCGAACCGGCGGAACATTTGCGGACCACACCCTAGAGCTGTAGAAGCTGATTCAGGGTATGACAGAAGTGGCACACGGCGCTTTTTACATGCACCGTACTGCGATATAACCTGGTAAAAAAAAAGATATAATTTTCGTAGATAAACTTCTGTGGATAACTTCTACTGGTTATTTTTTGCAAAGTGCCCGGTAAAATGGTTGAATTTGCGGCATGCGAATAAAAATATTCAAACATTACAAAGGTTACTTGACTTATGTGTTTTTAAGTTTAAAACGAAATTTAAATATTAAAATGAAATCTAGTCTGTATACATAATACATAGACGAATGACAGTTGTATAAATATCCCGATTATGAGGAGACCACAAGTAGGCCAACTTATGATCGCATAACGGATGTTAAAAATTTTCCAGACATTTATCGAGTCGCACGAATATACATGTTGTATGTTGTGACTTTGCTTAACACCGTTACATTATATTGCCATTTATTTCACTCTACATTTTAAGACAAATGCGAGAACGGTGGAATACGAAATTTGGCACAGTTAAAGTTTACATTGCAGAGGACTACAAAAACCTAATGTCTGTAAATAAAATGCATTAGAAATACATTAAATGATTAAAAATAAACATAACATAACACTACATTCATATCACATACATGATAATATACACACATGTATATATATATATATATATATATATATATATATATATATATATATATATATATATATATATATATATATATACTAGCTAACTCACGCGGCTTCACCCGCGAGTAGATTAACATGTCATCAATATCGTATAGTTTTGTTTTTCATACAAATTTCAATATAATAACAATTCATATACATCAATATAGTTTTTCATACAAATTTCATCTCCTATTTCAAGCCTTTTAGGGAATAATTTTTGAAAAAAATTCTTCCCTGTCTCTGTCAAGTGTCTGTCAATCGGTTTAGCCGTTAAAGCGACACCAAAGATGTTAATGGTCGTTGCTATCTTGTGGCGAGGTCTGATGCCACATGCATAAGTTTACCGGCTATCTTACCTGCTAAACCAGAACACTACAGTGACTAACACGGACACAATTGCGGCAGGAATAGGTAAGGCGGTAGTATCACAGCCGGTCGAGCCAATGCAGAACTCTACCAACTACTAGAATTGTAGAATTGTATAATATCAATACCTTTATCTTTTTTAACCTTACTTATTTGGTTGTATTTCTTATAAAAAAGCAAAAATAGATGGAGGTTAGAAATTTTGTTTATGCATGTTTCCTGATTACTCAAGGACACGTGGACCAATTTGGAAAATCCTTTCTTTGTTTGAAAAACAATTTTCCATTTGGTTTCACAGAAATTTGGTTAAGCTATATGAGTCGCTATCATCATGGCTACTAGGTGGTAGAGTTCTACATTTTCTCGCCCTGGTCTGATACCACCGCTATTCCTATTTTATATATCGAAAAAGCGTAAGTGCTTATTATTGTCGTGTTCCGATTTAGAAGGTAAGGAAATCGAAAAACTTATGCAAGTGGCATTAAGACCCAGCGGCTACGATAGCAAAGCACCGTTACATCATTGGTATATAGGCAATGTATCTTCTCAAGAGGGAAACCATCTGCTTGTTTGTTATCATATAAAAAATACAGTAGTAAGTCTGTTGCTGTTTCGGGATAATAAGTAGCCTATGCTATTCCAGGTTATCATTTTGCGTGATTAACGAACATCCATCCATCCAAACTTTCGCATTTATAATCTATCTATATATATATATATATATATATATATATATATATATATATATATATATATATATATATATATATATATATATATAAATCAATCACTATTTTCCTTGGTCACGACATCACGCCTGAATGGCTGGACCAATTTCGGTAATATTTTTTTATTGTGTTTGTAACTGTAAGGAGAAGGTTCTTATAAAAGAAAATATTAAGAAAATTGCGCGGAAAAATAGAAAATTTAGGAATACTTAACCACCATATAAAGTTTAATGCCATTTTGGCTGCGTGGAAGGACAATCCCGTAGACTTATAAATCTATTATTATATATATAAAAATCAATCCCTATTTTCCTTGGTCACGACATCACGCCTGAATGGCTGGACCAATTTCGGTAATTTTTTTTTATTGTGTTTGTAATTGTAAGGAGAAGGTTCTTATAAAAGAAAATATTAAGAAAATTGCGCGGAAAAATAGAAAATTTAAGAATACTTAACCACCATATAAAGTTTAATGCCATTTTGGCTGCGTGGAAGGACAATCCCGTAGACTTATATATCTATTATATATATATATATATATATATATATATATATATATATATATATATATATATATATATATATATATATATATAAATCAATCCCTATTTTCCTTGGTCACGACATCATGCCTGAATGGCTGGACCAATTTCGGTAATTTTTTTTTATTGTGTTTGTAATTGTAAGGAGAAGGTTCTTAAAAAAGTAAATATTAAGAAAATTGCGCGGAAAAATAGAAAATTTAAGAATACTTAACCACCATATAAAGTTTAATGCCATTTTGGCTGCGTGGAAGGACAATCCCGTAGACTTACTTATATATCTATTATATATATAAAAATCAATCCCTATTTTCCGTGGTCAAGACATCACACCTGAATGGCTGGACCAATTTCGGTAAATTTTTTTATTGTGTTTGTAATTGTAAGAAGAAGGTTCTTATAAAAGAAAATATTAAGAAAATTGCGCGGGAAATTAACCACCATATAAAGTTTAACGCCATTTTGGCTGCATGGAAGGACAATCTCGTAATTGTAAGGAGAAGGTTCTTTTGGCTGCGTGAAAGGACAATCACGTGTCACGTTGTTTGTCCGGCATGGATTAATAATATGAATGGCAAAACAACGTTTGCCGGGTCAGCTAGTATTAATAAAGATTTTAAATCGGTATTTAATGCGTATCTAAACATATAAAAGTATCTTCATGCCCATATCCTTGAAGAGGTAAGCAGAGGTACAACCATCATTAGCATCTGCAATTAGCCGAAGATACTTAGTCCCACAATGTGATAAGTGGCAAGCCTATCCTATCCTATATATATTTTTTTTAGAAAACTGAGAAAACACATTTTTTATTAAAGCGACCAGGAAATCGATCTCAGAACCTTATGTGGTCAACACCAACACCGAACCACTAGACCACGACATCATCAAAATATATTTTCTGTAAAAACACGACTTAAAAGATATTCGATAGCATGTCGGTTGGCCAGGTTAATACTTACAAGCACATGGAGACAATGGGTCACAAGAATCCCGACCAGTACAGTGGCTATCACGCCAGTGACGAGCCCAGCCCTCGCGAACGCTTGTGGCATTGCGAGAATACCAGTTCCCAAGCTGCACTTCAATAAATGGACCAGCGTTTCAATGTTACTGAAATAAACATTGTAGATTATACTTTCAAGAACTAATATCGTCAGAACTTCGTAATAGTATTTTACTCTGTGATAGCCAAAATCAGGGCTTGAAACCGGTTAAAAAGATATGTAGCGGTTAATAGAAGTATTAAGTGGCTTTTATAAAAGGTTTCGGTCAGAGCGCTTAAATGAGAGCTCTACATAAACCTTTATAACCGTAGAATTGTATGTCATGCACAGTGCAAAAAAAAAGTAGGAAATGTACTACACTCTTTGTCGTCGGCACTTGGTGAAACTCCATTGTCATACAATATTTTACATCAAAAATACTTGTACTGTTTCACATTAGATTATATATATATATATATATATATATATATATATATATATATATATATATATATATATATAATTTAATGTGAAACAGTATATTATATATACATATAATCCAACCGATTTCGCTTCTATAAGCATCAGCAGGGCAATTATTACAACTTATCATTTAATTTAGTTTTAAAATAAATTTAATTAAATATTCAAATAAATTTAATTTTTCGACGGTCGTTATACTAGCTAACCTTGCAAACGTTGTTTTGCTATATAAATACACAAATATTTTATTTCTGGTTAAAGTCCGTTGTTTATTGTTTAGTATATGGTCGAATTTCGACCAAAGGGCGATAGCTTATTTAAATAAATGTTTACAGGCATTTTTGACGAGACCACATTTTAAAAATGGCTACTTGTATCGTCAATATATTAATATAATGTGTTTTTATCTACGAGTTCAACTCACGCTTGACCAGCTTTTCCTATATGATATCAGAACGACCTTGATATTAAGCAATGCCCAGAGACAAATCGGCGCGTGTACTCTGTTATTCCGTTTCGGGTCGGTCAAGGTTATAGCTGTTCAAGAGAAATAAATATATCCAGGGTGTACACTGTACAAGTAGCTATAATTTTCAATTATCAAAGTACCTACATACATACACATCTTCACGCCAGATCCATTACGAAGTAGGCAGAAAGAACCGAGTGCCATACATCGCGATCCTTGCGGGCTTGTCTCACTTCCTCCACATTCATCACTCTCTTTATACACACACGCCGGTTGCGAAGACTCTTGACACCACCTTCGGACTCGATCAATTTGATCATGGTATGTCAGTTTTGGTCTTTCCCGGTACCTACATCCTTCCACATTCGCATTGTATATCTTTTACCATTCTTTCTACATGTCCAAACCAATGGAGCATTTCTCATCTTTACACCGACACTTTCTTTCAAGCCTAACCTCTCTCTCACTTCCACATTACGAATCCGGTCCGCAAGTGTTACACCACATATTTTTCTTAGCGACCTCATCTCTACCGCGTTGATTCTAATAATCGAAGTATTTAAATTGGCTTGACACGTAAGTCATTCCTAATAATACCAAAATACATATAAGATACTATTTGACCCGGCAAACGTTGTTTTGCCGTACTTAACTACTAGTGTGTTTTCGCCGTGTTGGTCCCGGCCTCCTTCGCCGTGTTGGTCCCGGCCTCCTTTGAAGAATAGGCCAACTGCCGTTCTGCCAGGCAGGTCGTAAAAGGCGACCGATTGGCTATCGAGTCACTAACATCGTGGCTACTAGGTGGTAGAGTTCTGCATTGTCTCGCCCGGGTCTGGTACCACCGCCTTACCTATTCCTGCCGCAATAACGTCAGTGCTTGTTGCTGTCGTGTTCCGGTTTGGAGGGTAAGGTAGCCGGTAAACTTATGCATGTGGCATTAGACCTCGCCACAAGATAGCAACGCACCATTAACATCTTTGGTGTCTATAGGCGATGGGTGACTCTTGCCATCAGGAGACCCATCTGCTTGTTTGCTATCTTATGATATAAAAATAAAAAAATAAAAAAAATACTAGTATTGAATATTTTGGTGGGGCACTTGAAAGTGGTGGAAGGAGTCAATTGAGATAAAAAACTATCCTATCTTTTAAGTTGGACCAAACAGTAAATATTTACAAAATTTCATTGAAATTCGTTCAATAGTTTAACAACTACTGAACCGGACAAACAACACACGTGTGTGACATGTAATTTACATATATTAAGACTAGCTAACCCACGCAGCTTCGCATTGAGTAGAGTGACATACACAACAATATAAATTTCAAAGTAATCTTTCATTTCAATTTTTATCCCTTATTTCTAACCCCTTAGGGGCTAATTTTAGGAAAAAAGTAGCCGATACTTTTCACTATGAGTCTCCAACTTTCTTGTTGACGAATTTTATAGAATTTAGTGGTGTAACCGTAAAAGCGTAATACACAGACATCAGAAAGACAGGCAGACTTTGGAATTTATTATATTAGAATGGATCTATGTTTTATATATACTTATACTAGCTGCAGCGTGCAGCCCGCTGCATTATAAAAGTTTTTAGCGAATCCCGTGGGATCGCCTACTTTTTCCGGGATAAAAAGTAGCCTATGTGCTATTCCAGGTGATCATCTACCTGTGTGCCAAATTTTATTCAAATCCGTTCAGTAGTTTTGCGTGATTTAGTAACAAATATCCATCCAAACATCCAAACTTTCGCATTTATAATATTAATATAGATTTGAAACTCAGTTAATCGAGTGTTGAGTCGTCTTAGTTTACTGATCGAGAAGAAGAGTTCCATGATGTCTCGCCCGGGTATTTGGTACCACCATTTGGTACCTATTCCTGTCGCAGTGGTGTTAATGTTCGTCATTGCCGTGTTCCAGTTATAAGACTAAAATAGCCGGTAAACTTATGCATGTGTCATTGTCACCTCGGATAGAAACACACCATTAAATTCTTTGGTGTTTATAGGCGATGGCTTTTCATCACAGCCATATTCTTGTTTGTTATCTAATAATATAAAAAAAAACCTTATAATCCAAGCGAGTGCTGTCAACAAAATATATGGTGATCCAGAATAAGAACAAAAATGGACTTTATTGCTATTTGGACATTACACAAATAATAATCCATCGATCTGGCAATATGTAAACTGTCCTATTTTTAATAGAAATTTTCTTTTCACATTTTTTTTGTGAATTGATATGTAATACATAGGTAAAATGTTTTGCCATTTGAAGGTATTGTGTACAGTAAACATAAAAATTAAAGTCTGGCACTGCTATTCTTGACACAACTATTACTAAAATATGTTATCTCAAAATATTTATTGCAATTCTCAATTTTCTACAGGTATTAGAAACTTTTAAATGGAATTTTTCTGGAACACAAATAGGAAAAAGGAAAAACAAAAGGGAATTTTTTTTAAAATAAAATTGGACAATTACAGATCGCCAGATCATTATTTGTCTAATGTCTAAAAACCAATAAAGTCCATTTTCATTTTTATTCTGGGTTACTACCCATTTTGACGATCTTCGCCTTGATTATGTTCGATCTTTGACAGGGACGCGTCTTAGTATGACGAGCATAGATGTTTTTTTTATTTAATTAGATAGTAAACAAGCAGGTGGCTCTCTTGATTGAAAGAGAAACCATGGCCTATAAACACCAAAGATGTTAATGGTGCGTTGCTATCCATGTGGCAGGATGGCAATGCCACATGTAAAGTCTAACGGCTACCTTACTCGCCAAACCGGAACACGACAATGACAAGCACTGACGCTATTGTGGAAGGAATAGGTAAGGCGGTGGTACCAAATACCCGGGCGAGACGTGTGGAACCCTATCACCTACTAGTCACGATGGTAGTGCGATGGTAGCCTTGCAGAACGGCACTTAGTCTATTCTTCAAAAGAGCCCAGACCGGACACGGACACTGGGGAAAAAATGTAACTTACTTAAGATCCAAACTTATATAATTAGATAGCTGCAGACAAGCAGATAATTCTCCTGACGGAAAGTTACGACAATCATGTCAATCATTGCGTTGCCATTAGGCGACGCATCATCGACATGATAGTGATGATGTTGATCTTATGATATATATAGCAAACAGTGATGATGTTGATCGTATGATGGGCTCGAAATAACATATTATGTAAAGTCTAACCTTACCCTACAACCAAAGTAGTAGAACCGGAATTTCGGATTGACAAATTACACGACTCGTTTACATACATTTAAATTAACATTGGGCTCTAAGACGCAACCTTGAGGAACGCTAAAGTTGAGACGATTTCGCTACTGTTGATACGATGTTAAAATACGAAGGATACAGGGATAAAAGGATCTAATTGACATTTTAATTATTTTGAGTAGTCAACAAATTAAACTTAATGTAAATTTACAACTAATAGACAATAAATTCACAGTTAAGCCAGTTATGAGCGTGCTTTTTGATATAAATACTGCAATCTACTAGTTTTTAGGGTTCCGAAGTAAACTAGGTTGTTGGTTAATATAATAACAATAATAATAATAATCTTTATTGACAACAACACATTTGACAATATTGACATATCTCTATATATATAAAATTTTCGTGTCACAATGTTAGTTACCATACTCCTCCGAAACGGAGGAAGATTTATATGCATTTTCAGTAGGTCTGAGAATCGGCTACTATCTATTTTTCATACCCCTAGTGTCCACCCCTAAAATTTATTTTTTATTTTTTGGACAACATTTTATTTTTTAATTATTTTATGATACAGCATGAAAAAGCACATACAACCCTAAATTATATATCTTCATTACATAGTATAAAACAAAGTCGCTTTAAAACTACGCAACGGATTATGATGCGGTTTTTTTTAATAGATAGAGTGATTAAAGAGGAAGGTTTATATGTATAATAACATTCAATGTATTGTAGAGAAATATTGCAATTTTTGAGTTTTCTGATGTCATGTCCTAAATAATTATATTTTTTTTCCGCTTACATTGCAAACGCTGGCTAAACCCTACGAGATTTATCAAAATAATGTACTAAGTATTAGTACACCTTGAAAAGGTCTATAGAAAACTCCGCGATGGCATATGTCTATCTCTTATGGATAACCCACAATAGCATTTTTTGTCATTTACTTTTTACGAGAAATAATAGCTTTTTTTCGAAGCAATTTTAGGCAATACAGCACTAATCCTTATCCAATTAAATACCTTAAATATATTGTTGATTTAATATAGATCAATATGGCCCAACACAATATGTAATTTAAATGAATATTTTCGAAGATATTACAGATTTAAAATGCAGGGACATAGCGGTTCTGGGTTTACGAGCCTGTGGCGGCGCGCGCACGGTATGTTCTGTTAAACCGTCGCGCTGGGAAACGTGTTAATTTTCGGATAAATAAATATAGGACTGCAGCTGAAAACCAAAATTTAGTACATTAATTTGTTTTAAACTAAATATCACCATATAAAAATCATGTCGAAGATTAGAAATAGTATTAACAAATTATTTGTTTTAGAGATTTATTTAGCCTGTTTTCGGAATTTTATATGATCACGTAAAGTATATTCTATCATGTAATAAGTTAGCACATTCCTTAGATAATATCTTCAGGTATATCGTTTAATTTTTATAAAATTGTTATTTAACAATTAATGTAATAAAATGTGATTTAGCAAACCAGTTTTTAACTTCCCACTACGTATGTAGATAAGGAAGTTACTGATTTTTCCCCGATTTTCGAAAATCAAGTTTTCACCTTATGTCCACGTTTTGAGGTCCTAGGAACCTTTTCCGACTATTTTCATGATGACGTCAGTATGTCTGTATGTGTGTGTGTGTGCGTGTGTGTATGTGTGTATGTAAACATATCATAACTTTTTAACGGCTAGACCGATTGAAACGCAGCATGGCATTCGATTGGATTCCGCTCAACTTAGATTTCCTGAAAATTTGAACCGATTCGATACAGGAGATTTTGAGAAATTTAAAAAAAACACCAAATAAAATTTTGACGAAACAGTATTTTTTTAATATAACTTATAGATTTATGTACCGATTGAGTACAAAAACTAATCAGCTCTATTCCTAAAAAAAAACTACATCTAATACATAAATTGCATCAATATCCGTTTGGGAGTAATCGTTGACGAAAAATTTTGAAAAAAGTGTTTTTTCGATGTAGCTTTGAAATTTTTCAACCAATCATTTTTTGGTGTTCTACGATATCTTAGTACTAAAAAAACTACGTCAAATGCCGTTTCAAAAATCAAAATCGAATCTAATTCTCAAAACTTATAGCTTTTCAAATATTAAATTTACGTTGTTCTTAGCAAACTTACTTACTTTTTTTAAATAACTTTCAACTTAATTTACCGATTGACTTAAAAATATTATGAGACTTTGTTCTTTAAAAAACTGCGTCAAATACCGTTAATTTATTCAAAATCGGTCAATTTGTTTAAGATTTATCAATGAAGAAAATTAAAAATAAAATGTTTTTTAACATAGCATCGAAATTTTTCAACTTATCGATTAACAATGTTTTAGATCTCAAAAATTGAGTTGAATGCCATCATCGTTTTCAAATATACCGCTTTTCAAAAATTAATAATACTGCCATTTTTAACAAAATAGATGTTTGAACTGAAAAATCTATGCTTATATTTTTTACTCTTTTGAGCTTAAAATACCTTAATTTAGTGAGAAATTTCAGGGATGGCCCGTTGGGTCAACCATTTACACATGTTTATTATATATATATATTATATATTATATATATATATATATATATATATATATATATATATATATATATATATATATATATATATATATATATATATATATAAATATAAGAATTGTTTAATGGTTGATATTATTTTGTTGTTGTTGAGGTCTATTTGATATCCAATGAGAAATGTTGTTTTACGGCATTTCAGAATTGGCCAAAGCAGTTGCGTCTTTTTTCGTGAACTCGGTATGAATTACCTTATTCCGTCCAATTGTAGACTATGCAATGACATAAATATAGAGCTTTATTAACACGTGTCACGCGTTACGACTGATATTGTTTGCCAAACATAATGGCAAGGGAGTAGGACAGTTATAACCAATAGCGATTTTACTTTGGGACGGATCCAGTAAGTATTCATTTGTCAACATTTCGTGACATCGTGAACCTATAGAGAAAATCACTTGAAATATTTTACTTTTTATTTGACAAACATTTTACACATGGGTGCAATGACACCCAAAATAGTAATATTGTGATGAATTCGATTTAAAAAGTTCCGGTTAATCACAATTCACCGATTTGTCAGTCAGCGAGATGGTTCATGATAGTTTTTAAGAAAATATAAGAAAAATTTCATTCAAAGTGAACATTTTTGAAATTAATTGTAAATTTTATAACAAATAACTGACCCACGCAGCTACGCCCGCGAGTATAAAAATTTTCCTATTTTTAAGGGTTTCTACCCTTAAGGGTTGATTACAAAAATGTTAGCCAATACTTGACCCCGGATCTTCAACTGTCTCGTCGCCAAATTTCATCAAAATTGGTTCCGCGATTTAGCGGTGAAATTGGTATATTAGATACTAGTTTCAATTGTAAATCTAACCATTTTCGTATCCACCTGAATACAAAACATTTTATTAAAATATAGATTGGCGGAAAAGTCGGCCAAACTTATACCATAACCCTATCGGAATAGGCGACGCATCATCGACATGATAGTGATGATGTTGATCTTATGATGTACATAGCAAACAGCGATGATGTTGATCGTATGATGGGCTCGAAATAACATATTATATAACATATTAAATAGTCAGTTATGCGTTGACATTTGTAAAGAAAAGTGATACAGAATACACGTCAATAAGGCAATTGCTATATAGTCTGGTCAACAAGTGCTTTTTTGGTCAACTTTTTTCAGCAGTCTCCGAAAATTATGATTGAGGTGTCATTCGATTCGGAATGGCATCTAGATAGTTTTCGAAAAACAATGAAGTTCCGCAAATAAAAATTACAAAAGTTATTAACAATTAACTAAAAATAAAAAGGGGGGTTTAGTTTTTTGCAAATATCTCATAAACTATTAAAGATTTTTCAAATTTGAAAAAAGATTCAGAAAGAGGAGGAAATTTCCTAAAAAAAAGTTCCGATTCCCGGAATTGTAGGACTAATATTTATAATTTTCCCAGAGGGTTGAAAATACGCCCGAAAACGGGTACTCCGGCTTGCGCAAGCCACGCCTCCTTCGGACCTTTAATGAATAAATATTATTTAAACTTATTAAATATGAAAATTAAAATTTGAAAAAATTCAGGTGCCTACAGGACAGATCAATAAACAATAATCCGTGGTCAAAAAATTTTTATCGCGATTTTTCAATAAGTTATCCATTAATTAATTAACAATTTTTTGTAGCACGAACATTAACATTGCAAGTGCGATAATTGTTAAACTATTAATCTAGGATTTTTTTTCTTTCGTGGAGCTATTTTTCAAAGGTCTTAGAATAGATTCCCGTTGGAAAAATTAAAAAATTGTAAATTTTCATTTTGTAATTAACAGTTTACTAAGGTGAAAAATTATAAAGCTTTATTAAACATTGAAAAAATTTTTTTTTTCATAATATTATTATTGATCCGTTTTTTCATGATCAGACGCTACTTAAAAATGATTTTTTATAATTTTTATCTCCTATTGTTTAAAAAAATGTTATAAACAAATGCGTTGTTTATGAGATAATTTAAAAATTTTTTTCGATAACATAATCTTTGATGATAATTATGATTTTTTTTAAAAAAAACCGTTTCTTAAAAAAATTTTTTTATTGCTAAAAACGCATTTGTTGATTAACAATTATTTTCTCCCACTTCTAATTAAGATTAAGGAACCATTTTTTTTAAATCATTATTTATTTTTCTTTTTGATATAAAAAAATTATTTAATTTTTCATTGTTTATGTAATAAACATTTTGTTATAAACAAATAAATTTTTACCTTTTATTTTTGTTTCTTATTTTACTTAATGTCACAAAAACTGACATGATTTATTTTTTCTTTTTAATTTTTTTTACTATTTTTTTTTTAATTTTTAAATATTCGTTGTCTGTAATTTCGTCATTCTTGCCTGGTTTTTCATCCTTAAAATTATTATAATTTATAAACTAATGGAGATATGATGAAAACACCCAAGACTTATTTATTCTTTATCTAGTATAATAGTCTTTATTAGTTAAAGAATAAATAAGTCTTGGATGTTTTCATCATATCTCCATTAGTTTATAAATTATAATAATTTTAAGGATGAAAAACCAGGCAAGAATGACGAAATTACAGACAACGAATATTTAAAAATTAAAAAAAAAAATAGTAAAAAAAATTAAAAAGAAAAAATAAATCATGTCAGTTTTTGTGACATTAAGTAAAATAAGAAACAAAAATAAAAGGTAAAAATTTATTTGTTTATAACAAAATGTTTATTACATAAACAATGAAAAATTAAATAATTTTTTTATATCAAAAAGAAAAATAAATAATGATTTAAAAAAAATGGTTCCTTAATGTTAATTAGAAGTGGGAGAAAATAATTGTTAATCAACAAATGCGTTTTTAGCAATAAAAAATTTTTTTTAAGAAACGGTTTTTTTTAAAAAAAATCATAATTATCATCAAAGATTATGTTATCGAAAAAAATTTTTAAATTATCTCATAAACAACGCATTTGTTTATAACATTTTTTTAAACAATAGGAGATAAAAATTATAAAAAATCATTTTTAAGTAGCGTCTGATCATGAAAAAACGGATCAATAATAATATTATGAAAAAAAAAATTTTTCAATGTTTAATAAAGCTTTATAATTTTTCACCTTAGTAAACTGTTAATTACAAAATGAAAATTTACAATTTTTTAATTTTTCCAACGGGAATCTATTCTAAGACCTTTGAAAAATAGCTCCACGAAAGAAAAAAAATCCTAGATTAATAGTTTAACAATTATCGCACTTGCAATGTTAATGTTCGTGCTACAAAAAATTGTTAATTAATTAATGGATAACTTATTGAAAAATCGCGATAAAAATTTTTTGACCACGGATTATTGTTTATTGATCTGTCCTGTAGGCACCTGAATTTTTTCAAATTTTAATTTTCATATTTAATAAGTTTAAATAATATTTATTCATTAAAGGTCCGAAGGAGGCGTGGCTTGCGCAAGCCGGAGTACCCGTTTTCGGGCGTATTTTCAACCCTCTGGGAAAATTATAAATATTAGTCCTACAATTCCGGGAATCGGAACTTTTTTTTAGGAAATTTCCTCCTCTTTCTGAATCTTTTTTCAAATTTGAAAAATCTTTAATAGTTTATGAGATATTTGCAAAAAACTAAACCCCCCTTTTTATTTTTAGTTAATTGTTAATAACTTTTGTAATTTTTATTTGCGGAACTTCATTGTTTTTCGAAAACTATCTAGATGCCATTCCGAATCGAATGACACCTCAATCATAATTTTCGGAGACTGCTGAAAAAAGTTGACCAAAAAAGCACTTGTTGACCAGACTAATACTCAAACACACAAAAACAAAAACGTGGAATAATTGTTTTTTTTTTTTAATATTTTGGTGATTTGCACTGGCCGACAAGATCGAAGAAAAAGTTCTAAATTTTTTTTTGGGGTTACTTGAAGTCACGAGTCTATGTCATCAAGCCTCAGACTCCTGAAGCCCGTAAAGAGAATATCCATCACCATGATAGTGACACGTATAGCCAATCTGTAGCCTCTTACGACCTGCCGGGTAGAACGTCAGTTGGTCTATTCTTCAACGGAGCCTGGACCAACACGGTGAACAATGTGACCACAATTTGTGTTTTATATTTTTTAATATTATATGTTGTCAAATCTTATATTCACGGGGCTTTAGGCTACAGCCCATACTATTAGGTGATCCGGCCCTAACCTCCTCCTTCGATAACGCATCGTTTATTTTTTATGATTTTATTTTTTATTTTTAAGATTCTATTTGTCGAGGCAGCACGATTCTAAATGTTACCAATTTTTTAGTTTGAAAAACAAATTTGCTCGGAACTAGATATATGTACCGTTCGTCAATCGGTTGGCCATGGGATTTTAATACGGCTGGAGCGATTTTAAATAATTTTTCGGGCCAAGGCTATTTAGCGTCATAGCTATATGCTAGAATCCGGGGCCGGTCGTTAGTTAGCAATGCCATTCGTCTGAGATCACCTCTGGTATAGTGATCCTGATTTCAGTACAGAAACACGAAGTCCTGGATTGTAAACTAAGTCGGGGAAATAATACCAAACAAGTTTCTCCATTATTCGCCGCCTAATAATTTTATTTAAATCCTTTCAGCAGTGTATGCGTATCAACTTTTATGTAATAGAGGATTTAGACTAAATTACTTTTAATCGCCCTTTTAATCTAGTGGTTCGATGTCGGAGTTGACCACTGAGGTCCTAGGTTCGACTTCCAGGTCAAGGAATTCAAAAAATGTGTTTATTCAGTTTTCTGACAAAAACAACGTTGCCTGGGATTGTAAAATGTGTCCGGTGGGAGATAGGCTGGCCACCTATCACATTATGGGACTAATGGCCAATTGCACTAACATTGTCTTCGCTTCGAAACATCCTAAGTAGTATGCTGTCACTTTTTGTCTTAAATAAAAAGAATGTGACAGCAAGTCACTAACGACTGCCCTAAGCTGAGACAAGGTTTAGTGCAATTAGCCATAAGTATCTTCGGCTAACCGTGGATGAAGTTGTTGTACCTCTGCCTACCTCTCCAGGGATACGGGCGAGAAGATTCTTTTTGCTGATATACCAAGGTTTTGATGTAAACTTCAGCTTTTAGATTATTAATTTCTGTAAATTAATATCAAATTTAATTTCACATAGTAGCATTTAAAATAAGGTGACTTTCAAATATGTGGATGACATAAGATCATAAAAAAGGAGTTTTAATGAACTCACAAAAATGCGATTTATGAAATTTTAAATTCGATCCAAAACACACTTCCCCGTGTTGGTCCCTGGCTCCTTTGAAGAATAGGCCAATTGCCGTTCTGCCAGGCAGGTCGTAAAAGGCGACCGATTGGCTATGTGAGTCACTACCACCGTGACTTCTTCTAAGATAGCAAACAAGAAGATGGGTCTCCTGATGGAAAGAGTCAACCATCGCCTATAGATACCAAAGATGTTAATGATACGTTGCTATCTTGTGGCGAGGTCTAATGCCACATGCATAAGTTTACCGGCTATCTTATCTTCCAAACCGAAACACGACAGTGACTAGCACTGACCCTATTGCGGCTGGAATAGGTAAGGCGGTGGTACCTGACCCGGGCGAGACATTGCAGAACTCTACCCCGTGGGGGGTCACGAGGTCTTTGCAAGGGAGTCGTAAACGCTAGCTACTAAAACAACAAAGACAAAAAAAACAAAATATTTACTTAATAATAAAGAAAAATGTTGAAAGGTTTGGTTTTCTTAATGTAAAGTAGGTGTAGCGGGCCGCAATTTTTTGCAGCATGCTAAAGGGGTCGTGTCTTGAAAAAGATTGAAAAACACTGTCATATACAATGCACCCAAAAATTGGGAGCTGTGGACGTCAAATATTAAAAAAACTCTATAGACCTTTTTATTGATTCAAACCGTTATAATTATATCAAAATAAAAAATATTGGTCTTTTTTATATTATACTAGCGATCTGCCCGCGGTTCTACCCGTGTAGCTTTTGTTCCCGTGGGCATATCGGAAAGGTTTATATACTAAAACCTTCCTCAAGAATCAATCTACCTATTAAAAAAACTACATCAAATCCGTAGCGTAGTTTTAAAGATTTAAGCATACATAGGGACATAGGGACAGACAGAGAAAGCGATTTTATTTCATACTATGTAGTGAAGATAGCAAACAAGCAGATGGATCTCCTGATAGAAAGAGTCAACCATCGCCTATAGACACCAAAGGTGTTAATGGTGCGTTGCTATCTTGTGGCGAGGTCTTATGCCACATGCACAAGTTTACAGGCTATCTTACCCTCCAAACCGGAACACGACAGTGAAAAGCACTGACGCTATTACGGCAGGAATAGGTAAGGCGGTGGTACCAGAACCGGGCGAGACGCAGAACTCTACCACCTAGTAGCCACGATGTTAGTGACTCGTATAGCCAATCGGCCTTTTACAACCTGCCTGACTGAACGGCAGTTGACCTATTCTTCAAAGGAACCCGGGACCAACACGAAGACAATAACAAAACCGGTATTTTTCAGTTTAAGGTAGAGCCAAAGCTTTACAAAACGCTTCTTATGTACGGTTTGAAAATTAACAGGTTACCAAGCCCTAGATACAATGGCTGATCAAACTTACTTTGTTGGTTTTTCCAACTGGCGATTGAGATGAGGATCGTAGTCATCTTCTTCTTCGTCCCTGATAAAAAAAAATATTAGCATACATTTAAAAAAAATAGACAAATCTAAAGACTAAAGCTAAAATTTCCGAAATTTCCGATATCAAGTTTTCAATGTATCAAAAATAAAATTATCCTATTTATTAAGCCCGTGTTCTAATAGACAATTGAGTCTATGATCTGACACAGGCTTAATAAATAGAATGGCATAGACCATCTGCCGTTCTGTCAGGCAGTTCGTAAGAGGCGAATGATTGGATACTGCCATCATGGCTACTAGGTGGTAGAGTTCTGTGTTGTCTCGCCCGGGTCTGATAACATTGCCTGCCATAATAGCATCAGTGTTATTGTGAGCTCTCGCCTCAGTCTTCGGCCTTACCAATTCCTGTCGCAATAGCGTAAATACTTATCACTGTCGTGTTCCGGATTGGAGGGTAAGCTAGCTAGTACTGGTAAAATACTGTATATATTATAATATCATGTAACTATTAGCTAAAAAAAAGGAAACCTCAAAGAAATTAGTATAGTAATATTCAAAAACTATGGTGATTATATTGGTGACAAGCGCGCGGCTTAACTGATTCTTGCCGAGCCGTAAATTGTTAAAACAAAAAAAAACGATAAGAGCAGACTATATATGTATATATATATAAACAACAAACATATAAACAATGAAATTCGATATCTACACGCGTAGTGTCCATAGATACTTTATATTTTTATTGGGTAATTAGTATAAAATAATCGAGAATTGAACACTCTCCTTCAGTACACACAAACTTTTACCAGTCAACTTGCATATGAAATCATATTAAATGATTTTTGTATCATTTAATTTGTTTTATTACATCTTATGTTAACATCTTTAATGTCTATAGTTACGGATTTTAGGTTATTTTTAAAAAAATCCACTACTGGTCGTTAAACAAATCCTGTTTGTTAAAACGATCCATCTCATCTAAGACTTTCATTTACATTCATAATTGCAATAACAACACTTCAACTAAATCCATTTGGTAACATTTGAAGACATTTGGTAAGATTTGAGTGGATGAAGGTCGTATTTTTATAATTTTAATTTTTTTTCATGAAAGAAGGTGTTAAGTAATTACAGAGGTCCTGCAACATTCAGATTTCATATTTAAAAGCGTAAACAACATGAAAAGTAATGGATGAAGGGTATATTAATTTTTTATTACTTACTTTACGGGCAATGGCGACAAATTGTGGCCAGACTCCACACGTTGTAAGCGGACGGCTTCCTTTTCATCCATTTTGACGATGCCCTCTGACTACACTTTCTGTAATAATCACAAAAAATGTTTCACTGATCATAATCCCACTACTACTAATAAATACGAAAGTACGTTTGGAAGGATGGATGAATACTGTTTCGCGCAAAAACGACAACCAATTTGTATAAAATTTGGCATACATATAGATAATGACTTGGAATAGCACATAGGGTACTTTTTATCCGGGAAAAATAGTTGTTCCAGTGGGATTCATCAAAAACTATTGTAACGTAGCGGGTTGCAAAGCACAGCCAGTATTACAAATGTGAAAGTTAATTTGTTTGTTACGTTTTCACGACTAAATCACTCAACCGATTTTAATGAAATTTGGTATAGAAATAGGTGAAGAACGGAGGTAAAATATAGACAAACTTTTCAAAAATCAAACTCTAAAGGGCTGAAATAGTGGATGAATATTTGTATAAAAAACTATATCGACATGTTAATCTATTCGCGGGCGCAGCTGCGCGAGTCATCTAGTAGTATAATTCAAAAGACGAAACACAACAAAAAGAGAGCGAGGGTAAGTTTATCATTTATCCCTTTCTGTTTCTCGAAAAAAGTCTAAGTGTTGCGGGATTAGGTAATATGAACTATATCCCATCTCTGATTCTTCACGATTCTCTAGTTCATTGTCGAAGTGAGTGACCTCTACCATCGCACGCCACCACGTGCCAAAAGCGCCAAGTGCGCCATGTTTTTTACCGCGGTAAGGGTATCATTATACAACAACCATGTTCCGAGCTTCTCGTAAAATTTTTATACCTAGAAAAAACAACGATCTTACCCAGGACTTGAACCCAGGAATAGATATTTTGAATCACTGGACTAATGAGGCAAATAAAATATAAATCAATTATGTCGATCAAGAATAAAACTAATAGATCATAGCGAAAATACCTTAAAAATATAGGTACAAGCATAGGTTTTTTTCAAACTTACACACAAAATGTTTAGAAAAGAAAAAGGCGCCAAGCAACGTTTATTGATGAATAAAAAACATGTACCTACCTATATCACAATTACGAAAATTGAAGACTAAATAAATATTTTTTTAAATCATTGTGAAATTGCATGAATTGTAATCAAAGGCTTTTTCAAATATCACTAATGTCTTTTTGAAAAGCCACGCCTCATATGTCAGTTATTTTTGTTGATAAAGCTATAGTGCCGTAAATTGCGTAATATTAGTATACGGCTCGAATGACCACAAGTTAGCCACCACCCGACTTGTACATTAGAATTTTAAGGTTGCTTTCAGGTTCCACATTTACGTGAAGGAAAAAGTTTAGACCCATTTTTAAGACAATTGCGGGAACGGTGAAATATGAAGTTTGGCACAGTTAAAGTGTACGTTGCGGAGGACTGCAGAAACCTAATGTTTGTAAATAAAAAGCTTTAGAAATACATTAAATTAATAAAAATAAACATTTCGTACACTATACCCATCTGACGTGCAAGATAATATATACAGATATATTATACCGATTGTCAATACTAAATTTTGACTGAAAGATATAAGATGGTTACACAAAAAAGTACACGACCTGAAAAGAGGTTGCTTTTTTATAAAGGAGAATGGTTGATCTTTACTTAATAAATACATTATTTACGTTTTTATTTATAGATAAATTAATAATAATAATAATAATAAATATTCACGGGACAAATTACACTTAAGTACTGATCTAACCCCAAAGTAAGCAAATTATTCGCTTGTGTTATGGGTGTTAGATACTAATACATAGAAATACATAATATATAAATATATTTAAGTAAGTAGGTGGTAGGTACCTATATTTTACATATTCAGTATCAGAATCGATAACTGAATAATCTTCTTCAGTACGCACTTTCTTTTACCAGTCAACTTGCATATAAAATCATATTAAATGATTTTTCTATCATTTAATTTGTTTTATTACATCTTATATTAACATCTTCAATAGGTACGATTTTTGGTTATTTTTAAAACAATCCACTATTGGTCGTTAAACAAATCCTGGTTGTAGAAACAATTCATCTTGTCTAAGACTTTCATTTACATTCAAAATTGCAATAACAACACTTTAACTATCGCTTGTGTTATATTTAATAAACACCCAGACCCGGAAATACAAACGTTTATGCTCATCACACAAATGCTTGTCCCCGTCGGGGATCGAATCAAAGGATATATACTGACATGTAAATTTTCATTAAATCTACTATCACAATAGTGGAAAAAAGTTGATCATAGTACTTTCTCTTACTAAACCACAAACGTGGACTACATTGTTTATGCCTTGATAACGTACATCTAAAATTCACGATGAAAACCCTTGTTCTTAGTGAAGTTATTGTTATCCTCAGAATTTTTAAATTTCTCTAAATGATCATGCATAGTTCTTTTACTGACTTTTAGGGACATTCAATCTGCAAGCACTAGTTTTAAAGTCTTCTGTCATGTCTTCTTACATGTAGCATGGTCGCTCCGTTGGTTTAGCGTACCTGACTACTGATGAGCATAAATCGACGCCCCCGCGAATATTCCGGTAATAGAAAAATACAAATTGTTTAGGAAAAATAAAATTGTATTTTTTAAATATGACTTTTCGAATAGTTTTGTATCTCAAAAGAAAACTATTTTTTAAGCTGTCTTCATATCAAGGCAAAATACACTTGCACAACAAACAAAAGTTTGATATGTTTTTCGTCATGGAGAGTATAAATTAGATTAAAACCGTATTATTCGTTTATATAAAATTAAATAATATTTTCATATCTTTGTAAATATCAATAGAAAAATTGTGGAAAAAATTGACAAGTCTATCATGGTCTCTAAATGCCGAAAAACACATAAAACGAAAACTCGGTAATAGCTTATTACCGGAATACTCGCAGGGGGCGTCGAAATGTATTTCTGGGTTCGGGTGTCAATTAAATGTTCTTGTATTGTAATAGTACTTCCATTTGTTAGTATCGTTGACTAACATAATTTACTCACTTCAGGGTCAGACCAATTACTTTAATTTATCCAATGCATATATTCCTTTGTTTCATACATATGTACATACATATATTCAATCAAATGCAAAATCTTGGTAAGTTTCATGGTTTTACATATTTCACAGCTTTGTTTATGAAGGTTTTATAACAGTTTGTTTATTGTTAGTAGTAAACTAAAATGCTTGTTATTTCGGTTTCGGTAATTTTATGAAAGTATTTTTCTACTACTCTACACTGAACCTCGACACAGAACACGGACGAGTCGAAATGAGAGGCAATTTTGGAGGCAAAAAGAAATCTATATTAGTCTATATTAATTAATCAATTATTATTAATAAAAATATATTCTATATTATTATTTATTATATTATATAATAAATGCGAAAGTTTGGATGTTTGGATGGAGGTATGGATGGATGTTTGTTACTCAATTACGAAAAACCACTGAACGGATTTGAATGAAAGAACACAGGTCATTTCTGTTTTGTACATAGCTTGCGTGTCTTTCGGATTGATGAATATTAGATAAACTAGAATAATTTTCTACGATTTTTACATGAATAAAATAAAATATATCGCTAGAAACAATAATATAAAAAATATTGAGACTTTAATTTGATTGAATTCTATCATCATATAAAACTTTAATTACATTTTCATTAAAACAGCAATAAGTTTATATATCATAATTTTCATTCTAAGTGTCAAATAAAAATTCTCAATGTTTTTGTATTAAAGAATAGTTAATGGCAATTTATATTTTGTTCTTTTAAGTACCTATAAAGTATCTTCGCAAAATCTTAGCTCAGAATCCTGTCAATCTAATTAAGGTTTCTGAGATTAGCAGCTGTACTGAAGACACCCAATGACAAGATAAATATCTAACCACAGATTACTAAGGAGAGAACTGATTGCTTACGTTAATCTTACCTAAAATCCAACTTTATTTAGCTACTATTGCCCAAGTTAAAAAAATATTTATTAAATGCGGATAAGTTAAGGAGTTGATATAGAATCTTAAGGAATATTTTAAATTTCAAGTTAATAACTAAAAAAAAACAATGTATGAAGTCTTGCCCGTGTTCTTTGGCATATAGGTAGACAACCTGGAATAGCATAAAGGCTACTTTTTATCCCGGAATATTTACGTAATCCCACGGGATTCGCCAAAAACTTTTTTAATGCAGCGGGCTGTACGCTGCAGCTAGTATAATATTATAAATGCGAAAGTTTGGATTTTGGATGGATGTTTGTTAATCACGAAAAAACTACTACGGATTTGAATGAAATTTGGTGCATACGTAGATGATGACCTGGAATAGCACATATGCTACTTTTTATCCCGGAAAAATTAGGTGATCCTGTGGATACGCCAAAAACTTTTATAACACAGCGGGCTGCACCCTGCAGCTAGTCCATACTAATATTATAAATGCGAAATTAACTCTGTCTGTCTGTCTGTCTGTCTGTCTGTTACGCTTTCACGGCTAAACCGCTGAACCGATTTAGATAAAATTTGGTACAAATATAGTTTGATACCCGAGAAAGGACATAGGATAGTTCTTATCCCGGAAATCCCACGGGAACGGGAACTATGTGGGTTTTTATTTTAGAAATTTTTCCACCCGAACGAAGTCGCGGGCACAGCTAGTACTCTATAAACTTATAGGTATAAACTTTTCACTTCACGATTACTGTGTAGTAATCGTGAAGTGAAAAGTTTATACCCCTTTTTAAGACAACTGCGAGAACGGTTTAGTATGAAATTTGTCAAAGTTAAAGCGTACATTGCGGAGGACTGTAGAAAACTAATATTTTTAAATAAAATGCATCAAAAATATATTAAATTAGTTAAAATAAATATCACACACACTACATTCATGCCATTTATCTGGCAAAATAGGTTTAAGCAGATCGATATATTATGTACAAAATCTTTTCTAACCCTATTTTGTGCAAATAAAGTTTTTTCCATGTGTTCCTTCCGGTCTGCTAGCTGATGTGTTCTGCCAGGCAGGTCGTAAAAGGCGACCGATTGACTATACGAGTCACTACCATCGTGACTAGGTGGTAGAGGTCTGCATTGTCTCGCCCGGGTTACCTGACCCGGACGAGACAATGCAGAATTACCTATTTCTACCGCAATAACGTCAGTGTTTGTCACTGTTGTGCTCCGGCTTGGAGGGTAAGGTAAGGTAAGGTAAGGTAAAGTTATGCATTAGACCTCGCCACAAGATAGCAACGCACCATTAAAACCTTTGGTGTTTATAGGCGACGGTTGACTCTTTCTATCAGGGGACACATCTGCTTGTTTGCTATCTTATGATAAAAAAATATAAAAAAATGAAGTACTTATTTGTATTTGTATTCCATGTGACATACAATACGTTATACACACATAGATATTAAACTATTTTCTTCACGGCTAAACTCACTTGTCAAACTTAAAGAGATTTTATTTTTTAGTCTATGGTCAAATTTCGGCCATAGGGGATAGCTAGTCTGGATAATAGAGCCCTGCAAAGGGGGATCTGACCTTGAAATGACACTTGACACTTTACGGTACTATAAACAGTTTAGTGTTTACAGTTCGCAAACGCTTTACGGTTCGGTTGATACAACGCCATCATAAAATAATTCGCGACATGCTGTGCAAATTGCTACTAGAAACAAATCTTACAAAGATTTTAATGGGTAAATTTTTATGTTAATATTTGATGTATGTATTACTATTAAAAATATAAGGTAAAGGTTGTAAAAGTAATATAGAATAATATTCTCTAAGATAATTTAATTCGCATTGTATAGATAATTTAAAAATTAATATATATAAATAAAAACGGCTCATCAATCAACAAACTAAAATCATTGAGTAAATAATGGGGATGATCTTCAATATCGATTTTAGTATTATAAATGTGAAAGTCTATCTGACTGACTGATACGCTTTTAAGAGGCTAGTTCCCGACCGTGGGAATTTAAAATTGAACACACACATCCATATATTTCACTAATCATATACGTCGACCATACGTCAAACTATGGCCCACACTAAAAATTGTGTAATCGTTGCGTGTTTTCTTCTGCGACATACGTAATGACACTTACAAAAACCGCAATGTTTCTATTTTTCATAGATTTGGCAAAAGTCAATGTGGAGCCATAGTGAACGCGTTCTACGTGTAGTAATACATTATGTTATTCACAACTGATTGATAATGTATAATTTTGATTAAACTGCTATTAAGTACTAATACTTAATTACTTAAATATTTAATACTTCAGAATATAATACAGAGCCATGATATGTAAATTAAATGTATATTAAAATCGACCAAAAGTATTAATTTTTTTTAATGTATCACAAAATTAATCAAATCGGAACCGATCTCCTCAAGGGACCATAGTAATTTACGTATCTATATATGTACATATATTCAGTAACATAAAAGTACAGCCTTACAACATGACTTATTTGTGGTTAAATTTAAGTTTTTGTTTAATGTGAGTGAAGCCATTGGTAATCGCTCTGTTATTCAAATAGTTAACAACCCTGACTACGCAATCATTGGGGCTCGGGTTTGATTGCCCACAGGGTCAGGCATATATATATTGAGCATAGGGTTTGTATTTCTGGGTTTGTGTGTTTAATAAACATATTTGAGTGTTTTTATGTGTATTTCTACGTATTCATATCATTGAGTAACACATAATTAGCAAATAAATTGCTTACTTTGGGGTTAAGTCAATTTGTGTAATTTATATACCGATGTTATTTTTATTATTCCGATATAAAGTTTGTTTGTAATTAAATAATCTATCCAAGCGGCACCTATGCTTATAAGTATTTCATAATTAAAATAATATAAAATTTACCTCGGAATGTTGACCGATTCTTAAGTTTACTAGGACTCACCAGTTAGTCATTCAGTAAAACGGGTGGTGTCTCTCATCGCCCCATTTGTTAACTTTAATAGGTCTATTATTAAAAATTTGACTTAATGAAACAAGGGAGCCCATGCTCTGAGTTGAATAGTGTAACTAGTAGATTAATGCGGAACTCATGCTTTCTTTATTTACCCCATTTCAAATTATTAACAATATTTTCAACAATATTCTTCCAAAAAATGCTGTGGGTTTGGAAATTTATTAAATCTCGATTAACATTGCAATTTTTCTAAGTATTGGCGGATAAATTTTGAAGCATCATTATTATTCAATATTATTCTACTATTACGCTTGCCCGAATATGTAGGGGAAAATTGGATGAAGTTATATAAGTGTAGTGACTGCATATTTTTGGTTCACGTTTCGAAGCAATTTTTAAAATTTCTCTTTTATATAAAAGGGTATGTGAAGAAAAAAAAGGCTTTGCTAAAAAAATACAGTGACATAGTAGAAAATTTAAAAAATATTTTACTTCCCACTACGTATATAGATAGAAGTTGCTCATTTTTCAAAAATCGAGTTTTCACCAGATATTCACGGTTTAAGATGACGTCGTATGTCTATGTATGTATGTGCGTGCAAACATCGCACTACTTTTTAACGGCTTTACCTATCGAAACGAGGTTGATGGTATTCAATTGGACTCCACTCAACTTAGACTTTTTAAAGATTTGAACCAATTTGGTTTTGGAAATTTTGAGAAATTTAGATCAAACCTCAAAATTTTTTTGACAAAATAGCATTTTTTTTTAAAAAACTTTTAGGTTAATGTACCGACTGAATACAAAATCTAAATTTCAGATTAATACACCCATTGATTTCTAAACCTTAACAGCTCTTTTAATTAAAAAGTTTGTCTAAAACTGTAACTTAGATAAAATCGACTAATTCTTTCAGGATTCATCAATAGCAACATTTTTTTAATAATTTTTTTTTATATTTCTTTGTCGTTTTTCAGTCAATTAATTTTGTAGTTAGTAAAACATTTAAGGCTCTAAATTACATTAAATGACTTTCAAAAGATTAAAATCGACCATCATTTTGAAAATAACCAGCTTTTAAAAAATTGAAATACTGTCAATTTTATAAACTGTTATTTTTTTTAACTCTTCGAGCTTAAAACCTCAATTTAGCAGAAAATTTCAGGGATGGCCTGCAGAGTTAACCAATTTACAATTTTTTATGAATACAGGAATTTGAATACTACATATGACTCTAAAATACTATAAACATTTTGCACGCCTCTTAACTCAAAGCGTTTGAAGTAGTGTTACACTTCCGATTCGTCAAAATCAAGCACTCTAGTAAATTAGTAAATAAAAATGCCTCTATGATCACCAATTTTCATTTATACTGTTATGTGCTTCGGAATTGTAATTGTAAGAAAACGCCACCTATATTAAACCGTGTATGTTTTAAACACTAAGGTACAATACACTACGATGAAATACGTAAATACACTGATAGGCTAAAGTAAATACACTATACACACTGGTTTCACTCGCTGTACTAACACCAAACTTAACCGCCTACGCTGTATCACTAAAACACTTCTCTTATTCACTGTATTACACACTGGTCACTTCGCTTCACACTGGTCGCAAGATTATTCGCAACAATACTGTGACATGAGTCGACCTAAATTAAGAAAACACTAATTAATTTATTTTTATTCATTAAAAATTATTTTATGTAGTTATTTCCACAGAACATATTTCGAAACAAAAAAGTTTTGAAAAAATATTTACATAGGCGTGTTTATTTATTGTATAGGGATCACGATAACTACCAAAAATACAGACGGTCTCGAAATCGGGTTTTTCATTATTTCTAGAATTTCATACTCTTTCACTTGTTTCGTATTTTATGTCAATTCAATGGCGTGTGTTTTTTTTTATAAAACAATAAATATTCACATTTTTTTTCTCTATTTCTTATTTGTAAGATAGCAACAAGCTGATGGCTCTTCTGATGGAAAAAGAAACCATCGCCTAAAGACACCAAAGATGTTAATGGTGCTATCCGTTGTTATTCGTGTCGCAAAATGACAATGCCACACGCATAAGTCTACCAACTACCTTACCCTCCAAACCGGAACACGACAATGACAAACATTGACGCTATTGCGGCAGGAAAGGGTAAGGCGGTGGTACCAAACACATGCGAGACGTTGTGGAACTCTACCAAGTACTACTGAAAGGTTTGTTGCAAAATGTACTTTATTTTGTTAAAATAAAAAAGCTTTAAGTAATTGTTGCTTACTACTGGCTTAATTTTATAAATAATTGTCGTGAATTTTTTTTTTCATAATAATTAAAAATATTTTCATAATAATACTTTTATGAGAGTTTAAGTAAGCATAAGCGATTTATTACACTCGCAACCCACCCTGATGGAATAATTACGTCAGAAAATAATTTCAAACTGACGTGCTTCCTCCTTTGATTCCGGGGGGATACTGAAATCAAAGAGTATACCACGTAAACTGAAATTTTTGATGGACGTTTTTAAAAAATCATGTAACATTTTACCGGTTGAATTCTTCATATAAAGTATGGAAGATGGTGGACAAAAATATTAAGCATATTTGTATTCAAATTACTTTTTTATAGGGTCGTTTAATAAAAACTAAGACGGTAAAAGTGTAATATAGTTCTTTATTAAAAAATAATTCTAAAAATTTTTAAAATCGTTGGCCAATAAATGCTGTAATCTTTGCAAACGGAAAAGGTCGATTTTAAGGTTTTGGGTGAAGTTTACGATTTTTTTCTACAAAACTAAGAATTATTTTGAAAATATCTCTTGATGAAACTGTTAACAGTTTCATTAAGATTACCATCGAATTTTTCTAGAAAGCAGATCTATTTATTCCTTAAGGAATTTTGAAAACCGCAATTCTCGTTTTAGCAGTTTTTAGGGAATGGGGTCTTAATGATGAACCAGTTTTAATGAAATTTGTCAAGGAGACTAGGCGGACCCAAAATAGAGTACTCTTTTTAAAATATCAACTCATTAATGGCTGAAATAGGGGTTGTAACAATAAATATATGAATTATAGAAGTTATGTGATTTCTTATACCGACCGAACCTTTCATCTGTCATTTTTTCTACAAGTCCGAGCTATCAGAGCAAACTCTCTCGCATTTTTACAGCGATAGGTACTTTGTTTCACGGCCAACTCAAAAACAAAAATCAAAAAAAGATCATCTAATTTATTTTCAGTTGTGTATAGTCTAAATAAACATATGTATTATTTTCATCTTCACAACTTAAAGTACAGCGTTCGATTGAACGACCTATCCCAAGACACGCCACTTAAGCTAATGTCCGATCTTCATTAAAATAATTAAGATTGTAATTTAATCACCGGTTTTGTCATTTTGTTGATCTAGTGCTTAGCCTAGTTGGTTAAGATCAATGTTTTCTAGTTTTAATTCAAGATAAAACGTATTATTCGTATTTTTTAAATAGTCCGGACTCTATAGTTGGTGTGTTTACTTTCGTGCCTCTGAAAATCACGATAAGTGGCAATTCCTGTTAACCCAGTTATCATATTATACAGGTAGACTGGTAAAAGATTGTATATACTGAAGGAAGTTTTTTAATCGAAATGTACTTAAACATTGGTCCAAATTAGGGTTGTAACGGAACTCCGCCTCCGTTACTGCGGAACTTCCGTAAAGAATCGAACCCCTGCCTCCGCATCCGCCTCCGCCAAATTTATGCGGCGTTTTAACGGAGATTTATTTACGCTAACATACAACACGCAAAGAGCGACGCTGGGCGATGCGGCCGCACGGTTGCGTATTTGCGAGTGAAATGGTTAATATTTTGCTTGTCAGCAGTGTTAGCAGATCCCCGATAAATTATTATTGGGCCAGAGCCGTAAAATTATTGTACTTTTAACAAAATTATTGTAGTAATAAAGTTATATTTAATTTCTATTTCAAGACATTATTTATTGAAAATGTATGTGTAAATGTAAGTAAACGGTAAAATTTTAACACGGGGAGGGGGGGGGGGAGGTTTCAAGCGTCAGAGAGCGCTTAATAACAGGAAACATGTAGGAAGGTACCCAGTTTTTAAAAAAAAATAGTTTTATCATTTTTTCATATAGAAAATTGCTATCATTCGAAATTATTGTACATCTGCTGACTATGTGCTTGTGGCACGGCAACACGGGCGGGCGGACGGTGGTGGGGCGTGAATGAATGACAGGAATCAATTTGTCGAATCGTTCGGTACCGCGTAGTTGTTTGGTGTTTGAGCTGCGATTGTTGTAAATGATTTAGTGCATGATTAATATGATGTAATCATTTGAAATAAATATTTTTGAGTTAAATAAACCATAAATTTCTATTTTTCTACTTCAAATTTCACCTCCACCTCCGCCTCCGTTAACCTCCGCATCCGCGGAGGTGAATCCCTTCACCTCCGCATCCGCCCTCGCCTTCGCTAACAATGCCTCCATTACAACCCTAGTCCAAATGACCGTTTCTGCGAAACCGGGCGTTTCGGGCGAGCAGAGTACTCAGCCAGAGATAAAATTAAGTGGGTAATGAGAAGGTCGCCCAATGTGTGTCTCCTGTGAAACCAAACCTCGGCTTAGGGAATTATTTTGAGGATAGCCGGAGCGTAAGTGGCATCAGGATCTCGTTAGTGTCGCTTGACCGACGGCGGTGGCGGCGTCTCGAGTGTTGGTGGGCGAAACAGTGGGCCGAGTCGCCGCCGGTATAATACAATATAATATGAATTATACATGAGCATTATCTATATTTTTGTTTACTAGGTATGTCATTTAATTATTATTTATTTACTTGATTGTTGTAGTCTAATCGGGAAGTTGAGTTCTTGCGAATAATAGTTAGAAGTTTCTTTAAAGTATGGTTGATGGCTCAAACGATAACTTCTAAAAAAAGACGTGTTTCAAATTTTTTTTTTTGGAAAAAATGCAATTGTTATTAACAAAAAACTGGAAAAAATAGCCATCCAGTTTTTGCGAAAATCTCAAAAAGCATAAGTGATAGCCCCAATATTATAAAAGTCTCTGAAAGAACAGGAAATTTTAGTAAAAAATTCTTAATACTTGGAATTGTAGCTCCAATATTTATAATTTTAATTTAATGCATTGATATATAAAAACCCTTATATCAATGATTTAATGTTTAAAATCGGGCTTTCGTGCGGCAGTTTCGGCATGCAAGCGCCGCCACTGTATTGAGCGTAGATTTTAAATATTTTTTTTTATGCCATTAAATATTAATTCACAAATTTGAAAAAACTCTGGCGTCATTAGGACACTTCAAAGAATATGATTCCGTGACAATAAGAGTTTTATCACAATTTTTTAAAGAGTTATTCAATTGTTAATTAATAGTATTTCCACTGGTTTGTGTTGTCATAAATGGCAGTATAAAAGTTAAATAATTAATCTATGAGTTTTTTGTTTATATAAACACGACAAGACGACGTTTTAAAAGTTAATAAAATGTTTTTATTTCATTAGTTATTAAAATAAGAATCGACAGATGTTGAGCATGAGACAGACTTCTCCGGCAAACATCAAATAGTTAATAATTCCAAACCAACAATAAATTCTAATCTTTCAAAGTCAATCTTACTTATTATAATATTTATTATTAATTATATAAAAGCTCATTTAGATAGTAAGAGGCAATCATCGCCTATGGACACCAAAGATGTTAATGGTGCGTTGCTATCTTGTGGCGAGGTCTAAAGCCACTGGAACTGGAAAACGAGAAAGTTACTAATTTTGGCGCATTTTCCGAAAATCATGTTTTCACCAGATCTCTACGTTTTGAGGTCCTAGGAACCTTTTCCGATTATTTTCACAATGACATCAGTATGTCTTTATGTATGTATGTATGTGTGTGTGTATGTAAACATCTCATAACTTTTGAACGGCTGGACTGATCCAAACGTGGTTAATGGCATTCGATTGGATTCCACTCAACTTAGACTTTCTAAAATTTTGAACTAAGTAAACCCAGGAGATTTTAAGGAATTTCGAAAAAACTACAAAAAAATTTTAGCGAGACAGTATTTTTTTAATATACGTTTCAGATTAATGTACCGATTGAGAACTAAACCTAATCAGCTTCATTTCTCGAAAAACTACGTCTAATATACAAATTTCATCAAAATCGGTTTATCCGTTTGGGAGTAATAGTTGACGAAAAATTTAATAAAAAAGTGTTTTTTTCTTTTAAAATCAATCATTAATTGGTGTTCTACAATACTTTAGAACTAAAAAAATTACGTCAAATGTCATTTGAAAAACAAAATCGAATCTAATTTTCAAAAGTTACAGGTTTTTAAATATTAAAATTTTAGAACAGCTTTTCTCCTTTAAAAACTGCGTCAAATACCGTTAATTGGATCAAAATTGGTCGATTTGTTTGGGATTTGTTTGGGAAATTTTTTGAGAAAAAAGTCAACATCGCTTCAAAATTGTTCAACCTATCGATTATTTAGCTAAAGCATTATTTTAGATTTCAAAAATTGTGTTGAATGCCATTCGAAAGATCAAAATCGAACATCATTTCCAATATATACAGCTTTTCAAAAATCAATATACCTACTGTCATTTTTATCAAAATAGATATTCGAACTGAAAAAATCTATGCTTACCTATAATTTTTGCTATTTTGAGCTTAAAATACCTTAATTTAGCGGGAAGTTTCAACGATGTCTTGCAGGGTCAACCGTTTACATTTTTTTGTATTAAAAGTTAGCAATCGAATAGGTTGCTCTTTTAAGGGAAAGATGAGCACAGAAGGACACATTTTAAAAGATCTCCGTGATAAGTTTTTAAAACATTATAGTGGACTTTATTTGCAGCTTATATCATGTTAGTTAGCGATGCAGGTATATTTCGAAGAAAAATTGATGTTTTGCCAACAAGAAGAAGAGTTACGTAGACCTTGCAACAAAAACTGACATTGACTGAAAGTCAGCATTACAGTACCGGTAAACGCATGGAACTATTATTCATCCGTAGGTTTATATGGATGTGGCGTTATATTACTGTCATATTTTTCGAAACGCATCATCAACAATTTTTCTATATGATTAGATAGCAAACAAGCAGATGTCTCTCCTGATGGAAAGAGAAACCATCGCCTATAGACACGCTAGATGTGATTAGTTCGTTGCTATCCGTATGACGGAATGGTAATGTCATATGCCTATAATATTTCCTTTTAAACCAGAACACGACAACGACGTGCATAGACACTATTGCGATGAATATGGAACCTTACTTAGGTAGGTACATTATGCGCGTCCTTGAATACTTAAGATACCTTTGTTAATTTATGATGTCTAAAGGATATGATAATTCTTTCCAACAAAAGAGATATCTTTTTATTTGCTACTATTTAATATAAAAAAAAATTAAATGCGATTTAATAACTCGTAATCCAAAAAACTAGTAAAAGTCAAAGTCAAAACATTTTTATTCAAATTATCCTTTACAGGCACTTTTGACGAGTCAACATTTTTTGAGTTACTACCGGATCGGAAACGCGGCTACACTCTGAGAAGATCCGGCGAAAGAAACTCAGCGGGCTTGTCTTTTTTGTGCATATACATTTTTTTTAAACAATGTATTTACAATAATTTATGAATAATATATTATAATTGCTATGAGACTGCTATGAGGAGCAATTAATCCCGTGCCTTATTATATTAAAATATATTAAAATATAGACTAACTCTTGCCCGCAACTTCATTGTAACCCCGATAACGTTTCTTACTTTTGATTAACAGGATAAAAAGTTGCCTTTGTTACTTCAGAATTATGTAGATTTCCATTCATGAAAATAAATTCAAGCACAGATTTATGTATCTACTCATTGAGCTCACAAATATAATTTAATTAATTATTAAAATGCAGTAACTATTTGTTCTTTGAACAATTCAACGCGAATTTTTAAATCTAAAAATATGAATCTCATAATCGACTGGAAGTTACATAGAAAAAAATATTTTTTTTCAATTATTTCCGTCATCGACAACTACCGAATTCCCGTTTCTTTTATGATTTGCGGCATTCGACACAGGCTTATAAGGAGAAGAGCCGATTACATTTCGGTATTAATCGGGACATTAGTCTACCAGTTCTTTTAAAAGACATATTTTCGAAAACTTTTATTTTATATATCTTTTTAAATTACTCCAAATTTACTGAGCCGAATCAATTCTCAGACAGCTTTTTTAAATCTGTAAGCCGTTTAGCACTGCAGACTTTTTTAAAACTTCCCGCTAAATTAAGGTTTTCTAAGCTCAAAGCAATAAAAAAACTAGCTAAGCATAGATTTTTGAGCTCAATGAGCTAACACTTACGTTGAAAACAATACTTTGACCGCCCCATGGTCGAGTGGCTAGCGACCCTGACTACGCAATCGATGGGGCTCGGGTTCAATCCCCGACGGAGACAAGCATTTGTGTGATGAGCATAAAAGTTTGTATTTCCGGTTTGGGTGTTTATTAAACATATTCTGGTATTTATATAATATGTATTTCTAAGTATTAGTATCGTTGACTAACACCCATAACACAAGCATTGGGGTTAGATCAGTAAGTGTGATTTGTCCCGTGAATATTATTATTATTAATACTATTTTAATTTTTGAAAAGCTACATTTTTTTTATAAACATAAGAATTAAATTTTTTAAATAGCATTCAACGCATTTTTTGTAGATTTAAATATTTTTCACGGTCACATAATCGATTGGTTAAAAAATGTTGAACTTATGTCAAAAAATATATTTTAAAAAAAAAATTATCAACGGTACGTCTTACCAACCCAGATACATATCGCATTTCTTGTAATAACTTGGACCGACTTCTGTACGCGCTTATCAGAGGCTAGAGGCATAGGAATGATAACACACCACCACAAAACCTCGAACTGCTATTAGCAAGCATTTTTCTTATGAAAAAAACTTCATAAACAATATTCCTCAATTTTTTCCGCCATATCGAACCGTACATTTCTAGTCAAAGATTAATAGACTGATCACTTTAAGACGATTAAATGTTACAAATTTAATAAGCTACACATTTTGATACGTACAACATAATATATAATACATAATATATAATACATAATAGACGCACTGTTTACCATTTTTTCTCACCTTTACTCAAATTTACAAACTCTACTATATAGTTCCCAAACATACAAGAATAGAATTAGACATTTGTGAGAACAAGACTAGAGTTATGTAAAGCGAGCTATTTAAATCGCCGCGGAAAGTAAATTCGACGTAGACTCAGTTCAGTAGTAATTACTAAACAATAGGAATTTTTGATACGCTGAGCAATAATAATTATTTCGATTAGAAAATTAACGAACCAAATTTAAAAACAAAAGTTTGTAAGTACACATATGCGGTAAAATGAAGTTTAAAATAAAAGCTTTTAATTTACTAGAAATTATGTACATTATTTTCGTTACTATTCAACTTTAAAAAAGGAACAAGTACATACATACTAATATCACCTAATATCCTTTGAGTAATATATCTATGCCAATATCTAAGCCGTGATCTAAGCAGATTGTAAATTTAATTTAAAAATTCTGAAGTTATTTATTCCTTTTTTAAACTAGACATGATAGTAATTTTTAAAATTCACCAAAAATGTATGTATATTACTATAGATAATTGGCAAAAAGTGCATCTTAACGGTCACTAAAATTATTTTTTTTATTTAAATAATTTGTTTTTAAATAACTTGTTGCAGTGCTTGATAATTCATATTTATTTCCACGATACTATTTTTGCCATTATTATATTTTTTACAATAAAACGCACTAAACACAAAATTTATAAAGCCTATCAGCAAAATATAAAATTCGCAAAAATGCAGTAAAAACCAAATAAAAACATACTTGTATGATAGAGTCGTTTTGTAAACAGGCTACTTGAAGACTGATGACTGAATGACGCGGGAAGCGGGCCTCGCCCGACGAGCCCACTAATTTCTTCCGCCCCCTCTCTTCACACGTATTCCAACATCATTCATGTCATACGGTTTTCAATCGTTTGGCGTCGTAAGATCGTTGATTGATCTTTGTTGGCTCAATTCTTTGTCATAAAAATGCTTTTTTATCACTATGGAATCAATAAAATGCTAGAGCAACGCACCACGAGGCACGATTATGATTATCGAAAAACAGACGCTGGAATATAGTAACCTATTACGTTAATCGAAGGTAATCTCTATGTATTCTCATGTGTGTTAATTCGTTTAACTGTGTGTAAATTACAAATATCCTACTCTACTTCATGCTAGACTAAGCCGAAGAACAATCGCTTAAATGGCTTTTATCAGGTAGTTTATAATAAACGAAAATAAAAGAAATTTACTACACCATTACAAGTAGATGCTAAATTTCTTTTATATTTTATTAGTAAACGAGCAGATGGTTTTCCTAATGGAAAGTGAAACCATTGTCAATAGATACGAAAGATGTTAATAGTGCGTTGCTATCTGAAAAAGGGATGGTGATGCCATCCGAACCGGAATAGGACAGTGACCAGCACTGATGGTATCGTGGTAAGAATAGGTAAGACGGTGGTATCAACACCGGGGCCAGAAGTTGCAGAACTTTATCATCTAGAGTCATGATGGTAGTGACATGTAATAGCCAATCGGTCGCATTTCACGAAATGCCTGGTAGAATGGCAAATAGTCGATTCATTAAAAGGGACTCGAAACAGTACAGAGGAACCATAAACAACGATTTCTACATAAATAATGATAAAATAGTATTTTATATCACAGTAAAGTTCAAGGTACGTCACCAAAGTAAGGCGAAGGCGAAATGCATTGAAGATTAATTAAAAGATGGACTTTGTATATTGATCTCTCTAACCACCATTTATTGTTTGTATTTTTACGCAGAGATTTTTTGTAATAACAACCCAAACCACGTATTAAGCTGGATACGCCTTTCAAGGTAATTTCTTAGGTTGCGAGTGTAGTTTCCATTTAAAACCAGAAATAATAATAATATAATATCGCTGGAAAAATTACTTGTTTGTGTTATGGGTGTTAGTCAACGATACTAATACATAGAAATACTGTTAAATAATGAACACATAAACCCAGAAATACAAACATCTATCCTCATCACACAAATGTTTGTCCTTGTCGGGAATCCCGAGCCCCATTCCAGGATCCGTTAGTGTGCATATATATTATATACACATCGATTTTATATTTGGTGATTTTAAAAGGCTTTAGAAAATTGAGCGCAATCATTGAAATAGAAGAATATTAGGTATGAATTTTTATAGGGCACAAAAGTATGTGAAATGATAACAAAATTATTGTTGTGGGGTTTTTGATGTCCTATAAAAAACTGAAAATAATAATTGAAAAGGCTTCTATTTTACTTATTGATTTCGCTCCTAAAGCCTGATTTTTCTAAATCTTGTTATATTCAGTCAGTATATAAGTGAAATTCTTCCGGGTGAAACCGAAAACTTCACTCAGTAATATTATTTTTTATAAACGCACGCATACTTCATTTGCAGACATTTTAAGAAATTGGGCCACTGAGATAACCACGCAATTTATTAATAATGACGTGTTTATCATAGACAACATTTGTTTACCTAAAATTATTCAACAGTACGATATCAGCCTTAAGCGTGTACATGTTTTTTTTCTCTCTTATTTATCCAAAGTAAGATTTTTTATAGTTCTAGAAGATAGCGATTGTTATATCAAAGGATCTTAAGGATATTAAAGGAAATTCTTGTATAGGAAGAGAAAATCATCGCTTATAAACAGGATAGGATTAGGGATTGCAATTGCTGGACCCAGCATCCAGCAATCCAGCTGGATCCAGACCTTGTTTTGACATGCTGGATCCAGCAAACCGTGCTGGATCCAGCAGCGCGGATCCGCAAACATATCAAATTCAAAAAAGTTTCTTTAGATATGTCTTCATTAGCCGCTTTTTGAAGTAAAAACTTCTATATGCACGCTTGACTTAGGGAGTAAGCTGATGAATGCATGACTAGAGCGTTATGCAGTTCTGTGCGAAGTAGATTAATTAAACGATACTAGATAACTAGATAGGATCTTATATAGCGTTACTATGTGTTCGGTTGGTAGGTACGTTTTATTAGGACTTCCAACAAAGTCTCATAAGGAAGATGATTTGAATTTATAAATATAACTGAAAATACTGCGATTGTAAATATTATAATTGTGACGGAGAAATTGAAGTAAAATATGATAACGAATGAACAATAATCACGGACAAATTATTTCAATCTTATATATAAAATTCTCGTGTCACAATGTTCGTTCCCGTACTCTTCCGAAACGGCTTGACCGATTTTGATAAAATTTCGTATGCATATTCAGTGGGTCTGAGAATCGGCCAACATCTATTTTTCATCCCCCTAAATGTTAAGGGTTGTCCACCCCTAATTTTCATTTTATTTTATGGACAAAAATTTTATTTTTATTTTTTTATAATGTGGCATTAAAAAATACATACAATCCTTAACTTTTAACCCTTTACGATCAACCTCTATTTTTTAATTCAATAATTTATATGGCAAAACAACGTTTGCCGGGTCAGCTAGTTTACTATAAAATTTCAATAAAAACTTAAGTTTTCATTTTAAAAAAGAATTTAAACTCAGCTACTCGTATTTAAGTGTATGTCTTGTTGTTTTAATTTCGCTTCTAACTAGGTATTTAATCTTCGTGTAGCCTCTTTCTGAGAAATAGGCTGTGTTTTTGCTAGGCATTTCGTTATTGCGGGTTAACACGTGCCAATACCATCGTAATAACCACGGATTAAAATGGATATGCCTTTCAAGACAATTTTTAGTTTGTCAGTGTAGCTTGCACTGTAATTACATACAGAAATACAGAGTTATACTACTTACCAATCACCTCAAGGGTAATTTTTAAACCTTGTCATCTCATTAGGTACGATAAAACAGTACAACATTGTTTATTTCTATTTTTTCACAACGTAATATAACCTACAAATGTATGAATTTTTGACAGTAATAGGAGCGTTTGCTCAAATTCACGGTGACACGTTTCCTTTCCAATGGCACGTCTATTCATGTATTCATGTGGTCTGTGGTAATAACTAATTAAGCGGTAAAGTTCTGTAACGTCTCGATCGGGTTTGGTATTACCAACTTTATTCCTGCCGCAATACTCGATGCTCGTCGATATTGTGTTTCGGTTTGGAGGGTCAGGTAACTGATAAACTTATGTACACGGCTTTCCAACCCTACCATACTGATAGCAACACGTTATTAACAACTTTTATGTCTATGAGCGATGTTTGTTTCTTTCCTTCAGAACCATCTGCTTGTTTGCTATCTTATAATATAAAAAAACCAGCAAAGTGCGAGTCAAACTCGCGCTGAAGGGTTCCGTACCATCATAGCAAAAAAAATACGTCTATTGTATGGTTACCCTTAATATATATATATATATATATTTTTTTATTTTTAGTATCTGTTCTTATAGCGGCAACGGAAATACATTATTTGTGAAAATGTCAGCTTTCTAGCTATCACGGCTGATGAGATACAGGCTGGTGACAGACAGACAGACAGCTGAGGCTTAGTAATAAGGTTCCGTTTTACCTTTTAGATACGGAACCCTTAAAAGTAAGAGACCAAAGCCAATTAAAATAGTGACTATGATGAAGGCAGATGGGAATCGATTCTATACTTCCCGAGACTTACTACCAAGAAGAGTCCATGTATTGCTATAATTTTGTCGTGTTTTTGCATCGATTTCAATTCAATGAATACTTATTATTGTTGTACCTTCCGAGAACACGCAATATGTACAAAGAATTAACCTTCAGTAGTAGATTGTTTTATAGAAAAAGAGGGCAAGTGGGGAGAAAGCTTATTAGATGGTAAGTGATCACAGTCCCCCATGGATGGATACTACCAAGGGTCTTGCAGTTGCATTGCTGGCTTTTTAAGAATGGGTAAGCCCTTTTCTTCGCAAAATCATATCTAATCGAAAAAATTCATACCTTTACCGACAATTGAGTCTATAGAGGAGTAGTGCGAGGCAAAACTGCCTCAAGTATTGCACAGTTTTGGATTTCTAATAGAGATGATGACGCTTAAACCATGATGTTTAAATTCAGCGACAGGAATTATTCCAACCATTTCCTCGAAATACTCCTCATGATAGATACGATAGAAGATACAGAGTAAACCCATATCTCTCTTTCACTGTCAAAATGACAAGCCGATTAGAAATAGACCTGTCGTTGAGGATTCAAGCTGCTCTTCTTGTAATATGATCAAACACTAAACCCATATCTCCCTTTCACGGTCAAAATGACAAGCCGATTAGAAATAGACCTGTTGTTGAGGATTCAAGCTGCTCTTCTTGTAATATGATCAAACAGTAAATCCATATCTCTCTTTCACTGTCAAAATGACAAGCCGATTAGAAATAGACCTGTCGTTGAAGATTCAAGCTGCTCTTCTTGTAATCTGATCAAACAGTAAACCCATATCTCTCTTTCACTGTCAAAATGACAAGCCGATTAGAAATAGACCTGTCGTTGAGGATTCAAGCTACTCTTCTTGTAATATGATCAAACTAAAGGTCAGTACTGGAGAGCACAGAAATGATAACAGTATTCCGAGTGTGACGGGATTTGCGCCTTAAAAAGTTAAAGGCGATGGTTTCGTACAAAGTTCGCAGCTCAGCAGAACAAGGAAAAATTCGTCTCACGTTCAGTGACTATGAAATTGAAAGATACTTGGCATGCTGATTTTATTGTGAAAAATGTCGTCTTAGGTTAGGCTTAGGTAGGTTCGGCTCCGATCATTAGGTCTTGAGTTCAAACCCCAGGCTGGGTAAATGTATTATTAAGGTTTTTGGAAACCACGAAAATTTGAATTCTAATAGCAGCTGGATGTTTGGTGGTGGTGTGGTACCCGCCACATTTCGTACTAAAGCGAAAAGCGTTCGATCCCGGGTGTAGCAAGAAATAAGCGATAATCATTATTAAGGGAAATGGAGATCACCACTGTGGGGGATAGGGCTAGACCGACAAAGTGGTAAATCATGGCGAATATATTTGAAAAACCATACTTGCGACAGTACAAAGCAAGGGCTTTAGTTATCTATACATATGTATAATAAATTATAAAATCGTAAGAAAGTCAAAACTGTACATTGAATATTTTTTTAAAAAAATACTTGGGGCTTGATCTGTAATCGATATCGATGCCAAAAATATACTTTTTAGAATTTTTGTCTGTCTGTCTGTCTGTCTGTCTGTCTGTCCGTCTGTCCGTCCGTCCGTCCGTCCGTCCGTCCGTCCGTCCGTCCGTCCGTCCGTCCGTCCGTCTGTCTGTCTGTCTGTCTGTATGTATGTATGTATGTATGTATGTCCGGGGTAAACTCAAAAAGTACTGCATGAATTTACTTCAAATTTTGCATGAATATTACTAACAGGTCGGGTCAACATATAGGCTACATATTATCACGCTATCACCTACGGGGGAGGAGCAGTGCGGAGTAAACGAAGTGCGCGCTGACGAAGTCGCTGGCAGCAGCTAGTTAATATTATAAATGTGAAAGTTTGGATGTTTGGATGGATGTTTGTTACCTAATCACGCAAAAACTACTGAACGGATTTGGATGAAATTTGGCACACAGATAGAAGATGACCTGGAATAGTATATAGACTACTTTTTATCCCAGAAAATGTTGGTGATCCCGCGGGATTCGTAAAAAACTTTTATAATGCAGCGGGCTGCACGCTGCAACTAGTATTATCTAAGTCCAGCAATATTCCATACTGACATGTCAAACTGATTACCGCCGTCTTTTTTGTCAGTTGAAAAAACATGATTTAAGAAAAAGAGCGCAGCGTAGACGAGTTTAACAAAAATTTGCATTTTAAAGCTCAAAAACTATACAATATTTCACAAACATGTCCCTTACTCGAAAAATTGTTTTAACACACCTACAATTTTTTTTAAAATCTAGTCGCCAACCCACACTGTGGGGTACACGAGAAAAAAATGAACATGAATAGGTACCCTAAAAATATTTTTATAAGATTTTATGTTACCAATTTTTGCTTTGATTAATATGTATATTTACAAAATTACAGATTTCTAGTATTAAGGATCTTTGAGTTAGACTCCGGAGGAATGGACAGACGGACATAGCGAAAATGTAAGGGTTCCTAGTTTACTTCGGAACCCTAACAAAGCCAAAAAAGACTAGTTTTTTTAATATTAGATATTACAGGAACAAAAACAATCTTGTTGTGCATGCATCTCGTCTCCACAGAACAAGTAACTCTTTTATGGGGCAATGTATACGCTTTTACAATAAACTTCCCGAAATTATAAGAGATCTACCAGTCAATAAATTTAAAAAATGTGTTAAAACAAAACTGTCTAAAAAAAGGTATTATAAAATCTCAGATTATTTGGAAGACAAACAAGCATGGGATTAATTGCTCCTCATAGCAATCTCATATATATGTTTTATAATTATGTAATATTGTGATAATGTGTTTGTATAAAAAAAAATATATGAAAAAAAGACAAGCCCGCTGAGTTTCTTCCGCCGGATCTTCTCAGTGTGTGGCCACATTCCGATCCGGTGGTAGTTTTGAAGAGTGTTGACGTGTCAAAATAACTTGTAAAAATTTTATTGAAAGTTCTTCTGATTTCTGATTTCTGTTTTCTGATTATATTAAATTGGTCTGTGATTAGAAATTCTGTGGTCTAGTGGTCCAGTATTGGCGTTGACCACGTGAGGTCCCGGGTTCGATTCCCGGGTCGGGCAATTTGAAAAAAGGGTTTTTTCAATTTTCCGATAAAAACAATTTTGCCTGGGATCGGAAAATGCCCGGTTGGCGATAGGCTTGCCACCTATCACATTTGTGGGACCACGTATCTTCGGCTAATCGTTGGTGCACTTATACCTCTGCTTAGCCCTTCGGGGATACGGGCGTGAAGATACTTTATATTAATTTATCTATCTTGTTATATTGAATCAATGTATTAAATACTAGTTGCATCCTGCAGCCTCCTATGTTATAAAAGTTTTTTGGTGAAAGCTACTTTGAAAATTACTAAGTATAAAATGAGCTACGCTATGTCATCATCTACATGCCTATAATTAAATTCGGTTCAGCCATTTTTGCGTGATTGAGTAACAAATGTCCATCAAAATATACAAAGTTTAGCATTTGTAATATTAATATAGATTGATTATAACTAGAAAAATAAGAAATTGTCAAGATCAGATAAAATAACATCAGCTTTCAAGTAAGAGTTATCATAATAATATTATTAATCAAATGCTGTAATATTTTTTACTCGTGTAAAAAGACATTTTCCTGTAAATATAAACCTTAAGTTACATCACTAAGCTCGCAGATAAAAAAATGGCATAATATATCTCCGGAAACAATGGAATTATATAACGAATATGTAAAATCGTGACTTACACTTCGCTTATTTAAAGCTCAAAAATAAACCATTCGCAATTATAGGGCATGAAGTATGTAACATATTAAAAACAGTTTTTTTCTGAAATAACAATAACTCGTACAACACATATTAGAAAACACATTAAATAATCACAATTAACTATAAAAATAAAAATGTGCAATCATGTAATAAAATTGCAATAATATTATATTAGTAGGCAAAATAAATTTACTTACCTGGAAATTGTAGGAAAGTAATAACAGTGGAATACTCGATGAAACTGAGCTACGATGTTACGCGGGCTACAGCTTGTATTCAAGTGATTGCAAGTTGCAAGTAATAAACGGTTACGGATAATAGGTATCAAAACATTAATGTGAAAGAAAACCAAGTTCAACATAAGAGTATGCGTCTCTGTCGATTTCGCAGACAAATTAGGTGAGATCATTTTTTTTTTGTTTCGCTTGTGTAACAATTTCGCTGTTTGTGTAGGTCATATAACTAAATGTGGATTTCTTCTTATATATATATATATATATATATATATATATATATATATATATATATATATATATATATATATATATATAAGCTAAGTTGTAATGAATACAGTATCTACTCATTATTGGTGGTAGAAGCAAGTTAACTATCTAGTTTAAAAAGTAATTATTTCTTCCTGTTACAGGTGAGATCAATTTGGGTGCCAAGTTTGAGAAATTTCTAAAATTTTAGTTACAAGAACATGCAACATTTTAAATAGGTGACGATTTCTTGTTTATTGGTACTACTACAATTTTTGCTACTTAACAAGAAATATAAATTCTTATATTTTAACAGACAATTACTTACATAATGTATTTATTTCACTTAGAATATAATTATAGCTCCCATTCTGATTCGGCTAGTTTTCACCTATAGATAGACAATAATGGTATAAGTCATACGCGCGTTAGTGTACTTACGGTTTATAATGTACTCATACTTTTAGGTTGATATAAATTCTATTTTTTCTGAAATTTGTCTTGTTGGTAAAAACTAGCCAAGTCAAATGTTGGGCTAGAATTATATTCTTAGTGAAATAAAGTGTAAGTAATTGTCTGTTAACAACTAAGAAATACTTTTTAAGAGGCAAACGGTGATGGTAGTAGTGGGAAACATTGAGGAACCAATAAATAACAAAAATTGTAACCTACATATATAAATTTACTTTAGAATATTGCATGTTCTTGAAACTAAATTTATAGGCGTTTCTTTACCAAATTTGACACCCAAATTGATCTCTATACTTTTGTTTGCGAAGTCGACAGAGACGCATACTCTTATGCTGAACTAGGCTTTCATTCGTATTTACAATTTTTATGTGTTCATAGGATATTATTACTTTTTGCTCTAAAATTACTCATTTTCCTACGTTAACTCCGTATTATTTTCTTTTTTGTAGTTTTTCTATATTTTCTTGTACCTCCCAAATATTAGAGTGAATTACCCGTTCTCTATTTCTAATTTTTGTCGTTCGTTTTATGTTTATTTTCAAATTAGCTAAGTCAGCGCGATATAATGTGTGTAGTCTGTTGTATTTTATTATAGAACTTTCTTGTACCTTGTTATGTCTTGGATCTAGATTGATACGATGTACTCTGTCCTAAAATTTTAAGTGGGTTAGGTTTGCCGTCTACATATAGATCAGTGAGTCAGTCAGTCCCAAAAATGACGTTTTTAATTATTAATAATTAAATAACTGCTTGCGCTACATTTACGAAACTTTCCATTCTAGATAAACTGAGAGATTTTAATAAATCTGCCAAATTCCATGTATGTAAAATAAATAGATTTTGAGTTGCGAAGGTGTCAAAGTAGCTCGAGATGGTTCATGTAATATTACACACTGGGTGCTGCGTCGTCAGTTCCTTCTTTGAACTTGGCTGGGCACAATCGCACGTGTCTTGATACATATTGATCTCAGTTTATGAGATAAAGCTAAAACAACCTAACAAAAGACGAATAATTGAAGAATAGTTATATTCAAAAAAATATTTGAATAAGTTCATGGATGTTTCAAATCATAATACGAGTAATAAGTAATTCGCTACGTTCTTGTTTAAGGTAAACAGACTTTTTTAATATTGTGTATTTTATCATATTTCCCAAAGCTATATAAAAAAGTCAATCAAATCGATCGAAATTTATTTTCATTCCCATAGAAACTTTTCCAATTTTAGGGACGAAAATTTATTAATTATTTTATCCGAATTGTTCTTTTTGTGTCCCACGTGTCAAATGTTGAAGGTAGAAAAAAGTGTTTCATATATTTTTTACTAAAATTTCAAGATAATATTATAGCATATAATGAGAGGATAATTAAAGTGAGTTTATTGTATGTGTTGTACTACATAAAATATGTAATTCTTTTTGCAAAATCAAGACAAATATCGCATACAAAAGGTGTTAGTATCAAAATTAGGCCATATACAAGAAAATGTAATTTTATATGTCGTTTCACACAAGTAGTACCGTACCATTAACGTCTTTCGTGTTCATCGATTTTTCACGATTGTCTTTCCACTAGGAGAGCTATATGCTTGTTTGCTACCTTGTAATATAATAAAGCTTTAAAGCTTGGCTAATTCTGCCCGATTTCGTTTTAGAACAACTAAAATTGTTATAGTTTTGAAACTAAGCACTAAGCAGTATGTTCTTGTATAATACAACTTTAAAAATAAACTCGTTTAACAAAAAACTGCGTTTGATGGACGTAGCTACAGGGTACTTGAAAAGAAATGTGAGCTATGCCACCTATTACATCGGTTACGGATTTTTCAATCGTTTATATTACAGAACTTGAGGGCATCCCTAGCATTTACGTCTACGGTGATGCGCGCGCAACCCCTACAAAACACCCTCGAAATACAAGTCCCTGTCCGCCAAATATAAATCTAATCAATCTTTCAAAGCCTTACGTAAATGACAGGACAATAACCCGAGAGAATTAGTTCCAAAATATTGTCGTTTGCAGTGAATGTTGTAACTGCAATTTTATTGACTTATTAATTAGTCAAACATATGTATGTACACATATGTTTGACTAATTAATAAGTCAATAAAATATAAGCTTAAAATCTATATCTTGTCGAGAGTCAGGAACATTACATTTATAGCAAATTAAAAAAATAGTCTTTTCTCAGTTTTTTCCAATATCTCGGAAAATATGCGTCTAATCCACATGAAGTATAGTGATAAAATTTATTCTATTAAAAAGTTCAAGTAAGAATAGGCTACTGAAAAAATTCGCATTTTTTCATTACATTGAAAAATTTGCCTTGAACGTAAATCTGTATAATTTTTAATAAACTAGATTGTTTGAACTCTTGTCAACGACGTTTTTGTTTTTTATTAATAACAAAACCATTTGGGTATATAACATATGAATCTCATTTAATAAAGTTTTTTATCTTTTGATTACTTCTTGTCTGATGTCCTGAATTTAAGTTATGCACCTTCGCATATTCAACTTAATAATAGGACAATAGGTCTCTCTCTCTCTTAAGATTGATAAAACCTCTTTTAAGATTGATAACTGATTTTAAATAGTAATAATAATTCTTTATTTCCAGATATGAACATTGAATATCCATTTTGTTAATGTGTTAGTAGTTTTATATATGTGATACTTATAACTTTGTAAGTAAGAGTTATTTGTTATGTACTATTATTTATTCATTAATATATTAATGTTATTTATTTATTATGTTTGAAACACTGAGGTTATATGTATATGTAACTTCACCCAGTGTTTCAAAAACTGATTATCATGTTTGTTAGACAAGACACTTAGAATGCTGTCGGGGCCTTCACGAATCATCGCTGATGCTGCTCTTTTTCCAATTATAGCATGAAAGTCATCTGTCTACGCCTCGGTAAACATCAGGGACGCGCTGCAGAAACGCTGAAATCCCATCAGCATTCTAAACCCATTATTAAATTGAATACGTAGGTCGTTGTAAGCCCTCCGCGTATATATCACTCACAGACTGCACGTATAAAAAGTTGGGCAATAAGCCTTGAAGACTGCTGTTTTGACTTCTTTACTACAGCGCGGCGTGTAAATTTGCGGGCTATCACATTGCATCAGACTGCCAACGCCATACGCTCCCCGTCTACATCTTTTATGTCTGACAAATCATTCGTAACAATGTGACCCAAGTATTAAAATTCAGTTGTCCTTTTTAAAGGGACTCCATTAAGATAAACCGGTGGAGAGTTTTCCCCCTATATCCCCTTACTCTTAAATATTAGGAGTTCGCTCTTATTTACTTTATATAAGAGTCCATGTTTTGCAGCATATGATTCACATATGGTAATTTATTTTCTTAATGTCCTGATCGATGGACTCAGCAAAACCATATCACCGGAATAGTTTAAGTTGTTAATTATCTTTCCTCCGATCGAACAGCCAATTTCAGTTTTGCGAAGTTCGCCGATCAAATGATCAATGCATACGTTAAACAGAGCAGGAGATGTTAAGCCGCCCTGTCTAACGCCACATTCCAAACGAACCGACTACACTTCGAGTACGCACCAGCCCATTTGACCCTATTTGTTTGTGCGCTGTACCAGAAACGCAGAATATTGACGATTTCTGAACTTTAATTTCTCTAACTATGCCCACAGCTTATAGTAGCAAACAAGGTCAAATGCTTTAGAGAGGTCGAGAAAGGCAGCATATACGGGTGTTCTTCTGTTCGTATAGTATTTTACAGTCTGCTTGTCGTGTATACGGCGTGTAAAGCATTGTCAAGCGTAAATCGAAACCATAGATTTGGTCCATAATTCTGAGATAAAAACTATCGGAAATTTGGGTGGCAAATATTTGATTTTTTAGCTGACAGTTCACCGAGATACAGCCAGCTGACGTATTTATTTATTTACATTATCAAGATAACTGTTATTTGGCAAATTTTTAATAAGATTTTATGACTGAAAAAAAAATTGTTTTACATGTTCGTGTGACCAGCTGCTGACGTATTTGCCACCACTATATAGTCAGCTGACTTTTTGTTTACTTCAAGATATTGGACAAGCTATAATTTGACAAATATTCAATCGGGAGGAAAGTCGCAGCTGACGTTCACAGAACTTCATGATACAACTATCTGAAGTATTTTAGAAGTTATTGAGAGTAACTTGATCATGAAAATCTGTCGCTGGCTAGCCCATTATTCCAACGTCGCCACGTGTAGGAAAATTTTTGAGTTCACCACTTTCCCGCCACAAATAAACTTTATATCATCAAAACACAATAGACAAAGCAAGACGAAGTTTAAATCAGATAACGCTGACAATATAACTGTATAAAAAACATGCGCCAATTCGTCTCCTCGTGTAGCCTTGTAATTTTCAAAGCTCTCACCTTCAGTGCCTCCTGAAGATGGTCAAAGATGATAAGTTATTGTTACCTTAAATATAATTAACCCGGGTTTGAGGTGTACTCAACACGTTCCTAGTACATATAATACGTCACTCGATGTCAACAGTGGTATTTTTTGGTTCAGTAGCCAAATGGCAAAAAATGTAATGTTTATAATTTTGTTATGTCTGTCTATACATGTGTCCCTCCGTTTATCCGTATGTCAGTCATTTTACTTTTTTTTGTACATCATAAGATAGCAAACAAGCAGATGGGTCTCCTGATGGAGAGAGTCAACCGTCGCCTATAAACACCAAAGGTGTTAATGGTGCTATGTTGTGGTGAGGTCTAATGCCACATGCATAAGTTTACCGGCTACCTTACCCTCCAAACCGGAACACGACAACGACAAGCACTGACGCTATTGCGGCAGGAATCGGTAAGGCGGTGGTACCAGACCCGGGCGAGACAATGCAGAATTCTACCACCTTGTAGCCACGATGGTAGTGACTCGCATAGCCAATCAGTCGCCTTTTACGACCTGCCTGGCAGATCGGCAGTTGGTCTATTCTTCAAAGGAGCCTGGAACCAAATTGTTAACTAACCGGTTAGGCACAGTGGTACAGGTACAACAAGGTAACCAACCATTTACCTTGTTGCTCAGTAAACCAACCCGAGCAAACTACACACTGAACCATGGCTCACTGTGTGCTTATTGTGAAAAGTATATTTTCAATAGTAATTTTTTTCTCGTAGGATGCCACGACGAAAAAAAACCGGAGCGAAAGATTGGTAAACACACTAAAGCTAATATGGAAATGTCACTGAAAGCTGTTGAAGTCGGTTCATCTATACGGCAAGCCGCAAAAGATCATAATATTGCATATCCTACATTCCGGCGGTATGCTAATAAGTGGAAAGAGCTAGGTAAAAAAATGTCACACAATATCACTCAAAAATATCAACCAGATATGAAATAGAGTATTTTCTGAGGAACAGGAAATGAGTTTATTAGAATATTATAAAAAATGTGCATTATTTTACGGTTTAACTGTAAAAGACTGCAGGTATGTGGCTTACGAAATGGCTATAAAAACAACTTGAAAATCGCACCCGCATGGGAAAGAGATGATCTTGCAAGATTGAAATGGTTTCGATTCTTCAAGCAACGGCATCCAGAAATTACGGTGAAAGAACCTGAACCTGTCAGCCTTGCAAGAGTAACGGCGTTCAACCCCGAAAGCGTCAACGGCGTTCAACGCCGAAAGCGAAAGTTTGATAACTTACAGACTGTTATCGAGTGCCCTGTACCACCCACAATTTTCAGATGGAAAACGATTTTTTTATTTGGACGAGACTAACACTACGAGCGTCCAAAAACCACAGAAGGTTGTTGCTCCAAGAGGTGTCAGTGTTAGCAAAGTTACAAGCGGTGAAAAGGGGACATTGGTTATTACTTGCTGTATGGTTAGTGCAACGGGGTTTGCTTTACCACCCGCCATCATTTTTCCTAAGAAAAATTTCAAAAACGTTAATGTTGAATGGAGCTCCAAGCTACTGGGAGGAGCTCCATTCAGGAGCTCCTCCCAGTAGCTTGGGATTGGCGAATCCAAGTGGTTGGATGACGAGTGAACTTTTTGTTGAAGTTATTAAATATTTCGTTAAGCAGACTCGAACAATCCCAGAAGATCCTAATCTACTGCTTATAGATAATCATGAATCGCATTTTAGCATAGAAGCATTGGACTATGCAAAAAACGCAGGTGAGTAACGTTATTACAGTCGTATTAACGTTTCATCTACACACGACAAACAAACTATAGCCTTTACACGTGAGTTTGATGGGTCCTTTAAAACCTATTATTACTCAGCTTTGGAATCATGGATGCTTCGTAACCCGGGAAGGCCAGTCACCATATACCAAATTGCTGGGTTTATCATACAAGCACATCCTAGAGCTATGACTATCTCAAACATATCATCTGCTTTTTCAAAATGTGGTATATTCCCAAAGGATCGAAATATCTTTAAAGAAATTGATTTTTTGCCAAGCAATGTTATTGATCGTTCTGTGCCTGCAAATTATGAACCAAATGTAGAAATTGAAGCCCAACGTGAACAACATAGAACTGCAATTTCAATTCTGAGATCACCGTATAATGTTTCAATTATCGATAACATTTCAACTCCTGAACCTCCTTTAGGTTCAATTTCAAGAGATATTAGTCCGTCGTAATTATCCTCTACACCTTTTACTTTTGAAGCTGATGCCATCAATATAGAAAATAAAAAACAAAGAAAAAATGTCCCAGGCAATTTTATTTGCCAAAAGAGTTACGTCCACCAATTAAAGCGGGACCTAGGTCTAATAAAAGACAGAGAAAGCGCGGAAGGAGCCCGACTGACACTTCAGAAAAGGACTTGATAGCAACCTTGATAGAAGCCTCTAAAAGGTCAGGTAATTTCAATAGAAAAGTTTTAAATGAAAATAAAATTGAATCAACATCCACGAGTGGAGTGGAGTCTATAAAGAAAGCTAGACGACCTAAGAAAAATGGGACAGACAGTGATGAATCTACAAAAGAAATAATTCTGGAAAGTGATACAGATATGGATACGGATGTGAACACTTCTGATGACGATGAAGACAGAGGGATAGATGAGAATTTTTCTCCGTTATGTCAGAAACCAAAGCTTGATGACTTTGTGCTAATCTTACTTGAGTCTAAGAAGTAAACTGTTTATTATGTCGCTAAAATAGTGGCTGAGGAGGCAGATAATGAATATTCAGTGTCTGTTTTAAAATTAAAAAGAGCAGCCGCGTTTTATATTTCCTCTGGAACCGGACTTAGGAGTTGTGAACTTAGCTGATATTAAATTAGACCTTCTTCCTCCTCCAAGAAACACTGGGACCGAAAGTTTAACAAAATAATTAATTTTTTCAAAGTAAATTTGTCGTATTTAAATAAGAATTATTGTTTATTTTGCAACTAGCGACCTGCCCGTGGGTTCATTTGTTCCCGTGGGAATATCGGAAAGATTTATATACTAAAACTTTTCTCAAGAATCAATCTATCTATTTAAAACAACTGCTTCAAAATCCATTGCGCAGCTTGAAAGATTTAAGCATACATAGGGACATAGGGACAGACAGAGAAAGCGACTTTGTTTTATACTATGTAGTGATAAGACTAGATGAGACTGATTTCTTATAAGTCAGTTCAGTAGATTATTTAGCTTTTAGTTGTTTTTTTTCTAAGATTTTTTAAATTTTTGTTCTTACCTACCATACTGAAGAAAACATGGTAGGTTATTTAATAAAATTTTTTATATCTTAAGATAGAAAACAAGCAGATAGAACTACTGATGGAAAGAGACAACCATCGCCTATAGACACCAAGATGTTAACGGTGCGTTGCTATCTTGTGACGAGGAGGTGGCTAATGCCACATGCATAAGTTTACCGGCTACCTTACCCTCCAAACCGGGACACGACAATGACCAGCACTGACGCTATTGCGGCAGGAATAGGTAAGGCGGTGGTACCAGACCCAGTCGAGCCGATGCTGAACTCTACTACCTAGTAGTCACGATAGTAGTGACTTAGACGGTAGTGGCACTCGTATCTACTTGTTTGATTTGTCGTTGAGAATGAAACAGGAAGAACGAAGATATGAACTATAAATAACTAAAATATTACAATATTTCTGCTCAAAATGTTATCTTGCGTGTGCCTCAAGCGGGTGAAACACGCGCTTAAACTATTCCCAGCCTTTCCGAGATATCGTGTCCGTGAGATTTGTTTATATGTGCGTTGATCGAGCGGCATTTGTATTTAGATTAACTTCTGTGCCTATTTGTTTTATGGCATTGCAGCACAGTAGAATAATAAGGCAGTAGATCAACTCCACGGACGTGTCGTTTACACGGCCGCTACCCTATCTTATCCGGCCAAAATAGGTTAGCGGCCGTGTAAACGACACGTCTGTGTGCGTGCGGCGATTCGGGCACCTTTGATGGAGTTGATCTACTGCCTTATCATTCTACTGTGATAGCAGTGTGGGGTATCACTGGATAAGACTTTGTTAATGATATGAAGGTTTTTAAAAAAGTTTTTTTGAATTTTACTATTATTTTACTGAGATATTCGCTTTTGATTTTTTAATATAAATCATGGGTATCACAAGGAATACCTTTACTGCTTCAAAATAACTGACAATCAAGCACCTTATACAAGACTGCCCGAGATTTGAAGCATTGAACGTTTAGTTACTTCCACAACACTAAAAATCGCACCATACCTATTAAAAAAGATATAATTAGAACGCAGTTAACTATTGACATATTCATCAATTTAATAAACAATATAGTCAGAAATTTAATTCAGGTACCTAATTTTTTTATTAACCTCAGATCTCACAAATACGTACATACGTTATCATATGTACTGATATGTTATGGCTATGTTTTATAATTACACTAGTGGCCCGCCCCGGCCTCGCACGGGCATAAAATATATAGCCTATGTCACTCAGTGAAAAAAAAAGATTAAAATCGATCAAGTAGTTTTGATTTATACATTACTGCCCGTGGCCCGCACACGTTAAATTTGGAGTAAAACAATTCCCCTTTCCCTATACCATGAAGATTTCCTGCTATCTTTGGAATATTTAATTCAAATAGGTACTCAATCTTTAGTTTTTACATTTTTACGTATTTCTTTTATTTTTACAATTAATATATTACAGAATGTCTTTATATACAACTTTCACAGCTTTCTTGCCATTAGACAACACAAACATGTTTTCTTTAGAAGTTACTCTTGAAAGAGCGACATATAGACTTTAGCCATGTGAATAACAGTCAACGCTCAAATCTAAGCCTGCAACGTTAAAGGTTTAACAATTTTACAAAAATTATACAATATACCTGAAGATATTATAATATATAATGATAGATATAATGTACTTTACTTGATCATATAAAATTCCGAAAACAGGCTTAAAAAAATCCCTAAAACAAATAATTTATTAACGCTATTTCTAATCTTCCACGTCATTTTTATATGTTGATATTTAGTTAAAAAAAGAATGTACTAAATTTTAGTTTTCAGCTGAAGTCCTATATTTATTATAGTTATCCGAAAATTAACACGTTTCCCAGCGGTTTCAGAACATACCGGCCGGTAACCGCGCAACTGCTATGCCCCTGCATTTTAAATCTGTTTAATATCTTCGAAAATATTCATTTAAATTACATACTGTAAACGGCCATATTGATATATTAAATCACATCACAATATATTTAAGGTATTTAATTGGATAAGGGTTTAAGGTTTAAGGGCTTCGAAAGTAAGCCATTATTTCTCGTAAAAAGTAAATGACAAAAAAATGTTATTGTGGGTTATCCATAAGAGATAGACATACCATCGCGGAGTTTTCTGTAGACCTTTTTAAGGTGTACAAATACTTAGTACCTTATTTTGATAAATCTCGATAAGCCTGCGTTTGCAATGTAAGCGGAAAAAAATATAATTATTTACGAAATGACATCAGAAAACTCAAAAATTACAGTATTTCTCTACAATATATTGAATGTTATTATACATATAAACCTTCCTCTATAATCAGTCTATCAATTTAAAAAAACCGCATCATAATCCGTTGCGTAGTTTTGAAGATTTTAGCATACATAGGGACATAGGGACAGACAGAGAAAGCGACTTTGTTTTATAATATGTAGTGATATACATTAAAATGTATTCATATATTTGCACAAATAGATTTAAATTTTAATGACTATACTATTAATTTTAAGGTTGTAAATACATTCTATAAAATCGGTGAACGGAAAACCTATAGAAATATTCCTAGCACTCAAAAATGACTTACTGAATTCAAATTGTGTCTCAGTTCTTTGGTTTTGGTCAGTTTTTAAAATATAAATTATGCCTTCTTGAGAAACGGTGCAGAAATCAATCCCATTCTGGAGAATAAAAATGCTGAAAATATTTATCACATTTATGAAGACTCATAATTTAAAGCATTTAATTTATAATAAGTTGAAAATGGATCGATTAAATTTGTATGGGAATGATTTTACGCTTAAGTAATCTATTATAATTTAAAGTTTGAAGTAAAGACTTCCGCGATTATAATATTAGTGTTACGAATAATCTAGAAGCGTGTAGAGTTGGAGCGCGCGCGCTGTAATTATCTAGAAATAAAAGAAAGAGATAGCTACTCCTATTGACAAACAAATAGTTGACCTGGGCTATGCCATAATGGACTTTGTGGGATATGGCATAAGGTTGAAAGTAGCGTGTACTAGGATTTATGACTCATAACATGTTTACGATAAGAAGTGATTCATTGTTTCCCGATACATTTAGATTTTTCTGGATCCAGCTAGGACTTTCCCCTGCCTATAAGTACAGAGGTGTTGACAAACACAAGGCAGTTTTTATCAAGCGATCGAGAGCGATACTCAAAGTGAACAGTGCGAAGTGAGAAGTGTTTTATTGTGTAGTGTTCTAAGTTCAGTGATAGTATAGCGAGTGACTAGGGTGTAAAGTGTATTTTAGTATTACGTTGTGTTGTGTTGTGTAAATACACGGAATTAGTATAAGTGGTGTTTTCTTACCTTTGCGAACCCGAGTACGTAACATTAGTATGGATAGGATTCTTCTCTGGATCCTTTTCGCTAAAACAGTTCTTTATTAAAATAGCTGTAAGGACAATTTACAATCATAACTCAATCTCTAAAGTAATGATTGTAAATTGTCCTTACGAAACAGAAAAAAAAATTGAAGTAACCAATATTCAACCGTTCATATTTTAGTATATATTTTTCAACTTCGGGTGTATTCTTAAAAGTATCAGCTTATTTAAAAGTGTGGTGAAATCGACCCGCTAAACATAAAGAACAAAAATAATCTTGTGCATATATCTTGTCTCCATGAAAAAATAACTTTTATATGGAAATAGACACATTTTCAATGAACTTCCCGAAGTCATAAGAGATTTACTAAGAAATCACTTTAAAATATATATTATAACTATTTAAAAAGGGTATTATAAATTCTCAGTTTATTAGAAAGACAAAATGCTTGGCATAAGTAAATTTTTATGAGACAATAGATACGTTTTTACTATAAACTTGACGAAATTACAAGAGATCTGCTATGAAACAAACTCAAAGTTGTTTAAAAAGACAAAAATCTTGGGGTTTCTCGAGGTTTTACTAGACCTCAAGACGTAGGTTATATTTCGATAGCGGTAATTATTTCATCGCCTTCAAAGTATGGTCCTACAGATATACGCTAACGTCACAGTATACTGGAAACTAACAGTAGTCAATCTACATACATGTGATGTTCGATCAACGTACACATAGACACCTTTCACGGACGCGATATCTCGGAATGTTTCGGTACAGTTTGTACCGCACCAGTCGGAGATATCGCGTCCGTGAGAGGTGTGCTATGCTCGAATCATACTTGTATGTAACATTGACTTCTGGTAGTCTCTAAGTATTCTGTGCTTACGTCAACAAATAACCCAAACATCAAAAAATTTTTTTAAACGCATTTTTTGGAATTGAGTTCAGTTCTCAATTTTTCTTATGACTTCTACCGAACGCAAACGGGAGCCACAAAGTGGTAATGTGAGTTTATAAAAAAAAAAAGAAATCGGCTGGAGCCATATCTGATGTATAAGATGGTTACTCAATGTTATTTTGGGTTTTTGGTCAAAAATTCGTTTACAATGGTGGCCTTAATGTGCGAAAGCGCTTTTCAGTTTGACGATGATCATCAAATAAGGATCTAGCAGCATCAGGTTAAGGTCACTCTAAACAGAGGTTAAGGTTAAGGTCAATTTTAAAAGAGCTGATGATCTTGAAACGGCTGAACAGATTCTATTGAGTCATAGCTAAGAATCATCTTGCGAAATAGGGCTTTCATTTAAAAAAAAACTGCAACTAAATTGGACCACCCGCCTGGTCGCTACGATGCCACGGACAGACACACAGCTATACACATACGTAGATACACAGACACACACCTGAAACTTATAATAGCGGATTTACATGCTTGGCAAGCCTCCACAAGCGTCCACAGTCACAAGCGTGTAAACAGGGTGTTTGCCTTGGCTCGTGTATGCTTGGGAACGCTTGTCGCCGATCGCCTCGGGTGTTAGCCCATTTACATGCGTGGCAAGCCTCCACAAGCGTCCACAAGCACGAGCGTGTAAACAGATGTTTGGCTTGGCTCGCGTGTGCTTGGAAACGCTTGTCGCCGACCCACTCGGGTGTCGGTTTTGAACACAGATCAAAGGAAGTTTGCGCCAAGCGCTCGCGATGCATTTACACGCTGGCACGAGTTTAGTATCACTTGGTATCGCTCACAAGCTTGCGCCCAACGTGACGGACGTATTTGCGCTGCGCTATATACTAAGTACCAAGTATCGATTATTAGTTGGTCAAATGATAAAATAATGGCGTTTTTCGAGGCATATCAAAACTTACCATGACCACCTGCTATTCTGCCAGGCAGTACCTAAGTAAAAGACAAAAGGCCACCACCACGGTGATTACTTGGACAAATATCTTGCCTGGGTTATGGCACCGGTAGCCGGTAGAATTATGCATGTGGCATTGGTATCCCGTATTAATGTCTTTGATGTCTATATGGAATGGTCATCCTTAACTCACTAGAATTATCTGCTTGTTTGCTAAATTATTGTATAAAAAAATCATATTTATCACTTTTTGCAAGAGATGGGCATAATGTGGTTTGAACCGAATTCTGACTAAGGCCAAACATTCAGTCAAAATAAAAATTTAAATGAATAAATAAATAATCACGGGACAAATTACACTTACTGATCTAACCCCAAAGTAAGCAAATTATTTGCTTGTATTATGGGTGTTAGTCAACGATACTAATATATAGAAATACATATATAAATACTGGAATATATTTAATAGACACTAAAACCCGGGAATCACACAAATGCTTGTCTCCGTCGGGGATCGAACCCAAGCCCCGTCGATTGCGTAGGCAGGGTCGCTAACCGCTTGAACGACGGGGCTGTAATTTCGGCCGAACTTCAGCTCAATTTTGGTGCTTTATCGAGAGCGACACGTCATCACTGTTTACGAATTTACTTCAATTATTTTTATATATCGGTAATGGTTTTGCAGAGCACGCAAAATGATTAGTTATCGGCAAAGTTTTGATACTTTGGGGTACATTGTACATATTCAGGTAGATATCTCAATTTTTTTTAGGGTTCCATATCTAAAAGGTAAAACGCAACCCTATTACTAAGCCTCCGCTATCTGCTATCCATCTGTCTGTCTGTCACCAGGCTGTATCTCATAAACCGTGATAGCGAGAAAGCAGAAATTTTCACAAATTATGTATTTCCGTTGCCGCTATAACAACAAATACTAAAATTAAGAAAATTAAAATATTAACGGGGGTCTTCATACAATAAACGCGTTTTTTTCGATTTTTTTGTTATGATGGTACGGAACCCTTTTTGCGCGAGCCCGATTCGCACTTGGCCGGCTTTTCGAAAATATAATATAGCCTATGTTACTGGGGATGATTTAAAATATATTTCCAATGGTGAAAGAATTTTTCAAATCGGTCCAGTAGTTTGAGTTTATTCGGTACATATAAAAATACAAAAATACAAATCTTTGCTCTTTATATTAGTATTTATAGTATATTTCAGTCCAAATAGTGCAAATAGTACATGTCAAATAGTGTGGGTTCATAATGTGGAAGTGAGAGAGAGGTTAGGCTTGAAAGAAAGTGTCGGTGTAAAGATGAGAAAGGGCATGCTCAGTTGGTTCGGACATGTAGAAAGAATGGTAGATGAAAGGTTAACACAACAGTTATACAATGCGAATGTGGAAGGATGTAGGTACCGGGGACGACCAAGACTGACGTACCATGACCAGATTGATCGAGTACTGTCCGAAGGTGGTGCCAAGAGACTTCGCAACTGGCGTGTGTGTATGAAGAGAGTGATGATTGTGGAGGAAGCGAGACAAGCCTGCAAGGATCGTGATGTATGGCACTCGGTTCTCTCTGCCTACCACGTAAGGAATTTGGCGTGAAAATATGTATGTATGTGTATGTTAAATAGTGCAAGTAGATACTTTTTCTATTGCCGAAGGTTCGGCATTTAAATTGAATTTCGGCCGAATGTCGAAGTTCGGCTCAAGTTGCCGAAATTTGGTTAAACCAAATGTAAAATGAATTTCGGCCCATTCCTACTATTTACGAGTGGTTTTTTTATGAGGCTTATGTTATTACTAAAAAATTGAAAAAAACTTTTTCGTCATAGTTTTTTAAAGCACTCAATATTTCTTCGGTAATAGTATATTATGGTTCTGAGGTGGGGTTCCATTATTCCATTTTTTCGTTACCTTTTTTTTTTTATATTTCAAATAAAAATGCCTATGTCAAGCCGAACGCATTAGACGACATAATTATAGCGTCCATCGTGATTGCTTGTCCAGAGCACGCTAATCATAGATTAATGTTGTAAGTATATATAAACACTAATGCACTCACAAGCGTGTAAATGGCGTCCAAGCATTTGTGGAGGCTTGCCAAGGCTCGGAGTTTGTGGTGGCTTGCCGAGCCCTTACAAGCATGTAAACGTAGCATAGCATAACACCGCTCGTTTTGCGTCGGGTATATATCATATCATGTACCTATGTCACGTGAACTGTGTGTGTGTAATGTTTATTTTTATTAACTTAATGTATTTCTAAAGCATTTTATTTGAAATTATTAAGTTCCATGAGTGAATGAAGTCATATTACATGATTGTAGAGGACTGCGGAAACACTTAAAAATATTATTTTTCTGCAGTCCACCGCAATGTAGATAACTTTAACCGCGCCAAATTTCATTCTCCATCGTTCGCGCAAATGTCTTACAAAGGAGTACAAAGTTTTTACTTCACGTATTAATATATAGATGTAATGTTAATTTTTATTAATTTAACGTATTATTAATGCATGTTGTTTAAAAATATTAGGTTTCTGCAGTCCTCTGCAATGTAAACTTTAACCGTGCTAAATTTCATTCTCCACCGTTCAGTCCACCATTCGCGCAATTGTCTTTAAAAGGGTTCCAAAGATTTTCCTTAATGTATTAATATATAAGATTGAGTTGGTTGCAGGAAGGTACATGTTGTTATAGTCACAAGGAGACCGGACTAACAATGTAATAATCTAATTTGACTTCACATCTTATGTGTTATTACTTAGCACTTAAGGACCTCTATATTGCTAGCAGATTTCATATGGATTACATAAAGATAATAGTTTGCGATATTATATTTTGTATACACCTTTAAATGGGGGTATAAAAGAGATATCTTCTAATATTTTTCCAACGTACCTAGCTTTATATTTTATTGTACTCACAGACTACACAAATACTAATCCGTGGTTGTATTGCTATAAATGCAAACAAAGAAAAACTATATGTAGGTACTATCTTCTTGTAGCACAAGATGAAATATTATTAATATCGTCACATCGGTCTCCGAAAAAACCAGCCCAACTCTTAAGAGGCTGAGATAGCCAAGCTTCGATTGGAAAAATGGGGGATGAGCTTCATTGACGTATTTTAACGTCCTTGCTCTTGCGATAATCTGTTCTAGACCGAAGGACTACCCCTTGGCTCTCAAAAAATGCTAGACTCCAAGATGTGGTCAAGGTTTTTTAAATACATGTTGTTTCGTTCTGAAAATCGAATCCGGGACTCTATAAATGACCCAAATAGAAAATAATAAAACTCGAGGTAGATAGAGGCACGAGGCAGACAAAATTTGAATATTAGACAATAGTACAAGTACATATGTTTCCCAGGTTAAGGTTATATAATAATCGACTGAAATGATCGTGGATCATTGTCAAATTTTGCGCAAGTAAAATTGTCGCACATTTTAAATTCAGTTTGTTTTGATAAATATTTTACGCCTGGATTTTACTCCTGGAGTATCTGACGATGGAGCTGATAATTGGCTTTGGACTCTCTTAATAAAGATAAGATAAACCTTATCGAGTTTTGGCTAATTAAATTGTCTTCTATTGTTAGATAATTTCCAGGACCTGATGATAGAATTAGAAGGTGGTCACGAGAACTTCTAAACTCAAAAAACAAGCTCATCGAGTTTGGACTCATTTGTTTTATTTTGGTAAATATTCTGATACGTAAATACTCAAAATAAGGAGAAAAAAATTATATTTTGAATTAAAAAAAAAATACATTGTATTTGGGATATAAAAAAGCAACTTTTTGTTAAATTTCGTGAAAAAAGAATCTATTCTTGTAGGAAATACAAAAATAAAAAGCCATAAAGTCAGTTTTTCAAATTTTTCGCATAATTTGATGTTATATGAAAAAAGTGCAAACACAAGTTGTAGATCTTGTTATTGCCGACAACTTTGCCATTAAACTTTTTTTAATAGGACTCGTAGTTTTGCCGCAAATAGTGATAAGCCGTTTTCCCCCTTCAAAGTCCGCCTCCTTCCCCCTCACACTTCCCGAACTCAAATCGCCCGTAATTTATTTTTCCTTTTATTTGGCTTTATTTTCTTCCTTTTTCAATGGGTTTCATCCTACTATTATTTTCTTTCATTTTAAACTAGCTATTGCCCACGACTTCGTCCGCGTGGACTTCGTTTACAGCTTCTCCCCCGTAGGTAATAGGGTGATAATATGTAGTCTATATGTTGACTCGACTTAGTAATATTCATGCAAAATTTGAAGTAAATCCATGCAGCACTTTTTGAGTTTACCCCGGACATACATACAGACAAACAGACAAAAATTCTAAAAACTATTTTTTGGTTTCGATATCGATTGTAGATCCCCCAAGTATTCTTTAAAAAAAATATTCAATGTACAGTTTTGTCTTTCCTACGATTTTATTATATGTATAGATTAATTTTAGAGGGATCAGCCCCGGTCTAATATGTGTTCAAACCATTATCAATTAAATTTTGTAGAAGTCCATAAAAGCAATAAGATAAATTTTGCTGACGTAATTACCTTCCAACCCCGCCGCCCGCCATTCGTGTGGGGTCATCACGTTTGATTTGCTTTTTTGTTTGATACTAAGCGCCTGCATAAACACTCGCATTGGTACTAATCAAAATTTAAACTGGATATCAACATATTATGCCATGCCAACTTTTCTATGGTAGGCGTTATAAACAGGCTACCATACAATCCTACCATACAAAAAAATGTACATGTACATGTACATTTTTTGTTATATTATATCTTAAAGATAGGCAGCATATTCGATGAGAACATTTAGTTGGCTCGACATTTTCTAACATCTTCAACAGAAATTGTCTCATTTAAACTATTTACAACGCCTGATAAATTCCCAACAAAACTTTCCCAAGCACATGATCATTGCTAGCAAATATCAAGTAGGCACAACTAATGGTATTTTTTATGCAAGCCGATACCAGAGAAAATATCCATCTTGAATTCTGAAACGTCATTTTTCCTTGATAAAGCAGGAGGAATCGGCGCATGAGTTAAAATAGTTTTTTAAATGGCGAAGAATTGTTATTTTCAAACGAGACCATTTTTTTATATACTATATAGATTTTTATATCTATACTAGCTGTTGCCCACGACTTCGTCCGCGCGGACTTCGTTTACTCAGCACAGCTCCTCCCCTTTAGGTGATAGCGTGATAATATGTAGCCTATATGTTGACCCGACCTGTTAGTAATATTCATGCAAAATTTGAAGTAAATCCGTGCAGTACTTTTTGAGTTTACCCCGGACATACATACAGACAAACAGACAAACAGAGAAACAGACAAAAATTCTAAAAACTATATTTTTGGCTTCTATATCGATTGTAGATCACGCCCCAAGTATTCTTTTAAAAAAAATATTCGATGTACAGTTTTGACTTTCCAACGATTTTATTATATGTATAGATATATAAAAATCAATTGCTGTTCGTTAGTCTCGCTAAAACTCGAGAACGGTTAAACCGATTTGGTATGTGATAATTTTGGTGATAATTTTGGTTTTGAATTAATTGTTGAATTCCAGGGAAGGTTTAAAAGGTCAAAAAATATAGAAAAAATAAGAGTAGTTAAAAAGGCAGAATAACGTTTGCCGGGTCAATTAGTTCTATGATAAAATATAGGGGAACGAGGGGTATTGAGAGCGGTCGGGCAATGGGAGCTATGGTGATTGAACAGAACGCACGCACATTCACGGGATTGTAAGCACTTGGCTGCTTCTGTCAACTATCAGCAAACTTTATCTGATGTGCTCAAACCGAAAATACCATTCATTTAGTCAGGGGGGCTGTTTTTGTGTTTTTTGCTCAACGCTTACAAAAATTGCCAATTGCCAGCATCAAGGGAAAAATGAAATTATATTCTTATTTTATTGTGTTTATGCTTATAATAATCCTAGATTCATTTACTAACAAGTCCAATTAGTTGAATTGTGTTTGAAAATAGAATTACATATTTATGTTATTACTTTCAAAATAGTGGCCGGCGGCTAATGGTAGCCTAGATAGGCTCTCATTACCCGACATAGCTCCTATTACCCCATTTAGTTATTTTAGAGATATAAAGTATAAAACTTTTTATATTAGATGCCACGTAAAAGAAATCGGACAACCACAAAAGCTTACAGCTTACAGCTTTGGTGTTCAAAAATAAGCTAAAAGCTTACAGCTTACAGCTTTGGTGTATCTCAGGAAACTAGCATTCCTTACATGATACTACATATCTCAGGAAACTAGCATTACTTAATGAAGATATACAATTTAGCGAAAGCAGGTGATGGTAACTACAAAAACTCTTCTAAGCTGGGAAGACGTACTGCATTTAATGTTGCCCAAGAAGAAATACTGGCTAGAGATTAAAAGTAAGAAGACTACAACCAGAAACACAAGGATCAAAAAGACAACAAAATATTTATTTAAAGATGAAGTAGACGAAAAAGCTATCTGCGATGATGAATCGGGATATTCCAAAGAGTGCAATTTGTTTAGACACTGGAAAGAGTGGAGAGATGTGGTAATGATGCAGAATTTGCGGAAACTGGACCCATAAAGAATGTTCTGGCAGTGATAGTCCAGCTTCTTATTTTTGCGCATTTTGTTTAGATCCGTAAAGTCTGGGTATTTTGTTTTCCACTAATAATTTCATATATATTGCACCGTTTTGTTTGAAAAAAATATTTTTTTAATCTGTACTACAAATAGTTTATTGTATTATTATTTATAATAACTAAGATCTCATTTAAAGTACGTTTTGTTATTTTTTAGCTTAAGAGTAATTATAGAGGCTCCCATTTCCCGTATGAGCGTTAAATCGGCTCTCATTAGCCGCATTTGTCGGGTAATAGGAGCGACTGACTTTTTTTGTATAACTATAATTGTACCTTCATAAATGTCTCTAGTTGATTCAAATGTGATTAAAAATATTCTTTAATAATTAAAGTAAGAGATGATACTTAAAAATTACAAAAATTTTGACAAACTTTGTTTTTATCAAAATTTTCCCTTAGTAGGCTCCCATTGCCCTGTTCTCCCCTACACGAAAAGGTCATGTGAGAGGTCATGTAGAGGTTGGGGTAAAAAGCTAAAAATGGAAAACTGTATGCCAGAGCGTAAATAAAAAGTAACCCACCCCCAACTCTTCCGATGCTATCATTTCTTATGAGGTCGAAGCCTGGAAGAGAGTAAGAGAAGGAAGACACATCGAGTTTGGACTCATTTCTTCTGTTTTGACAAGTACCCTGGTACCTATTAGATTACTTACAGGGTCTTAGCAGCAGCAAGCAAGTAAGAAGGTGGTTGTAGGAACTTTGGATTAAAATTGAGCAATACCATCGATATTGTGCTCTTTTGGTTCATTCTTTTAAGGTATTTGAAACATGATGGTTTCTAATGCCTGATGATAGAGCTGGAAAAGTCTGTGAGAGTTTCTGTGCTAAACCAGAAATAGATAAATTAATTGATTAAGTGTGCGCTAATTCGGTTTGTTTTGGCATACGACAAATCACACTTATTGATGTAACCCCAAAGTAAGTTAATTATCTGACTGCTTCTGTTATGGGTGTTAGCCAACGATATTTATACATAGAAATACATATATAAACACGTATATATTTAATAAACATCCAAACCAAGAAATACAAACATTTATGCTCATCACACAAATGCTTATAAATGCTTATATGTGCCGTCAGGACCAGGGTCGCTAATCACTCGACGTACGGGGCTGTATATATATATATATAAATAATATAGATGGATAATTTCTAGGATCTGATGATAGAACTGTCATGGGAACTTTCAAACTAAATCTAAAAAAAAACCCACCGTGTGATGATTGGATGATGTGTGATGATTGAATACCTAAATCATCACAATGAACCACCCATTGTGATGATTTATTGATTTAATAAATAACTAGTTATTGAAGTATTATTTTAAACCCAATTTAGTTTCTACTAAAACTTGCACTTAGTCTGAAAACTTCACAGCATTTTTAATTTAATGTTGGCTCGCGTTAAAAACTAATTTTTTTCTTATACATTCATCTCACTCATAATTATAGAAAATGCATGTCCATCCTACAGTCTACTACAGTAAAAACAATCATCGTAACAAATTACAATACATTGCACATAAAATTTTTATAATGTTTCTCGTTCACATTTCATGTTGCCATACCTTAAAAAAACTCGAATTGAGGGATTAATAAGAAATTATATACCTAGGCAGGTAATTGGATATCAACAATTATGGTATTTTCGTGTACAACCCTAGCATTACGATACTATATACTACGCGTCAAGAAAATATGGTGCAATAGTACAACTATTATTATACTACAAAATCCAACCCTGATACTAGCTAACACCGAGATGGCCACAGCTACTTGTACTATTATATATTTTGTGCCACAGCTTAGAGCAGCGCGAAGTAGCCGGTTAACTTGGGTATACATGTGGCATTAGATCTCGCCCCAAGATAGCAACGCACCATTAACATTTTTGGTGTCTATAAGTAATGGTTGACTCTTTCCATCAGGAGACCCATCTGTTTATTTGCTATCTTATGATATAAAAATTAATAAAATAAATTAATATGTAATAAGATAAAATTTAACTCTCTCTGGTCGGTCAACGTCTTCAATTAAAGTTAACATCGCAAAAGTGAAGGAAATAGTGACTGAAAATCCTAATTCCATATTAAAAGGGAAAGCCGCTGATATTTATGCCTAACAAGTCGATCGTAGGTATCATATTATTTACTTGAGTATGAAACATCTGGCCGCTGGGCGAGTCAAAAAAGCACTCGGCACGTGGCACGCGGTAGAAGATGTAAAGGAAAATTTGCGTCGGGAACTAAATTCGATTCTGGAAAAAGGGTCTTGTTGATTTGTAAAAAACGTTTTGATGGTTAAATTATTCGTTGGCATAAGTGTATTATATCTGAATTCTGAAGGAGCATATCTACTTTGAACTTTGAAGGTGATAAAATAAATTCGGATCAATAACTAACATTTTGTATATTACTGATCGTTTCTTGGTACTTTCTTGATAGAGTAGAACAACAAAATATTTTTTTTAGTGTCATTAGGAAAGCGCTTGACCACGATCTCGCCAGATGGTAAGCTAAGATGCGGCCTAAGATGGATCGCGCTTCCCTAGAAAGTACCTGTTCACTCTTCTCTTGAAGATCATCTGGTTGTACCCATCGGAGAACACAGACTCATGTAGCATATTCCAGTCCCATGCGGTTTGGATCAAGAATGTCAAGATTGTTCAATCAAGTGTTCAATCAAGATACATGGAATTTCCACCATTTAAATTATATCATATATCATAACTAGAGAATATTTCTAGCTGTCAACTAGGTAGAAATATTCTCTAACCAACATTTACTACATGCCTTACACCTACAGTCTAAATTTGAAGGTTCCTTTAGATTGAATTGATCTTAGAAGGTACCATTTACTTTATAAATGTGACTGGCGATTATTCTCTAATTTATTTTTATCAAGTTCACCAAAACGTGTTATGTGAGTAAAAGACAAAATAAATAGGTTTTACGTTTATTAAAATTACACTTAATACAAAAATATGTTTGAGATAATAAATAGAAATTACACCTATTAATTAGTAGCTTTGCTCAGCCCAAATAGAAGTAGACACGTTAAAATTTCTTATCTAATGTAAAATGACATTTGTTTTTGTCATGTGCCAAAAAATGCAATTTTTTATTAAACTATTCTAAAAAAATATTAAAACAGTAAAATATTAAAAATCTCTATTACGATATCGATACAATTATCAAATATGAATGGGAACAATTTATACTTGCTAATAGTTAATGGCAATGTTTATGCCAATATGGAAGTAAACATTTTTGTATTACGAAAAAATACGATATACAAGCATTGATTTATTTTCTCATGTAAATATGTCGACGTTTTTAAAACTATTCTTATGTATAGTAAAAGAGTAAAATTTGGAAAGTAATAATATTGCAAGTCAATAATTCTGTTACTTATAATTCTGTCCTTAGACCTACTTTAGAATAATAACAGAATAATATTATTGACTTGCACAGACAGACAAACAGAATATAAAATATAAGAAAATAGGAATCATCATACTTGCTAACTAATGGTAAAGTTAATGCCATTAGTTATAAAATTAGTCTCTTATAAATGAGTATTGATATTATAAAAACATGAATTTATTTTGTCTTACAAAACTTTCAGTTTTTATTAAAATATTTTTATATACATATAAACACAGCGAAATATCGAAAAGTTCTATCAAGTATTATAAGTAAGAATATTATTCTAATACAATTATACACTACATAGACAAAAAAGTTACATTTAGAAATATTGTTGAATTGGTATATCCTTTACAAAATAATAGCGATGTGGCTTAAATTCAAATTTAAGTCTCCAATGCGTGTCATAAGTTTTTTATCATTAGCTACTTTGAGTAAAGTAGCCTGAGTTTAGTAAAAAATTAGTATTTACACACTACTAGTACTTCAACCAATCACTTCCGTATTTTGTCATTTAAGTCACATGTTTTATATACTATTATAAGCTATTATAATTAATATTCTTCAGTCAAATATATATACTAAATAGTCAAGTAAATGTCAAACTTCATTTGGGTACAATTATTGGTGGACTCAGTATTTTCATGTTTCGTAGGACTGTTATTACTTTTTGTTCCACTATAATTAATGAAATATGCGATTTAATCACATGAATTTTAAGTACAAAAGTTGTAATAAAGTACCTATAAATATATTTGAAACCGTAAATTCTGTCAAATTTAAGGATAGTTCCGTAATTTATCAATCAAGTGTATATTTTTTTAAATACCTCTTAATTACGTTATAAAATTTACTGTTACAAAAAATGAACCTGTATTTTACTCTTAACTTAAATATCACTGGAATAATCATATGTATTGATCTAATTCATACAAAAATATTTTATCGTGTTTCTATGATAATATCACTTTATTCAGAAGAAATTAAAAAACCTTAAAAAAACCGTAACCGTAGCTAAATATCATAAGATCCATGTCATTAAAAAATAAAATTTTATTAAAACGAAATTCCAATATTGCTTCAAACACGTTATCAAAATATTAACAATTTAAAGCAATTACTTCATAATTATACTAAAATTAGGTTACTATTTTGTAAATGTCATGATACACTTAAAAAACAAAGTATGTTCACAAAATACTTATAGCTAAAGCTCTACGAACCCTTTCACAATCCTAAAACACCTCCAAAAAGGGAATTATAAATGCAAAGTGAAAGCAACTCAAAGAATTATCACATGTAACAAATTATTGTTTAAAAATTGGTAATAGTGTAACTAACGCAAAATATCAAATATCCAGAGTGTATAAATTCACGCTGTCTTAAATAAATTAAAAATACTTGAATAATTACATTTTCACAAGATTTTACAAAGAGGTAAATTTATAATTAAAAATATAAAATTCCATCATATTTAGAATTTTATGCCTTTTTGAACTTTGGCCATGAGGGCTGCTGATTTGCGAAGCATTTCTGTTTCTTTTTCTGTAAGAGGTTGGCGGATGACATCGGACACTCCGTGGTAGCTCAAGACGCAAGGTAAGGATAAGAAAACCTCTTCTTCAATTCCGTGTTCTCCCTGAATGTAGACAAAATGAGTAGTCATATAAACGTACTATTGATAGTTAAAAATACGACGCAATAAGTCATGACAATTCTACTCTTTATGCTAATTTGTTGTCTAACAATTAATTATAAATTAAAATTACAAATAAATAAATTTTACGGGACAAATTACACTTAGTGATCTAACCCCAAAATAAGCAAATTATTTGCTTGTGTTATGGGTATTAGTCAACGATACAAAGACATAGAAATACATATGTAAGTACTGGAATATATTTGATAAACACCCAAACCCGGAAATACAAACATTTATGCTCATCACACAAATTCTTGTCCCCGTCGGGGATCAAACTCGAGCCCCGTCGATTGCATAGCCAGGGTCGCTAACCACTCGACCAACGAGGGCGACCAATTGGTTCTGGTATTACACATTTATTGATTTAAGAGCAGCCGTTTTGTAGGTTAGTCAGCTATGTGATGGATTTTGAAATACATATCCAGGAAATTTTAATATTCACTTGTTTTAAGGAAATATTATTAGTTTTTTGCCCTTTGAGTCATTTTGCAATAACAAATTAATTTTAAATCCCCTGACTCAAAGATCGTTAATATTAAATCACCTGTGCAGATTCGAATCCCCAGTGGGACAGTCTCAGTTTATCTTATAAGCAAAAATCTTAGCAGTATGATTTAGCGGGCTAGATGCTGTTGGTCCCAGTTATCACAAATACCACGCGATAATCGTTCAAATTTGCTAACTCGACTATGGAGATCATCGCCTAGTTCACCAGCTGGCAAACTAATAAATTGTTGTAAAGTTGATTGTATACTAACATTTGGTTCACTTCGTCTATCTCTCAAGTAATGCGTCGTGATTATATTAATCATCACAATAATATGTATTACATATTTCTTAAAGGAGTTTTTTTCCTTGAGAGCAAAGATATTTTTAAATGTGTAACCAAAATTATAATAATTATATATCACTTTCAAGCTTTTTCTCCCTGTACTGCTTGTGATGAAACATACAAAATAATTAAAAAAATCTTTAAAAAGTAGCGCCGTCTTTTGACTACATTCAAATATTATATCTACACTAAAAATATATAGGGCAGGGGCATCTACGAATACTATTCGTAACTAATATTAATATGACATTAGTAACATTTATTAATTGACTTGGATATTATGATGAAACTTTCGCACGAGTCAAGTTCTAGTTTATTTTATTATTATACCCACAGATTACTTATATTATACCTTTATGTATGTCGATACAGGATGTACGCTGTTGGCGTTCGTGAGGATGGCATTAGCCAATTGGGATAGCGAGAGCCCAATAGCCCAGGATGTGTAGCCTTTGAGCTTGATGACTTCATATGCGCTTTTGACCACCTTGTCATGGATCTCAGACCAGTTTTCTGGGTCTTCTTCGGTTCCTATTTTCTCGTTAATTTCACTGAATCTCACTCCGGCTACGTTGACTCCGGACCACACTGGAACTATAAGGAAGCCACAATGTAAAAATTGACTAAATTTGAAAACTTTTTAATAATTTATCTCAATAGGAATATTAACAAAAAAAAAACTATTATTCTTGCTTTAAATTTATCATAAAAAATACGCGATTTAAAATGGAAATTAAAATTTACCGCGAAAACGCTCTAGACTATCATGGCATCCTAATGACATCACGCCGTGGTAATATCTATATTACATAGGTACTCTGCGGTTTCTATAAAAATCATTACATCAAGATGACGTCTTACCACACGGCGTGACAACGCTTCCAAATTTGCGTTTCACGCGACTTAATATTTATATAGGTAATTCTTATCTTTTATAATAAATCGACGCGCCACGCGAATATTCCGATAATAGGAAATTACGAATTGTTCAGGAAAAATAAAATAGTATTTTTTTAATATTTACTTTTCGAATAATTTTGTATCTCAAAAGAAAGCTAATTTTTTTAAACAGTCTTCATATCGAGGCCAAAATAATACACTTGCTTACAAAAGTTTGATATGTTTTCCTCGATGGAGAATATAAATTAGATTAAAACCGTATTATTTATTTGCATAAAGTTAAATAGTATTTTCATATCTTTTTAAATATCAATAGAAAAATTGAGAAAAAAATTCATAAGAAACATTCAAAACTCGTAACACGAAAAACTCAGTAAAATATATTATTACTGGAATATCGGCGTATGGAGCGTCGAAATATTTTAGTTGTTTGCTATTTCTGATTTATATCATAATTAATCATTGATAACAATATATCTGATTTATTTTTAGTGGTCACAAGTCTTTTAAGTTCATCTTAGAGACCATCCATACATTACGACATACAGTATGGTGTTTCGGAACCCTCCTCATGTTCACAACCAGTCTCCTCACGCTTTTTAGACGATATTTGAAAGGAGTTCTTGATTTTCTTGCTCAGGTTTGGTACTACCGCCTTACCAATTCCTATTGCAATGGTGTCAGTGCTTGTCACTATCGTGTTTCGGTTTGGGGGTTAGGTGGCCGGTAAATTTATGTATGTTGCATTAGACCTCGCGACAAGATAGCAACGCACCATTAACATCTTTGGTGTCTATAGGCGATGGTTAACATTTTTCATCAGGAGACCCACCTGCTTGTTTGCTATCTTATGATATTTAAAAAACAACTGAAAGGAATATTTTTTGTTGGTGACCACCTCGTAGTCTAGGGCCTAGCCCATTCGGCTCAGATCATGAGATCTCGGCTTCGATCTCCGGGTCGAGCGAAAAATTTTATTAAAGTTTTTCTCGAAAATCAAGTTACTTATATTGAATATTGAGGTGGGTACTTGAGGGGGGGAGGTCAATTAAGATCAAAACTGTCCTATCTTAAGTTGGACCAAACATTAAAGTTGGATCAAACATCTACAAAATTTCATTAAAATCGACTCGTTAGCTTAGAAATCCATAGCGGACGAACGTGACACATAATTTATATGTATTGCTAGTAGGCATGGAAATTATTGTTAAATTAGGTTAAAAGGTCCGCCGTCGAGTCAACGACCAAAAAAAGGTCCTCCGGAGTAGCTTTATAATTTTTAACAGTTATTATTATCAATAAAAAAATTAAATTAGCTCAAAAGTTTTTTAAACATTATTAGAAACAACAAAAACGCAAAGCCGTCGAGTTAGCAACCAAACAAGAAGGTCCTCTGGAGTAGTTTTATAATTTTTAACAGTTATTATTATCATAAATCAAGGTAGCTCAAATATTTTTTATAACATTATTATCCTATATGGGTGATTCCGTTCTAACTGTGATATTCAATGTCCTGTATTGTTTGTTCTCACAGGTCGTTAATTAATAATTAATTTATGAAATTTTTGTACTTATTGGAAAATAATAAACATATTTCAACATTATTTTCATATAATATAACTTGCCACTTACAGAAAACTTACAATATATCACTTAAATGTCAATACCGTGTCATGTCCATTTCTAGAATTTATTTATAAATTGTTAGTTTTTTTGTCGTAATAAATGATTTAAACTAATTACCTCATAAATTCTAATGTTTACGACAAAAAAAAACTAACAATTTATAAATAAATTCTAAAAATAGACATGACACGGTACTGACATTATATCACAGTTAGAACGGAATCACCCATATAAAGTTATTGGTAATTTTAGTAGATGCATAAAATTTTAACAGTATTTGCTAATATAAATAACAGTTGTTAATTGTTCTGTTAAATGATCCATGCCTAATTGTTAGCTAAACCCGCCAAACGTTGTTTTGCTATACAAATTAATTGTATTGAATTCGTCCTTGACCGCCTCGTTGGTCGAGTGGTTAGCGACCCTGATTACGCAATCGACGGGGCTCGGTTTCGATTCCCGACGGGGGGACGAGCATTTGTGTGATGAGCATAAATGTTTGTATATCTGAATTTGGGTGTTTACTAAATATATTCCTGTATTTATATATCTATGTATTTCTATGTATTAGTATCGTTGAATAACACCCATAACACAAGCAAATAATTTGCTTACTTTGGATTTAGATCAGTAAGTGTTATTTGTCCCGTGAAATTATTTAATATAAAAAAATAAAAATGTTGTAATTTCAAAATTAATAATTTGTAAACATGTTTCTCATTGTAGAACCCTGAAGAAGTCAACAAAGTTGACGAAACGTTGATGATAAATAAAAAAGTTTCACATAAGTTATTTGCCCATATTTCCCTTTAAAATAACTAATTGAATTAACGTAACAGATTCAAATATGAATATTTATTATTCATTATCTATACATATAATAAAATCGTAGGAAAGTCAAAACTGTACATTGAATATTTTTTTAAAAGAATACTTTTGGCATGATCTACAATAGATATCGAAGCCAAAAATATGGTTTTTAGAATTTTTGTCTGTTTGTTTGTATGTATGTCCGGGGTAAACTCCGGGGTAAACTGCATGATTTACTTCAAATTTTGCATGAATATTGCTAACAGGTCGGGTCAACATATAGGCTATATATTATCACGCTATCACCTACAGGGTAGGAGCAGTGCAGAGTAAACTAAGTCCGCGCGGACGAAGTCGCAGGCAACAGCTAGTTTAATAATAAAACGTAACTGTTTGAAATATAATTGTGCATTTTTTTATGATACAGGTAAACAAGAAGAAGCTCTAAACGTTAGGCTTGTTTTTCTAAAATATAACTATTATTTTATTACATAAATTTGTTAATGAAATTATAATTCGATGGACGTCGTAGAGGACGTGTTTGACGGGTTATTTTTTATTTATTTATTTATACTTTATTGTACACTTACATAAATAAAATTGTACAAAAGGCGGACTTAATGCTAGTTGCATTCTGTCCGCCTTTTATACAATTTTACTTATTTTTGGGGTTAGATCAGTAAGTGTAGTTTGTCCCGTGAATAATATTATTATAATATTGAATATTTTGGTGGGGTACTTGAGAGGGGGGATTGGTTAATGGAGATAAAAACAATCCTATCTTTTAAGTTGAACTAAGCAGTAGATTTCTACAAAAAGTTCATTGAAATTGGTTCAGTAGTTTCGAAGGCCATCGCGGACAAACAACTTGACGTAAATCTATCTATATCTATATATATAAAAATCAATTGCTGTTCGTTAGTCTGGCTAAAACTCGAGAACGGCTGAACCGATTTGGCTAATTTTGGTTTTGAATTAATTGTTGAAGTCCAAGGTGAAAGGCACAACAACGTTTGTCGGGTCAGCTAGTTATATATAAAAAACCTTAACATAAAACGAAAAGCTTTAAATTGCCTTATCAATGTACTTATGCTAAATCTTATAGAAGTTTATAGAAGAATTCTTACCGCTACTATCACCATGTTCTCCAATAATATACCCATGGCAGGATGTGGGAGCTACAGACAGCTTTTCAGACAACAAGTATCTGAATCGAGCGGAGTCAAGATTGGTGCCTGACCCAATGACACGATGTTTTGGCAGCCCACTGACCTTCCATGTCACGTAAGTCAAGATATCTACTGGATTACTGGCAATGATGATAACAGTATCAGGACTGTATTTCACTAGCTGAAAAATATGTTTTAGGTAAATTATAAAATAATTTTATCCAGGTACGTAAAATGAGCCTCAAGTTCCAATAGCGGGGAATAGTTTCCCCTGCATTAGTCGGGGCTCCAAATATATTTTTTAACATACGCCACATTCTATTTTAACTTCCCGCTACGTATATAGATAAGGAAGTTTCTGATTTTTTCCGATTTTTGAAAAACGAGTTTTCACCAGATCTCCGAATATTTTCACAATGATGTCGGTATATCAATATTTGTGTATGTGTTTGTGTGTGTGTGTGTGTGTGTTTGTATGTGTGTATGTTAACATCTTATAACTTTTAATCGGCTTGACCAATCGAAACGTGATTGATAACATTCGATTAAATTCCGCTCAACTTAGACTTAGACTAAAGATTTGAATCTTTACGAAGTCTAAGTTCAAACCAATTCGGCTCAGGAGATTTTGAAAAGAACAAAAACCTCATAGAAATTTTGGCGAAACAGTATTTTTTTGATTTAACTCCAGATTATTGTTCCGATAGAGTACATAATCTAACAGCTCTTTTCCTTAAAAAAAAAAGTCTAATGCACAGATTGCATCAAAATCGGTTTATCCGTTCGGAAGTTATCGTTGACCAAAAATTTTTGAAAAAAAAATGTTTTTCGACATAACTTCGAGATTTTTTAAACAATCATTTTTTTCACCTTATACAATATTTTAGTCCTTAAAAACTACGTCAAATACAGTTTCCAGAATCAAAATCAAATCAAGTTTTCAGAAGATACAGCTTTTCAAATATTAATATTATGATTACTTACAGCAAACTTTCTTAATATTTTTAAAAAACTTTTAGGCTAATATGAGTATACCGATTGATTTAAAAATTTAATTAGCTTTTTTCGCCGAAAAGCTACGTCAAATACCGTTACTTGAGTATAAATAGGTCTATTTACTTGGGTTTTATCATAACGAAAATTTTTGAAAAATATATGTTTATATATCTTCGATATTTTTCAGCCTATATCTATAGGCTGAAAAATATCGTAGCCTGTAGGAAAACTGCTCAAAAATTGCGTAAATGCCATTTGAAAGATCAAAATCAATCATCGTTTCCAAAAATACAGCTTTTCAAAAATTAAATTACTGTCATTTGTAAAGAATTAAGATTTTGAACTTTAAAATAATAATTAATTTTATCCCTTTTAGCTAAAATACCTCCATTTAGCGGGAAGTTTCAGGGATGGCCTGCAGGGTCAATAGGTTTACAGGTTTTTTTATATCATAAGATAGCAAACAAGCAGATTGCTCTTCCGATGAAAAGAGACTACCCTCTCCTGTAGACACCAAAGATATTAATGGTGCGTTGCATTTTTGTTGCAGCGTGTTAATGCATAAGTTTACCAGCTACCTAATCTTCTAAACCGAAACACAATAGTGACAAGCACTGACGTTATTGTGGCACATATAGAGATCTTTGGAGATCTTGTGACAATTTTAATAAATTCGTTTTTAAGCATGAATTCGATTTGTTTGAAACTAAACCTACCAATTTAAAAGGTTGTTGAGTACTGAATTCTTTAATTAATGTGTTTGTATATACAGTGATTGTTTACTAAGCAATAATTTACCATAACTTAAAGAAATAACTCGTTTACTTAGTTCATTTTATTTTTTAAAAGTGGAAATTTTTATTAGCTTATATTATCTAGACTTAAGTTCACGATTGTACTACATTAGCTGTTCACGATTGTACTGCATTAATTTCCCTAAAATAGAGTAAATAAATAAATATAGGTAAGGTACCAGACTCGAGCGAGACAATGCAGAAATCTATCACTTAGAAGCCACGATAATAGTGGCGTGCATAGTCCACCTCTTACGAACTTCGTAGGAGAACGGCAGCTAGGCAGCATCAAAGGGAGTCTGGACTAACAGGGTGACTATACTGCCGTCCTAAGAAAGAATACAGTAAGTTATCCAAAACCGATTCTGAGATAAGCCCGCCCAAAGTTGCGTTGGGTATTATTGACGACTGTGTGGAAAGTCTGTGATTTTATAAAACTACTAGCTGTTGCTAGCGACTTCGTCCGCGCGGACTTCGTTTACTCCGCACAGCACCTCCCCCTTAGGTGATAGCGTGATAATATGTAGCCTATATGTTGACCCGACCTGTTCGTAATATTCATGCAAAATATATAATAGTATGTTATTTATAACATGACAACTTACTGTTCTATTTTTTAGGAAATCTTAACATGTCAATTAGACATACTGTATTTTATTTACATGCAAAATCGCGGGAAAACATAATACAGCAACGAAACCTAGAGAGAAAGACACGTTATTTTTCAGCGATCATTTCTGTATTTAAATTGCTTTAATGACGTAATTGATTTAATTACGTAAATTTTGCCAAAATCGCGACTTCCTGTACTCTTTCTTAACTTCTTTTGTTGAATAGAAAATAAGCCCTTACCTGAGGTATGATATTTTTCAGCACGTCTGTGTTCCTTTGGACGAGATCCAGCCTACTTTCTCCTTCACGTTGACGGACCCCAGCAGTGACCACACAAATCTTAGAACCAGCTGAGATGGCGAAGTCTGAAAATTAATGTTAAATTACAACGAGCCTTATCGGTCTAGCGGTATCGGCTACACTATAAGTAGCTATAGACCACAGATCACATGAATATTAATAGACACGCCATTGGCACAGAATATATAATAGTACAAGTACCATTGGGAAGAAAACGTATTACCGCGCACACCGCGCATATGAGCAAACACTCCTATCACTGTCAAAAGTGCCATCTACATTTGTGAATACGAGTATATAATATTGTGAAAAAAAAGAAATAAATCATTTTCTACTGTTTTATCGTACCGAGTGAAGGTTTGAAAATTACCCATGAATTTATTTTATTTCATTAGTAAGTATTTCTGTATTTCTGTGTGTAATTGCATGTTACACTGACAAACTAAGAAATTGTCTTGAAAGGCGTATCCATTTGAGTTGTGGTAACGACGCATGAAGTCCATGTACACGTGTAATCATTTTTATATTTTTTAAAAGAGTCTAATGTTTAGAGCTCCTTTCTGTCTTCCTGTATCATAAAAAATGCACAATTATATTTCAAACAATTATCTACGCTTTATTGTTAAATTATTAAATAATAAATATTCACGGGACAAATTACACTTACTGATCTAACCCCAGAGTAAGAAAATTATTTGCTTGTCTTATTGTGGGTGTTAGTCGACGATACTAATACATAGAAATGCATATATAAATATTGGAAGATATATTATTTAATAAACACCCAAACCTGGAAATACAAACATTTATGCTCATCACATAAATGCTTGTCCCCGTCGGGATCGAACCCTAGCCCCGTCGATTGCGTAGTCAGGCTCGCTAACCATTTTATATAAAATATCTATTTGCAATATTTATTTTTATGAATACTATACAGACATGCGAGACAGTACTTCTTGCCGGCCCATCGCTTTCAAGTTTATAAGGCTCAAATTCGGCCCCACATGGAGTACTGTTCTCATCTCTGGGCCGGAGCTCCTCAGTACCAGCTCCTTCCTATTGATCGCATTCAGCGTAGAGCGGTTCGAATCGTTGACGACCTGGCTATTTCGAAACGGCTCGACTCTTTGGCATTGCGCAGAGATGTTGGTTCACTCTGTGTCTTCTATCGTATCTTTCATGGGGAGTGTTCCGACGAGTTATTTGGATTAATTCCTGCCGCCGAATTCCATCATCGGACATCGCGTCAAAATTTGAAATTGCATCCTCACCATCTCGATGTCTGAAAATCCACAACTGTGCGTTTCTCACGACACTTTTTGCCTCGCACTACTTTGTTGTGGAACCAATTACCGGCAGGGGTGTTTCCAAACGGATACGACTTAGGGGCCTTCAAGAAAAGAGCTTACTCATTCTTAAAAGGCCGGCAACGCAACTGCAAGACCTCTGGTATTGTGGATGTCCATGGGCGGCGGTGATCACTTACCATCAGGTGCACCTCCTGCTCGTTTGCCCCCTCTTCTATAAAAAAAAAAAGTAAGGTGTACATATAATTTTTCGTGATATTTTACTTTTTGACAAACCTCAAAAATACGTCTGTGACATTAAATTGGCTACACTATTGTTTACATTTTTGATCTCGAATTACATTTCGGATTATAGCTATGTTGGTGCCATCTGTGATTTTATTTTACCGGCTAACATTAAAAGTTATAGGCAAATATGGAAATACAAACCACGCGGGGTATTAATCGAAGCGCAACCATTTTCAAGCGCACCTATTGAAGCGCAACTAAACTATCCCTCGAAGCGCACCTTTTAGTTGCGCTAACAAAATAAAAAAATATAATTTTATTCCTCGAAGCGCACCAATGATGAAATTCGGAAGAAATGGGGATGCTAACTAAATATATTCCATAACTAGTAATGCACGACCTTATTGGAAATTTCAAAATTTGTAAAATTTGAAAAGAATACAACCACAGAATACAGCAAACGATTTTGTAGAATCACATTATTCAGAAATTAATTAACTTATGTTCTTCCCTATTTTTCATCATTGGTGGCCTTCGAGGAATAAAATTATAATATTTTTAATTTGATTCGTTAGCGCAACTAAAAGGTGCGCTACCTTTTAATTGTTCCTTATTTCTTTAAAATATTTTTCCTTCACCGAATTAAAATGTTCGAAGTTTATTAGTTATCCGATTCGAGATTTTTCGAAAATAGAAAAGATTTGCGTCTCGTCAAATAGATGCTGTTCACAAAAAATCAGCTTGTTATTAATCCAAAAAAAGTTTGTTCGTGGGATCATGGTCTAATAACTCTCCTCTCTACTCTTCATACAAGCAAATGTCACCAATAAAACGATATTACCTGTGCCAGCTTGTATTTTAGCGTTTCTCATAAAGGCAGAGCCGTGCTGCAAGTCCATCATTTCACCCCTAAGTTTATCTTCCAATACATCTACCAAGGCTATATGATTTGTGACTCCCTGTAATGAATCAGACATGCCTACATTATACTTCTATATCCATACTAATATTATAAATGGGAAAGTGTATGTGTTTGTTAATCCGTCTTTTACGGCAAAACGGAGCGACGAATTGACGCGGTTTTTTAAATGAAGATAGTTGAAGGGATGGAGAGTGACATAGGCTACTTTTTGTCTCTTTCTAACCCCCCACTTCTCTAAAATGAATTTAACGCGAGCAAAGCCGCGGCCAAAAGATCTTTGGATGTTTGTTACTCAGTTACGGGAAAACTACTAAACGGATTTAAATGAAAATTGTCACACAGGTAATGATAATCTGAAATAGTATATAGGCTACTTTTTATCTCGGAAAAATAATAATAAATAGTAGAAACCCCTAATATCGACGATATGTCGTTCTTTATGAGCGATGTTTTATGAACGATGTTTATCATAGTATCATCTTCCCCCACTCTCAAGTACCCCAACAAAATATGCAATACAAATAATTTGTATGGCAAAACATAATCGACATCGATGTATCGTTTGTAAATTCCGATGTTTTTAACATCGATGTTTTACTCTAGAAAACATCGATGGCCTGATATCGATGTTATTTATGAGCGATGTTGCGTTCCTAACCGCAAAAGCTTCAATGCTTGCCTCGGTCGTATAGGCGCGGATCCACCGTTGTGGGCATGATGGGCATGCCCACAACCTTAGTAGGCTTCTGACGTCAATTATAAGAGATTAATGAATGTGGAGGAAGCGAGACAAATCTGCAAGTATGGCACTCAGTTTTCTGTGTTCCCTCCGTGTAAGCACGGTAATATTATCTATAGAGTATTCTAACTTCATACAAATGGACGAAGCGCGAGCTATGCCTAATGCGCCTCGATCTCGGCATTGCGCTCGGCATGCAGACAGTCGCGACTGTGCCACAGTGACAAACGGACAGTTTTTAACAATAACGCATATATTTTTCGGTCGCAAATTTATAAGATTGATTTGTTATTCAAACAAAATCTACCAATCAAAAAACAACACGCATTTTAATCAAACACTTCCTATTCAATTCACAAATTATTTTAATTGTGTAGTACTTATATTTACAATCACAACCACGAAACTAAATGGAAACACAAAGTAGGCAACTGTTATTAAAATGCTGGAGGTGGGCAGCCCTACTGCATGTTTACGCACCGCGCAGTTATAGCACTTATTTGAAAGATACGGCTGAGTTACAGTACTGTATAGATAATATTACCGTGTCTTAAGTGACCTGACTTGAGATATGTCTTACCTCTATTATACTAATGGATATAAATTAAGCTTCACGTACCTGCGTAAGCATGGAGAACACAGCTGCCATGCCCACTTGTCCAGTTCCAACAACGGTGACTTTACTACCATTGTGATCGACTTTGGGCTGGACGTGTCGAAACACTTGGTCTACTGTTGCCATTGTTCCTGAAAAAAATTATGTCACCATTTTATTTTTAGAATAGAAGTGAGTAAAATTTAAGACATTCTGCACAACACTACATAAATTGAATACATCATCATAATTAAAAAACCTCGCGCAGGAAGTATTTCGTACCATCTTCTGTAAAAAAAAAATCAAAAATCGTTTGTCACGGTAATTGTTTGTTACAGGGAATGTTGTAAACATTTGGACTGTGTGTGCCTTATCGCGCGGTTAGCGGTACGTCAAAGAGTTTTAGCGCGCTAATATATCGCGTTGCGTAGTTAGACTAGCGTTGTTCATTACAGCCGTTGTTTCCGATCAGTCCAGACGGATGGTTGTGTAAAATGGGGTGGAATTTTATATATATATTTTTTTATATCATAAGATAGCAAACAAGCAGATGGGTCCCCTGATGGAAATAGTCAACCATCGCTTATAGACACCAAAGATGTTAATGGTGCTTTGCTATCTTGTGTCGAGGTCTAATGCTACATGCATAAGTTTACCGGCTACCTTACCCTCCAAACCGGAACACGACAGCGACAAGCACTGACGCTATTGCGGCAGGAATAGGTAAGGCGTTGGTACCAGACCCGGGCGAGACAATGCAGAACTCTACCACCTAGTAGCCACGATGGTAGTGACTCGATAACCAATCGGTCGCCTTTTACGACCTGCCTGGCAGAACGGCAGTTGGCCTATTCTTCAAAGGAGGCCGGGACCAACAATGATAAAATGGTAAGCTGGGCCCGTCATACGGGGTCCACAAAATGTGAATCACAAAATAAAATATTTTAGTAATTAGCAGCACAGCATAGATAGTCGTCGTCCATAGTTACACGTTTGAAAATTATTTTAGCCATCATGGATTATTGTACGATAGTTCGTGCAAAATATCGTTGCTGCTAATATGACCACACCTACTATCGCGATAATTTTTTAGCGTCAAATCGAACAAGCTTAGGCGTATATTACTTCGGGACGATACACGCAGTGCGTCTTCAGCATTAAGAAAACAAAGTGCATGACCACTTCTGCGGTCACAAATAGGAAGCCACTTGAGTTGTGCTCTAAAATTAGGAATATGATCAGAGTGTTTGTGTAATGAGCACAAATATTTGTATTTCTGGGTTTGGGTGCGGATTATATATAATTCAGTAGGTATATTATATGTATTTCTATGTATTTATTAGTGTCGTTGACTAACACCCATATCACAAGCAAATAAATGCTCTTTTTGGGGTTATACCTATGAATTCGTGTAACTTTTCCATTGATATTATTATATTGTCATTATATTATTAAATTATTATTATTATTATTATTACGTGTAGATATATGAAATGTTTACAGTGCACATGTAGGTGCAACAATAAATAATAAAATAAAATAAAAAAAAACTTATGCATGTAGCATTCCACCTCCGCCACACGGATAGCAAAGTAGATACCATTAAGGGCACCATTGGCCGTCCCGTTTGTCGAGTTAAGTTATATTGTGTAATAATATGTCAAGCAATATTTTGATTTATTTATATACTTTAGTATCAGTCTATAGATCGAATTTTTTGTCACCACTGTTGATAAACGTATATTTCTTTCATGACTCCCTGATATCAATTATTGTAACTTTTAAAGCTCTTCTGTCTGCTTAACCCGTTACGAGTTCAACTTACAATACTGATCTTGATGAAAATTGGTGTACAATGGTGTATATGTACCTATTGTGATACCTATTCTCCCTATTTTTATATTCGCTTTTTGTTAAAATTCACATATACTTATAATATGTCCTATATGTGTATGTCCAAAAAAAAAATTAAATCAATCAAATTTATTTATTTTAAATTGTTTATTTTAATAAGAATTTGTACCCTAAAAGCTTCCTACTTAAAATACATTAATAACAGATTAGTAACATAACAGATACATAGTGATAGAAATTATATAAAAGAGTTGCATTGCATATTTTTCGCATTTTACAAACACAAAAGTTGGTCAAAATGTTTGTACGTTTGCTACTTAACCATGTCGCAACGAAGGAATGAATTCGCATAAGTTGATACGCAAACAGTTTCTAATTCGACTTACCGACTAAAATAAAATGGTATTGTTCTTCAAGAAAGAGATGACTATTTGTTTAATAGACAATTATGTTTATTTAATATAAAAAATGACGTGTGTCACTCGGAGATTGCCGCGGTAAAGCTATTGCATAGCATTTTTTATCAACTTGTGCAATTACAATGATATATTTATTTTATTTATGCAGTATTTTTTTCTTTGTTTATTCATATTTAAAACACTTTGTACACAAATTATATGAATACAGATATTCACTGTTGTACGTAGATGATAAATACCTATACACCTATATATACTTTCTCACAAACTGCTTATTACAGTAGTTTTCCAATACAACCAATGTCACCTAAAGGCGGTTTGTTGAACTAAAGAGACAAGTGTGATATTTCAAAAAGTCATTAAAAGTTCTGCTATTTATCTGTTTAGATAGTCGTCGTCCATAGTTACACGGATGGAAAAACTAAAAAGTATCACCGCTGTGCCGGTCGGAGTGGACCCCTCACTCCGACCGGCACAGCGGTGATACTAAGGTTTTTTTGGTTACGGAATTTCTGGATCCGGTCTCCACGCCCAAGGCCCGCGCTTAAAAAACTTCCGCAGATGGTATGCACAAAAAGTGAAAAATTTTGAAAACGTGTTTTGGTGCGTTAAACAAATAACATGATATCATCTGTAAAGCGTTAGCTCAAGAGAGTGTCGTAGCCTTTTTTAAATAACATGATAACAAACAAGCAAATGGATTTTAGATGCTTAAGAAAATGAATTTCTCGGACACTAAAAGTATTTTCGAGATGATCTGTTTATAGTCCAACTTAGGGAACATTTAATGTTTCATCAAAATTGGTTTGCAGTTTTTCAGATATGATATAGTTGACAAATATTAAAGTCAGTTTAATTTTTAAATTGAAACTTTTTTAAAGTGAAACTTTTATTACATCGTCTCAAATTTTTTGGTCTGTGTGTCGCATGTCGCGTGACGCTTGGATGCAGAGTAGGGATAAAGTGAAAGGCGCGCAAATATCTATAATGTGAAAAAAGTTTCACTTTTACCGTGGTTTCATAAAACCCCACAATCCGTTTTTTTAAATACATTTATTATCTTGCGTTGAGTTTATAGGTAACCCTGAATCTTGTTATTTTTAATCGAAGATCGAAAATATTTAGTAAATGTAAAATATGTAAAGCTGGTGGTCTCGGGTATCACAAGAAACACGCAATAGTCTCCGGTTGGAAATGCGTGATGATACAGTAGTAACTATTACATTATGGTTGGCGATGATAATTACCACCTATCTCGACAATTAACCCAGTTGGACCATTACGGCTCGGGTTCGATTCCCGACACTTAGGTATATATTATGTATTTCTACGTATTAGTTTTATTTATTTGATTGAGGATATAGCGGTTTTAAATATTTGCTATACTCGTTATTTTTGGGGTTTTCAAAATCTCTATAATAACCATGTCTAGTATGTATTGATTGTGTGTTGATACTTTTGTGTTTCGGAATGTCGAATATACTGACCAAATACTGACCAAAATAAAGTCATGATTTTAGGCCACGCGAACGAAGTCGCGTGTAACAGCTAGTGTTTTCAACAGATTCCCAAACAAAAAGCGAATCATATACTCTCACTGTATACCAATTTTCCCCAAAATCAGTCAAGCCGTTGACAAGTTATAACGGGACAAACAGACAGACTAAATTTTCAAAATGCGAAAATTTGCTCCCAGTAAGTTATAAAACGATTATTTATCATGAAATTTTACCAAAAAAATTAATATACAGACGGACGCTACAAATTTATATAATCTATACGACATAGAATACGTTTAATCTAAATGACAAATGTTAATTGACATCTTTGACCTCGCAATTAAGACGCGAATTGATAAAAAAAATTAACGATTATTTATTTTTTGTAATCAGTAAACATGCTTTCGATTTAAAATAACCGTACCCAAATCGGTCTATCAATTTGGGAGCTATGATGCCACAAACACTTCTGCCACAGACAAACAAAACAATCTTGTTTTTGCAAATGGATTAAAAACAAAATGTACTTAATAAAGGCATAACATTAAAATTTGATGTCAGATAATTATAAATTTGATCACAAAACTTTACAAAAAAAATGAAACACATTAAAGATTTATATAGTTGCGTAGGTTATGTTTAATCTGTTAATTAACATCTTTAACCTAGCAATTAAGATAATAAGTTGATTAATTTTGGTTCTTAAAAAAAGTTGAGTTTTTATGAAAAATAATTCATAAGTTAAAAAAAGTTAAAAGACCGGGCTGGAGACCCACCCCGTCGCTGCTATTCTCAGGTCATTTTCCTGCTTTATGTATATACATCAGTAGCAGAGCAATAGAATAATAATATAATAATATTCACGGGACCAATTACACGTATTGATCCATCCCAAAGTAAGCAAATTATTTGCTTGTGTTATGGGGTGTTAGTCAACGATACTAATACAAAGAAATACAAATATAATACTGGAATATATTTAATAAACATCCAAACCCGGAAATACAAACATATATATGCTCTTGACATAAATGCTGTCCCCGTCGGGGATCGGACCGGAGCCCCGTAGATTGCGTAGTCAGGGTCGTTAACCAGTCGACCAACGGGGGGGCCAATAGAACCTATCTAATGAGCTGAAACAATGTCAGTGATTTAGGAGTGCTAGTGTCGATAGACTTTTCTAATTGCATCAAGAAATAATAACCGTATCTTAAATAATAACCGTCCTACCTTAAATAGCTTGTGGTTTCAAAACCCGCACGATGCGCAAACGTGCATCACTTGCAGATCAGTTTTAGAAGAATTGCAAATACTAAGAACCAGTACTTCAATACTTTCGTTTTGTACTAAGTATAGGTATGTTGGCAACACCTACTAGTATTTTCACTGCGACAGGCAATGCTTTCGATTTACATAACCACACTAAAATAGGTCAATCGATTTCTTTCGCGTAACCCATAATCATTACTTCCATTTGTTTTGTATTTAATCGCATAGAAAAGTCGCCGACATTACTTTTGGAGAGTGTAACTTTTAATGCAGCTATAAGTATGTACGTTTCGAAGCACAGAAGTTACAATAGTCACTATTATCTATTATGCTATTCGTTCCAACTAATAATAGGACTGACAGGGCGTCCCCTTATTGGTCCGCATTTTGCAAAAACTTCATTAGGGATGAGTATGGTGAGCAAAAAAGTACTAATAAAGAAATTCATTAAAAAATAATGTGTTTTCCAATTGGTGTATTTTATATTCAGATTCCCTTTTGCCCATATTAGCATGTGTTAAAATAACGCGTAGAAAAGGTGTAGACATGGTTATCACACAGATTTTGATCATCCCAAAAAATCTAAATAATATTGCAAAGTCAGGGTCGTAAGCCTTGAACCAAAGACCTACAAAAAATATAACCGTAGCCATTGTTAACAATTATAAACAAATCGGTGAAGATAACTTTTGTACATGTGTGCGCAAGCCAACACCAACACTTGCAAGCATCGTAAAACATTACGTACGTGTGCTAGAGAATAGTGTTGCAAGCATTGGCTTTCAAATTTCCATTTACTGGTTTAATATTTTACTACTATAGTCTAAGATCCCGATAGAGATCGACCTTCACCGAGCTGGTTAATGGATCAAACATATTTTTTATGTAATTTAATATACCAAAAAATATGTTACATATGGGTTGCCTATCAAATTTCAGTCTAGGATATTTTTAATTAATTTTTGAAAAAATGTTTTCTTTTTAAATATTTCACCGGTGTGGTTAATAAATAAATTTTACACCAATAGAAAGTATGACACCCATAGTATATGCAAATGTTAGGTTGCCTATTTTTTCCTGTCACAACCCTTGGGTTGCCAGGTATGAACAGATAGGTAAGTCGATACAAGTAATTAGCACCGGCCTGGTTAATGGATGAAACATATGTATGCATACTTTCGATTGGTGTAAAATTTATTTATTAATCACACTGGTGAAATATTAAAAAAAAATATTTTTGCAAAAATTAATTAAAATATCCTGGACTGAAATTTGATAGGCAACCCGTATGTAACATATTTTTTGATATATTAAATTACATAAAAAATATGTTTGATTCATTAACCAACTCGGTGAAGGTCGATCTCTATCGGGATCCTATACTACTAAATTTTATAAATTAAAATTCGTTTTACTTATATTAATTATATTTGGCATTTTATTTGTATTACTATTTCCTACGTCAAAAACAAACAAATTTAGAAGGTCTTGAAATTTATTTATTTTGTCTACAGTACATATGCCATTATGTTAATACATATTTATACATGTAAATATGCACTAATTACAATATGAATATTATTACGAAAGCATATTTTACATTTTTACTCTAAATAATTACAACTAATAATTCAATAGGTTTTTAATTATTTTTTTTTACTTATAATGTTATTTAAAATAAATTCTTAATACTAATCTTTAACAGTAATATATAACTTCTTTTGTAAACTGAAAGTACACATAAGAATGATAATTGGCAAACTAACAAATAAAATAAAAAATAAAATACGAGCATATTTATTTAATTCTTTATTGTACACAGGAAACACTAACATAACAACAATAATAGAAAACAAGTACAATGGGCGAGACTATCTCTAGTAATAGAGATTTCTTCCAGCCAACCCCGTAACAAGGAAATATTAAAAACAAAGAATTTTCGACTTGGCATACAATGAATTAATTGCAATAAAATTAAATCTATAAGAAAACAAAATACTATTATAAACCTAAAATAAACGGAATAAATACATAAACACACACACACACACATATATATATATATATATATATATATATATATATATATATATATATATATATATATTACATAGGCATATAAAACTACTCAAAATAAAATAAGGCCCACTCTGATTTCCACCTTTAAAATGAAAATGAATTTTTTTTGTAGTTTGAATGGATATATATAGTTAGACACTAAAGTTTTATTAATTATTAAAAAAAAGTAAATGATTAAAAAAACTACACACAAAAAAATGAAAAAATAAAAATTAACTTTAAAAATTCGAACTTCACAATTTTGGATTTTTTACAAAAAATAATATTGATGGTTACACATGGGTGTTTTTAACAAGGATTTATAATGTTATAATATTGATATGTTTGCGTCATCGTGATTGGTTATGGTATATGATTTTATGAAGTTATCTTCTAGCGCTAGTTGGCAAACCAATCACGGAACAGCATGAAACACCGCGAGCCATGTTTTATAAATATGTATATATGTAGTATATACATATATAGTACGGTGAATCCAATTAAAACAATAAGTCTAACATTAACATATATTTTCTAAATAAAAGGGACATTTCCCCATTGTTTGGGGAAATTTATTCGTATGTTAACTTACCACACTGTCACAATGCCGCTTCGAGAAATTATATCAAATATTATTTCAGTTTTGTTAAATTTATGGAAATTTTGATACTTACTTGTGAAAAGTGATCCTGGAAGACTTTTTTCAAAATATGAATTGTTTTAACAATTGTTTACCACAAAGGATGGCATGATTTCAAAATAAATATTGTCACAAAAAGAACGTTTCTCACTCTCTCTTACTCGCGGCCGACTAGTAAGCCGCCGGCTTCATATTGCCGCATCGTCATCACATTCGTGACTCAGGATACGAGCGCTTGGCTACGTCTATATTTTTTTGTAGGTCTTTGCCTTGAACTATGCTTTTAAAATGATAACCAAAATGTTTAATTCAAAATAAATATACCTACCGGTCTTATATAGATGTACATTATAACGGAAACTAACTCTTAAAGGATTTATAGAAAATACCATGTTAAGAAGCAAAGCTAATCACTGTCCATTCGGAAATGCCGTTCGCAATTATTACTGTTAGGTAGGTAATGAACATAAAATAATTCGGAATAAATTAAATTCGCTTAGCATACAGGAAAAGTTATAAAACAATAATGAATCTGTCACAAGCTATGTAGCTGAATAAGGATGTTCCACTCCATTACAAAAGGACATTATTTACGTAATCGTTTCAGAACGCAAGGAATTCTGACGCACTAGAAGAGAAAAAAACTGAATCATTAGTCACTACTCATTACCCTAATAGAAGACCGCTTTCCTGCTTCAGATACTGAGCAACAAGATCATGGATAGGTCAAACACAATATATTTACTGTTAGGTTATATCACAGAATAGCAAATAGGCAAAAAGATTTCCTGATGTTAAGAGATAACCATCGCACATAGACAGTCGACCTCTAGGTCCCAAAAGCTTAATGCTAGGTTTACCGGCTATCTCAACTCCAAACCAACAAACGACAGCGACAAATATCAACGCTATTGCGCCAGGAATAGATAAGCTTACGTGGGGACAATTAAAAATATTTGAATTTTATCGAGTACATTTTATATCGAGTAAAAAATATTTGAGTTTAATTCAAATATTAAAAATATTTGAATATTTGAATTAAATTAAAAAAAATTTATTTTTTATGTTGGTATAGTTTTTGCAAACAAGTACATAATATTTTTGAAGTGAAAACTTCTTTAGGCGCGTTGAGCGTTTTGGTAGAGGGTAAAATCCTCGGTTCGCGTCACCGACATGCTAATGATAATAGTATATCTATAGCTATGTTTTGCATATAGTTTTAATTACTCTCAACTTAATAGTTCCGTTTTCACTTCTATCGGCAGTCCCACGACTGCTACTGTTTTTTTTTTAAATAAATCTAGTTATAAGCAAGTGACTGTTAAACAGTAAGCCTGAGAACGCTTTGCCTTTTCAGGCTTAATTAGATTCAAGCCTTACAATTTTAATAAAAAATAAATATCCTTCTAATATTATGTATGCGAAAGTTTGAATGTATGGATGGTTGTTTGTTACTCTTTCACGCAACAGCGGCCGAACCGATTTGAATAAAATTTTGCACAAATATAGATGACGATCTGGAAATGTGAAATGTTTCCAGATCGTATACAATACAAATACAAATATAGATGACGATCTGGAATAGCACAAATATACTTTTATCCCGGAAAGAAGAGTTGTTCCCGCGGGATTCACCAAAAACTTTTATGGTGTAGCGGGCTGCAGGGTGCAGCTAATATACAAATAAACAAAATTGAAGCGTCTGTTAGTAATATTAAAATAACCGCTTTTTACTTAATGCATATGGATACACGGTACATAATATATACCAGAATGATATTTTTTTTACAATTTTGTCTGTCTGTCTGTTTTTTCCGCCTAATCTCTGAAACGGCTGGACCGATTACGACGGGACTTCCACTGGCATATAGCTGATATATATATATATATATATATATATATATATATATATATATATATATATATATATATATATATATATATATATATATATATATATATATATATATATATATATATATATATATATATATATCCTATAATAAGAGTTTAGGCTAATTTTATTTTCTAAAAATTTTTCAACGGGCGAAGTCGCGAGCACAGCTAGTTTTCTGTACAAAAAAATAAAATTAGAGTGCCTTTTTGTTATATTAAAATAACCGCTTCTTACTAAATGCATATGGATGTATACACGGCAAATATATTTTTTACAATTTTTGTTTGTCTGTCTGTTTGTTGAAAATCAGTTTGCCTATTTGTTTCGCTTTTGCGACTGAACCAATGAAATTGAATGAATGGATTTTAATGAAATTGAGCATTAAAATAATCTAAATAATACAACTTTTTAATATGTTTAAAGCATCTATATACATATAATAAAATCGTAGGAAAGTCAATGTATGCCCGGGGTAAACTCAAAAACTACTGCATGGATTTACTTCAAATTTTGCATGAATATTACTAACAGGTGGGGTCAACATATAGGCTACATATTATCACGCTATCACCTACGGGGTAGTGCGGAGTAAACGAAGTCCACGCGGACGAAGTCGCTGGCAACAGCTAGTACTCAATATAATTCAATTCCAACAATATTATATGCATTACAGGTCGAAATCATAACCTCCTTTTTTGAAATCAGTTCAATAATAAACCGGGGATTGCTGAGATCTTTTAGTTACATGTTATATAAATAAAAACGTTAACTGTGGAAATCTTAATATTTATTGTGTAACATTTTTCGGTTGCCAAAAAAACCGGCCAAGTGCGAGTCGGACTCGCGCACTAAGGGTTCCGTACTATCATCTTTAAAAAAAAATACGAAAAAAACACTTTATTGTATGGGGATCCCCCCTTAATTTTTAAATTTTTAGTATTTGTCGTAATAGCGGCAACGGAAAATACATAATTTGTGAAAATTTCAGTTTTCTAGCTATCACGGATTTTGAGATACAGCCTGGTGACCAGCCATTTTATTTTGTAATAGACAAAAAAACGATTATTTAACTATTTACACCTGCCAAAAATATTAAATACAAGTAAACGTAAAATTATTTTTATTGATATGTAATTGTTTGCCTAATTATAGGCAATAACAATCTATTTTTTGCTTCTTAATGTTTGATATATACAAATCTAATAAAACTCAATAACTGAAAACATTTAAAATTTTTGTGCGATCCTACTAGCTGCAGCTTGCAGCCCGCTGCATTATAAAAGTTTTTGGTGAATCCCGTGATATCACCGATTTTTTCCGGAATAAAAAGTAGCCTATGTTCTATTCCAGGTCATCGTCTACCTGTATGCCAAATTTAATTAAAATCCGTTTAGTAGTTTTTGCGTGATTGAGCAACATCCAAACATCGTATTTCACATTTATAATATTAATATAGATTTAAAAATTTATTCAACTTCAGAAAATTTTATGATAAAAAAAATCAACGTACCTATACTAATTCGCTTTATGCGATTTCTGCCTTTTATAGCATTTGTCCCATTTGTATGTATAACACCGTTAGTATTGTTTTCAGGCATTTTAATTAAATTCTATAATCTCTTTTAAAAATTTCAAAATTCACTAAAAGTAACACCAAACTTTAACATGTGCCGCGTCAGTAGCGTCGTGATTTGATTTGCATCAGAGTATTTCCTCGTACATTTATAAATGCGCCGTTTGAGTGGGGGTATGGCTTGGAAATTGGAATGACTGTACTCAGTTAGGCGATATTTATCTATGGTTAGGCGGTAACACTCATAACTGTTGTGAAACTTTAGGACGTGTGGCATCGCACGTAGTTACCTAGTGTTCTAATAAATCCTTACTAATATACCGTAAATGCAAAAGTCAGTTGTTAAGACTTATCCGAAACTAAACTAATTAACATGAAATTTTGTATCGTATGTGCAGTCTACGGTATAGAATTTTATCTTCTTTAATATTATAAATGCGAAAGTTTGGATAGATGTTTGATACTCTTTCACGCAAAAACGGCTAAGCCAATTTGGATTAAATATGTTACACAAAGATGACCCAGAATAGCACTTAGGATATTTTATCCCGGAAAAATAAGTTTTTTCCCTTGGGATTCACTAAAAACTTTTAACTTACAGTGGATTGCAGGGAGCAGTTCGTAAGATATAAAAAAAAAACCTGTATAATATGTCCCACTGTAATTAATTAACGGCTTAAATATACCTACAGCAAAAACACATGACTGCATAAATGATAAGATTTGATTTTTTGTTTGTTTGTTGGTTAGGATCTAACTCAAAAACTACTCAACCGATGTTAAAAAACTTTTAATATTGCAAAATTCTTTAGTCTGTTTTATTTAACTTATGTTAAATATTTGCATTTTTTTCGAAATATCTGAATTTCTGCTGGCCTTAAGGGCCGCCACAGCTTCGCCGGTCGCGGAGGCGAGCAAAGTGCCCAGCCAGAATTTAAAGGTATGGGGCTGTACATCCTCTGCCCTAAGGGTGTCTCGTGCGAGACCAATCGTCGGCTTAGGGTGGAGTCGTGATTTGCGGTAAGAGGGTTAGTGGCATTGCTTTTCCCGTCGGCTGATCCTTGCCCTTGGGCTCGGTTCGCAGACAGGCGATACAGGGGTCCTCGTCGCCTCGTCGTGTACCTAGGTATGTAGTGTTTTCGTGTGTACCATTGGCCAGAGTTGTCGGGTCGTCGGCGGTCGGGATCGGTGAGAATTTGCATTTTGGACACCGTATTATGGTACAGTAGTATCTTGGTATAATTTACAAACACACTCTTGCAAATAGAGTATTTTTTTCTCTCTACGGTCAGTAAGTTACATTAACAGTCAATTGAAAGTTTACGTCTTGCCCTAAGTACAACCCTACTAAGGTACAAGATACAGTGTGTTTTGTGGGATAAACTCGATAAATTATTTTAGAAATTTAAAAAATACCTTTAATGCCACTGAAGCCGCGAGCAAAAGCTATTGATACGTAATAGTATTATCAAAGTTGACTGTCTCACTCTCGTGCAAAGCTCTCGTGGTCTGTCATAAATAGAGATTTTGCCGAATATCGAATATTTGACAGAGGACTTAGCCGAGTACCGAATATTATTATTAGGTCTCCAAATACCTATACGGCGGCGTATTTGTTTCATTAGCGAGTTGATCGTGTCACGACTCGTAGGTTTTTTTTTAATTTTATTAGTATTGCTAATTTTATTAGTATTTCTAATAACATTGTCTACCTGATTGTCCAAAGAATAATTTGTATCAAGAAATGCTAAAAAATTCATAACAACTTTAATCTGATAAAAAGTATCTATCCATTATTGTGATATTTAGTAACATAAATATAACCTAATGGGTGCGACCTTTTATCATGATTAAGTATTTGGTATTTGTCCAAATACTTCGCAATATTTAGTCGAATACGAATAATAAAGAAAATGGGCGAATATGCCGTATACGCAATAGTAACTGAATATTCGTGGCATCTCTAGTCTGTTGAAGGCCGAGGGTGAACCCCGGGGTTCACCCTCATCTTCAATAGACTAGAGATGCCGTATGACAATGGCAAATGGCGTAGGCAAAGTTGATATAAATGAAAACATTTTTTAGTATTTCTTGATACAGATTTCTTGATATAGATACATGTTACATACAAGTAATATTCGAGCACAGCACATAGACACCTCTCACGGACGCGATATCTCGGACTGGTGCGGAACAAACTGTCCCGAATCATTCCGAGATATCGCGTCCGTGAGAGGTGTCTATGTGTGCGTTGCTCGAATATCACATGTATGTAGATTGACTACTGTTAGTCTCCAGTATACTGAGGAGAGAGTGAGTGATATTGCGAATAGTGGTCATCCAAAGATGTCTACACTGTTCCGGTGAGACGCGACAAGCGATAATCAACCTAAAAAACTACAAACATACGGTTTAATAGTAGGTACTATGATATTGTTGGGATCGAGAAAAATATAAAGGGAAACGTTGATTTAAAGGCACGATCGTCGATCATAGAATATTTTACGCTATAATAAAGAAAGGACGGAGTGAACCAAAGGAATAAATAAGGCGAATTATATCCGTGCCTGGAGCCTGAATAAGTGGATAAATTCACCCCGAGGAATAAAGATTACAACCTCTATTATTATATATATTGTTATCCTTTAACCCCAAGAGTTATATGGAAGGGATATTTTTTAGTGATAAGGCCGCCTTTGTGTATCTAACATAATATATAAAATTGTATTTTACGAAAAAGTAAAATTTTACATTTTAATTTTATATTATCATATATTTTGGTGCACAATAAAAAGTTATTGTAGGTGGTCCAGGCCCCGTTTTGAAGAATTAATCATCTGCCGTTCCGCCAGGCAGGTCGTAAAAGGTGACCGATTGACTATTCGTGTACTAGATGGTAGAGCTCCGCGACGCGGACGTCTCGCCCGGGTAGACTCACTAATCACTATAGAGTAACAACTTCTTGCCCATTCCTGCCGCAATAACGTCAATGCTTGCCATAGTCGTGTTCCGGTTGGAGTGTAAGGTAGCCGGCAGACTTATGCATTGGCATCCCGCCACACGGATAGCAACGTAATATTGAAATATTTGGTGTCTTTGAGGATGATTTCTCTTTTAATCAAAATAAACTTTTTATTTGACTATGCAAAAGGAAATAATAATTTAAAGTCACTTAAACGAAGTTGGGGGCACCGGCTAGTAATGTTTATCAAAATCGAATCTACTATTCCGTTCCAATTTTCTTTAATGACATTCTAAAAATAAGAGTCTGCAATTGCGTCGGACGTTCAAACTTCAAAGAAGATATTTCAATTACTCGTAAAATTTTGTTTATTCAAATGTCCACTTGGTTTTTGCTAGCCACGTTCCTCCAATAGACCGTAGGCATACAAAAACATTCACCTGTTAGTGATTTGTATCTCGCCAATCTCTATGAGCATCAAACTCAGGTTTATTTTGAGGCACTGATCGACCGACGAATGAGACCGCGGTTTTATGGCTCGGCGGTAAAGCTCGCATGTATATCATTGCAATAATCTGGTTTTATATTTCGACGAACCTGGCTCGTGACTCGTCATGTTCCTTCCACGATTCTTCGGACCCTATAGTTTTACTTGTTAATCGGTCTGATTAGTGCGAGTGCGAGTATTTAATGCAGGTGCTTAGTATTGAGCAAAAAATACGTGAAGACAGCCGTTGATCAGTGCGAGTGATTAGTATTCAACGTAGTAAAAGTGAATAGACGTTGAATACTAATCACTCGCACTAATCAACGGCTATCTCCACGTATTTTTTGCTTAATACTAAGCACCTGCGTTAAACACTCGCATTCGTACTAATGAAAGTGAAAACGGGACCTACCAATGAGCCGGGAGTAAAACTTTTGGAACGAAGTTCCTTACGGCAGGCTTGGAGGGGATAGCGATTTTGCTGCGCGACCGAACTGAAAAAATGTGATAGTAAAACCGTAAGAAAAATGCGTGGAATAAAAGCGTTAAATGAGACGTACGCAGGCGCGACAGTCGCGTACACAAGCGAGTAGTGTCGTTTAGCCGAAGGAAGTTCGTTCCTACCTGGTGTCCCGCGACACCACATCATTTTTTGTTCTTTAAAACTGGGGAAAAGGCTCGTATCGTAGGGCCTTTACAGACTACAATACGCAGTGTTCAAAAGATTTTTTATAAAGTAAACATATAATTATGCTTTGATTATTGTTCACTGTTCTATAAATATCAAATCGACATTCAGCAGATAATGATCCTTTGCAATGCGGTTTTAAAATATAATAGATACAGTTTAAGTACAGAAAAATGTTTAACCTTGACATGTTGAGAGTAGAAGCTAATGAGACGTGCAATAGCATCACGTTTAAACGCGAGCCACACTGTTGGAAACAAGCTTCCAACACGGGTGAACTTGGTGGGAGGCTGTTGGAGGTCACGGTTGGTGCTTGCACTGCTTGCGTCCGCACTGGTTTACAACAAGGCTCCCACCTCATTGTGTTCATGTGTTTTCATCTCTTTGTTTGGAAGTACGTATTTTTTTTAATGTCATAAAATAGCAAACAAGCAGATGGGTCTCCTGATGGAAAGAGTCAACCATCGCCTATAGACACCAAAGATGTTAATGGTGCGTTGCTATCTTGTGGCGAGGTCTAATGCCACATGCATAAGTTTACCGGCTACCTTACCTTTCAAACCGGAACACGACAGCGACAAGCACTGACGCTATTGCGGCAGGAATAGGCAAGGCGGTGGTACCAGACCCGGGCGAGACAATGCAGAACTCTACCACCTAGTAGCCACGATGGTTGTGACTCGATAGCCAATCGGTCGCTTTTTACGACCTGCCTGGCAGAACGGCAGTTGGCCTATTCTTCAAAGGAGGCCGGGACCAACACGTATTGCAATATAGCTCTCCTTACCTATCTTAACTTCAAAAAGTTGGCATCGCATTAGCACTTGTATGCGCAAGTAAACAAATGAAAATAGAAAAGAATGTAATCTTATATATATAAAAATCAATTGCTGTTAGTTAGTCTCGCTAAAACTCGAGAACGGCTGAACCGATTTGGCTAATTTTGGTTTTGAATTAATTGTTGAAGTCCAGGGAAGGTTTAAAATATAGAAAAAAAATAAGAGTAGTTAAAAAGGCAGAACAACGTTTGCCGGGTCAACTAGTAATCTATATAAATACTAGCTGTTGCCAGTGACTTCGTCCGCGCGGACTTCGTTTACTCCGTACAGCACTTGGCCGCTAGGTGATAGCGTGATAATATGTAGCCTATATGTTGACCCGAGCTGTTAGTAATATTCATGCAAAATTTGAAGTAAATCCATGCAGTACTTTTTGAGTTTACTCCGGGCATACATACAGACAAACAGACAAATAGAAAAACAGACAAAAAGACAAAAATTCTAAAAACTATATTTTTGGCTTCGATATCGATTGTAGATCACGCCCCAAGTATTCTTTTAAAAAAATATTCAATGTACAGTTTTGACTTTCCTACGATTTTATTATATGTATATAGATTACAAATGCGAAAGTTTAGATGTTTGGATGGATGGATATTTGGACGAATGGACGTTTGATACCCAATCACGCAAAAACTACTGAAATTCGTTCAATGAAATTTAACACACAAGTAGACGATGATCTGGAATACTTTTTATCCCGGAAAAATTGGGTGATCCCGCGGTATTCGCCAAAAACTTTTTTATGCAGTGGGCTGCACGCTGCAGCTAATAATAAGTATATCTGGACAATTTTACACGAATTGATCTAACCCCTCGTCGCCTCTGTGGTCTAGTGGTCCGGTGTCGGAGTTTACCACATGAGATCCCGGGTTCGATTCCTGGGTCGGGCAATTAAAAAAAATGTGTTTTTCAGTTTTTTGATAAAAACAACGTTGCCCGGGATTAGAAAGTACCCGGTTGGCGATAGGCTTGCCACTTAACACGTTGGACCAAGTATCTTCGGTTAATCGTGGGTGCACTTGTTGTACCACTGCCTATCCTTTTGGGGATACGGGCGTGAAGATACTTTTTTATCTAATCCCAAAGTAGGCAAATTATTTTCTTGTGGTATGGGTCTTAGTCAACGATATTAATACATGGGAATACATATATTTAAATACTCTAATATATTTAATAAACACCCAAACCGAGAAATACAAACACATATGCTCATCACATAAATGCCTGCCCTTATCGAGAATCTAACCTGAGCCCCATTGATTGCGTAGTTAGGATCGATAACCATTCGACCAACGGGGCGGTCAAATACAAATGAAGCGTTGGCCTCGTTGGCATAGGGAAAGAATATAACTTCTTTTATAATATAAACCAAAACAAAAAACATGTTATGATATAAACTATTAACTGTTCTTGTAAATTTGGGAAGAAAGATCCTAAAAACAGGACAATTCCATATACAGTTCAATAAATTCGGCGATAATTACTTCTTATTCCCGCGTAAATACCATTTTCACGCAAACGTGCGCACGCAACGCGACGATTGCCGCTGGACATTGTCCAGTTTAAGTATATTACAAAGTACCCTGTGATGGACAATTGCCTTTCTGTGGTTTAAAACAAGCGTTTACACCTTTACGTGTAATATATCTATGGTTTACACCGTGGAATACGTGTTTCCAACCAGTGTCAGCAGATGTACAATAGTTATTGTACGCGTACCATAATTTCATGAATTTTTCGACCCTCCATCCTAAGCGTACAATCTTGACAAAAGTACAATAATTTCGAAAAATAGTAATTTTTTATATAAAAAAAATTATGAAACTATTTTTCTACTAGGTAGGTACCCAGACCTAAATATTTCCTGATAATAATCGCTCTCTGACTCTTGCAAACCTAACCCCCCCTCCCCCCCCCCCGTTACAACTTCATCATCGTTTACTTACTTTACACGTACATTTTCAATAAATAATGTTTTAAAATAGAAATTAAATATAACTTTATTAGCGTACAATAATTTTCTTAAAAGTACAATAATTTTACGGCTCTGGATCAATAATAACTTATCGCGGATCTGCTAACACGTTTACAACGGGCGTCCGTCCACAAAGGTCAGACGAATTTTTGTTGCAAACAAGTGTTTACACTGTTGTAAACTTTTGGAGGGCTTGTTTCCAACAGTGTGTTGTTTCCAGTTTTTCTCGTTAGGGGGCACTTGGATCTAATAAAAGTTATCACTTTAAAGTTTAACATTTCACAAACGGATCTCTGTATAAAAAATGGTTTTCACAAACATGCAGTATTTCTAAATAGGTATCACACACCATTGGGTACGCGAGAGAAAAAATCCCCACTTTACTTGTAGAGAGGATACTCTACATTTATTTTTTTAAATTGTTTATTTTACTACTTAATCGGTGTGACCAAAATGTATATTCATGCCAAATATCAGATTTCTTAGACTGAGAGTCTCCAAGTTTAAGATGTTTACAGACGACGGACGGATGGACGTAACAAAATCACAAGGATTCCTTATAGATTACGGAACCCTGAAAAGGTCTTGAGAAAAATTGAGTATTATATAAGCAAGCGATATCAAATCCTATTCTATGGATATTTTGAGTTAATATTATATTCACAATAGGTAGGTAGGTACTAACAATATATTTAAACACTAGTGTTTTCCGCAACGCGACATTAATCTATGAGTCATCATTCTATAGAACTTCATTGTGACTTTATGCTACACAATGTATTTTTATTTCTCTCTACATATTATAATAGTAATAAAAAAAAATCTGATAAATATCGATATAAAAATGAGAAAAGACATGCTTTGTCGGTTCGATTGCGTAAAAAAATTAATAGATTAATGGTTTCAAAACAGACATACAACCCGTATATGGAAGGAATAAGTCACCGAGGAAGACCAAGATTGATACACCATGAACAGATTAAGCAGGTGTTGTCCAAAGGTGATGTCAAGAGTCTCTGTAGTCCGAAACTGTCTTGTCTATATGATGAGCGTAGATTGGAATAGGTAATGCAATTTGGGTGGATCGAGCGACGCGACGTTATCTTAATATGGATACGCCATTAAATCCCGCTATTTCTTTAGTTATGGCACCTTGTCTTGGTCTGGGAACCCTTTGGAGATTAGACCATCTGTTGTTCTACCAGGCAGTTAGGGCGAAAGATTGACCATGCGAGTCACTAACATCGTAGCTACTAGATAGTTCTGAATTGTCTCGCCCGGGTCTGATACCACCGCCTTACGTATTCCTGCCGCAATTGACGCAATTGCGTAGTGTTTGTCACTGTCGTATTTCGGTTTGGAGGGTAAATTAATTGGCATTAAGACCCTGCCACAAGGATTGCAACGCATTATTAACGTCCTTGGTGTCTGTAGGCGATGGATGCATCTTTCCATCAGAAAAGGCATATGCTTATTTGGTATCGATATAAAAAATACGAGGCAAAATAAAACGAGTGATATTATTTAAAAGAGGCGATAATTTATAAATGAGTATTTATTTAATGACGAAGATTTTTGTAGGGAGTTATTTTTCATTTGATATATTACTCGTACCTATTTATTTTTATTTTGCCACGGCCGTTCATCAAACTATCTCAATCTAAAGATATTATTAGTTTACAATAAGATCTATTTTTGAAAATTATCCAAAAATATTCATGTGAGGCGAATATTAGCATAACGCCAACTAAACTAAACGTGACGGAGGAAAAAATACACCCATAAACCTTTGCATTAAAGAACGATATTAGGGATGTAGAAGGAGAAACAAAAGCCCTGTCCGACCCAAAAGAGGTTTGTGGATGGAACTATGACATTATCGATAAAAAAAAATTGACACAATGAAAACAAAATCGAATTATTGTCTTATATATGAAATCGATAAATTAAGCAAACATTTAAAGAAATTAATTAACAATGAATGTATGAGGCGAAAAGTAGCGTAACATACACATTACACACAAACCTTCGCGTTTAAAATAATATTATGGATATGCAAAGAGTTACAAAAACCCATCCGATCTGAAAGAGACTTGTAGAAAGATCTACAATATTATCAAAAAAAAGTATTTGTCAAAATAAAAATAGCTACTAACGCATTTTAAAAAGCAGTTCAGAGCCAAAATTCAGTGATGTTCCGATAAATTAAGCAAATATTTTAAAATATTCTAACGATAGAATAATAATTAAGATTCTTACAATATCCATATCAGGCGGAAAGTTGTGTAGCGCTACTTACAAATTATAAAGAGTTACGTGTTTTAAAATGCTCATGTTTAGAGCCAAAATTCAATAATGTTCCTATAAGTTCAGCAAATATTTAAAAAATATAACAAGGTATCTAACAATATCCTAGAGAGGCGAAAAGCGAAGCGTCCCTTTCTCATAAGTCATAAGTAATAACAAAATTTACAATTTCTAACTTTAAAAACACATTCTATGATCTATCCTTATTGATCGATTTTAGACTTTAATATACCTACAAGTATTGGTTCTATTTGGTATTATTAAATTATAACACAACAAATAAATTTTACATATGTATGTTTGTTATTTAAATTTAAATATGTATGAGATCCCATCACATTGTAGGTATACATTACAATTAAAAAATTCGCCTGCAAACATTCGCGCTTGATTAACAGTTAATAATTATGAGTCGAAGACGAAACCCTTATGCCACTTTGTCACCTATTTATCGCCAATATATTGCCATAAACCGAAATTCAGTCTCGCAGAAAACACATTTAGGGCTGGCACTAAGCCCACCAACTTAAACTGGCTGAACACTGAGCAAAAGCTCGGTTTCACAGTAAAAGTCACACAAACCAACTGCCTGCAATCATTTCGAGAAAACGAGAATGCCTAATTAACATGTAAAATAAAAAGTGATGAATTAGTTTGTCAATAATGAAGTCTGATTTTAAAATATTATGAAATTTTTACTACCTATATATATATTGAAGTAAAGTATATATATTGAAGTAAAGTAATTATCCTGCTATGTTTTTTACTAAAAAATAGAAATAAATTACTCGCGAGCTTAAACATTAACATCAAATAAAATAACTTATGCCTAGGTATGGTATAGAAAAAATTGCAATTCGTACAAAATTTGTTTTTATAAAGGTGTTGTAAATAATTAATACGTGGTTACTCACAGGTAATAACTCTATCGTGCGACAGGTCACGTAGGTCGAGCAATACGGCTGTCTGAACTTGGAGTGTGCTGTGCTCTGATGGTAGTTGGATGCCGGCACGCTGACTCAAGGTGACCTTCAACAGGCCGTTTTAGTGGCACGATATCGCGCATGCCCAAATTCACGGCCACACCATCGCAAAATGCACTTTAACTCCAACTGTTTCGTCAGATAATTGTTTATCCTTTTCAAATTGATACAGGACTAAATTTACGAAATCCACGCTTGTTTTGTGTTGAGATAAATTTAGTTGCAACTTTTAATGTTTGGTTGCAATAGAATTGCGTTTCCAGTAATGAGTTTTTATTGAGGGTCTGTTATCATTCTGATAAGGATATCGTTCGATAGTGTTTATCATCCTTGTGTGCAGTACATGGTTTAGTTAAAAACTCGCCGCTTCCCGCGGTATGACCTGCATAGGTCCTGATTTCTTAGGAAAGTTGGGATAAAATAAAGCTTATGACGCCCAGGAGTGTAGCTTCCCATTGGTTAAAGAATTATTTGATATAAAAAGAAGTCTTATAGAATAACTTACTGATGACATCAATTAAGTCAGCTTTCTAATATTTGTTTTATTTACCGTCCCTAGATGATGATAATTACATTTTAACATGATGAGTAGAGCATACGACATACTTACATACTCACTGCCCAGAGTTTAAGTTTTTTGACCTTAGAGGCCACAAGACGGGTATCTCCTGTGAGATTGAACCTCGGCTTAGGGCAATATTTGACTATAAGCGGGAGAGTTAGTAACATCAGGATTTCGGCCCGTTATTAACTCTTCACCAAAGCCTCGAGCATTTGTACCACCGAGTATGTGGGCCTTGGCGTGTGTGTGTGTGTGTGTGTGTGTGTGTGTGTGTGTAAACTGTCATGTGCAAACTGTAAAAGGATCATCGGGATCGGATGTCATGCTATTATGTGGATAAAAGTAATATTATTATAAAAATGGGTGAAGGACGAAGTGTAAGGATCAGGAGCACAATCTCATCTTTAAATAAATAAAATTAAAATTGAAGTGTCTGTGTGTCTGTCTGTCATCTGTTTGTACGGGGTAATTTCTGGAACGGGTGAACTGAATTTGATGGAACTTTTATCGAAATATAGCGAAGTTTATATGGCAGGATATAGGTTATTTTTATCAGAGCGAGCAAAAGGAAGTAAGCAAAGAGATCACACGAACCAAGTCACGAGAGCAAGAGAAGTTAGTGTATCAGTGTACAATTTTAAAAAAAGCACCAATAATAACTGAACTTCAGACAACCAATCAGCAAATTCGTGGCAAATTCTTTTATTTTACACTTCAAATCTTACCCACCGCTACACTATGGTCAGGCTATCGTATTTAATGTTATATCGTGGATACATTTTGAGTCAAAAAGCCGTATAAGAATGTGCTGAAGGTCAATCCACTCCATTCATCTAGATCACATCACATTTGGTCAAGATCCCTTTTGAAAAACTACATCTCTGCTTGGCAATTCGTAAATGGCGTTAATTAATAATTCATGTAATTTATCCCGTATTATCCGGGTCCGTTATTGAAAAAAAGACCACATGCCTTTCTGCCAGATAGTTTTTATAAGGCGAACGATTAGCTAGGCAAGTAACTATCATCGTGGCTACTAGCTACAAAGTGATATAGATTTCTGCATTGTCTCACCCGGGTCTGGTGCCACCGCGTAACCTAATCCCGCGCGATAGCGGCAGTGCTTGTAAATGTCGTATTTAAGTGACATGAGAACCCCACCACAAGGATAACAACGCATCCTTAACATCTTTAATGTCTATAGACGATGGATGTCTCTTTCTATCAGGAGAGCCATCTGCTTGTTTGCTATCTTATGATGTAAAAAAAAATGTCAATATTTTTTTTCTTTGAAAGAAAATTGAAATCTCTATTAATTTTTAAGTATCAAAAAAGTATCAAAAATTTTTAGTAACCATTGTGATGTTTAACACGATTGTCCAATGACTATAATACAAGCTCAAGTAGCTTAGTACAGTAGCAGACACCTAGTACCTACCATACTTTAATTACACTAAATTAACTAGTGTCATATAAAATACCTGAAATATTTTAATCGTAATATTTTTTTGGAAATTTTATCTTCACGCCCATATCCCCGAAGGGCTAGGCAGAGGTACAACAAGTGCACCCACGATTAGCCGAAGATACTTGGTCCCACAAATGTGATAGGTGGCAAGCCTATCGCCAACCGGACACTTTCCAATCCCAGACAACTTTGTGTTTCGCAGAAAACTGAAAAAACACTTTTTTTTAAAGTGCCCAACCCGGGAATCGAACCCAGGACCTCATGTGGTCAACGCCAACGCTGGACCACACACAGAGGCTTAGAAACTTTATGTTAATGTTTATTACAATATTTACACATAATAACAGCTATTGCATCATAATTTAGTATGTATCCTATTTAAATATAGATATTTGAAATTAAATTTTGAACTCAAATAAATCCTCAATAGCAATAACAGTGATTCATAACAAGGATTGTGACGTTTAACACGATTGCCCAATGATTACAATACTTACAGACAACAACTGCTATTGCATCATTATTAAGTATGTACCCTTTTTAAATAAATAAAAAATGTAACTTGGATTATTAATTCAATTACATCTCCATTAATAACAGCAAAGTGATGTTTAACGCGGTTGTCTGGTGGTTAAAATACATACAGACAACAACTCCTATTGCAGCATAATTAAGTTTGTACCTACCTTACTTAAATGTCTTTATTTGAATTTTGAATTCAATTACATCTCTATAAATAACAATAACAACCAGTCTTATTGAGTATTGTGATTTTTAACGTGATTGCCCAATGATCACAATTATACATATACACTGACAACAAGTGCTATTGCATCATAATTATGTATATATTCTACTCAAATACAAGAATATATAATCACTTGCTTAAATAAAAATTTGAATTTGACTTTTGAATTTTAATTAAATCTCTACAGAAACAATAACAATAATTCTTCTTAAGGATTGTGACGTTTAAGGCGATTGTCAAATGATTACAATACTTACTGTCCTTACTGACAACTGCTATTGCATCATATTCATCATAATTACTAGCGCCGACTCAGTTATAGTGCTAAGTGTGAGTTTTTCTTTTCGCATTGAGCGCGTCGCGCATTCGATCGCGAGCGCGTGAGCGCGCTCACGATCGAATGCGAAAAGAAAAACTCACACTTAGCACTCTGTAGCGCTCTAAGTTTAGGCGAAAGCAGTCTTTTATTACGTTATTGGCATGTTTTTCATCTATAATAAAATCGTAGGAAAGTCAAAACTGTACGTTGAATATTTTTTTAAAAGAATACTTGGGGCGTGATCTACAATCGATATCGAAGCCAAAAATATAGTTTTTAGAATTTTTGTCTGTTTTTCTGTATGTATGTCCGGGGTAAACTCTAAAAGTACTGCATGGATTTACTTCAAATTTTGCATGAATATTACTGACAGGTCGGGTGGAAGATAATGTCTACATATTATCACGCTATCACCTACGGGGGAGGGACTGTGCGGAGTAAACGAAGTCCGCACGGACAAAGTCACTGGCAACTGTTAGTAAGTAAATAAAAAAAATAGTTGTAACTAATTGTAAATACATTCATTTCGAAAATTTAAAATTGAGTCCCTACTTATTGGTAAGGGAACGTATGAATTCATGTTTTTATACGAAACTAGCGACCCGCTCCGGCATCACACGGGTGATATTTACTAAAAACCATGACAAATTATACTCTTAAATCTTCCTTATGAATTCCTCTATCTATTGGTGAAACCGCATGAAAATCCGTTTAAAGGTTTTTGAGTATAACCGATAGACGCGGCGGAGATATTTGTTTTATAATATATGTATATAATATGTCCTCGTGCCGGGATATAAATTTGGTAAATCGTTTCCTCTCGGAAGATCTATACATAAAATAAAATCGTAGGAGAGTCAAAACTGTACATTGAATATTTTTTTAAAAGAATACTTGGGGCGTGATCTACAATCGATATCGAAGCCAAAAATATAGTTTTTAGAATTTTTGTCTGTTTATCTGTATGTCTGTTTGTCTGTATGTATGTCCGAGGTAAACTCAAAAAGTACTGCATGGATTTACTTCAAATTTTGTATGAATATTACTGACAGGTCGGGTCAACATATAGGCTACATACTATCGAGCTATCACCTACGGGGGAGGAGCTGTGCAGAGTAAACGAAGTCCACGCAGACGAAGTCGCTGGCAACAGCTACTAGATAATAAAACTTAAAATACTGCAAATGCGAAAGTGTGTTTGCAGTGAGTAACCAAAACCCTGTCCGAACCAAAAGGGGCACATAGGTCGATGACATCATCAAAAAAAAGTAATGAAATGATTCTATTTATAATAAAAATACTATAGAATTTTAAAATGTTCGTTTTGACCCTTCAATTTTCTTAAAATTTAGAGAATATTTTAAACACATAATAACAAGCTACATCAAACTGTGATCAAACGGACTGACAGCTTTTTGATGTAACCGTCCATTGCATTCCAACATTTTTTATGACGCCGCGCCGTATGAATATTCGAAATATTATTGAATATTAATAATGCGGATTGTGGGGAAAATGTGTCTGTCTTTATCCTCAAAATAATAATATAGCTATGTAATATGATTATATTGAGCTACTAAACAATCATACAGGGTTTATAGCACACGCACACATGAAGTATGTGTGTGTGTGTCTATCTATATAATATCTATATTCTCCTAAATTTGGTGATACTACTAGCCAATTAATAATTATTAATGATACTACTAGCCAATTAATAATTATTAATTGGCTAGTAGTATCACCAAATTTAGGAGAATATAGATATTATATAGATAGACACACACACACATACTTCATGTGTGCGTGTGCTATAAACCCTGTATGATTGTTTAGTAGCTCAATATAATCATATTACATAGCTATATTATTATTTTGAGGTAGACATTGTGATAAATAATAACTTTTATCATCACAACAACAATTATATGTATGTATATACAATCTATTTTAATGGTCTTGCATAATTCTTATTTGTCTCAAGTCAGTTAAGTCCAATGAACATCGTTCCAGCGCCGGCATTTGTCCTTCATCAGGGTCGAAATTGTAGTTCAGCGCCCTTTGGTCGTCGCGTCGCTTTCACCCAGATTAAACTGGATACGCCTTTCAAGACAATTTTTAGGTTGTCCGAGTAGAAAATAAAAAGTAATAGTCTATAAGTACCGATGAAAAAGATCACGCCAGGGATCTTATTTTGCACAACAAGGCATATTTCAATTTTTCAGTATATAATTATATTTACAAGAATTTAACACTTACAAGCATTTGCTTTTGTGAGCGACTACCGTGTTTATTAGTATTTGTGTGGTATGTGCTTTTACCATTAGTAAACAGCGCTTGTGTACTCCGCCGCGCCTGCCCGCTTTCAAGTCTAGCGCTTTTCAGAAGAAGACGCAAAAAGAAATAAAACTTCTTTTTCTTTCAGAAAAAGAAGTTGTATTTCGTTTTATGAAATAAAACTTCTTTTAAATTATTGTAATTTGAAATTTGATAAAACGTAAATGTGTTACGATAAAGAAAACTTGATATAAAAAACTCAAGACACACAATCAGTGTCTCAAAAACATCCTCTAAAAAAGAGCGCAAAATTTTAAATTGAGCGCGCATAAGCGCTCGAGCTCTCATTTCAAATAATATCGCGTCGATCGCGATACCTACTGTGGCGATACTGTCAATTTTGTACATTTCTTTATAAAAACAACTATAAATCATGCGCTTAAGGCTGGATATGCAAAAACATATCTTTTTGCCATATCTATACTTAATATGTGAAATTAGCGACAGTTTTGATCGTCAGTTTTGTTCGGGACTGTGCATCTTAGTTTTTTTTATATCAATGTAAAGAAACAAACACAAATGCTTAAGCCGGCGAGAGAATGAACATGCACAGTATTTTATTTTGATAAAATATCATCCATTTAATAGTTCTTATACCAGCCAGATACAAAAAGGACAACAAAAGAGTTTTTACTGCAGCTTTTCTTCTTCTTTTGCTATAATTAGGGCGAGCGAAGCGAGCTCTACACTAGGGGACTTTCTATGCACTTTTGTGGTACATTTTACTAAAAAAGTATCGCTCTTTTAGGTTTGAGCTTTGACGTGGTGGTTTAAATTCATGTCTAGATATGTTATCTACCATTAAAATGCTAACGGTAGATGTGTAGAGGTGTGTGTGTGTGTGTGTGTGTGTGTGTGTGTGCGTGCGTGCGTGCGTGCGTGCGTGCGTGTGTGTCAACAACTCATTTTTTGAACGCCTGGACCGATCGAAACGTGGTCGATGGCATTCGATTGGATTCCGCTCAACTTATACTTCCTGAAAATTTGAACCAAATGGGCCCAAGAGATTTTGAGACATTTTGAAAAAACCAAAACAAAAATTGTGGCGAAACAGATTTTTTTTTAAATAACTTTCAGATTAATGTACTGATTGAGTACAAAAACTAATCAGCTCTATTCCTCAAAAAATTACGTCTAATGCATAAATTGCCACAAAATCAGTTTATTCGTTTGGAAGTAATCGTTGACGAAAATTAATATTTCAACCAATCATTTTTTGGTATTTTACGATATTTTAATACTAAAAAAATTACGTCGAATGCCCTTTTAAAAATCAAAACCGAATCTTATTTTCAAAAGTTACAGCTTTTCAAATATTAAAATTACGTTTTCTTTAGCAGAGTTACTTAATATTTTTGAAATAACTTTCAGGCTAATATACCGATTGACTTCAAAATCTTATCGTCTTTTCTCCTTTAAAAACTGCGACACGTACCGTTAATTGGATAAAAATCGGTAAATTTGTTTGGGATCTATCAATGACGAAAATTTTTGAAAAAATGTTTTTGACATTGCTTCGAAATTTTTGAACCTACCGATTTTTTAGCTAAAGCAATATTAAAATTGAATGCCATTTGAAAGATCAAATTCGATCATCGTTTCCAAAATAAACAGCTTTTCAAAAATCAATATACTGCCATTTTTATCAAAATAGATATTTATACTGAAAAAACCTATGTTTATAGTTTTTACTATTTTGAGCTTAAAATACGTTAATTTAGCGGGAAGTTTTAGGGATGGCTTGCAAGGTCAACCATTTATTTGCCACATATATAATATGTAGCAAATACTATATTATATGGTGTAAATATGGTGTAATAAAACTACAGAAAATATGGTGTAAAATATGTAGATAACCTTTATAATTGTTCTGTGTAGATAACATTGATAATTACAGAAATCGTGTTTTTAATCAATCAAGAAAAATATTTTAAAGAATTTTTCTTATATATAAGTACTAAAAAATTTATCTTAGAAAAATTTTATTTTTTATTTTGGCTTTATTTTTCTGCGCCTACCCAGATACAAAGCCTGACGACGCCTTTAATGCGAATATAATAAATAAAGTCCATGATACATTAAAAAATGTAATTCGCATAAAAATACTTTCCTAAGAATATTACTAGTTATATTAAACTTAGCGAGCCCTTACAAAGCTCTGCTTTTTGCTAGTATAAAAATAAGTCGGGTTTTCCTTCGTGACGCTATAACTCCAGAACGCACGAACCGATTTCCACGGTTCTGCATTCGTTGGAAAGGTCTCGGGCTCCGTGAGGTTTATAGCAAAGAAAATTTAAAAGCAAAGCAATGCAAAGCCATTTGATGGCGAAACGGAGTTCGGCGAGTTTGCTAGTTACTTATAAATATGTAAAAATTTTGTTCACAATGGATGAGATTATTAGATAGTAACTGAGTCCTGCAGCCCACTACGCATAACGCATTTCTTTATGTACTAAGAGTGCTGAAGCAACATGTGCAGTTTGGACAAACTATATATCTTTCTATTGATGAATGAAACAAATGAAATGAAAAATATATTTATTTCCACCACTACAATTTGAATACATCAATAACAAAATAGGGTTTACAATTTGATTTAATAAGTGGAGAGTGGAAATGTAGTAATGTTCATGCGTTTTGTTTTAAATTTGTATTTTACTATTGTATATAAATATATCTTGAATAGCTGACCCGGCAAACGTTGTTTTGCCCTACAAATTACTTCTATTAAATATTTTAGTGGGGGTATGTAAAAGGTTTTAGATACCTCCATCACAACATTTAGCGGGGTTTATTGAGATAAAAAATTAAGTATTATTCATTCAGTTTTGTTTTAAATTCGGTTTTATCATTTTTTGTTATAAAAACACGCAAGATAATAATGAGGTGACTTAATTAGCCGATAAAGATAGAGTTATTTCCAGTAAATTCTGGTTTCGAGATCTTTACTAATACCGGCGGCTTTGCGTCAAATAGTTAAATTGAGGACCAATGTAACGCAGGCTTATTTTTTTTTTAAATAATAAGCCTGCCTTATGCAGATCATAAATTATTTCTGGATAATAGAGTTTTATATTGGTGAATTTTTTTTAAAGTTATTTCATTAGTTTTAGAATTTGTTTATCTATACATATTATAAAACAAAGTCCCCTCCGCGTCTGTTTGTCTGTCTGGTCGCGATGTCCTCAAAAACCACTGAAGGGGTTTACATGCGGCTTTCACCAATGGATAGAGGAATTCACGAGGAATGTTTAGGTGTATAATTTGTCAAGGTTTTTTTGTACATATTACCCGTGCGAAGCCGGAGCGGATCACTAGTAATAAATAAACATTTTTTTCAAAAATATATATGTCGCGGCTCGATCGCAAAATTGCCCACATCATGAAATGAACGAGAATTTTATGAAATGGTGCCATTTCATGAAATGTTTCACTGTCAAATGGCCATATCATGATGTTCATTGATCAGATCAATGATAAGCAACCGTTTATCGATATGGTTAACTAAACACGCGACTTCCTCATGAAATCGGCAAACTTAATTGATAACATCGTAAAATAGTTACATTATCCACCGATAGTGGCGCTGGAAGTGCTTTATTTATGTGCCAACATGGCGGCTCTCCTTACCGTATGTTATTTAGCAATGACCTGAAAATTATGTTTTAAGGACTTTTAATATTTCCTAGCGTTCCTAGTTTTTATCAATGTATGTCGTAGGTACTCAAAAACAATAAACAAATTACTAATATATACTGGATTTTTATGAAATATCTTATGGACATCCAATTTCACGATATGGCCAATCGTGGACGATAAAATCACCAAACGTTAATGATTGAACGATCTAGTCAATTTTAATTGGCCACATCACGAAATGCCACCATTTCATGAAATTCTCGAACATTTCATGATGTGGGCAATTCTGTGATCTGGCTTTATAAGCAAATAATAAATAATATTCCTTGTCAAATTACACCTAACCCCAAAGTAAGCAAATTATTTGCTTGTGTTATGGGTGTTAGTCAACGATATTAATACATAGAAATACATATATAGATACCGAAATGTATATAATAAACACCCAAACCCAGAAATACATCCATGCTCATCACATAAATGCCTGTCCCTGTCGGGAATCAAACCCGAGCCCCGTCGATTGCGTAGTCAGGGTCACTAATCACTCGACCATCGGGGTAGTCATTGGTTCGAAATTTTTCAACCTATCGATTATTTAGCTAAAGCAATATTTTAGATCTCAAAAATTGAGTTGACTGCCATTCGAAAGATTAAAATCGGTCATAGTTTCCAAAATATACAGCTTTTCAAAAATCTTAATACTGCCATGTTTTACAAAATAGATGTAAGAACTTAAAAAAATCTGTGCTTTTAGTTTTTACTCTTTTGAGCTTCAAATACCTTAATCTAGCTTGAAGTTTCAGGAATGGCCTGTAGGGTCTACCGTTTACATAGTTTGTTGTTGCTAGATTGGCACAACTGAGTGCTAAGTGTAAGTTTTTCTTTTCACATTCGATCGTGAACGCGTTTCGAGTTTATTAGGAATTTGTATGTAATTTGTACAGCGCCACCTAGTGGTAAACTGGTTTCTCACGTTTACCACTAGGTGGCGCTGTACAAATCACATACAAATTCCTAGTAAACTCCAAACGCGCTCACGATCGAATGCGAAAAGAAAAACTCACACTTAGCACTCTGTATTTCACTTTGGCGCGGATTTTGAGGTCCATCTGTTATTTAGAAGTGCTGTTTTTAGTTAGATCATATTTAGTTAGATCATATTACGAATTTCATACGTAGTTAACAAAATATCATAAAATTCTAAAATCGACAACATATAGTCGATTTTAGAAACTTATGATATGCAAAAAGATAATTAATCCTATTAATATTATAAATGCGAAAGTTTGTGAGTATGTATGTATGGACGTTTGTTACTCTTTAACGCAAATACTACTTATCCGATTACGATGAAATTTGGTATGTAGATAGCTGAAGACCCAAAATAACACATAGGCTATTTTTATTCCGGGAAAATTAGGTGACCCCGCGGGATTCACTAAAAACATTCATAATGCAGCGGGCTGCACACTGCATCTAGTAAGACAAAATATGTCTGTAAATTCAATCATGTTCATATCCAATGAAATTTGCAATACACACTAGATATTATTTAGTGTATATTGCAAATTTTATATTGGACAGAAACATCGAACTAATGTTTGTCTAAAATCTTTCATCGCAAATCGAATTTCGTGTTCTGAGTCCCTGAAAATGTTACAGAAGGCTTACGGTGAATACCTACTAATGCACGGTAGTGTGTATAATTTTTATTTCATTATTTTTATGTGTTAATGCATATTATATAATTTTATAGCTACTACCAGGTCGGAAACGTGGCCACACACTGCGAAGATCCGGCAGAAGTGACTCAGCGCGCTTGCTTTTATTTTTATATATATTTATATATAATAATATATATTTTTATATATAAATATGTTTTTTTTTATATCATAAGATAGAAAATAGGCAGAGGGCCTTCCTGATAAAAAGAGAAACCATCGCCTATAGACACCAAAGACGTTAATGGTGCGTTGCTATCCGCGTGGCGGGATAGCAATGCCACATGTATAAGTCTACATAAGGGGAGGGGGAGGGGGAGGGAGACGGAGAGGGAGAGGTAGAGGGAGAGGGAGAGGGAGAGGGAGAGGGAGAGCGAGAGCGAGAGAGATGCGCACGCCGCACAGCTTACAATAAGCTTACTATAGCAAAAAGTGTCGTGACAACTTTTCGTAAGTTTTTTTTCCGTCTAGCCCTTTTTCACAACGCGCGATAAAGAACTTCGTTCCAATAAACTCGACTAACACAAAAGGTTCACAATCGTTTAGTTAGTGAACTAATCAGAACAAGGATTAGAAGTAGCACAAAAACAGTTTAAGTGTTTTTAGCTTGTAATGTTAATTTTGATGTCAAAAATGAAGCTTACTTTGATTGACTTGTTACGAATAAAGTCGTCATTTTTGGAAAAGCCGAGCTGAGTAGAGCAAATTCAATTAATAAAAACAATTAATAACTACGACTTAGGGGTTGACACGGGGTTGACAATAAACTGTTTTGAACTATTTGAGTAGTTTGGACACACAAAAAGCTCGATATTTGATAATCAATCATTTACCGTTCTCTCTTGAAGTGTAATGAAACCGCTATTTAAAAGATCACTGGTGATGAAAAGTGGATTACCTACGACAAGATATTGCTAGAAAGATCATGGTATAGGGGCAGTTAAATTTCACGATATATAGCTTAATCTCGGATTAATTCGCGATAAGGTGATAAAATGGCAATTAGCGTGCAAGGGAGGTCAACCGAAAATCAAAACGCATTTGGGCAATGATTCTGATTTGTCTTTTTTTACTTGACTTTGTATTCGTATTTTTGATTTATCCTCTACACTGCTTATTTTTAAAAATGGATAAATTTAAAGAAATAATCTAAACGAGTAATGTATTGTGTGCCACCGCGACGAGTTCGAGCAATGTACGCTTTATGCCCCGTTTTCACTTTGATTAGTACGAGTGTGAGTGTTTAATGCAGGTGCTTAGTATTAAGACAAAAATACGTGAAGACTGCCGTTGATCAGTGCGAGTAATAAGTAATCAGCATCTATTCACTTTTACTACGCTGATTACGAATCACTCGCACTGATCCACGGCTATTTTCACGTATTTTTGGCTAAATACTAAGCACCTGCATTAAACACTCACACTCGTACTAATCAAAGTGAAAACGGGGCTTTACATTGCTCAGTGAAAATAGGAAAAAATCATAAAAGGTAGGTAAATTTTGAATTTTTCACAAGAAAAAGGAATTACTACTATGATGATGATTACATGTATTATTAAATTTATTGGTAAAACTGTCTTTTACACACTGCATATGATCGTCAAATATTTATAAAATTATGATAAAAAGCTATATTTGTACATAAGATGTCGCGTAATATTTATGTAAGAAATTAAATTACCTTAACCTCTCCTTTATGGAAACTTGGATTTCGCCGACCCATCTTTAGAAATTGTTGTTCTAATATTTTTCTAATTTTATTTTTCTAATTTTCGCCGTGTTGGTCCCGGCCTCCTTTGAATAATAGGCCAACTGCCGTTCTGCCAGGCAGGTCGTAAAAGGCGGCCGATTAGCTATCGAGTCACTACCATCGTGGCTACTAGGTGGTAGAGTTCTGCATTGTCTCGCCCGGGTCTGGTACCACCGCCTTACCTATTCCCGCCGCAATAGCGTCAGTGCTTGTCGCTGTCGTGTTCCGGTTTGGAGGGTGAGGTAGCCGGTAAACTTATGCATGTGGCATTAGACCTCGCCACAAGATAGCATCGCATCATTAACATCTTTGGTGTCTATAGACGATGGTTGACTCTTTCCATCAGGAGACCCATCTGCTTGTTTGCTCTTATGATATAAAAAAAAATAAAAAATATATGACTATGAGTATATAATGTATATCGATGTATTTTAATTTGATGAGTTGGCTAAAATGTTTTGATTCAGTGCCAACAATGTCATTCACCCCTTTCGCGACGTGTATTTATAATTACGCCTGTCTCATCAAAACGATTTCTGTTTTAAGATCAGAACAAAAAAAATTAAATCCATTTTAAAAACCGAAAATTGAATGATTTTCAGCCAATGGCAAGGGTCGACATTTTTACAAGCTTTTATTTAACTTGCAAAATAACAATGTAATACTATGGTATCATCAAGCTGATCTTATGATAGAGTCTGGATTGGAACTCCACGAAGCAGAGCGTTCCGAAAGCTGAGTTTGGGCTCATTGGTTTTTTGTTATAAGTTCTTTCTATTTTCATGGCGAGGGTCTGAAGATGCAGCCGGAAGAGGGTCATTGGAACTTACATACAGAAAATTTTAATATATGTTATCGAGTTTCATTTTGTTGTTATGAGTTCATTCTATTACCCATGATAGTGAGGGTCTTAAGTTGGAGCCGCTAGAGAGTGACTAGAACTCACATATCTAAGTAAGTAAGTAGCTAAATAGTTTTTATATAGTCGAGATTCGGGCCATTAGTTCTGATGTTACGAGTTCATTCTATTACACATGATGGCGAGGGTTTTTATTTATAGAAGAGGAAGGAAACAAGCGGCAAGTGCACCTGATGGTAAGTGATCACAGCCACCCATGGACATCCGTAATACAAAAGATTTTGCAGTTGCGTTACGTGCCTTTTAAGAATGAGTAAGCTGTTCGGAGGCCGCTCGAGGTTGTTTCCGTCGGTCATTCGGAAACACACGGTTTGAAGAACAAGCCGGAAAAGTGCCATTAGAACTCAAATAAGTATAGAAAGTTCTAATATAGTCGAGGCTGCGCTCGTTGATTTTGTTGCAATGAGAACTTCCTGAAACTTATAACGAAGAGAGCAAACAAGCAGATGGGTCTCCTGGTGCAAAGAGTCAACCATCGCCTATAACGACACCGATAATGTTAATGGTGCGTTGCTATCTTGTGGCGAGGTCTAATGCCGTAGGCCATATGCATAGGTTTACTGACTATCTTAACCTCCAAACCGGAACACGACAGTGACAAGCACTGACGCTATTGCAGCAGAAATAGGTAAGCCGGGCGAGATAACGCTGAGCTCTACCACCTAGTCTGAAGCTAGAACTGGGACAGTGCCATTAGAACTCACATATAAAAAGTTTTATAATAGTTATTTTGACATTACTTCAAAATTTTTCAAGTGTAGATTATGTAGCTACACAACATTTTAGATCTCAAAAATTGCGTTGAATGCCATTTGAAAGATTCGAATCGATGATTGTTTCCAATATATTATACAGTTTTACAAAAATCAATACAGTGTTATTTTTAACAATCTAGATATTTAACAATCTAGGAAAAATCTGTGCTTATAGTTTTTACTCCTTTGAGCTTAAAATACCTCAATTTAGCGACAAGTTTCAGGAATGTCTTCAAAGAATAATCTCACACGCATCTCTCATATATATATATATATATACAATATATATATATATATATATATATATATATATATATATATATATATATATATATATATATATATATATATATATATATATACAATATATATATATATATATATATATATATTTATATATATATATATATATATATATAATATATATATATATATATATATATATATATATATATATGTATATATATATATATATATATATATATATATATATATATATATATATAGGAGTGGATCATTATGAAATTGACATTTGAGTATTTTAATATATCTATGGTTTTTATGCTATCCCCACTGACGTAACTCGCCACCAGGTGGCGCTGCAATGTACCGACTTCCATATAGTTCAACCTTGATTGTCATGAAAATTAGTATGCAGACTTTTATGTACTGTGAAAATCAGTGTTACAGCAAATATTGCTATAGCGTATGTTGAGATGAGCATCCTTTTGGTATCACATCACTTGTAAAAAAAGTAGTCTCAGACCTCAGACTAGTAAGGTTTGATTCGTAAGTATGTGGCCCGCTAGCATCTTATACCTAATGATAATCTGTAAACATACCAGTAAAAACTAGTAGTCACATGTAGCTAGCTGGATTCAGTTATCTGAAAGCATATAATGTAATATCCATTTTATATTACATGAACTTAATTATTGATAACAATTATGCGACGATTTCTGGGGTTTCGCACATTCTATGTTAAAGCCAACAACCTAGGTTTTGCGATTAAACCTCTCTATATTATGTATAATTTTTTTAATTATTTAATTTTATGTATTATTTTTCGACGTTTATACGTCTTTGAATTTGCTTTCATGGTGAGGGACCGTTTAAAAACTGATCATAACAAAATTGGGGGATACAGTTTAATATTATAGTTACGTAACTATCATTAACATTTAAAATTTAATTATACCGCTGGATAGCGAAAGAATCAAAAATTCTGTCAGTCCAGTGCCGACTACGATGCTTTCCCCCGCAAAGTTGAGAAGGCAGTGGCTTTATTTTTAGGGTTCCGAAAATTTACTACGTTATATAATTTGCATATACCCAGTGATATGTAAAAAAGTAATGTCATTGCTTATACTGATGTACAAAATACCCTGTAAAAAGTATTTAAATACAAAATACTTTTAAATTAAGTATTTCAGATACCAAATACAAAATACTTTCGAGAAAGGTACTGTAACAGCTCGCTCGGGGCTTGCACCAAATGTAGAGGCTGGCTGCCCTACCGACTGAACTTGCCCGGAGATTCTACCAACTGTAGAATCATTCAAATCCCCGGACGATTACTTTACTCGCTTGGCTGCTTCTACGGGTACACGGGATCTGACTTTGTTTTTTATCAAATAAAAGATAGTTTTCGGATCTTCATTTATTTTAGGGCATACGTCTTAGCCCGTCAAGAATACTTCGATAACTTATATTTTATATACATCACATAGAAAACCTTAACAATGTTCTACGTTTAAAAGCAGACAAAGCTGCCAGTATGCATGTAATACCATAAAGGTATTACAGTACCTATTTGAAATACTGGATACAAAATAGGTACTTTATAAATACTTTATAAAATACAAATACTTTTGTAAGAAAACAACATTTAAATCTAAGGTTTTTCATTATAACTCTCATTATACATAGATCAGCTGCAGACCAACTATTGTACATTTAGGTTTTATTTAATTAAAACTAGCACTTCAAACATCTTATCCCTCATTTTCCTTCGATGTGGCCTCATGATCATAACCCCTAAAGAAAAGAGTCGCTCCACAGGGGCAGAGCTCGGCAAATAGAGTACAGAATACAGATTAATCAACCATAATAGCCAACCATAATGTCAGAGAGTCACCATCTACCTACCCATTTTTTCTCACATTAATAATGGCACGTTCAGTTCTACGCATTTATTTTATAAATGACACCAATTAATATATTTTTTATCAGAAAAAGAATTTTATTAGAAAAAGTATTTATTAAATAGTAAGATACTAAAAAAAAGCCAAAATCCTTTCTAAAAAGTATTTTAGGTACGAGATGAAAATATGTATTTTGTATCTTGTATTTCAAATACTTGTAAGTATCGTAGATAAGTCACATGCCTGCCCGTCACTACTTATACCTAGTATATTTTTCGATTTGGAGCGGCTTTAACGTTCAATTAAGTTTAATTTGGCAGCTCTTGTAAAGATTTATCGATTGTGTAAGTAAAAAATATAATAATAAAATTACATATGGCGCTTAAGTGAATAAAGCCAAATCAAACTACAAAAATCACCTATCATCTGAAAGAGATTTTAAATAGCAATCTAATAATACACATGAACTCCATATAAAAGAATAAAGAAGTACTAAGAACACGAAAAGATGAAGGCGTCGGAAACAGTCAACGACGAAACCTGTACGACGAATACTAAATTTTCAGATACTGTTCAGAATCGATAATATTATGTTCGATGTATGCAATAAAAAAAATAATTAAAAATATTCAAAAATTCATTTTAAGCCGACACAAAAACAAAACGCATGTTTATAATTTCAATTACCCAAAATTCGACCTATAATATTATAGTGCCATCAACTAAATTAAAAGTGATAGGAAAAATGTACTTAAAGCGACAGATTACATAATAGTTATCATCGCAAGTAAAAATAAATGTAAAATGACACACTGCCAGCACTACAGAGTTCATTCACAAGATTCGGTGTATCCAATTCATGAATTTAGTAGGATACTTTTAAACGAACATTTTTTTATTATCTTGTTATAATTTTACATTAATAATTGAAATGCACTTCCAATTGAAATTGAAATTTGAATTGAAATTGAAATTAAATTTAGTTCCTAATTTTCTAATTTAGTCAGACCTTTAAAAGTAAACCTATTATAACCCACAACGTGTAAGGGACGGTCTACCGAAAAATTAAGAAAACATGACTTTTTACGTTCTATTCATGATAACAATCCCTTTTATTGTAGTGAGTGCAAAATTTGTATTTTATGATTTTTTTAATTTCAAGCCACGTAAAGCGTATATTGCTTGGGCTCGTAGCACCCGAGGAACTGTCTCGAACCAGCCATTTTTATTGCTTATTTTGTATATTTTCTTTAATTTTACTGTTTTGAGAAAAAATACTGTAGACTGTAGAGTATTAGCATATCAAATTACTTTTACAACTTTATTACGTATTCAATTTGCAACATGTTTTCAAGTTTTTTCAAGAGAAATATCGTAATAATGTGAGCAGATTATTCAAAGGATACTACAGTTTTTGCAAGATTAAGTCTTGATTTAGTGCACTACAGAGCAAGAATATAATTTTTGATAACGGTTTTTTTAAAACGAAGATAATCTCTGCATAGCGTTTTACGAAAATAGGCGTCAGAGTTATCTTTCAAGACGAATACGACCATTGTAATGTGTCAAAATATTTTATTTTATGCAGTATTCCAACAGGATATATTATGGTCCTAAAGTGTACTACAGAGCCAAAATTACGAAAATATTGTTGTTAGATATTAAAAAATAATATTAAAAAATTACAAAATCAGCTCACGTCAACGTTTTTTTTCACCAGTTAGTATTTCAATAGAAACTTAAAATATTTATTATATGTGAAATAAGGTAAATATTGTTACGAATAATCTAGAAACGTGTAGAGTTGGAACGCTGGAGAGATCTATAAATAAAACAAAGAGATAGCTACTTCTATTGACAAATAAATAGTTGACCTAAGCTATGCCATAATGGACTTTGTGGTATATGGCATAAGGTTGAAAGTAGCGTGTATTAGGATTTATGAGTCATAACTTGTTTATCATAAGTTGATTACAATAAGAAGTGATGCATCGTTTACTTGATAAATTTAGATTTTTCTGGATCCAGGTAGAACTTTACCCTGGGTATAAATAGAGATGTGTTGACAAACACAGGGCAGTTTTTATAAACCGATCGAGAGCGATACTTAAAGTGACCAGTGCGAAGCGAGTGTTCTAAGTTTAGTGTTAGTACAGTGAGTGACTAGTGTTAATCAGAGTATTTAGTATTACATTGTGTTGTCTTGTGCTGTGTGTATTTGTGTTTTCTTACAATTACGAACCGGAAGTACGTAACAATATTCATGAATAATAAATATTCATGGGACAAATTACATTTACTGATCTAACCCCAAAGTAAGCAAATTATTTGCTTGTGTTATGGGTGTTAGTCAACAATACTAATACATAGAAATACATATATAAGTACTTTTACATACATAATAAACACCCAAACCCGGAAATACAAACATTTATGCTCATCACACAAATGCTTGTCCCCGTCGGGGATCGAACCCGAGCCCCGTTGATTGCGTAGTCAGGGTCGCTAATCACTCGACTAACGGGGCGGTCAAATAATGTTTAATGTACTGTTTTTTCTGTCCATGATATGAATTCTGTTATAAAGGAGAATTATTTTAAAAACACTATAAATCCTTGCGCGCAATATTTTGCCGATTAAATTTTGAACCTGCGATAAATCGAAGCATCAAGACTTAATCTAACTGTAATATTCTTCGAATAATCTGCTCACATTATTACGATATTGCTCTGGAAAAAAATTGAAAACATGAAGTTTTCGTTACGAATCTAAAACGCGTTCTTAAAGTAAAAAAATCATTAAAAAAAACAAAAAAAAAATCCACACAAATCCCAACACTTTTCATCTCGTTATCATGGTCCAAATCTATGTTTTTGACTTTTGGTTTTTTCTTCAAAAACGGCCCAGTTTCGACGGCTGACGGACGACGGAAGGATAAAAATATGAAGAGATGGACCGGCGACGCGTTAAGCTGAGGCGGGACTTATTTTAAATTGGTAGCGCCTTGCTCGACGCCGATCGTGGGTCGGTACTAGGGAATTGCGGTGGTTAATATTGCTGCAGTTTGTTCTGACACATCTGTCACATTTCCGTACTTCCACTGCCACTTGGAGAAAAAACACAGCAACAGGCCTCCCAATGCTTATACTAGCTTGCATGCGCCTGTCAGCTGAAAGGTGGGAAACAACGCGAATCTAGCCGCAAGCCCCAATAAAGTTACTTTTGCAGAGGGCGTGCATATACGCTGGATACATATGGCGATTATTAGAAACCCCTAACCATTTTCTAACACAAATACTAAATAGATTTCGGCAATATTTTGTACAAATCTATGTCTTGGACAATCCTATTAAATAAAGAGAAGAAATGTATTCAAGGAGAATGATGCGTGAGAATGAGCAACGCATGTATCGACATGCGTTGCTCATTCTCACGCATCATTCTCATATATACTCATAATACGATGAGCATCTATCGAGATGCTCATCGTATTATGATCTATTAATTTCTTCTTTAATGTTAATTATGTCACGGACCCTTTTCATAATGCTAAAAAAGTGTTATCACGCCTGTATCCCCGAGGAGATAGGCAGAGGTAGCTACACAATAAAAGCACCCACGATTAGCCGAAGATACTTAGTACGACAATGTGATAGGTGACAAGCCTATCGCCAACCGGGCACTTATCCAATCCCGGCAACATTGTTTCCATTCGAAAACTGAAAAAACACAGTTTTGAATGGAAATGAAGACCCGGGAATCGAACCCAGGACCTCAAGTGGTCAACAACGACACCGGACCACTAAGCCACAGAGGCGATTAAAATAACAAACTCTCCGATGGTCAAGAAATATATATATATATATATATATATATATATATATATATATATATATATATATATATATATATATATATATATATATATATATATATATATATATATATATATATATATAGAAGAAATATATAAATATAAGAAATATATAGAAGACCAAAGGCAAAATTATCCATCCACGTAGCTATGGGCGTTTTTGTTATTTTTCAACATCGATGCACATCGTTGTTACGCTAATGTTACCCGTTGGCAACACTGTTGTTTCCGACACCGGTGTAAGACATACAACTTGTATACTGGCCGGGGAACATCAAACATGTTTAATGTTTACATATAATTTGGCGTTTTTATAAACGTTTTAATACTATCGTACTTCAATGTAAAAACATTTAAGAGTTAATGTAAATAAAAGGCAAAAATTCAATAAGTATTGTCTTTTTTATTCGATCACTCCATTGGTCGAGTAGTTAGCGAACCTAACTGCGAATCGATAGGGCTCGGGTTCGATTCCCGACGGGGACAAACATTTGTGTGATGAACATAAATGTTTGTATTTCTGTATTTGGGTGTTTATTATGTATGTTACAGTATTCATATATTTAATTCTATGTATTCGTATTCTATGTATTAATATTCGTTTTTTTTTATATATAGAAGAGGGGGTAAACCAGCAAGAGGTGCACCTGATGGTAAGTGATCAACGCCGCCCATGGACATCTGCAATACCAAAGGTCTTGCAGTTGCGTTGCCGGCCTTTTAAGAATGAGTAAGCTCTTTTCTTGAAGGTCCCTATGTCGTATCCGTTCGGAAATACCCCTGCCGGTAATTGATTCCACAACAGAGTAGTGCGAGGCAAAAAGTGTCGGGAGAAACGCACAGTTGTGGATTTCCAGACATCGAGATGGTGAGGATGGAACTTTAAATTTTGACGCGATGTCCGATGGTAGAATTCGGCGGCAGGAATTATTCCAAACAACTCGTCGGAACACTCCCCATGATAAAGACGATAGAAGACGCAGAGTGAACCTACATCTCTGCGTAATGCCAAAGAGTCGAGCTATTCCGAAATAGCCTGGCCGTCAACGATTCGAACCGCTCTACGCTGTATGCGACCAAGAAGAAGAAGCTGGTATTGGGGAGCTCCGGCCCAGAGATGAGAACAGTACTCCATGTGAGGCCGAATCTGTGCCTTATAAAGTTGAAGGCGATGGGCCGGCAAAAAGTACTGTCTCGCTCTGCTGAGCACACTGAGTTTTTTAGAGGCTAATTTAGCCTTGCCTTCCAAATGACCGCGAAACTGAACCTAATTCGATATGTCGACTCCCAGGATTCCGACACTAGCTGAGGCTGTCTGGAGAGTATCCCCAAATCGAGGTGATAGAAAGAAAGAAAGAAAGAAAATATTTATTTGCAAGAATATGGGTGTTACAAGTTGTTAAAAATAAATTAAGTTACCAACATATTCTACCATTATACGGTGTGCAAATATTTAAAAAAAAATTATCTTTATATAATATTACATTTAAAACATTCTTTCGATTATTTAGAATTACTACCGGATCGGAACGCGGCCACACACTGAGAAGATCCGGCGGAATAATCTCAGCGGGCTGATCTTTTTTCTCTATTTTATGTAATTGTTATAAATGTACAATGATGATTTCATATTACAAAAGTTATTTTTATAATTACAAGTTTCATATTTTGTGCAATAAATTTTTTTATAATTTACAAAATGTTCACTATTTACAAAATTTTACTAGGTACATTAAAATTTTTTAAGGACAATTCAACAAACTTATATTTCTATCCATTAATATTTATCGGCTAAAAATTCTTTAATATCATAATAAGTTTTATCTAACAGCAAATCAAACAACTTTTTGCGAAATTTATTTATAGGTAATGATTTAAGACTATACGACGAAGGGTGTCTTTTTTGCGGTGAACACGCAAAGCTGTGTCTTCTTGGGGTTAAAAGTGACCAGGTTTTGACGATCCCATTCAGAGACATCGGTAAGTCGATTCTCGACTTCAGACACAAGCTTGTTTCGGCACTCTTGGACGTGTTCCCTAGAAATACCGCTTCGGCCGGAGTATGTAGCATCACCAGTACTGTCATCCGCATAGCAATGTATGTTGCGAATTCGCATCATGTCATTGATATGCAGAAGAAACAGAGTCGGTGATAGCACGCAGCCTTGGGGAACACCAGCATTGACAGATTTAAGGTCGGAGCACGTACCGTCGACAACGACCTTGATGCTCCGGTCAGCTAAAAAACTAGTGATCCACTTGCATAATTTCTCGGGAAGCCCATAGGAAGGCAGCTTCGCGAGAAGCGCTTTGTGCCATACCCGATCAAAGGCCTTCGCTATGTCCAAACTAACTGCCAACGCCTCCCCCTTGGACTCAACTGCTTCCGCCCACCGATGAGTTAGGTATACTAGAAGGTCACCAGCTGAATGGCCGCGACGGAAACCGTACTGACGGTCGCTAATCAGCTGGTGCTCTTCGTTTCTATGTATGAGTATTGTTAACTAGCACCCATAACACAAGCAAATAATTTGCTTATTTTGTGATAAGATTAATTCGTGTAATTTGTCCACCTAAAATTACAAAAAAAATATATAATTATAAATTATTTTTTTAGTTAGCTAAAAATTTATTTGTATTCGCATTTAAAAAGATGATTCTCTATTCCACGAAATTAATTCAAGCACTCAATTGAGTTGGTATCGTTGCTCGCATCCATCGTTTATACACTGTTGGATTCATATTTCATTCGCAAGTATCGGCCATCGGACATCGCCGTGTATTATTGACATCGGTGTTTGTTGGATACAGTCGGCATTATTCGACATGTCATCGCGTTGAATGGTGTTACTCCCACCCGTTGTTGAACATTTCAAGTTTCGACATCGGATTTTTTTGCATTTACGCCACCTTCACTAGTAGTTTTTTTTATAGTAGAGAGGGCAAATGAGCAGGGGGTACACCTGATAAGTGATCACCGGGTAAGTGATCACGCCGCTCATGAACATCTGCAATACTGGGGGTCTTGCAGCTGCGTTGGCGGCCTTTTAAAAATGAGTAATCTCGTTTCTTGAAGGTTCCCAAGTCGTATCCGTTCGGAAACCCCCGCGGGTAATGGATTCCACAAAGGAGCAGTGCGAGGTAAAAAGTGCCGACAAAAGCGCCCGTTAGAAGTAGCCTGGTCGTCGATGATTACTCATAACATAACACAAGATATATTTTTGTTTGAAAAAGTAGGAACTCCGTTCTACGTCAGTTAGCCGAAATCATACTATGTCGATGGGCATCACCTTATTTTTTAAAGAGCTTTTAATGTTAATTACGAGTTTTATCAAACAAAAAATCTGTTACAGAACAAATATTATTTTTGTAAATAGTGAATAGTTTAAATTTTGTTACAGAACCCAAATGGACCTTTATATGATATTGTTCAATTGTTATTGTTATAAAATTAGTTATTAAACAAAAATTTTATATTTTTAACTTTGGTGATATCATAGTGCACGTGATATCGTAAAATGTGAACTTTTAACATTAGGTATCATAGAAGCTTTATAAAAAAATTAGGACTTACGTCCGCAGCCTGCTTCGTGATTAAAGTGTATTGTGAATCTCTTGGGAAAGTAAATGTCAGATTTTAGTATCAAAAGTTTAGGTAGTCTAGGTTAGACTAGGTCCAAATATTTATTCGGTCCGCATGTATACTAAGAAGGTGGTAGGTACCAAACCAAATCAGAATTTTGCAGATTTCTACTTGATTTTACACTGGGTAACTATTACAATTCTATTTTTAAAGACCAAGGAATCTCAGATAAAAGAAATAAGGAGAGAGGATTATAGAATACAAAATGCTAAAATAAATTTAAAATTTTGAAAATGAATTTAAAGACGCCAATGCCATGTGGAACGCTGGTGTTAGATCCACACTTGTTTTATACGCTATCCCCAAAAAATAAAACTTGCGTTACCCACCACTAAATAAAGTACACTAAATAAATACAAAAAAAACTATTCTGTCAGTCACAAGTACAAATTTCAAAATAGCGATTTATTATAATTCCGAATATTTCAAAATTAATAATAAAAAACTCGGATTTTTATAGTTCATCCTTTTTCTTATAATTCCGAAATTTCAATATTCCTAACGTCTATATTGACATTTTTCAAAATACCTAGTTTAATTAGACCGAATAAGAAAAAGTCCGACTTAATGACAATTTATTCGAAACATCAAAAATACGAATTCCGATTATTAAAGTAATTACCTCGGTATTTATTACAACTCCAACGGGATCTGGCACTTGGCGACCGCCGGCTACTACCACACGCTCGCATCACTAGCTCGCCTTCGCATTGGTAGTCATTGTTCTAACCTTACCTAGCCCAAATGGTTCAGTAAGTAGCTAGATGGTATCTGACACTGGTATACATAAAGAGAAAAATACGAGTTTACGACGTGTAAGGGAGGGAGTGACGTAAAACCGTAAAAAATAAGTTTTCTTTTTATTTTCTGACGAATTTTTTACCTTCAGTTTGTATCATTTGATTTATTCTAATACTTTTAACACGTTTTTTTTTTAAATAGTAATATTTTAGGAAATGTACAAAATTAGCATCGTATTCGCCACATGCCGCAGTAATGATCGGAATGTAATTTTTCGACCGAACCCATCGTGCATTTTATTTTCAAACTTATAAAAATAGGAAACAAACAAATCACATTTCTTTTTTTCGATAAAATAAATTTCGTGATTTTCCCTGTGTTGGTCCCGGGCTCCTTTGAAGAATAGGCCATCTGCCGTTTTGCCAGATTGGCTATTTGAATCACCACCATCGTGGCTACTAGGTGGTAGAGTTCTGCATTGTCTCGCCCGGTTCTGGAACCACCGCCTTACCTATTCTTGCCGCAATAGCGTCAGTGCTTGTCGTTGTCGTGTTCCGGTTTGGAGGGTAAGGTAGCCGGTGAACTCATGCATGTGGCATTAGAAGATAGCAACGCAATCGCCACAAGATAGCAACGCACCATTAACATCTTTGAAGTCTATAGGCGATGGTTGACTCTTTCCATCAGGAGACCCATCTGCTTGTTTGTTATCTTATAATATAAAAAAAAGATTTTTAATAATAGGCATTATAATTTTTAGATATTATGAAATTCGGACTTTTAAAATCAGAATGTCGAAATTCTGAATACTATATTTCGGAATATTTGGGTGCTACCGGTATCCCCAACTCTTTCATTGATTTAGCTGAATGGAAATAAAGTGCCTGATAAAATGTGGGTCATGCGATTCCAATTAATGTAAAGCGCTATGGCCCATCTTTTTAGATTAGTGGTCAAACCATTTTATGATGTGAACAGTAGATACTTTCCATTTCATGAAATAGGTACATCTACATCATGAAATGGTCGGTCATAGCATGAAGTGGTCAATTCTACGATTTGGTCAGGACATATATTTTATTTTTAATTCAAAGCAAATAAAATCTTGTTGCGTAACCTTCGTATTTTTACGGTCATCTCCCGAAGACAATGGACAAATGCGTAACTATAGTATCCTTCGCTCTTTGTAAGAAACGGGTTTTAAATATACCTTACTACTTAACTTGTCTTTTTTAGGCAAAGAAAAGAATCATACCTTGATAGTTTTAGTGCAGACTAGCAGGGAATTGCGATTTCGTCAGCGTGAAATCAAAATCCTTTAAAAAATTAAGAACATACATCTTCGCGTCAAACACTTTAAAAGGTAGGCAGAGAGAACTGAGTGCCTTGTCACGATCCCTGTAGATTTGCCTGTCGTTTTTTGCACTTGCATCTCGCTTCATAATACGCCGAATGCAAAGTCTCTTAACACCACCTTCGGACTGATCAATCTGATCATGGTATGTCAGTCCTAGTTTACCTGGTACCTATATATTTAAACATTGGCATTATATGGCATATACAATGCAAATGTATATGCATATACAATACCAATGTATATGCAATATGCATATACAATGCCAATGCATATGCAATATGCATATACAATGCTTCTTCCACTTGACCGCATTCAACGTGGAGCGGTTCGGATCGTTGCTGATCAGGCTATTTCGAAACGGCTTAATTCCTTAACATTGCGCAGAGATGTAGGCTCGTTCTGCATCTTTTATCGTATCTAACATGGAGAGTGTTCCAACGAGTTGTTTGGATTAATTCCTGCTGTTAAATTCCATTATCGGACATCGCATCAAAATTTAAAGTTTCACACTCACCATCTCGATGTCTGGAAATCTACAACCGTGCGGTTCTCATCGTTTCGGAATCATTTACCGGCAGGGGGTTTTTCGAACAGCTCATACGATATGGGGACTATTCAAGAAAAGAGCTCACTAATTTTTAAAGTCTTCAACGCAACTCCAAGACCTCTGGTATTGCGGATGTCCATGTCTAATGACCATCACTTAACATCAGGTGCACCTCCTGCTCGTTTGCCCCTTCTTCCATACAAAAAGTATTTTAACCCTTTGTCTAACAACTAAGGATCCTTGTAATTTTTCGCCCATATAGGTACCTACCTTGTTTTCCAATGCAAGATGTAACCCACAAAATAGCGTTTAACAGCAAACTGGTACAAAAAAGTGAGCCGCTAAAAGAGAAAACCATCACCTGTAGACACGAAAGATGTTAATGGTGCGTTTTCATCCGTGCGGCGAGGTTGGAATGCCCAATACATAGGTTTTTGTACAAGTACTAATCCTCCTAAATTATATACTCTTTATTTTTGAACTTATATTATGCCGCCTAGGTACCACAAACGCATTCCATTAATATTTTTTATTTTTTTCTAACCAATAACTGTCAATTATAGTGTCAAACTGTGTCAAACATTATAGGATCTCAAAACATAATTTGATTTTCTTTATAATATTTGTAGTATACTCTTTGATATTTGTGTCTTTCTTGTGAATTATAATAGAAACTGAGTGATAGAATTAATTGTTTATGAAAATTAACTAAGTAAATAGTATCAATAATATTAATGGTAGACATATTTACTTGTGAATCTTGCCTCGTATACCTGATGCAGAAGTAAATACAAGATGAGTACATGGCGAATGGCAGGATTGAAGTGCGTTTTCCATGGTTATTGTTTTTTCCTTTATCGTGAATAAGAAATTTCGCAGGGATAACCTATATAAGGGTAGTTTAAAAATATGACATTCGGTTACTCTGCTTTACCTATCGCTAGCGAAAAGATATTTAGATATTAATTTGAATTTATTAATGGTGCGAAAAGATATTTAGATATTTAATTTGAAACTGACCCGCGCGCAGGTTCGACCTCGAGCGCCCGCTATATAGGTATATTTTTTTATAAGATAGCAAACAAGCAGATAGGTCTCCTGATGGAAGAGTCGACCATCGCCTATAGATACCAAAGATGTTAATGGTGCGTTGCTTTCTTGTGGCTAGGTCTAATGCACATGCATAAGTTTACCGGCTACCTTACCCTCCAAACCCGAATAAGGCAGTGACAAGCATTAACACTATTGCGGCCGAAATAGGGGAGGTGGTGGTACCAGACCCGGGCGAGACAATGTAGAACTCTCCTAATAGTCACGATGTTAGTGACTCGCATAGCCAATCGATCGCCTTCAACACCTGCCTAGCAGAAAAATAGTTGGCCTATTTATTCTTCAAAGGAGCCCGGTACCCAGCGAAATCAGAGGTATTCTATGTCGATGCCGGTACCCAACACGGGAAAAAAACGACCCGCTAATGGACGACATGCTTATAAATTTCGTCCTTATAATTTTTCGTATAAACTTTATTTTAGCCTTTTAGGGGTTGACTTTGAAAAACAAGTAAACCTATGTTTTACCCCGGATCTTATTATCTTCATGCCAAATTTCATTATTATCGTTGGAGCGGAGGCTTTCACGGAAGCCTTACAAACAGGCAGACTTTCACGTTTTTAATATCAGAATGGATGATTCAATATTTTCTGAAAACTTTTTTAAAGATTGCGTTGAAATAACACGTTTGTTGTTTTGGGTGCCAAGGAATGGATTCCTAACGATTTCATTTTCCGAGAGTTCAAGTTTCATTAGCGTCAATAAACGGGTCATCTGGTGAATATTTGCATATTATGTGTTTATATGTGCATTCAAAGTATAAACCCTTAGCAAAACTCGGTTGCCCATGTAGGTACCTATTGTGGTTAGCGATCTCCTATCATCGAACAACTTAGTAGATACTAACTGTTTGTTTCGTATGTTATTAAATCAATCAATCATAATTTATTGCATCAAATATGGTAGTTACATGAAGTTCTTAGAATTATTAATAGTAGTTCGCATATGTGACCATTTGGCATGCAATAGTACATAATTCACTTTTTCAATTAATTTTCTAATTAAATTATGAATATCTATTATAACTACATCCCTATAATGGACGACGATGCATAATGGGCGTCGTAAAGCAGTTATTTGGATCATATCATTTAGTGATGATATTTAAAATTCCAGCTATGTAAATTACTCGAATATCGCTGCAAGAATTTTACGAAGATCTTTGAAATCAAATTTAAAGGAAGAAGCGATCAAGCGAGATGTTTCTCAGTTAAAATTCTTCTATTGGTCCAATGGACAACAGTTGCGTGAGTAGATTTCACACTTATATGGCAACAAACAGATAATTAACAAAACTGATTCATTATTTTTTATATCATATGATAACAAACAAGTAGAATATGGCTCTCCTGTCGTCAAAATAACATACAGCTTGACGGATGGACGTTCACATTGCATACCAAATCGTGTTTTATGACAATTTGCAAAGTCCGAATTAATGTTCACATTCGTTTCTAGATTTCTCTAGATGAACTCGAAGGGAACTGGGAACGCATCGGCGAAAACGTCACAAAAAATTCTTGATTCGTGTTTTTGACGAACGTGATTTAAGACGTGTCCGTCATTTTTCACGATTTATGATGCCTGTGAACAAGGGCATTTCAAAAACATTGTCACATTTAATACAAAACGGCACATAAAAAAAAGATGGTTCGTCAAAAATACTAATTGTCTCCGTGTGAATGAATCCTGAATGCTCTTCGCTTATCGTGTAATCGTTCGCTATTATGTGCAAGGCACATCGAGAACAGATAAAGTTAGCATTATCCTATTAATTTTATAAATGCTAATATTTGGGAAGATGGATGGATGGATATCTTTTACTCAATCATGCAAAAACGACTGTACCTATTTGTATAAAATTTTGCACACTTGTAGATAAGAACCTGAAACAGCACATAGTATAGCTTTAAACCCGTAAAAATATTTTGTTAACGTGGGATTCACCGAAAAATTTTGTAATGCAGCGGGCTGCACAGTACTGCCCGTAATATTATAAATTATTTTATTTATTTATTTTTATTTTAATGCTTTGTGCGTGTACAATACACCTTAATTAATGAACATTTACAGAACACTCTTAAATTAAATGCACAAATGGCGGTTTTATACTAATTAATAGCTGCATCCTGCAGCAAACATCCATGATAGATGGACCTGAATTTTCGCTTTTATAATATCTATTAATATACGAGTAGATGCAGGTGACAGATAGCCATTCTTTCGATCTGCTTATCCTAAAATAAAAAAAAATATAGATATTGGTGGTCTTGAGTTAAGGAAATAAGATGAATATCACTCGGTTTAATATTTTCAAGGTAAAAGCCAAGCACCAAGCTCCTCCAACTGGAATACGCCTCAGCAACGCAAAGTAGGTTTCGAGAGTCATTTGTTGGTCTAGAAAACTATATAGAAAAAACCCAAAGATGTCAATGTATTGTTTGGTTCCACAGACCACATAAAACTAAAAGACACGCCATTGGGAAGGAAATATGTCGCCGCGCAAATGAGCAAACGCTCCTATTACGGTCAAAAATTTTATACATTTGGAGGTTATATCATATTGTGAAAAAATAGAAATAAAGCATGTTGTACTGGTTTATCGTACCGAATGAGATGACAATGTTAAAAATCATCCTTGAAATGATTTTATTTCATCAGTTATACTACTTATAGTATAACTCTGTATTTCTGTGTGTAATTGCAAGCTACACTGACAATTAAGAAATTGTCTTCAAAGGCGTATCCATTTAATCCGTGTCGACTCAGACCGCCTGGGATAAACAGCGCCATATCACGTCGCCCGCGAAAACTTGACTTTTCGTTAGGACATAGATACCTAATTGTTTTACTCATATGACAATTTAGAACAATTTAAATTCACCTAATAATGTTGTAATCCACAAAAATCAGAATATGGATGACGTTTATTTGTCACCTTGAGTAATTTATCTCTGCGACGAGGAAACGTTTGTCGTGCCATACACATTGGGATTAGATACTGTATTTTATTCGTCAAATCTTTTTTTTTTCGTGCGCGACATATCACACACTGTTCATCCTAAGCGGGGCAGATAATGCGATGTTTACGACCTGTCGCCGTTCGCTATAAATATCACTGTAGCCTTTCTTTTCTTTCTCTTTATTCATCGATACTATCACACAGATTTGCTAAACAACCAAAGCGCAAACGATTTTTCGCCAGTAGCAATGGTTTAGCTTCTACTAAAGTACTCTCCATTCGAATAAATACTAAAGCCTAGTCCGCACACTAGGCTTTAGGCGACAGCCATTGTAAGTAGACAGCAAGAAAGCTAATTGTGTTGTTGGTTCCATAAAACGATTGATAAGTCTCATTCGAGTTTACACGTTATTTTACCCTTCAAGCCAGGAAATGATAAAAATAATAAGAACGACAGGATTTATCATTTTCTTGCTTCTAATTGTTTTGTATTCATCAACAATAACCTCAGTATCAGATCAAAGTTCCGTAAATGGTGATCTACTAAGCTAACAATAACCGAATATTGCTAAAGTCAAGTAAATGACTCGATAGGAATAACTAGCCATCTCAGTAGCCGCTGAATTGTAGTGAAAAGAAATACTAAATGACGTCACTATTACCGGCGATTGTCCTTTACACAATACCAGCGTAACGTTGATCCTTAAATTCAATATGGATGTCATTTGACCGCCTGTTGGTCTGGTGGTTAGGGAACTTAACTCGAATCGATGGAGAAAGGGGGGGGGGGCAAACATTTGTGTGATGAGCATAGATGTTTGTATTTCAGGGTTTTAATGTTTATTATGAACTAGCTGTACCCGTAACTCTGTAAGCGTAGATTTTCTTTTTTAAATTAAAACCCGCATAGATCGATGATGATCGATCATAGATGTTACCGTGGGATTTTCGGGAGAAAACTATCTTATGTCCTTTCTCGGGTCTAAAACTATATACCAAATTTCATCCAATCGGTTCAGTGGTTTAGGCGTGAAGAAGAGACAGACAGTTACTTTCACATTTGTAATATTAGTATGGAAGTATGGATGTTACAGTATTTTAGTACCATTGACTAACACTTACAATACAAGCAAATAACTTTAGGGTTAGATCTCCAACAAAATTTATTTATTTATTGACTGATGTCAAAAAAAAATATAATATGCAACCATGCCATTTTAACCGATATCTTGTTTCAGCTGCTGGCGAGAAACCAAAGACGGAGGCTAGCGAAAAAACTTGAAAATATTTGGTTTATAATATTTAATAATAAAATATAACTTTATTATTGCTATTTTATATAAATGATAATGTCACAGAGCCTTATCACTTAGGTCCGACCCGTATTACATTCAAGTAATTTTATATTTGTACTAGATTTTTCATTGTTAGTTATACGGGATTTAAAGCGAGAGTTGATATAAGAAGACAATATTCATTAATCAACTTATTTTTGAGTTCAAAACTAGTCAAAACGTGATCTGAGCTACTTCTCAGAATCGAGCTTTAACATGTTAGATTTAACTATAACACAAAAACAATTGGGATGCTTTTTCTTAATAAATCATTCTGATTACAAAAGTAATAACTAAAACTTATAACCTAAGTATATAAGTATTTTCTGTATACTACCATTTCTTATAACTTTTTTCATGATGTCGAGAATATCCAAATACACAAACGCACCTAAAACTCCTTCCTTAAAGTCCTTTTTTATTCAAAAACCAACAACACATACAGTGTCAACGCGAGTCAACGCACACATTACTTATTTTTCATTGTTTACTCAAATGGTTTTACTCAAACACCCGTTGGTCGAGTGGTTAGAGACCCTGACTACGCAATCAACGGGGCTCGGGTTCGATCCCCGACGGGGACAAGCATTTGTGTGACGAGCATAAATGTTTGTATTTCCGGGTTTGGGTGTTTATTATGTATGTAAAAGTATTTATATATGTATTTCTATGTATTAGTATCGCTGACTGACACCCATAACACAAGCAAATAATTTGCTTACTTTGGGGTTAGAACAGTAAGTGTAATTTGTCCCGTGAATATTTATTTATTTATTTATTTATTATTTATTTATTAATGCTTTAAGACAGCGGCCGGCAACACGCGGTTTACTTTTACTTGCGGCCCATGAATGTTTTGTAAATAATTTCTAAATATCAAAATATATGCATGAAACATCGCGATCAACCGTGTAGTTTATATCCAGCCTTAAGAACGCGCTTTGCTCTGCCCGCGAACGAACGAATGAGGAATCGAATTAAATATCGTATATGCAACAATAAAATCCTTTAAATTTAAAGTTATAAGCATACAACAATAAAATCCTTGGAATAAAATACATAAAAATATACAAAAATTAATGGATGTAATTGAGCACCTCTATCAATTGAGTTTTTAAGACAAAAAATTCAAAACTATTTAACTAGCCAAACTTATTGAAATTTTTTTACGTTGAACCAACAATATAAGGAACTTTTATTTTAGGCCTTGCTTCGACGAACAAACTTTTTTTTGATTTTTATGAACAGCTTCGTTTTGACGAGACAACCATCTTTTCTATCTTCGAAAAATCTCGAATCGCGTAACTAATAAAGTTATGGGGCTTTAAAAAGTTTGATTCGGTGTAGGAAAAATATTTATTAATAACAATAATTATTTTTCGACTTTTATCGCTTGATTATATTATGAAAAACACGATGAAACTTTTGTCCTTCACAAGGGGTAGGTTCCCAAATTTTGTGACATCACATTTTTTCAAAGTATAATATTTTATATCTAAGTATTTCAACACTAAACTTAAAAAGCTACCTGTACAAATAAAAAATAATCGAATGAGATCATTATTCCAATGTAAAATTGTAAAATATGTGACATCACACTGGGTAGGGGGTCTCACAAATGTGACCATTTATGACAAGGACGGGGGAGGGGTTAAAAAATCACGAAATTCGTGTGACGTAATTTATGGATGGCCCCTTATGATATTTTATAATTGATGTTAATTTAAAAACAACCTAATTTTCTCACAACAGCTTCTTAATTATTATTGTAATTCAAGGGTAATATTGTCCTACATATAAAGTCGAAACTTTTCTTAGTCCGACACTAAACTTTTCTTTTTTAACAATCTTTATTAGTTACCCGATTCGAGAATTTTCGAAGGTAGAAAAGATGGTTGTCTCGTCAATACGAAGCTGTTCACAAAAATTCAGCTTTTTATTAATAAAAAAAAAAATGTTTGTGGGACCATGATCTATTAGATATTGTTATCTCCACCTACTTACTATGGAGTGTAGAGGTAAGAAGCACAATCCTAATCAAGCCTTAGCTATCTGTGAAATCTGTGTAGAATATTGCGCCTGCTGTGGTTAAAGGATTTATTTTATATAATATTTTATATAATATACCAGCCGCAGTTAAAATAACTAAATTTACGAGTCTTCCGCTACACGAGCGCCATTCTGGATCTCGTACTTAACGATATTTCATGGACACATGAGATGGTCATATTAGATTGTGCTTCTCATCTCTATACTCCATAGTCGTACGCTAAAATTACTAACAGAATTACTGACGACCATAAACCTAGAATTACTGACGACCATAAACCTATTTTTTTGCATATACAAAAAATATCGCTATTCAAAAACGTTTGAATAGCGAAAATTTGTTTTATCACAGTATAGCAAACTATTAGATGAGCTAATAATACCAAACGTGTTTCTGTTCATGATAGGATTGAAATGCCTCATGTATAAGTGTATTGACTACTTGGCTCGTCAAATTTGAACACTCAGCGAGAAGCACTGACATTATTACTGCATAAATAGGTAAGGTGGTGGAACCAAACCTGAGCGGAGATGGTGCAAAACACTACTACCTAATGGGCACGATGGTAGTAATATGTTTGGCCATTTATTTGTCTTTTACGTACTACTTGAAATCCAAAACTACGTCTTTATTAAGTATACATTTTTTGTCGTCGGTACGTTGATTGTGAAGCAATACAAGTGTTTTTTATATATAAAATATTGAATAAAACTACATTTATATCCCAACACGGGGGAGAAATGGATAAATCCATATTATCACTGCCATTATAACTTGTAGAACAGCGTGTGATATGTCACCGTGATAAAAGTAAGACTAGGTTTTCCACTTGCTATTTCTTGATTTAAGGGTTACCAGACTCAAATTTTTTTTTTTTATATCATAAGATAGCAAACAGGCAGATGGGTCTCCTGATGGAAAGAGTCAACCATCGCCTATAGACACCAAGGATGTTAATGGTGCGTTGCTATCTTGTGGCGAGGTCTAATGCCACATGCATAAGTTTACCGGCTACCTTACCCTCCAAACCGGAACACGACAGCGACAAGCACTGACGCTATTGCGGCAGGAATAGGTAAGGCGGTGGTACCAGACCCGGGCGAGACAATGCAGAACTCTACCACCTAGTAGCCACGATGGTAGTGACTCGATAGCCATTCAGTCGCCTTTTACGACCTGCCTGGCAGAACGGCAGTTGGCCTATTCTACAAAGGAGGCCGGGACCAACACGGCGAATTTTGGATTATTTTAAAGAAGCTAATTAAGGAGGCATTATTTTACAACATTACCTGTACTTGCTACTTATACTTTTATTTATATTTTTTGTCAGAATCGAGTTCCATAGTAGGGGAGTCCAAGATGCTAAATGAGTAGTTACTCAAACGTCGTAGGGACCTATTGGATTTTGTAGATTAAATTATAGGAAAAATAAAAAGTTATATGGTGTTTTCATTTCAATGGTGGAGAAAAATCTACGGATAAAAAAAAATAAAAAAAACTGTGACATGAAAACACTAAATCGTGTCAGATTAAGGTATGGTGAGTTAATTGCCACCTAAAATTTAGCAAATCTGACGATTAAAGTGTTTTGTAAGGCAGTGGGAGGGTCATAAAGTTGCAAAGAAAATGTTGTTTTGACATACTCGAGCGCGTCTGAATTTTCTTTTATTATATAGGAAATGATGTAAGAATAACGAAAAATACAATTTGACAATTTCCACAAGCCGAAGTTATTGGAATTTTGTATTTTTCTGTCCTAATAACCCGCCTCTTTGGTGGAGAGCCTCAACAGTATGCGACCCCCCCCCAACCCCCCCATTTGTTAATCTGACGCGCTTGATTGAATTCAAAAATGCCATCTTGGCCTCCCCTACTGCCAACTTTTAAAAGATCTTCATTTTGTGAATTAAATCAATAGATATGAACTTAAAATAACATTTTACTCGAACGGCTTGATGGTATCAATAGTAATTCCGCCCACGCCAAAGATAACGAACAAACAAATATAAACGTGAAAAATTCATATTCCCGTCTACAACACTAGTATATAGTAATACTAGCGATCTGCCCGCGGTTTCACCCGCGCAGCTTTTGTTCCCGTGGGAATATCGGAAAGGTTTATACACTAAAACCTTCCCCAAGAATCAATCCATCTATTAAAAAAAACCGCATCAAAATCCGTTGCGTAGTTTTAAAGATTTAAGCATACATAGGGACATAGGGACATAAGGACAGAGCAAGCGACTTTGTTTTATACTATGTAATGATTCCCGTCTACAACACTATAGTATGTGTGTTATTATTTCTGTGACAACACAATCGCGGTGGGTTAGACAGAATGCTCGTGCACTCACCACCTCTGGCAGAATTTGTAAAAATACGGAAGTTTTATTCACACCGTATTCAGTTTTGCTAATTACTGATTTCTAAATGTTTGTAGCACGAAATATGGGGTAACCCGTAAAATACAGGCATTTGGTCACCCTAGGTGTATCTTGTTTATTCGACTCAAAGCAACGAGGAAATTTTTGTAGTGGCATATTCAATGAAATATAAGTTCTTAATGGTCCTCTTTATTATCTTGCTCGATACATCACACGCTGTTTAACCCCAGTGAGCTGGAGCGAATAGAGAGGTGCAATTTTGCGCGTGCGGTCTTCGAGACACCACCATCGCTATATTTACAGTACCCGGCGATAAATATTGCACATCGACCTTTGGAAAGAGACAATCGGCTAATTTCGGCTTCGTAGAGCGTTATCTCTGTCGCACAAAATACAAACAGTCCGGTACCTATTAGGAGCTGTTAAAACAAGTATGATTTGCTTCTTTAATATTTTTATTCTTTGTATAAAATACACTAATTTTTCTATAAGTGATGGCTTTAGGTTGGGGTAAAATAAATTAAAAAAACATGTTCACATTATATTTACGTATTTAATTATTTTGGAACATTACAGCTTTAGTGTACATAATAAACACCATTATACCTATTGCTAAAATGAGACATTGCAATAAAAATAATAATAATTCTAATTCTCAATTACTTCCATTTCACTATCTGTGCTCTCAAAGAGGTCAATATCACTGTCACTATCAGCCGTATTTATTACTAATCTATCAGTGTAATTGTCTAAACTGTGTTGAATGCTTCTATATTCATTCTCACATTTGATTGCATGATCGCAAACCTTTTTCCACTCTTCAGCGCCGATCATGTTTACTTTTTCAGTCAATAATGTTTTTACTGTAGTTAAGTTCATACCCACATTTCTAGAGGCTACATAGCCTTTCAGTTGAGACCATATATTTTCAATTGGATTAAAATCCGGATGATATGGTGGCAATCGCAACACAGTGTGCCCATGTTCGGCAAGTACTTTGTCCACAGAAAACTCTGTATACCTCTCCTTGTGCTGACATATAATAGCGTAAATCTGGGTTTTTGTTAATTTTGGATCAACTGGAATTTCGTGTCTGTTTAACCAGTTGATCATTTCCCGTTTAATGGTGTTTGAGTTGGGGGGTCTCTCAACATACTTGTTGTGATAGGGTGCGTTGTCGATAACTAGAACAGAATCACTGGGTATATTTGGGATTAATTGGTTAACCAGCCATTTCTCATAGTTATCGTTATTCATTTCATTGTGATAGTCACCTGTAGTGTCCGTGGATTTATACGTTAAAAAAGCACCGGGTACAAAGCTTTTTCATTTCCCGCATGAACTATTATCAAACGTTGACCTTTTGAAATTGGCTTTTTTACTCCTTTTTTCTTATCGTCACTCCAAGATTTCCCTTTAGTGTGGGATGCATGTATATATGACTCATCCATGTAGACGATATTTTTTCCTGTTTCGCGAAATTTGCGTATTTTATCAAGGTATTCCATTCGTTTGAGACTAACGTCGTGCTTTTCCATTAGAATTTTTCGATTATCTTCCATTTTAGTGAACTGAAATCCCATGTCATGAAGTATTTTTCTCAACGTTTTTTCAGACCCATTGTAATTAATAGCTTCAGATAATTTAGCTTTTAATGATTTTATTGTTGGCAGTTCATTAAATCGTAAGTGAAAATCATACACCATTCTTCGAACAACATCGTAATCAAAATCGTCCATATCCAAACGAAATTGCTTTTTTGGTCTCCCTTTTTTTGGAGTGCTGAACTTAATTCCAGTCGAATGTGTTTCAGTACTGACTTCGTTTAATATATTGTTCAAAGTTCTTCTTGAAATTCCAGTGGCATTTGCAACTCGCTCTTGAATCTTCTTAAAATAACAACTTACATTTTCATCTACTTTTTTTTTAAATCTATCAGCTTCGGTTACAAAGTATTTATAAACATTGTAGATAATTTCACGTGACTGATCTCGTAAAGGTTTCCCTCTTTTTCCGAAAGATGCCATATTACAACTTTAAATTATTTAAATTTGTGGGTGTTATCAACTCTAAATATATATTTTTGATCGGGACGCGACCGCACTCTATCGTACTTGAACAACGACTGACTAAACGTCACATAGGTAGTGTGGGACTGAGATAACGCTCTACGCAGCCGAAATTATCCGACTGTCTCTTTCTAAAGTTCGATGTGCAATATTTATCGCCGGGTACTGTAGTTTGTATATGGCAACAATCGCCAGCTACCTTGAGAGGCTAATTTGTTAAGGTAAATGTATATAGTAAATATTTGGCTTTGATTCTAAGATGTCAGATCTCATTTTCATTTAAACTAGTTTTGAGTTTAAATCAATATTTATTAGTACCATAATATATAACTCATCCTGAGCATGGCTCAAAGAAAATTAAATTCAAGCAAAGATTTTATTCACATGTTAAATGTTTGCTTGTTTAGGGAATGTAGCATGCAGTTTTGAAATCATTATTTTTTCCCTTTAAAATACTTATTGAAGATTGATTTATCGATTTCATTCCCTTTAAAAAGATTTTACTTTGACATTTGATTGATTCGAATGATAGAATGGAATTCGAATATATAGCTTCCTTTGTGAGGTATTATACCACGAGGATTCAAAAGTACATATCGTGATTATCCATTGGCTGTACTGAAAGCACCATGACACTTTATGACATTACAGATTTAATATACATATTACGTATTTTCAAAAATATATCGTTTATATAAATTTCAATAATTGTATTGACTATTATTCTATAAATTACAATAATTATATTAACTGACTGTTATTTTTTCAGTCGGGTAACTCACTTCTGAACAGTGCGGCTTTTTAATCAAGAATGAATTTTTAAAATCCGTTCAGTGGTATTTGCGTTTATCCATAACAAATACACCAAAATAAAAATCTCTTCAGCAATTATTTTGTTTGTTTCCACTACTGGTTTTACAGATAACATTTATCAGATCCATTTTTATTGGTAATATTCTGCATAAGGGAACATAGGCAGTATTTCCTTTATCCCTTTGTTTGATTAAATTCGTTGCTGGTCCAAAGATTTGTGATACGTGATAGTTTGCCCGCTGTTGATTTTGGTTGAAAAAAAATTGAAGGAGTGAGATTATGTAGTCAGCCAATAAAGATGTCTTAATTCAACTACTAACAATACAAATAACGCATGCAACTTTTTGTTTAAATGGAAACTAGAATGGTTTATAAAACTAGAAGTTTATAGATTATATATTATTCTTACAAAACGTGAACGAGTTGACAAGTCCTAGGGGAACAAGTCATTAATTTAATTTCGTAATATGATAATTCATTTATACTTCATTATTTAAAATTATAAATAAATTCAATTAAGTTATCAATAAAGATAAAATGACATTAAAATGGCTACTGTGAAAAGTATGTAATTCGGATATGTCAACGTATCCACGCCGTGTACCTATGGATATATAACTTATAGACTAGACAATACTTTTACAAAATGAATATAGTTACATTGATAACTCATATAATGTCTTATCCCTTTTTTAATATATATTTTTCTTAGTACGATATAATAATTCAGTTACTTATTCTTAACAAATGTCTTTCATTTTATTGCTTCATAATTTAAAATATATATATCTTGTCTCATAAGGCTAAAGGAACGCGATAACATTAAGAAAATGCTTTTGCGAAGCCAACGGTTAAACGGTCAAATGCATTGCATAAGTTGAATTTGTCCCCAAGTTACATAGCAATTAGTGTAACTTCTTAATATATTTTTGAAATAATATCCTTTTTACTTATAATAGCGTGCTATGAAATTCTAATTAAAGGCCTCGTTTTATGGTGTTCGATACTTCAATAGCTTTCTCTTATTTATTTATTTGCTCGCCTAAGGTTGGGGATACACCGACGCGAAATCCGAACCATGCTATACGCAAACGCCGAATACGTGTGCAACACTTGCCATTTTTGTTTGGTTGCACTAGTTTTTTTTTTAATTTAGCCTAATAAAATATAACGACTTTTCAGCAGATTGACAAGACAAAACGCGTGTTTATAGAGGTTTCAGTCCACTCGTGGTTGTCGGCAATTTAAGTTAAATAAGTTTTATAAAATTATTGCTACATTTCAGTTAAAACTTACACCTAGAATAAACAAAGTTATGCAAACCAAAAAATTTGGTAGTAACTTCACCTATTTCATACTTCTTCAGTTCTATCAGCATCCGAATTGACCACCTGACTTTCTTCCTCACCCGTGCCAGTCTCCCTTTGGGACCAGCATCTTGGTGTTATACCGTTATATACACACATGCCTAGGATTAAAACTGCGAATCCGATTAAATGCTGCCAGTGAAAGTCTTGCCATCTTACAGCGAGAGAGACCATCCATATGACGAATGTTCTGAAAATAAACATGACGAACAATTTTTTAAGATAAGGGAATCTTGTCTTAAAGGAATCTCTTATTTTTTTATATCATAAATAGCAAACAGATTGTCTCTCCTAATGGTAAGAGAAACCGTCGCTGAAAATGTTAACATTGCTTTGCTATCCATAAGGCGGGATGGCATTGCTACATTCATAAATTTAATGGCTATCTTATCCTCCTACCCGAACCCGACAACGACAAGCATTGACGCTGTTGTGGCAGGAATACATAAGGCGATGGTACCAAAACGCTCGGAAGAGCAATAGAAGAAATCGCCCTACGACAATTCGACAATTTTTATAAAACTTCTGATAGGTTAACTTCCATCTCAGTTGTTCACAAACAAAGACTACTGTGTACTGTAGTTTAGCCAGCGTTTGCAGTGTGTTTTTTTACGACAACTCTTTGAAATTCTCGTTTTTCTCTACAATAATATGCGTTTAAGTATTATACATAAAACCTTCCTTTTGAATTATTCTGTCTCTTAATTAAAACTGCAATAAATCTATTGTAAAGTTTAAAATATCTAACACCGGAAGCGACTTTGTTTTATACTATACTAGCTGTTGCCCACGACTTCGTCCTCCGTCCTTCGTCGCGGACTTTTACTCCGCACAGCAACTCCTCCGTAGATGATAGCATGATAATATATAGCCTATATGTTGACCCGACCTGTTAGTAATATTCGTGCAAAATTTGAAGTAAATCCATGCAGAACTTTTTGAGTTTACCCCGGACATTGAATATTTAAAAAAATATTCAATGTGCAGTTTTGACTTTCCTACGATTTTATTATATGTATAAATAAGATATTACACATTGATCTAAGATATTTGCATATTCTACAACAATATGGTGTGCAAATATTTAGTATTTAACATACACGACTTTATTATATGTATACTTAGATAAAGATACTCAATTTTAACCACTAAAAAGTATTTATTTTAACTATTGTAAGCATTTAACTAAAACAATTAACCCTTTAAAATAACCTAGAATTCAAAAAATATTACATTAATTAAAAAAAATAACAATAAGCCACATACATAACCTTACCTTCCAAACCGCAACATCAAAGTGTCAAGCTTTAACGCTATTGCGACAAACCGGTACAGTGGTGGTGCCAAGCATTTAATTTAATACCACTGCTCTCTGCCACCATATATAGAATCTCTCTCTCTTGCTCTCTTTGCAACTAAGTTGTTCTGCCAAGATAGAACAACTTAGTTGCAAAGAGCAAGCAAGTAGTTCTTCACTTCACTTCAAGCAACCTACTTCAAAAACCCTCCAAAAAAACTCCAAATCCTTCAAAGAACTTCCTCCTGTTCTCAATTCGTCGGAACTTTTTATCTATATTCACCGATTACTTAAAGACGCTTAGACTGGTTTGGAAAAATCTATTTTTTTTTGTTTGGAATACTTCCCATTTGGTACTATATTAATTTGGTGAATATCTGATGCAGGATACCAGAAATACAGGAAAAGGGAAATTATTGCCGTTTTAATGCGATTAAATTATATCATACAAGCTGACGCATGCCGCTTCGCCCGAGAGTAGATTAATTTTTTGAATTCATTTTTGAAAATAATTGCCTATGATTGACTCCAGATCTAAAACTATCACCATGCCAAAGTTCGTAAAAATCGGTTTTGCGGTTGAGTCGTGAAAGCGTAACAGGCAGACAGACGTTTGCATTTATAATATTAATATGTATGAAGTTTTACCTGACTGAGTCCAGCACCATTCTTGTAGTTGCGGACATTTCTTTTGTAACACTTATTCCAGCAAAGTTGAAGAACGCAATTGATATTATTGTTCCTAGAATGGCTACCAATAACAAAGGATTGTTTCCTGAAAACAGAAAATTAAACATGATTTATTCAGGATATATAGCTAAGCATAGATTTCGGAGGCTCTCTGAGCAAAATCTATGTTTTTTGAAAGTATTTTAATTTTTTGGAAGATGTAACTTTTATTAATGGTCAATTTGAATCTTCAAATCTATTTCAAACGGCATTCAATGCAGTTTTTTGAGCTTTAAAAATGTTGTCTTGGGTGCAAAATCAGTTCAAAACTTGCGGAGTTCTCAAGGGTCTCACAAATAATGATCCTTCTTTTAGCACAGTCAACCACAACAAATCCCTTGCGGTTTTGGTTTCCCGGCACTTTTTGTCTCGCACTACTATTTTGTGGAACCAATTACCGGCAGGGGTTTTCCGATCAGATGCGACATGGGGACCTTCAAGAAAAGAGCTTACTCATTCTTAAGGCGAGGTATTTCGACGCACGTCAATTCTATAGAAAATGGGTGGCGCGGTATGTTCTGAAACCGCTGGGAACGTGTTAGTTTTCGGATAAATAAATATAGGACATCAGCTGAAAACTAAAATTTAGCACATGCTTTTTTGTATTTACAACTAAATATCACCATATAAAAATCATGTGGAAGATTAGAAATATTATTAACAAATTATTTGTTTTAGAGATTTTTTAGCCTGTTTTCGGAATTTTATATGATACGAGTAAAGTACATTCTACCATGTAATGAGTTAGCACATTCTTTAGATAATACCTTCAGGTATATCGTGTAATTTTTGTAAAATTGTTATTTAACAATCAATACAAAAAAACATGATTAAACAAACCAGTTTTTTTCCGTTTGTCGCGATGCCTCGCCTTAAATAGCCGGCGACGCAACTGCAAGACCTCTGGTATTGTGGATGTTCATGGGCGGCGGTTCACTTACCATCAGGTGCACCTCCTGCTCATTTGCCCTTTTTGCTGACTTTTTGTAGAATTTACCTTTTTGCTGACTTTTTTATATAGACGAGCTATACAAAAAAGTCAACAAAAAGGTAAATTCTATTTAACACCAAATCTTATTCAGGGGAGACCTTTTTCAATAGTTTCTTTCCGTTATATCAAAATGATCTTTTGAATTTTAAGAAACAAATGTACCTACCTATTTTTATAAATACAATAATTATAAATTACCAATTTGAACCAATCCGTCGACAGCGTCTTCCACAGTACGTCTCGCGTTGTGATCGAAATGTGGTGGCGCCGGGATCCAATAGAATATTGTCAGCAGCACTGTCAGCACCGAAAACCCGAACACCCCCTCCCAGCCCACGGCTTGTAATGGTGGGATATTCAGACCTAAAATCATCATATTATATTGACCTATTTATTTTTACCATCTTTTTAAGGACCCTCCCTCCATCCATTTGAAAAATAGACCATTTGCGATCCCGTCAGGCAGTTTGAAAAAGGCGAACGATTGGCTATACGTGTCACTACCATCCTGACTACTAGGTGATAGAGTTTCGCAACGTTTGGCCGGTGTATTTGGTACCATCGCCTTGCCTTATCCAGCCGCAATAGGGCCTGTGCCTGTCAGTATCGTTCCTATTTAGAGAAGGTAGCCATTAACACTTCGTCACACAGATGGTTGTCTTTCCATCAGGAGGGCCATTAGCTTGCTTGCTATCTTATAAAAATATAGAAACCAGCTAGCACCCGGAGTGTCTCTGATGCAATAATATCCTTTCCAATTAATTTACCGGTACGGTATCGGTTTCGCGCACCATTTATAACAACACTAGATTTAGACATACAAAGACAAAATTGTAATGTATCAATTCTTATAGTGTTATTCGACTCTCCTGAAGGTTACGTAGCTTCCATTACAAGTGAAGAGAAAGTGAGGTTGGCGTGGAAGGACTATTGCGTTTCTCCTTTGATTTCCAGACCTTTGGTAAGTTTGTCCCTGGCCTCACGGGAGACAGCGCTTACTTAGCGCGGGCGTTAGTAGCCCAAATTTATATTTAAACTCTAGCTGAGCACTCTGCTCGCCCTATAAGTCCGGTGACGCTGTAATGACCGAAAGGTCAACTGAAGTTTGTTATTACGAAAAAAAAAGTTTGTTCCATGCCCTACACTACCTGCAATGCTCCTGAATCAAAGTTCAGTAGCATTGCAGAAATCCATATAAGATTTCACGGAAAGATGCATAGTAATTAATTACGCGAACTTGTTATTTGTATTGTGAATTGGTTAGCCTTTAACCTTCCCGCAAGTGAAAGGTATATCAATGATAAATTAGAAAGGATATGATCCACTTGTTCAGTCATTTAGAAAGAAAGGCTAATAAATGTAAGCAAGGAAACAAATATACTTCATAATAAAAGTAATTGAAATAAATAAACCGACTTTAAATATCTGTCAACTATAACCATTGTGTTTTATAACTTATTAACCGATTTTGTTGTAACTCGGACTGTTGGAATATACAAAAAAACATCTAGATATGATTTTTAGTTTCCAAGAAATTCGTGGACCGTCAAACTCACATACACTTCCCAAATTTAGTACACGTGCTTGGGCGTCTAAATAGTTCATCATACTCAAAAATTATCCAATGCCAACAATATTACATACTTATACATCTCAAACTGATAAACATATTTTGGCCGGTTGAAAAGTAATGATAAGAGACATTAGTATGGAGGAAAACCAAGAGCGACTATTTGTTAACGAAATTTGATGTTAGCTAAGCTAGAGCTTAACCAACGAAATGGACCATAATATCACCATACATAAAGATAAAACAAGATAAAAGTCAAAAAAGTAAGTAAAGTCTAAGTAACTAAAATATTATTTGTGATCATCTATGACACTCGTGCCCCTTCATCTACTAAATAACAAATTTATAAATAATAAATAATAATAAATAAATTTTCACCGGACAAATTACCCTTACTGATCTAACCCCAAAGTAAGCAAATTATTTGCGTGTGTTATGGATGCTAGTCAACGATACTAGTACATGGAAATACTTATATAAATACTAGAATATATTTAATAAACACCCAAACCCGGAAATGCAAACATTTATGCTCATTACACGAATGCTTGTCCCCGTCGATTGCGTAGTCAGGGTCGCTAACCACTCGACCAACGGGGCGGTTCTGTATTTAGTGTAATGTTTATTGCATGTCTCAACTAGAAGCGTTTAACCCTTTATCAGGCATAGTATGTTTCAAGCATTAAGCTTTAATGCTTCACCCTTCATGGAGCTATTCAACTCCTGAAAATGCTTCGGTTGCGAAGTGAAACGTGCGTTAAGTACATAATTTGTTTGTTACTGAATTTGCTTCTGACGTGGAAGAAAGTGTGGTGGAAGTGGGTGGACTATTGTGCCACTGTGGTATTCTCTAAATTTCAGGCCTTGGATAAGTTTGCCCCATTCCTTACACTACCTTTCGTTTCAGTTGCAACATACCAGTTCCATATAGAAATTTTTCAAATTAAATACCACAATTTCATCTTTAAATTACGGATTTCAGCAAAATAATGCCTGGACCAATTAAAAATCTATTAAATAGTACGTTTCATTGACCACCTAAATAATATGAGTTTGCTAGTGATCATCTTTTCCTCTGTAACTATTATGTATAGTTTTCATAATGTTATCTTTTTTAAAGAATCACTTTGGGAAAAATCGTAATTCAAAAAAGTGCTAATTATATGCCCTTCGCCTGCCTGGTAGTGGAAGAATATGGACAATGTTTCCATTTTGCATTTTTATAAGTAAAAGTATAATCACAAATTATTAATCTTTAAAAAAAGAAAAATATTCTTCTTGCAGATACGAAGTGTGTATCACACGTCGTATCTGCAGGAAGAATATTTTTATAGTATAATATTATAACAAAGAATATTATTTATGCCAAAAGATTGATACTATCGATGGTTTATTTACGTGCAATACGACACAATGGATGGTTTATTTACGTGCAGCGTTCAATATTATGGATACTATTGACGTTATGGCGTTTCTAGATTAAAACTATCATTTTTGGCGATACTACTACAATTATATTCTTATGAATATTCAACATTGTGGGAAGAAAGAAAAATTGTATCTCTGGATTTTGTTTATACTTATGATGTGGTGACCAGACTTACAAATTACTGGCCTAGTAAATATTTGAAAATTAAAGTTAAAACGTTCATAGTGCATTTTTCGGCAACTACAACTAAACCGTTTTGGTTCCTAGACTATTCGCCGAGGCCGCCGCCATGCTCTGTGTTGATTCATACATTTGTTTCATTCGCTCGCCGCATACCCCGCCACACGCGCTCGTCGCTCGGCAAAATTCGTCGGTCGCCGCCGCCGGACGCCATGCCGCGTGACATGTTTAGTACTTTCCCATACATTTGTTTCAGACGCCAGACGCTTCGCTGTTCACGCCGCGCATAAAATCGCAGCCCGTGGCCAGACCGTGATTACCGGACGTCCAAGGGTGACGTCACGTGGGACGGTTAGCAAACCTGCTCTCAACCCACGTCCATTTCAATTACAAATAGGATATTTGTACCGCATAGGTCCACCTTTTTTTATTTCTTTTATTCTCATACCTACAACTGTACAATGTACATACAAACATACCTGCAACATATTTTTCTTCATACACCATCTGGCAGGCGGAAATAATCTGAGCGATAATTATAAGAAGATCACCGGTTATAAGGCTATTTCGACCTTTGCTCTCATCTCCTGATTGGTATATAGCATCTGTAGTGCCGACTATCACTAACCCAAGAATGACATTTGCTGAAACAGAAAAAAAATATGTGTAAACGGTTGACCCTGCAGGCCATCACTGAAACTTCCCGCTAAATTGAGATATTTTAAGTTCAAAAGACTAAAAACTAGATGGTTCATTGCCTGAAATGAAAGCTAAAAAGAAAGAAACAAGCCCAGTAGTTTAGAATCCACCATTGAAATAGTTCTATAATCGATCGATGTATGTACATATAAAACAATTCATGAATTTTAATTCATCACAGAACGATTAACAGTCGGGGCCCATTCAATTTTTAGCTAACAAATTTTCACAAAGGGCCCCGACTGTTAATCGTTCTGTGATGAATTAAAATTCATGAATTGTTTTATATGTATGTACCTACATCGACTATAGAACTATTTCAATGGTGAAGTTATTCATTATTACTTAACATGATTCTAAACTACTGGGCTTGTTTCTTTCTTTTTAGCTTTCATTTCTGGCAATGAACCTTTTCTAAAAATTAAATGCAGTCGGGTTTTTTGTTTTCAATATTTTTTTTATTTAACACTTTTTAGTACGATTCATTAACTTCGATATTAAAATTATAAGATGGTAAATTACGCAAACTTGTCATTTAATTCAGAGAGTAAATATCGTAGGGATAATTAAGTAATTTATGGTGGTCTAAACTATATATTATTAGCCCCACTTGAGGCCTAACCCAAGCTCAAAGCATGCGTTGCTTTGAGCCGGGTTAGGTTCGATTCTGACTTTCACTCCAGGAACATTGTTTTTAATTGCGTTGTCGTCAAATTCTGTATAGCTAACCAGCCTATGGCAATTCTCCGTCTTCCAATTGATCTTTTCGAAGAACTGGTCACTCTATTGTCCTTATAACTCTCATTGCTCCCTTTCCATTGTATAATATTATATTTAATTTACCTTTTTTATTTATATTTTGCATTAATCCCCCCGTTGTAAAGCAGAATAATGAAACACTAATTAAAGTATACGTATAAAGTAGGTACTTGTTATAAGTAGGAAAATGGTTTTAAACAAATTTAAATCGTTACACATAATATGTACCTATATCCTAAACTATTAGATACCTACCTCTGTTGTACCTACCTATTTAAAATAGAGCATCTTCTTATGATTTCAAAACTCGAGATCTGATAAATACCCTATTTTAGAAAATGGGGTGAAATCAAGGACGTACCGAATTTTGAAAATTTTCATTTACATTTTTAACTTCCCAGTATTTTGAACCGATTTTGATAACACTTAGACAGTTCCCTAAGTTGTTATATAATTTATTTTAAATCAAAAATGATTATCTCGATATGTCTTTTTTTTCCGAAAAATTCCTGGACAAACATACAAATATACATACACTAACGCAATTTTAGTACACGTGCTTGGACGCCTAAATATATCGCCATACCTACTCAAATGTTATCCAATTCCAACAATATTACATACATACATGACAAACTGATAACCTCCATTTTTTTGTCGGTTGAAAAAATTGTCTAACTGATGATTAATACTGATTAATGAAATGAATACCGAATAAGAAATACAGAAGTAGGTAGGTATATGTGTGTATTAAGTACGTGAATATAAATAGGAAAATTAACTTTAAATCGTTGTATATCTTAAACTATTATTTAGAAAGAAAAATGATGAATAAAACCCAAAATTATTTTTAAATACCTATTCAACGATACCCCACATGATATTGTTCATCAATATATTTTTTTTAAATTTTGACAATATGGCGCCTGACGGTTTCCATGGTGGGTTTTAATAAATGTCATGTCTTTATTGACACTCGCAAGGTTAAGACGAATCGATTAACATGCGAATCATCAAAATCAGCCTACGCGTTTGGCCTCTAGAATGCCACATAGGAACAAACATACATACATACATACATACATAAATACATACATACATACATACATACATTCATACATACATACATTCATACATACATACATATATAGACTGATAAACACAATACCCTCCTGCAGTCGGGTAAAAATGGCAGTATATTGATTTTTGAAAAGTTGTATATTTCGGAAACGATAATCGATTTTGATGATTCGAATTGCATTTAACTCAATTTTTGAGATCTAAAATATTACTTTAGTTAAATAATCGATAGGTAGAAAAATTTTGTTTTCAGTTTTTTTCAATAATTTTCATCATTGATAAATCCCAAAGAAATTGACCGATTTTGATCCAATTAGCTGTAATTGTCACAGTTTATAAAGGAGAAAAGCTGATAAGATTTTTGAGTCAATCGGTGATTTAACCTGAAAGTCATTTCAAAAATATTAATTCAGAATAAATAAAGTGGCTATACGAGTCACTACCATCGTGGCTACTAGGTGGTAGAGTTCTGCATTTTCTCACCCGGGTCGGGTACCATCGCCTTAACTATTCCTGCCGCAATAGCGTCAGTGCTTGTCACTGTCGTGTTCCGGTTTGCAGGGTAAGGTATCCAGTAAACTTACGCATGTGGCATTAGACCTCGTCACAAACTAGCAACGCACCATTTACATCTTTGGTGTCTATAGGCGATGGTTGACTCTCTATCAGGAGGCTCATCTGCTTGTTTGCTATCTTATCTATACATATAATAAAATCGTAGGAAAGTCAAAACTGTACATTGAATATTTTTTTCAAAGAATACTTGGGGCGTGATCTACAAACGATATCGAAGCCAAAAATATAGTTTTTAGAATTTTTGTCTGTTTGTCTGTCTGTGTCTGTTTAGAATTTTTGTCTGTTTGTATGTATGTCCGGGGTAAACTCAAAAATACAGCATGGATTTACTTCAAATTTTGCATGAATATTACTAACAGGTAGGGTCAACATATAGGCTACATATTATCACGCTCTCACCTACGGGTGGGGAGCAGTGCGGAGTAAAACGAAGTCCACGCGGACGAAGTCGCAGGCAACAGCTAGTGATATATAAAAAACAGAAAGTAGCGATCATTGCTAGTTTGAAATAAATTACACTCCTCTCTCATTACTCTGCTGATCATATCGTGTTTTGTAATCATTATAAATCGTTATTAATGTATTATGTATTATTTTAATGTTAATGTTTATGTTTGTAGCGTCAACCGATTACGATTTGTACATACATATACATTATACATTATACATAACCATATTATTATAAAACTGCGATGAGTTCATCGTGTTCATCTAGATTCTAGACTTTTTGAAGAATATGTCTTTATTTGCCAAACATTTCATAAGCATTTCGTAAAAGGTAAATGATAAACCAGAATACAGTGGTAAATATTGCAACTAAAATAGGTAAGGCAGTGGTACAAAAACTGGGCGCAATATTGCATAACTCTACCACCTAATATCCATAGTAGTGTTATATTTGTTCTATCCATCGCCTTTGATAAAAGATGGTTTGTTAGTAAAAATTTCTAACACTATTATAAGTCTTGTAAATTATACGGCGAAATAAAGAATTGCGTTGTCGCTGGCAGCGACATTATTGCTGGTATAATAAACATTATGGCATTAGCCGGGGTTAATGTATCCTTATCAATTATTTATTAGCTGTGCCGTGACTTTTTTTTTGTACGCGTGGAAAATTTCTAAAATAAAAGTAACCTCTTTATTACCGTGGTTTAAAAGATAGATAGTTCCCGTTCCCGTGTGATTTTCGGGATAAAAACTATCCTATGTCCTTCCAAATTTCATCTAAATCGGTTTCAGAGGTTTAGGCGTGAATATGAGACCGACAGACAAAAGTTACTTTCGCGTTTATAATATTAGTACGGATACGTGAAGCGCCATTGGCATAGCGTGGCCTAATCTATACGTGGCCGTAGTCGCATACGAGAGACCTTTCTTTTGCACTGTTTTCAAATTCTACCATGTTTTGATGAATACAAAAACAAATCAAACTTACGGCACATTTAAGATAAAGAAATGTATGTGTGCCAAGAAAGAATATCGATTTGAAAAGAGTATTCATTTTGTAACTTGCGTTACACAAAATTTAATGTACTTTGGCTCTTTAATTTGCTAAAATTGTCTAGTAAGGATGAGCAATTTATGTTAGAAGCTAACTGTATTTCTATTAATAATATACTTGCTATATCATAAGATAGCAATCAAGCAGATGGCTCTCCTGATGGAAAGTGGCAATCGCCGCCTGGCGCCTTTAAACACCAAGATAGTGCACTAGAAAAAGAATGTTTAGATTTTGTTTAATTTCAGTTATCTATCTTCTATATAAATAAAAATGTATCGCTAAATATGTTGCTAAGTGCAAACATTCGGCTAATTTTAATTTTGAAATATTTGTTAAAATCAGAGGAAGGTTTTCATGAAGAGAAAAACGGAAAAATTATGATGAAAATAAGGAATGCACTTGTTTTGTACTATAGAAACTGTTCCTAGCTGAAATATTTGACGTTTTAAATCTGTTATAATGCTGTACGAAGTTCGTCGGGTCAGCAAGTAGATATGAGAATACAAACACTTTCTAAACCCGCATGCAAACATATAAGTTTAATGAATGTTACTTAATACCTATTTCTGTATCTGTGGCCTCGTACGTATTTAGATTTAATAACACTACCAAGCATCTGGTTTCATATTTGTCCCAGCAATTTTATTTATCTCAGCATTTCGATTAAAATGACTCATCGAAATACGTTAATTAGTGTCAACAAAAAATTGTATTGTTAACGAGGAACAATATAGTCTATTATATTTATTATGTTAGGCCACATATGTGCTTAAGCGAGGTAAACATTAAAATTTTAATTACATACACTTGTATCTTTACACAAAATCCCTTTCGCGGTAGTCTCTGACTACCGCGAAGGGATTTTGTGTAAAGTATTAGTTTTCCCCGGGTTGGTTGCGGGCTCCTTTGAAGAATAGACCAACTGCCGTTCTGCCAGGCTGGTCGTAAAAGTCGACCGATTGGCTATGCGAGTCACTAACTCGCGGTTACAAGGTGGTAGAGTTCTGCATTGTCTCGCCCGGGTCATGTACCAACGCCTTACCTATTCCTGCCGAAATAGCGTCAGTGCTTGTAACTGTCGTGTTCCGGTTTGGAGGGTAAGGTAGCCAGTAAACTTATGCATGTGGCATTAGACCTTGCCAAAAGATAGCAACGCACTATTAACACCTTTGGTGTCTATAGGCGATGGTTGACTCTTTCCATCAGGAGACCCTTCTGCTTGTTTGCTATCTTATGATATAAAAAAAGAGTGGCAATTTGCAAACCAAACAAGACTTTTTTTAAGAACAACACTTTTATTACCGATAACAAATCGAGGGCATCAGTATTTCTCCTCAAAATTCTCCTCGCGCTGATCTGATCTTCCAGCGTTGGTCCTACCATTTGGGCCATCATATTACATATCACATTATTAAGATATAGGTATATTATATACATAAAAATTATGAATGTTTGGATTTCCGCTAGGTCTAAATTGAAGGCTTTAAAGAAAGGATTTTGACGTTTTTTCGACCCTATTAACCCTAGATTCCGCGAAATTTGACTGAGCCCCCTCCCCCAATATAATTTTATGTAAGATATTTCAAATTGATATTATTTGTGCATTACACGCATTTTTTTGAGAATAAGAGCTGATTAGATTTTGTCCTCAATCGGTAAATTAATCCGGAGGTTATATTAAAAAATACGGTTTTACCAAAAAAAAATTGAGATTTTTTCAAAATTATTTCTCAAAATCTACTAGACCGAATTGGTTAAAATTAAAGTCTACGTTAAGCAGAATCCAATCGAATGCATCAATCGTTTCGATCGGTCAAGCCGTTCAACACACACACACACACATACACGTGCGCGCGCGCGCACACGCATGCACGCACCTACGCACGCACGCACTTACGCACACACATACATTCTGACGTCATCGTGAAAATAGTTGGAAAATGTTCCTAGGACCTCAAAACGTGGAGATCTGGTTCACCAGATTTGATTTTCGAAAATCGAGGCGAAATCGTTAACTTCCTTATTTACATACATAGCGTGACGTTAAAAAACTTTATTTTCTCACAAGATACTAGAGGTTACTTGCATGAGGACCCCATTCGGTATCTAACTTTTTGCTTTTTTTATTATTTGGTGTAACAGTGGCCAGGTATGAGGGTCACTCGAAAAGTTCTAGAAGTAAACGAAATTCAAAAATGAAACGCACCGATGTTACATGTTTATAAAAAGACCGAGTTGGTCCGGGCTACCTTTGCAGAATAAACCATCTGCAATTCTGCGAGGCAGTTAGCAATAGACGAACGTTTGGCTATGTGAGTCACTACCATCGTACCTACTAGGTAGTAGAACGTTTGGCTATGCGAGTCATTACCATCGTGCCTAATAGGTGATAGAATTCTGCATTGTTTGGCCCGGATCTTATATATATCCTTCTGCAATAGCGCCCGGATATCCTTCTGCAATAGCGTCAGTGCTTTTCACTGTCACGTTTCGGTTCCGGTCTTACCTATTTCTTCTGCAATAGCGTCAGTGCTTTTCACTGTCATGTTCCGGTTTGGAGTGTAAGGAGGGTAAACTTATGCATTTGGTACTAAGACTCAGCCTCTAGCATAGCAACGAACCATTAACATATATATGGTGTTTGATGTCTATAGGTGATGGTTGGCTCTTTCCAGCAGAAGAGCCATCTACTTGTTTGTTATATCTATCTATATATCTTCTATCTATATATATAAAAATCAATTGCTGTTCGTTAGTCTCGCTAAAAGTCGAGAACGGCTGAACCGATTTGGCTAATTTTGGTTTTGAATTATTGTTGAAGTCCAGGGAAGGTTAAAAGGTGAGGAAATATAGAAAAGAAAATAAAAGTAGTTAAAAAGCCAGAACAACGTTTGCCGGGTCAGCTAGTAAATATATATATCTAAAAATCAATTGCTGTTCGTTAGTCTTGCTAAAACTCGAGAAGCTAAACCTATTTGGCTAATTTTGGTTTTTTTTTGTTGAAATTGTTGAAGTCCGCGGAAGGTTTAAAAGGTGAGGAGATATAGAAAAGAAATTAAGAGTAGTTAAAAAAGCAGAACGTTTGCTGGGTCAGCTAGTTATAATATAAAAAACCTAATTTCCATTAAAATAATACTACCTAATAAAAAGCCACCTACTATGTTTCCGATATATTTAACGTCAACATATGATTGTATTAATAGGGCGTTACATGTTGGGAAAATTCTCGGTGATCTTTGAGCTTATAACTTTGTGTAATGTTTTCAAAACAACGCATACGTAATGCAAGTGACTGATTGTTTTAATAAACTCGTCGTTTTAGGAAGTTATGTGCATTGTCATTGAGGCGAACATATTTCAGTATTATATACCTATAGCACAGAATTAATACAAAGTCGTCAGTCCACACGTTTTAGACATGGCTGTTTTCCTTCGAACCGTAATACGAATTGTTTTACTAAATAACTACGAATTTATATTTTAGTCACAAATGTAACTACTATTACAGGATTAACTTATGAAAAAAAGTATCTTCACGCCCATATCCCCGAAAGGGAAGGCAGAGGCACAAGTGCACCCACGATTAGCCGAAGATACTTGGTCCCACTAATGTGATAGGTGGCAAGCCTATCGCCAACCGGGCACTTTTCAATCCCGGGAAACTTTGTGTTTCTCAGAAAACTGACAAAACACTTTTTTTATGTGCCCGACCCGGGAATCGAACCCGGGACCTCATGTGGTCAACGCCAACGCTGGACCACTAGACCACAGAAGCGACGATTAACTTATTAGAAAATGATTATACTTGCAGTATCCATAAGTAACAAAACTATTTGCAAATAAAAAAAAAACTTGTCAACCTATATTGAGCGTTAGTCTACAGTCTACACGCAGTAGACTGTAGACTAACGCTCAATGTAGGTTCCCGTAGTTGCCAATCATCAACAATGCAAACTAGGAAGGGGGCTTGTTTATTATTTCATACTACGAAAATTTAACCAATTTAACGTCAATGACAGTTATATCCGCAATACAGATTCACCTCCTGTAAACACTTTTCCAACTTCATTTTATAAGTTGGTCCATTATTAGTCGTAAACTTGTTAAGCCTTCTAATCTGTTCTTCTTAACTTAATTATATTTACAACTATCGTGTATTTTTCCAATCCCCAAAACCATCCTTTTAGGTGTCAGAAGAGGAACAAAAATTAGCACTTTAAATCTTAATATTTCACAAACGGATCCGTTAAACGAATTATTGTTTTTACAATTTCGCAGTATTTTTAAAAAAACTATTCAACAATATACGCACACTTAATCAAAGAAATAAGCATCACCACTTTACATGAGGAGGATCTGTAAAACATATTTTTAAGATTTTCATTTACCACTCTATCAGCGTAACTAATATGTATATTCGAGCCAAATTACAACTTACTAGTATGAATAATCTCTGAGCCAAGCTGCAGACAGACGGATATAGCTAAACAATAAAAGTTCCTATTTGACAACGGAACCCTATTTAAACATTATCCAGTATTGAAAAGAAATATTATATATTTTTAATTTAACATTGCTAACAACATAATGTCATAAATTATAATAAAAATGTCAGTATTAAACCAAAACTAATTATCTACCCAGTCCCACTGAAACGTCTTTCATCTCTACCAAAATAACATGATACAATCTACTGACTTTGATATCTTTAAAATAAATAAAGTACTCTAATAATTATATCACAAATTATTACTATTATTATTAATTGTTATTATTATTATTAATTGTCAGTACTAATTAGATAATTGTTCAGTGTAGACGTAGGCACTAGGGAGGACCAAGACTAACATAACATGATCAGATTGATCAAGTTATATTTGATAAATCAAATACCCTGTTGTATGATCACAATATATTTATTGTGATTTATGTAATAAAACAAGACTTGAAATGTAATAAAACAAGACTAGAGATCAGTAAAAAGCAAAAAGTTATTAAGGATAAGTTTTGAATAAAGTTTTAAGAAATCATTACAATTAAATCTAAAATCAAACTTTATGTGATATTTAAACATGGGCACCACCGGATTATTTTAGGGATGTGCATCTGCATCTTTTATACATTTCACTATTAACTAATATATAACAATATATGTACACATATTATTGACTCAGTAATGAACAAAATTTGGACAGCAACCTAGACACCTTCAGTGTTCATTAAAACAGTAACTTAATGAAAACAGTATTTTTTCTATGTATTTTCTTTGCCCAAATGGACCTCCTTACACCGGCTACTTCTGGCACCCATGTGAGTAAATTATTATATGATTACTATTTTTTGCTTGCTTGATACAGAAATAACCATGATTCAGCTGGTCATATTAGTGAAACATCTTATTAAGCACATTAATAGGCCATATTAAATTTACATTTGTAGTAGTGATTTCATGCATTGGGTATATTTTGGCATCACAAAAAATGTATGTTTCATTGCTCATCTCCAAATTTTAGAGCCAATATCAAAAACCGGTGGGGTATTAGTTGCAGCTCTATATATCCCTATGGAAATAATAATACCTTGATACCTAAAACTAAAATTCAAATCGAATCTTCAGACCCCTTATGAAGAATAGATCTGCCTTCTTACTAAACAACTTGTGTCTGCCTGTCAGAGCTTGTCAGTATCAACGCACAGCACACTGTAAATGTTTTAACCATCTTAGAAAATCAATGTACATCTCTTACAGCAGAGAAATTTATCTGCTTGCTGTAAGAAAAACCATAAAAATTTTGAATACTTACATATTCCTATCCATTCTCTCCTAATAATAAAACGATTTAGAAATGTAGTTGATAAAATTGCCACAAAGATTATTATTGATCCTCTGAACATTTGAAAACTACTCGCATAAGTCAGTGTTAGTCCTATATACATTATTGAGGTGCCAATCTGCAAAAAAAGTCAAACTTTTATTAGAAATGTAGTTTCTAATAGGACGGTACTACTCATTTCCTTTCATTCATTATGTAAGTAATCTTACTATACAGATTGCTCAAATTGATTATTTATTTCACATAAAACATTTAAAGAATATTCTTTCCATAAAAATTTATTCACATTGGTTTGATCATTATAATGTTAGCTTAAATGGTCCAGCCCAATGACTGATAAATGATGCTGACATATAGCAATTTTATAAATATATTTTTGAAAGAAAGAAAGAAAGAAATTATTTATTTGCCAGAATATGGGAGTTACAAGTTATTAAAATTTGATTAAGTTACCAACATATTCTACCATGATATGGTGTGCAAATATTTTAAAATTATAATTATTTATCAATAAACTAAAAATGTTGTGAGTCGATTTTCACAATTACTACCGGATCGGAACGCGGCCACACACTGAGAAGATCCGGCGGAAGAAACTCAGCGGGCTTGTTTTTTTTTTAATTTTTATTTTTATTTATAACAAACAGATAGGTACAAGTACTAAGTTGTAATATAATACAAATTATGCAGAAGCACACTGAAGGATAAACATTCACTTAAGAGGATTTATAAGTTTGTAGTTTTAAAAGTATGTTTGCTTTCCACATTATAAAAATGTTATTTATGATTTAATTTATACATAAAAGAATGTTTCCACCAGTTAACAAAATGCTTATTGTAATTGCTTTAATACTCCTATCCTTTTAAAATGATTAATAATTATAATATTATATTAAGACATGATGTTTTTAAATTGCTTTTGTGCTAAACTTATAAACTTAGAAATATTAAAATGACCCTTGTGTGCAAAAATATAAGTGTTTTATATATTATAATATTACACATTGATCTAAGATATTTGTATATTCTACAATAATATGGTGTGCAAATATTTAGTATTTAACATAAATATGGAGTTTAAAACATGTACCAAACTGTTGCACCTATTTATAAGAATTTTGAATTTGCTATACTGCAAATTTTCTTTAGTTACAGCAGTGGTTTAGTTGAATGTTGAGAATAACCCACAAGAATGTTAAGTGAATGATTGCATTAAAAAACTAACTGTTCATAATCATTGCTTTCCATTGCTGTCCAGTAAAAAAAGTCACACCCAGATATTGTAACTTCCTAATAGTAAGCAAATTTTTAAGATTGCACTGCAATAGCATCAATTCTTGTCGTTATTGTGTTCGGGTTTGGATGGTAAAGTAGCCTTATGCATGTGGAATTGCCATCCCGCCACATGTAGAGCACCGCACCATTAACATCTTTGGTGTCTATATGCGATGGTTTCTCTTTTCATCAAACAAGCCATCTGCTTGTTTGCCATCTAATGATAAATAAAATATATATTTTACTCATAATTATATTATCTTTTTCCCCATAAAACCCTTTATTATAATAAATAAAAAATAATTATTGATTTTATTTCATTTTTTTTTTGTTTTGTTATTGCACATGTCCTGAGAATAACTAACGTAGGAATTATCAGTGGCTCCTTGTAAATTTCTGAATCTTCCCTTGAGCCCAACTATTAGAAAGGTTGAGCAGCCTCGGTGTATACCTTCCAATAAGATGGCATAATCTATTATGGTCAAAAAAAATAATTCAAAAAAGCTTTTTACTGTAAGTAAAGTACTTACCAAATCAAACATGGCCGCTGGCATCAAAATAAATGGATTAAAGTTTTGATTTCCCTGCGTTAAAGGATGTTGTCCATCATTGTTTCTGGTTTTAAAATAAATAATCTTGAAGGTAAGTAGACAAAGCATTTCTCCAAGGAACATGGCAGATGCCTATAAAAACACTTTATTTCAGTTGTGTTATAAAACATAAAATGTTTTTATATATATTCAATACTTTACTGTGTAGCCACTACAGGTGGCAATCTGTTGTCACTTAAACCAACACACTGTGAAAACAATACTATGAATTCCGATAAGTCCATTACTAATTATGTATCCCCACGTACAAAGTGACGGATTATTTGATTTAGCTTGATTAAACTAAGGGTAGACTTTATCAAGGTAATCATCAAATTTTTTAAGGTTTGAGAGGGCTTAAACTCCCTAGCCGCCTCCCTGGATGTGCTACTAGTTATATGTACATCATAAATTACTATTAAAACAAATGGAATAGAAAAGCCTAAGTAAATCTACTAAAAAGAGCATATTTCTAAATGGTTTCCTTTCTTGTCAGACAATAGAGGTGCAAGATTTTTTTTATAAATGTGCCACTTGAACATAGGGTGGTACTATGATCAGCAAGCTCATTTGCTAACCTAGTGAAGTGAAATTATACAAACCTTGTGAAATTAACTCACCTGTAAAAAAGGATGCTCAAATGTTCTAACAACACCATCAGACCCTTGAGACTTCATTTTGTCTGCCCATTTAGTACTTAATGTGTTGATAGAGCCAGTAATCACCATCATTAAAGCTAAAAACTTTTGATAACCTGACCAAGCCATCCTGCAAAGACACTGTATATATTTAATGACTTAAATATCATAACTAAATTAACTCTAAATAGAAAATAAACATTTATCAAAACATTTACAAATAAGGAAAAATGCTCTTCTAATATTGGTTCAGGCTTTTAATAGAAAAGACAACCTGTTTTCCTGAGAGGTAGTTTAAATGAGGCGAACAATGGATATACATATAACACACCATCATGAATACTAGATGGTAGATATTAAACAATTGGTAAAAATGAGAAGTGACATATTTTATGAGATCTTACAAAGGTACCGAGGAAAATGTTGGGGGTTCATATCAAATAAATTTTAATTTTAATTAATTTTAATAATAATTAAGAAGGTGTGTCAATAATAAACAATTGTAATAAGTTTTTCTGTGCACCCCATCGTAAACACTGTTTATATTTGCTTAAGGTTGACTGGTAGAGAATGTCATGTAGCATTAAGTCCACCTCTGTACATGTTTGTGCATAAATTTTAAATAAATAAATAATTGATGAGATTAGAAGTAAAATATTATTTATTGAAAATTAAAGTTTCTAGGAATCATAAGTAATAAACGGTAAAATAGAAGGGAAATACACTTTGTTGAGTTGTCTTTCTAGGCAGACAATAGGGTTTCTTACTAAATAATAACACTAAAATTAAATGCCTTTTATCACTTTTTTGAAGGTCTTAGAATAGACATAAGGGTTTCAACTTAAATATTAAAAAATTGTACTGGTAAACAACATAATAATTGAGTTTGGTACATACAATAATATTTATTGCAATGGGAAAGTTCAATACAATACAACAAAAGCTTTTTCTATAATATTTAAGCAAGCTAGACATTGCGACAGTCTCAATTATAAGAAAATTAAAATGACATACGGATTTATTTTAATAAATTTTTTATATTAAAATAAATCCGTTATAAGTTGTAAGTTGTTATAAGTTGTTTTTACATGAAAAATATTAAAAAGCTTTTATTTTTTTAAATATTTGTTTTTATATCATAAGATAGCAAACAAGCAGATGGGTCTCCTGATGGAAAGAATCAACCATCGCCTATAGACACCAACAATGTTAATGGTGCGTTGCTGTCTTGTGGCAAGGTATAATGCCACATGCATAAGTTTACTGTCTACCTGCCCTCCAAACCGGAACACGACAGTGACAAGCACTGACGCTATTGCAGCAGGAATAGGTAAGGCGGTGGTACCAGACCCAGGCGTGCCGATGCAGAACTCTACCACCTCAAGTCAAGATGTTGGTGACGTGCATAGTCACTGGTTTTTTGAATTACTATTGGATTGGAATGCAACCACACACGAGATCCAGCAGAAGAAACTCAATGGGCTATTCTTTTAATTATTACTAGTAGAGTGGAGACTAATGCCTCGGAGGAGCTTTTTGTCACCGAAATAATATGCAATTTTATATTATCCCTTTTATATAGAGTATAGTATACACACTTTTAAATTTGTTCACTGGTAGATATCTTATAGCAAATTGATTATTATAAAAATTTAGAAATTCCATTTCATTGGTCTAGTATTACTACTGATACAATACGTCTATCTAATCTCATTTGTTGATTCTAACTTCTAAAATCTAGATTATGTTTCTACAACCATATTCTTACACAACCAAGTGTCATGGACAAAATAGGGGGTAGACATGTTGCACCTCAATATTTTAAAGGATATAAATGTGGCAATTTCATAAAATATGTACCATGTGTAAAGACAGATTTATTTAGCTTTTTTTCTTAAATTATAATTGCAATTTACATATTATATATGAAAATATCTGAGTGTTACCACCCCAACTACTTCTATTGACCGCTCTGTTGGAAGTGTTTAGCGAGCCTGGCTCTGCATTCATTGGTCTTCAAGTTCAATTCCCAACAAGGACATACATTTGTGTGATGAGCATAGATGTTTGAATTTCTTGATTTAGGTGTATATTAAGTATATTTGCAGTATTACATATGTATTTTTGTATTAGTATTGTTAACCAGAACCCATAATGGTGACTTATGCAAATAATTTAAGTTTGGGGTTAAATTTATTCGTGTAATTAGTCCATATTAGTGTTATTGTTCAATTTTTTATTAATTATTAATGTAATTGGTATGTACTAATCTATTTCCTAAATCAAAACAATTATACCATCGAATGAAAAATCAGTGTCATTACTTTTCCTAACTGGAGAATGTATTCCTGCTTTTAAGCTGTTCTAAACAAAGCTTATCTATTTTTTTTATATTAATAATAGATTAATGTACACACAAACCTGTTTTTTTTTTATTTTCAAGTTTAACGTCATAAACTTTTAGAAATTGGAATACCTATGTATCTTAATCTATCTACTTACGTTCTTATTTTCTTAATCCTTTGTTCGAATTACGATTCGAAATTCGTATAAACACCAGTCACCACTCACCAAGCAAAACAACAATAATGACAGACCAATTAGACATTAGACAATAAATAATAATTGTAGTAGGCACAGAACAAGGAAGTTATATTCTACCCGGAATGCTTACACGTACTTCAAAATCGTTCCGAAGAGTACCACGACATGAGTGGAGTGTGTCTCTTTCTACTAAATAAAGTGCCAATCGCCATATATAAGTGTGGCCATGCGTAGTTTGCAAATTACTACTAAGTAATTCTAATAATTTGAGAAACAGTTTTTACATTGCATAAGTAATTACGTAATAATTAAAATAAGCACATTTTAGAACTCACTATGTTAATTACAATACATTTAATGCTAATTTATTTATCGACGTGTATGAATAAAAAGGAATTAACGATTACCGAATATATAAAAATCTACCATTTAGACAGTTTTGTTTACACTGGCAATTGCAAGAAAGGGACAACATCCACTCTTGTCGTTGTCTTGCTCAGAACGTTTTTCCCCTCTGTTAAGTAAGAAACAAATGTCAACTTTATTTGTTACGAAATAAAGTACATTTTTATTTTTCAAATATTGCTTCGTAGTAATTCCAGTTATCGTATATAAGTTCCTTGGCACAGAACAATATACTCATAGAGTATAGACCACAGAACAATATACTCCTACTCATAGACTAATATTGAAGGTAGTATTGTATACTCTTTGGTATATAAAATATACTCCTACCGGGTAGTAGTTTTTTTTATTTTCAAGTTTAACGTCATAAACTTTTAGAAATTGGAATACCTATGTATCTTAATCTATCTACTTACGTTCTTATTTTCTTAATCCTTTGTTCGAATTACGATTCGAAATTCGTATAAACACCAGTCACCACTCACCAAGCAAAACAACAATAATCACAAACCAATTAGACATTAGACAATAAATAATAATTGTAGTAGGCACAGAACAATATACTCATAGACCACAGATCAATATACTCCTACTCATAGACTAATATTGAAGGTAGTATTGTACTCTTTGGTATATATAAAATATACTCCTACCGGGTAGTAGGTGTCAGGTGAGATGACCAAGGAAGTTATATTCTACCCGGAATGCTTACACGCGCTTCAAAATCGTTCCGAAGAGTACCACGACATGAGTGGAGTGTGTCTCTTTCTACTAAATAAGGCGCCAATCGCCATATATAAGTGCGGCCATGCTTACTTTGCAAATTACTACTAAATAATTCTACTAATTTGAGAAACAGTTTTTGCATTGCATAAGTAATTACGTAATAATTAAAATAAGCACATTTTGGAACTCACTATGTTAATTACAATACATTTTATGCTAATCTATTTATCGACGTATATGAATAAAAGGGATTTAACGATTACCGAATATATAAAATCTACCATCAGCAGTTTTATTTTAACACTGGCAATTGTAAGAAAGGGATAACATCCACTCATGTCGTTGTCTTGCTCAGAACGTTTTTCCCCTCTGTTAAGTAAGAAACAAATGTCAACTTTATGACTAACGAAATAAAGTACATTTTTATTTTTCAAACATTGCTTCGTAATGCCGCGTCCATACGCTTGGCAAACAATAGCAAACAGCAAACAACAAACACCAAACACGAACATGTGGATGGGTGTTTGTATGTGTTTGCCTGTTCTTGTTTGTGTTCGCCACTGTTCGGTGTCGGTGTCGGTTTTTCTTCACAGATCAAAGGCTGTTTGACAAACAGTTTGCGATGTTTCCACACGCTTGCTATACATCAGTATTGCGCGCGAGCTGGCGGGCAGCGGACGTCGCGCGCGCCGCGTCGATAAATTGTTGTTGGAGCCAAAAACTTCGGTTTTCGCGGGTAATCATGTGTGATTGGTCGGAAGAAACAACTCTTTGCTTTTTAGAAGCGTATCAAAATGAGCCATGCATTTGGAATTCAAAAGACCCTAACCACAAAAATAGGCAGAAAGTACAGGATGCGTGGACCCGCCTGAGTGTGATCATGAATAAAAATGTGAAAGAATTAAAAAATAAAAAAGAAATATTAATGGCTACATTCAGAAGACACTTCAGAAAACAACAAGCGTCGATTCGTTCCGGTGCAGGTTAGTTAGTTTTGACCAAGTATTATCATTTATCTTTTTTTTATCATTACATGGAGTTCAAAGTTGCTTTTTAGGATTCCGTACCCAACGGGTATAAACGGGACCCTATAACTAATGATTCGCTGTCCGATTGTCGGTCACCGGGGGTATTTCATGAACCGCGGTAGTTAGAGAGTTGACATTTTCACAGAATAGGTATATACCTATGCATGTATTTTAGGTAGTTGCCGCTATAACAACAAATACTAAAATTAAACAAGTATGGTAACAAGTAAATAACTGCATACTTTTTCTTTCTTGAATTTGATATAATGTGTTTTATATTTTAGGAGCAGACGATATCTATAAGCCTATTTGGTTTGCTTATAACCAAATGGAATCATTTTTGGGGCATGTGTATACATGCACAGATAACATAAATACAGAGGAGGTAAGTAAAAATATAAATATTTTTCATAGTGGTTTATTTTATCTTTTACTCTAAAGGACGTTGTTATGTAAAACGCCTGCCATCTCAGGAAGAATTCTACTCATGAACTAATTTCCCAAGAAAAATTGGTCAAAATATAAGGGAAAAATTGGAAGTTCTCCATACAAATCGATCGAATAGCTAATTAAGACTATATGTTAAAAGGCTATGGAAAATGGGATGTTAATTTTTTTCGTAATTCGATATGTCTCTTTGGAAAAGTTGTCTAGCTTCACGAGAAGAACTCACCCTGAGATGCCAGGCCTTTTCAAAACAACACCTTGTATATGGTGTATCAAAACAGATATAGGTAATAGGTATATACATACTTTCTTTGCTAATTAATAATATGAATTAAGTACAGTAGTTCATATTATTAGTCAGTAGTAAAAAATTGTATGTCACTACTACTTACAAATTATTACACAAATCATAATAAAAGGACCTTAGGTATTTTTTTCGATTTTTTCGATTATTAATGTAATATGCTATGTCAATCTTCTACAAAAATATGAAGTGAATTCTTCTCTTATCTGTTTGGCGTGCATAGGTGACCTACGGGGTATGTTTGGAACATTCTGAATTGCATTATAATCACTTTCGTACCTTCGCCAAGATCCAGGTGTTATTAATTGGCCATTTCCATCAATTACATCAAACGTTCCTGGAGGAGTATATCCTTCTGGAGAGTTTTTCCTTAGGAAGTTGTGTATTAGCATACAAGTCATTGTAATTTCTGACACAGTACTCGGATCTAAATTAATTGGGCGACGATAAATTCGAAATACTGATGCTAAAATTCCAAACGTGTTTTCTACTACCACCCGCGCTTTCGATAAATTTTGATTGAATATCCTTTTTGGTGTACCGACGTTATGCTGTCCTGGGTAGGGTTTCATAACATGCTCACTTAGTGCAAAGGCACCGTCGCCTATGAAAACGTACGGCACATCAATGTCCGATCCAGGAAGTGGGCATGGTGTAGGAAAATCTATTTCATTTTTACAGATCTTTTGCCATAGTAATGAATTATTGAAAACGCCACCATCACTAATCCTCCCTTGGCATCCTATATCTGCAAAAATAAATTTGTAGTTGGCATCAACTAACGCTAAAAGAACGACGCTAAAGGTTTTCTTATAGTTGAAATACTCCGTTCCGCTATGAGGTGGACTTTCTATAAGAATATGTTTGCCATCTATAGAACCCAAACAGTGGGGGAATTTTCTTCTATATCCTCTTTCAATATTCATCCAAGCATCTTTTGTCGATGGCATCTGAAATAAAAATTGAAACAATGCGAGATATGTCGATAACAAACTAAAGTAATATTAAAACATTTAAATACTTTTTAGGAAGTTCCATCACAAGAAATCCTGATTGAAAGTGCAGATTTAGCGGAAGAAGAAAAAGATATAGAAGATAGCGATTTAGGGCAGCCATCAACTTCGCAAACATCAAAACCATTAACTTCTCGTCGTCGTCCTGCTACCAATATAGCGGAGCGGCAGATGTCTTCAGCTTTTGGGCAGTTAACCAATATTTTATCCAAAAGACAAAAAGAAAATCAACCGCCACCAAAGGAAGAAGATGACTGTGACCTATATGCAAAATTGTTAGCCAAAAAGTTGCGAGAACTGGCTCCTGATGATAGAAAACTGATGATGTATGACATAGATACTTTATTTGTTAATAGAATTAAGGAGAAACAGATACGTCAAACCCTATCTTCCTATCACTCAGTCCCATACCAAATGCAAATTGGTTCACCAAGGGTAAAACGGCCGTCAACCTCCCAAACATCCTACACTGAACCTTTACCGAGTACATCCCCTTATCTAAACCGTCCGTCGTCTTCCTCAACGTCGTATTCTGAACCAGCGATTTCCTTTTTAGACCAACCAGTAACTTCCCATGCGTTACATTCTGAACCCTTACCAGTTAAATCACCAACAAAAAACCAACTATCGAATCCTCAAACTAACATTCAACCCAATTATATCACCCAACCGGACTATTCAACTCCTACCATTCATATTTTATCCAATGAACTAATTGAGCCACAAAGAGGACAAAATCTTATTAATCAAGCATTCCTTAAAGCTTACGAAGACTTTAGTAAGTGTGAAAAATGAATACCTAATACTAAACTAAAATTTTCGAGAAGTTGTGACTTTCCTACACTATTTACTACACTACACTACGTTGGAAATAAATGTGATTTATGAATAATTTTTTTTAATAAATTAAAACAAAAAATGCCTTACCTTTATTTCGTCTCTCAGAACTTGGTTAATAGCTTTGCAAACTTCAGGTATGATTTTTGATATTACTTGGGGTGATACTTTGAATAAATAGTGTAAACTTTTATAACTGTCGCCACTTGCGATAAATCTTAAAGCTATTGCTAGACGATATTTAGCTGATATGGCATCTCTGAAGTCAGTATCTTGCTTTGAAATTAAGGGAGAAATTTTATTTAGTAAATACTCAAAATTTTCAAAACTCATACGGCAGAAGTTATGAAACTGTCCAGATGGTTCAAAAAGAAGTTCATTAAACTTTTCTTCTATAAATTTTCTATAACAAAAAGAAAACATTAATTAGAACTACACATATACATACACAAAACACACACATACACACAAATATATTACACGAACAAAATATATAAACACAAACATACAAACAAAACACACACACAAACACATATTACCATTACTTACCTTGTACGATTTTTATGAATTTTTATCATCCACCATCGCCTTTGTCTTCTTTTTTTGAGTTGATTTTGTTTATATTTAAAATAAAAATAAGTTAACCCGAAAGTAATAGCTGCTACAAGCTCGTTGTCCGCCATGTTTGCCGATTCAGAAAATACTGACATGTTCGCCAAGTGTGAGGACGTCTGTTTGTGTTTGGTGATTGTGGCCGATGTTTGGGACTTTATTTGTTGTGTTTGGTATTTGTAGCAAACACCAAGCGTATGGACGGGACATAACAATTCCAGTTATCATATATAAGTTCCTTGGAGATGACACCACAACAGATGACAGAACAATTAAACGATGTACACCTAACGGAGTACCTACGGTAAAATGTAACCAAAGAACTTTATACGATAACTAGAATTATTACGAAGCAATATTTGAAAAATAAAAATGTACTTTATTTCGTTAATAATAAAGTTGTCATTTGTTTCTTACTTCACAGAGGGTAAAAACATTCTAAGCAAGACAACGACAAGAGTGGATGTTGTCCCTTTCTTACAATTGCCCGTGTTAATAAAACTATCTGATGGTAGATTTTTTTTAAATTCGGTAATCGTTAAATCCCTTTTATTATACACGTCGATAAATTTTTAAAATAACATTAACATGAAATGTATTGTAATTAACATAGTGAGTTCTAAAATGTAATTATTTTGATTATTACGTAATACTTATGCAATGCAAAAACTGTTTCTCAAATTCGCCGTGTTGGTCTCGGCGTCTTTTGAAGAATAGGCCAACTGTCGTTCTACCAGGAAGGTCGTATAAGGCGACCGATTGGCTATCGGGTCACTACCATCGTGGCTACTAGGTGGTAGAGTTCTGCATTGTCTCGCCCGGGTCTGGTACCACCGCCTTACCTATTCCTGCCGCAATAGCGTCAGTGCTTGTCGCTGCCGTGTTCCGGTTTGGAAAGTAAGGTAGCCGGTAAACTTATGCATGTGGCATTAGACCTCGCCACAAGATAGCAACGCACCATTAACATCTTTGGTGTCTATAGGCGATGGTTGACTCTTTCCATCAAGAGACCCATCTGCTTGTTTGCTATCTTATGATATAAAAAAAAATAGTAGAATTACTTAGTAGTAATTTGCAAATTACGCATGGCTGCACTTATATATGGCGATTGGCTATTTATTTAATAGAAAGAGACAAACTCCACCCATGTCGTGGTACATTTCGGAATGATTTTGAAGCGCGTGTGAACATTCCGGGTAGAATGTAACTTCCTTGGTACCTATCTATAACTAAGTACCACAAATTACATTTATAATACCTACTTGTAAGTACTTAAACCTACAGCTTCATGGTACCTACCTACATACTACATAAGTACTTTTAATCTGTGTTTGATACAGTTTTGGCAGACCCGTGAAAAATTATTATTAAAGCAGAGCCGTAAAATTATTGCACTTTTAACTAAATAATTGTACTGTATTATAAATATTATATTTAATTTCTATTTTAATAGTCCAAGATCCCAGAGCTGCCAGACGTCATGTATTTTCTGACGGATGAAATGTGGACGATTGAGTAGTGTTAGTATGTACTATGATCGTATGCCTACCTGCTAACTTGGTCAAACGGCCAATTTCCAGGTATCAGGTAATCAAGGTACATAAAAACATTACTTACTTTACGTAAATTCTCATGGCTGATTTTCATATATATTTTCGAGTGTATAGTTAAAAATCAATTATTAATAATCCCAGACACTTTCCGTCGGCCATATTGCTTGGCAGACGCTTTAAGGGTCTCAAAATAATTAGTTAACTTCACGTGAATTCTGACGCTCCATTTTTATATATGTTCATCCGACAACAATTTTAAAACCTTTGACAAGAAGACAGACCGATCCAAGTTTAGTTTAGATCCAAGTATAGTTTAGGGGATGATTCGCCCCTTGGATCGGTCCGTCTTCTTGTCAAAGGTTTTAAAATTGTTGTCGGATGAACATATATAAAAATGGAGCGTCAGAATTTACGTGAAGTTAACTAATTATTTTGAGACCCTTAAAGAGTCTGCCAAGCAATATGGCCGACGGAAAGTGTCTGGGATTATTAATAATTGATTTTAACTATACACTCGAAAATATATATGAAAATCAGCCATGAGAATTTACGTGAAGTAAGTAATGTTTTTATGTATCTTGATTACCTGATACCTGGAAATTGGCCGTTTGACCAAGCTAGCAGGTAGGCATACGATCATAGTGCATACTAACACTACTCTATCGTCCACATTTCATCCATCAGAAAATACGTGACGACTGACGTCTGGCGGTCCTGGGATCTTACTCTATAAGACAATATTTATTGAAAATGTATTTTGAATATGGTCATATTGTTTAAATTTACCCTAAGGTTAGAACAGAAAACTGTCAAAAGTTATAAATAATAAAGTTTTAACCAGGGTGCCTAAAATACTAGGTATGCATCTTGGATTAACGTAATCTCGTATGAATATTATTAATCAATGTAAATTAGTGTAAAATCATAATATTAATTAATGTCTAAAAATATAATTTTAATTGGCGGATACTGTCCACAATAAGTTATTGGCCCGGCATCTTATAATCATAATAAGAAATATTCACCTAATGTTTTTTAGAAAATATTTTAGTTTTACAATAATTAAAAATAATTGTATTTTTTTAAGGATTGCACCTTAAGGGCCATCCATTAATCACGTGAGGCTCGTAAGGGGGTGGGAGGGGTCCATAAAAAAATCACAAAATATCACAAATGGGTAGGGGGTTAGTAATCACGTGTATTTATTTGAAGATATATCCAGTTATTGGTGTACATTAAATATTTGTGTGTGCTAATGTTCATGTTAGTAGAAAAACTTCGCATTCCTTTTATTATTCTTATGTCAGCCAAAAACAACCTCTAACTTTTCTGTCTACCTCTAGACGTTATTATTGTAGCCTTTAATTTTCTATAATAAAATTAGATGATATTTTTACCTCCATTTCCTAAATATTTAAAAAAAATAAGATTTTTGTGGGTACTAAAAAATACACGTGATATAGTGGGTGGGGGGAGAGGTAGTCTTAAACATCACCATGTACCACCAAGGGCGAGGGGGGCTAAAAAATGCCAAAAAAACACCACGTGATAAGAGTTGAAGGTTGAAAAGATCATGAAATTATGGTACATGTATAATAATTATTGTACGTTTAACATTTGCAAACACAACTATGACAAGAGAACTTGAATGATGAATATAAGGTGCCCCATAGATCTACAATAATATTGCGCAATACTTTTATTGTGTAATAATATTGAATTTTTTTATAGCAGAGGGGGCAAACGAGCAGGTGGTGCACCTGATGGTAAGTGATCAGCGCCGGAAACTCCTCCAAGGGTAATTGATAGCACAACTAAATAGTGCATTCTATGTTGGTTTCAAAGGTAGCAACGCGTATCTTCATCTATAAAGCGACAAAATTATATCGGTGAAAAGGCTAAACGGAATTTCTTATCCTATGCGGGCATATCTACCTCGACATGGGCTTAACGTTTAATACTTTAAAGATAATTTATAATGCAACGTATTTAGGTTGTATTTGTTATGCTTGTCCAGCGTGGGCTGATAAAGTTACGAGTGGTGCGATCCGGCGTAAACTACTTCAAAATCAGCGTCTAGCACTAATATTTCTATGCAAAGCATATCGCACTGTAAGCTCCGAAGCTTTACCCGTTTTATCAGGCGTCTTACGATTAGATTTAGAAATTCAGCGTCGGGCTTCAATGTATTACAATTCTAGGAATTTTACCAACCCAGAATTTATCAACTCGCAAGCTCTTTCCGCTCTCGGAATTCAACTCGCATTTAATCCCGTAATCGACGTTACTAATAAATTAATTGATGAATGGCAGTCGCATTGGTCTTGTTCAACTAAAGGACGGCATTTATATAACTTTTTCCCATGCGTCTGGGATCGCTTAAGTAAAACTTGGATAGAAATAGATCATTGTGTTGTAGAGTTTCTCACTAGCCACGGTAATTTTAAAGCTAAATTATTCTCGTTTAAATTAGTTCCTTCTCCTTTTTGCGAGTGCTCTACATTAAACTGTAAATATGAACAAACTGCACATCACATTCTTTGGGAGTGTAATCTTTGGCAAAACGAACGTCGCCAAATGCTTGATAGTATCCAATGTATATCCGGTGTAATTTATTACTCCGACCTTGTGGGTACACGTGGGAACTTCCGTGCCTTCAAATGATTCTGTTACACTTACTACTGCAGGCAAAATTAAGTAGGCCATTCTGGTAGGTCCCTAATTTCCAAATTTCCGTGGTGCAATAGCAATCAGGCTTAACCTGATTGTAAAAGTCTTGTAAAATTTTTATGCTTTTAACATTTTGCTGTCTCCTGCTAAAAAGGGAGGGAATCAGGATGTATTTTCCTACTCCTCCTATATACTTCTGATTAATTTCGTTGCGGGATCCAAGACAGCTTAGCTTTTCCCCAGGGCACCCTGAGCTCGCAACTCAGAGGTTGTTGATTCTGGTTTACAGAAGTTACAGTGGTGGGAACGAGAGGTGGGCCCATTGTTCTTAAAAAAAGCGACAAAATTATCTTATACATATGCATGTGTAATTATATAGGTTCATCTTACAATCATGCCAATCTTGCTTGCTTGTGGTACTAGAATTGAAGAGGCTTTGGCATGCGAGTGATAGCATTATTATAATTTATTTATTTTATATTACATAGAATTACAAGCAAGCGGATGGTTCTCGTGATGGAAAGAGGTAACCTTGGCTTATATACACCTAAGAAGTTAATAGTGTGTAGCTCCGCAAGGCGAGGTTGAAGTACCAGATACCTAAATTTATGATAACTTCCAAAACAAAACAGGATAGTGAGAAGCGCTGATTCCATTGCACCAGAAAAATATAAAATTGTCGTACCATACCCGACATCACCATTTAGATATTGCAGAACTTTCCAATCTAAATATTAAGATGTTAGTGACAAGTATTATCTTACTCTCATCTCTTAACATATATCAAGCAGTAAGGCAGTGAATCTGTTCTTTATAAAGCGCCCCAGATCGATATGTTAGTTTATTTATCTATACAAATAGGTGTAGAGCTATGCCACATGCATAAGTATATCGGCTACCTTACCTTCCAAATTGTGACAAGCATCAATTTATTGCGGCAGAAATAGGTAAGGCAGGCGAGACGTCGCGGAACTCATTACACGGTTTGTACTTCTAAGGGCTCCCAGACTAATCAAGATATAAAATAAATGTCTTGATCTGAAACATTACCTTGCACCTCTTACTTATACTTGTTTAGCCTTACCCTCTAAATTCAGGGTGATTTTGATACTTAATATAGCTGTACTTAATAAGAAGTTAAGGGAGTACCTGCCTGTATTTCAACAGGAGTCTTGGCAGACGGGTTATTTTTAGCGGTTAGCTCACTGACCTGTAGTTTCTGAGAATTGAATGAAAGCAAGGTTTGATTACTCCATTCTAAGACCCGGTCCAGAGATGTTTTAATTTTAGATATAAACATGTTTCTACACTCATCCACCTTTACCCGTGAATTAATAGTACGGTCGATTTATGAGGAATCACCCGTACTGTCTTCCGCATAGACATTTATGGTGTCATTATGTTTGAAATCAATGCTGTCAACTTACCGCATCCAGGATGAACATAGTGGGAGTCAGTATAGAGCCATGGAGAACACCAGTATTTATATAAGGTCATTCCAAAATAGGTGATCATATTATTACACAACGTTCAGTACGTCTAAACAAAGATATCCAGCCAAAAATAACGTGATTTAAGGGAAAACTTTATCATTTTTACAAAAATAAAATAATTTTGTCTCATAACCGTTTACGCCTTTCTGCATTTCATCTGCTTCCCACAAAGCAAGTGGTCAGGGAACCAAACCATTCAACATGGTGTGTATTAAAGAGTAAATTGAAGAGTCATTCCGTCCGTCTTTCCATCCGTCCGTCCGTCCACAGTTTAGCTTAGAAATCATTAGTACTATAAAGCTGTAATTTAATATACACATTAGTCACGGCAATATTTTTTTAGGTTAGCTTTTCTACATGTAAAGTGGGTATGTTAATTTTTTTCTCGTATACACCGTGGTATGGTATAGCATTAGAAACCGATAACGTTTTTAAAAAATGTTATCGGTTTCTAAATACAACTTCTCGATTAAGAAACTTGTTTCTGAAATATCTATATATAGGATTTAAAATGCAAATTTTTGCTAGGGTCAACGGTCGTCCCCCTCTGCCACCTAACGGTTGGTTTTTGGGGTGGGAAAAAATTCACGGTAGTAGTAAATATAATGAAATAAAAAGGAAAACTATCACGGCTTAGAAGGATTTACAAGTATTTGGGTAAAAGTCGCCCAACTTATAAAATGTACCTCCTTGGAAAAAGATTTGTAGGCGATAAACTTGTGATGTGATAATATTTGCTGTTATATAAGCTGAATGTTCAAAGTATGAAACCATGGTACAGAGGTTTGGTTATAAGATGCACGAATTGATATGTGTAATGAATGAGAGATGCTCGGATGTTTACGCTTAGTAAAGGTAGAGAAACCACTGATCTCCCCGATGACAAGATGGCTCTATGGTCTGGTATGCCTACCATCATGCAGGCACCGGAGTAAGTATTTTTTTATCGTCCCCATTAGTACCTGGTGTAAAAATTATGTTTAATGATAATATTTGATAAACAATGGTATGGCTAGGCGTTGGGTAGTCGATAACATATTGCCTTGGTTCGATGTCAATATTGACGTCAGGCAGGGTTGTGAGCTGTCAGCAGCTGTTTATCATATATCTGGATAAGTATCTCCAAAGATTAACAAACTAAAGCTATAGTATTTGAAAGAAAAGCAACCAGAACGGATGTAAGAGTTGTGGTCGATGATGTAGTGCTGGAATAAGTAGATGAGTTTGTATATTTTGTATGTGCTTTTAGCAGGGTTGGAAGGTACACTGCTGATGTTGAAAGAAGAATGTGTGCAAAGAATTGAGTGAATGGAGCGTTAATGAAATTGCTTAAAAGCACAGTTTTAAGTCAGGGTGCTAGTCTTGCCCTGCATAATTATGTTCCTAGTCCAACGCTATTGTACAAAATATTATTACAAAAACCCTCTTTTTAGTCCACCTTAAAGTAGTGGGCAACTTTGGAAACCTTCATTGCGCGTGGGCCCAACACGTATTTGACCTATTTATCCTTCGTCGTACAGTTGCCGTCGTTGATCGGTTCGGGCGCCTTCACATTTTTACGTTCTAGGGACTTCTTCACTCATTCATATAGGGGGCCATGGGTAATATTAGATTGTTATTTAAAATCCCGTTTAGATTGTATACGTCCCTTCTATCTAATTCTCCGTGTTGGTCGCGGGCTCCTTTGAAGAATAGGCCAACTGCCGTACTGCCAGGCAGGTCGTAAAAGGCGACCGAATGGCTATACGAGTCACTAACATCGTGGCTACTAGGTGTTAGAGTTCACCGTTGTCTCGCCCGGGTCTGGTACCACCGCCTTACCTATTCCTGCCGCAATAGCGTCAGTGCTTGTCACTGTCGTGTTCTGGTTTGGAGGGTAAGGTAGCCGGTAAACTTATGCATGTGGCATAAGACCTCGCCACAAGATAGCAACGCACCATTAACACCTTTGGTGTCTATAGGCGATGGTTGACTCTTTCAATCAGGAAACCCATCTGCTTGTTTGCTATCTTATACTATAAAAAAATATCTAGGTTTGGCGTTTGAAAGATTTTTTGACCAATAATTTTTTTTCCTATTTTTTTCACATAATCGCCACATATATCTACTATAAGCATTTAAAATTATATTTTTTTTCCTACACAATCAATAAATCTTTAATAGAGCCGTCGAACAAAACTTAATTAAACGTCATAACTGCTCCTAGTTAAGAGATATGCAAATTCAGTAACGCAGTAAATTACCCAAAAATCAGGCACCTCTTCCTCCATCCTCCGCGTAGCATCGTAGTCTGCACTTAGTTACAAAAATTCTTTGTTTCTTTAGCTATCCAACGGTATAATTAAATTTTGGATTTTGCTGATAGTTATGTAGCTATAACACTAAATTGTATCCCCCAATTTTGTTATCATCAGTTTTCTTGAACTGTCCCTCAATGCAAATTTAAAGACGTATTCACGGGAATGAAGAAAGGTTGCCGCTGTCAAACGTCTTTTATTTTTTTTCTATCACGTATAGTTTTAAGAAGTAATTAAAACGTAATCACTTAGTTCCAGCTAAGGCGGGTAAGTAACTTACTGAGTTTTATGAAAATCTGATGGGTTCCAGCAGGATGAATTTTTAACAAACTTCGTTTGCTGACGGCAGGACAGCCTCTTATATCACAACAGGTTAGGTTCGCGTACCTCCTACGAATCAAGTTGCGCCCAGCAGACATCCGTTTCATCGACTTTTCTTGTCCTTCGAACCAACCTATTACGCTCAAATGCGCTAGGTTGCTTAAACTGCCCCACAGATTTTACATCACCAGGGACAGATGATTCGGAAAGGGAAACTGGTACCAGGTGCTACTGCCGGAACGCACCAAATCGTAATGGGGCAGCAGATTATCCTGGCGTTGGTCACGAGAAAGGCGATCCTTAAAACGGACTCCATCACTATTTGCATTGGTCACTCATTACCATCGCTCAGGGGAGACGTGCAAGGACTTATCTAGGAAAAACTTAATAGTAGTATAGAACTCAATATTATTTTCTAACTACCCCTTACTACATTCATCGGTTATCGCAAACAAGAAGCAATAGTTAGTAAAAAAAAGTAAAATATGCAAAGTTTATTATTTTTACTCATTTCTTTTTATACGCCATTTGCCTTTTTTTTGAAAACCTACACGAGTTTTTTCATTCACTATTATTTCTGTTATTTTGCGGATATTGCTATCTTTACAAACGTATAACTTTACAAACGTATAACTTAGTTATTAGGGGATATCGCTGTTGTGACCCGGCTGGCCCCAGAGTAATAGAAGAAGAGCGGTGGCTCTAGGTGTTATGTGTCAAGCGGAGCTAAAACACTGTTACGTACTTCGGGTTCGTAATTGTAAGAAAACACCACTTATATTAAATCCATGTATTTACAACACAAACACAACGTAATACTTAAATACTCTGGATAACACTAGTCACTCACTGTACTATCACTGAACTTAACCGACTACACAATAAAACACGTCTCGCTTCGCACGGGTCGCTTCAAGTATCGCTCTCGATCGCTTCATAAAAACTGCCCTGTATTTATCAACACATCTCTATTTATACCCAGGGTAAAGTTCTACCTGGATCCAGAAAAATCTAAATGTATCGGGAAACAATGAATCACTTCTTATCACCTCTTATTGTAAACAAGTTATGACTCATAAATCCTAGCACACGCTACTTTCAACCTTATGCCCTATACCACAAATTTCATTATGGTATAGCGTAGGACAACTATTTTTTTGTCAATAGGAGTAGCTATCTCTTGCTTTTATTTCGAGATCTCTCCAGCGTTCCAACTCTACACGTTTCTAGATTGTTTTTCGGGTTTCGTAACAATGCAAAACCCGAAAAACAATTTAGATCGAATAATATTATTATGGTGGCATTTATTGAAAAGCTCAGAAATAAAAAAAAGAAAAACAGAGCTTCCTTTTTACATTATATGATGAAAACTTCGAGCAAAGGTAAGGTGCCAAACGACAATCTTGCTTTCAAGAACAAGGGCTGGCATGGCACATGACAAAGGAATTTTCAATTATATTACTACATTTTTTTTCAATTGTGTATTATTTACTACAGAACAGTAGATTTTGTATGTCTTCCCTGAAACTTTCCGCTAAATTGAGGTATGTTAAGCTCAGAGGAATAAAAATCTTCTTAAACGAAGGTTTTTTGCTGTGATTTCAAAAATTTAGTTTAGTAAAATTGACAATATTTATTTTAGTTTTTGAAAAACTGTACATTTTGAAGACGATGGGGTCGAATTTGATCTTTTGAACGACATTCAACGCAATATTTTTGAGCTTAAATGTTTTAGCTACAAAATCGATTGGTTGAAAAATATCGTAGTAATATAGAAAACATTTTTTCTAAGATTTTTTATTGATAAATCCCAAACAAATCAACCAGTTTTGATGTGGTTTACAGCAGTAGACGTAATTTTATAAGGTGAAGAGTTAGTTAGAGATATTTTAAAATCAATCAGTTAAGGCTGAAAATTATTTTAAATATTGGATGTATATTAAATATTTTACACGATCAAAAATAGATTAATTGAAAAATTTAAGTAATGCGACGTAGATTGGCGAGGTACCTATACCTATATCAGGAATGATAGTACTGTGCTATAACTCTCCTTCGTGTTCTGCAGGATAAAACATAATATATAACGGACATTATTGTGTTTTTATGTATTAAAATACAATTTGTGGTTGATGTGTTTATTAAATCTATGTACAACTAAACTATTGAAATGAACTCTAGCAATAAATAATATTTTTTTATTTCAAATGACGATACACTCGTGGGGGAATATCAAGCCACGCATTGGTACAGTTGGACAGGCTGGAACAAAAATGGATATTATTTTATATGTTTTCTTGTTGGGTGATATATACTAAAGTCACTAGTAGAGGAGTAATGAAAAATTGACCCTTCTGTCTTCCTGTCAGGCACCTCAACTTACAGTCGAGGATTTACTATTAGATAGATAGTAGATGTACCGGTGTTGACCAACTTAGTACCGTTTTGTACATTTTAAATTATAATCAATGTACAAAAATTATAATCCATACTGTTAATGCAAAATATTGTTAATGCGATAGTCTGTCTGTCACACTTTCACAGCTATACCTACCACTGAACCTATTTTCAGAAATTTGGCACGGAGATAGTTTAAGACCTAACGAAAAACATAGGTTACTTTGTTTTTAAAAAATCAACGTGTAATAAGATGAAATAGGGAATAAAAATGATAATTTTTTTATCAATATCAATTTTCAGATTTCTCACTTAATATATCTAATTTATAATATTGTATAAATATTATGAAGTTATTCTATCAAAATTTACATTAAACATAAATTATTGATTTAAATTTTACACTTGTACTGTTTCACAATTTACTAATTATATATAATATATACTTTTTTCATTTAAATAGCCAACCGGTTTCGGTAAATAAAAAAGTATATATTATATATAATTAACGAATTGTGAAACAGTACAAGTGTAAAATTTAAAACAATAATAATGACGGAGTTTCACCAAGTGCCGACGATGGAAAGTATAAATTAAACATTAAATTAACACAGACAATACAGTGGCCACAACTGGTGCTTCTACTGGTGGTTATTAATTAGTGTACGGCACTTAGGTACGGCACCGACTGCCCTGGGGTAGTGCGAGAGAAGCGGTTGTTAAAGGCGCCAAGTAGTCTGAGGTGTTAAATTGCCAAACCCAAGAAACAAGTTAAACGAACAGATAGTAACATTTTGATAGAAGTGCTAGGTTTCGTGCGGGTTTGTGCGGCGAAGTACATTCGCATTTCTTTTATTATATCATTTGATATCAAATAAGCAATTAAATTAATAAATTCCCCTGGACAAATTATACAAATTTATCTAACCCCAAAGAAAGCAAATTATTAGTTTGTGATGTTTTTTTTTTTTATAGAAGAGGGGGCAAACGAGCAAGAGGTGCACCTGATGGTAAGTGATCACCGCCGCCGACATCTGCAATACCAGAGGTCTTGCAGTTGCGTTATCGGCCTTTTAAGAATGAGTAAGCTCTTTTCTTGAAGGTCCCTATGTCGTATTCGTTCGGAAATAATAGTAATTGGTTCCATAACAGAGTAGTGCGAGGTAAAAAGTGTCGAGAGAAACGCACAGTTGTGGATTTCCAGACATCGAGATGGTGAGGATGGAACTTCAAATTTTGACGCGATGTCCGACGGTGGAATTCGGCGGCAGGAATTAATCCAAACAACTCGTCAGAACACTCTCCATGATATATACGATAAAAGATACAGAGAGAACCTACATCTCTGCGCAATGCCAAAGAGTCAAGCTGTTTCGAAATAGCCTGGTCGTCAACGATTCGAACCGCTCTACGCTGAATGCGTTCAAGAAGAAGAAGCTGGTACTGGGGAGCTCCGGCCCAGAGAGATGCGAACAGTACTCTATGTGAGGCCGAACCTGTGCCTTATAAAGTTGAAGGCGATGGCAAAAACTACTGTTTCGCTCTGCTGAGCACACCGAGCTTTTTGGAGGCTAGTTTAGCCTTGCCTTCCAAATGACTGCGAAACTGAACGTAATTCGATATGTCAACTCCCAGGATTCCGACACTAGCTGAGGCTGTCAGGAGAGTATCCTCAAATTGAGGTGATACGACAAAGGGCGTCTTTTTTGCGGTGAACACGCAAAGCTGTGTCTTCTTGGGTTTAAAAGTAACCAGGTTTTGGCGACCCCATTCCGAGACATCGGTAAGTCGATTCTCGACTTCAGACATAAGCTTGTTTCGGCACTCTTCGACGTGTCCCCGAGAAATACCGCTTCGGCCGGAGTATGTAGCATCATCAGTACTGTCATCCGCATAGCAATGTATGTTGCTAATTCGCATCATATCATTGATATGCAGAAGGGATAGTGTCGGTGATAGCACGCAGCCTTGGGAAACACCAGCATTGACAGATTTTAGGTCGGAGCACGCACCGTCGACAACGACCTTGATGCTCCGGTTAGCCAAAAAACTGGTGATCCACTCGCATAATTTCTCAGGAAGCCCGTAGGAAGGCAGCTTCGCGAGAAGCGCTTTGTGCCATACCTGATCAAAGGCCTTCACTATGTCCATACTAACTGCCAACGCCTCCCCCTTGGACTCAATTGCTTCCGCCCATGGATGAGTTAGGTATATTAGAAGGTCACCAGCTGACCGGCCGCGACGGTCGCTAATCAGCTGGTGCTCTTCTAAATACTTGAGGAGCTGAGAGTTGATGATTGTCTCCATAATTTTGGAGAACAAGGAGGTTATGGCTATGGGCCGATAGTTAGACGGGTTAGAGTGATCTCCTTTTTTAGGGATGGGATGCACCAAAGCTGTCTTCCATGAATTCGGTACGACGCTGAGTGAATAGGAGAGCCGGAATAGGCGTGTTAATACTGGTGCCAACTCTGGAGCACACATTTTAAGCACAATCGGAGGGATGCCATCCGGCCCACTCGACTTGTGGATGTCCAAGGAAAGTAGTGCTTTAAGCACAGATGACTGCCGAAATTGTGGTTCTGGCATAGAAAGAACTATCACAATACGGGATGGTAGGCGGTGCGTTCCCTTGATCATCCAGAGTCGAGTTGGCCGCAAAGAAGGAGCTCAGGAGATCGGCCTTCTCCTTTGCGGTATGGGCCAAAGAGTCATCGTCTCCGTGCAAGGATGGAAGAGAGGGCTGTGAGAAATTCCCTAAGACAGCCTTGGCGAGAGACCAGAACGCACGAGTGCCCGAAGAAAGGCGAATTAATTTCTCACCAATTCTGCCAATGTGTTCCGATTTTGCCTTGGCGATAGCTCTTTCGAAGTACCTCGAGGCGAAATTGTACTCCTTACGTAATGTGCTGGTTTTTTCATCACAAGATGCGGACGCTGCAGCCCAAGCCCGGTAGCACTACTGCTTGCGGCGCGAAACCGTTTTACAGGAGTGACCAAACCAAGGCTGAGACTTACCACCAATTGGTACCGCAGAAAATGGAATGAAAAGTTCCATGCCCTGCAGCACCACATCGGCAATAGAGTCAGCGACGACATTCGGATCATCCAGCGAGAAGCACAATCGCCCCCATGGGTAGGACGCAAAAAAAGACCGCATCCCGTCCCAATCTACTGACCTAACAGCACTTTACTCCGGATCAGGCAGTAGTCTGACGAACCAAGTGTGATGTCCACCGATACCTGATAATGGTCCGGATGAGAGGTCAGCAGAAGGTCCAACAGTGAAGGCGTATGGTCATCCTCATCGGGAACTCGCGTGTTACCAGTTGTGTAAAATCATACGCCAAGGCAAAATCGTGAACAGACGATCCCCGATCGAACATCCCCGCATGGTGCGCGAACAAAGCCATTCGGCGTGGTGGGCATTAAAATCGCCCAAGATCACGATCTCTGCGGAAGGGGTCTGCTCTAACACGGAATGTACAGCCGTTTGTAAATGCTCAACGAGCCGGTCAACTTCAGTATTCCCGCCATGGGACCTGTATAGGCACGCGTAGCTGCGTGGATGGTCATCGCAAGCTACGCGTAACCAGAGGATGGATAGGTCCTGACCTTCAAGTCTGCCGAGATGCCGGTAACAGATATCTTCTCTGATGTATGCGCACACTCCAGCCCGCGGTACAAAGGAATGTTCCAGTTTGTACCCCGGGTAGGAGAGGTAAGAAAAGTATGAGCCGGAGAAGATATCTGTGTCTCGGTCTAAAAGAGCAAAGCTGGCTTCGTCGTCTCGAAATGGTAGTGGACGGCGTTCAAGTTGGAATAAAGCCCCCTGACATTACAGAAATCCACAGTAAGCGTGTAAGCGTGTAAGCGTAATTTAATTTAAATCCCTATGATCATTTAATAATTTCGGATTATTTTTCTGTTTATTAATTTCTAGGGCTTCAAGGGCATTCAGCATTTCACCTTTGTTACAAAAATGCAAGGCGTTGAATTTCTTAGCGAGGTCAAATTTGTGCTCTTCCGTTCTGAGATGTTGGCCGAACGCAGACATCTCTTGTCCGGACTTCCAAGTCCTGACATGTTCCTCTATTCTCTTTGTAAAGGATCTTCCTGTTTGACTGATGTACTCCGCCTTACATTCCTGTCACTCTAATCTGTACACCCCACTATGCATCATTTTTGGTATTGTATCCTTGTTGTTAAAAAGTAAACATCTTAGAGATTTGGTAGTGTAAAACGCTGGGTTGCTATCCTTTAGTAGTCTTGCTGACTTGTGTGAAATATTCTCTAAGAATGGTAACCGAGCATATCTTATTTTCTCAATAGGTGTTCTGTATGGAGTCCCAGCGTACAATATTTTCCGTACCAAATTCTTTTGTTTTCTTTTTAACAACAAGTCAATTAGCTTAGGGTCGTAGCCATTATTTTCAGCTATTGTTTTTATATTGTTAAGCTTCTTCTTCTTCCTGTAATCTTTCTCGTCTAGGGGTAATGATACTAACCTATGTAACATTGAGTGAAAGGCTGCATGTTTGTGACTAGTCGGGTGGTTTGAATTAGCCGGAATTAAATTGTCACAAAATGTATCTTTTCTGTATACCTTGAAACAATGTCTATTATTTGCAATACTTATGGTCAGATCCAGGAAATTAATTGTTTTATGACCTATTTCCATTGTGAATTGAATATTTGTGTTCAAGGTATTCATATATGTCAAAATGTCAAAAACTTATCTAGTAGTTCTAACGGGCCAGTTCACAAACACAAGACATCATCAACATACCTGTACCAATACATAACGTTTTCTTTGATATGATCTTTGATTTGTTGGATATGAATGTGTTTTGACACGTTTGTTGTCATATTTCAGCCGCAATAACTTCAGCACTTGTAAAGTAGTCGGTAAATTTCAACCCGCATAATGGGTTGGCAGATGACAACGCACCATTAATTATTTTGTTAATTGAACTTAAGCAGTTTGTCCTAATGATCGTTACTGTGAAACCGTTTTTTGGTGAACAGTGTTCAACCCTAAGGGTATCTCCTGTGAGATCGATTCTCAGCTTAGGACAGAATCTTGACAATAAGTGGGAGAGTAACTACCTAGTACCAAGTTTTACACTCGTTAATAATTCTTGACCAGTGTAAGTGGGAGGAGTGGCCGCCGGCGGCGGTAAAATAATTACATAAATATGCCTTCCCTTCCCTATTCCTGGATAATGGGGATAAGTAAATGTTTTGCAAGTAAAGCCACAGTTACATTTTTTGGCTGACCCTCACACTTGCAGAAGAATTTAATATTTAAAGATGTATTGTGTGAATTAAACAGAGATTTGATATCAAGTGTAGGGCCCAAATATTTTGTAGCTAATAAGTAAATATAATTTATTACCTTTTTCACACCTTTGTCCATAGAAACCAGTTCCTTCGCACTTACAAGCAAATCCTGGGTCTTGTACTGTTTGTGTACAGATGCCTCTTAAACATGGCAGACGATAACATGCATTGGAGCTCCTTTCTAGAGAAGTAAAAAATAAATATTTTTGAGGATAATTTTACACGCAGTAAAAGTAACAACCAAGTCACAAACTCTCCCCTGAAGTGATAAATAAACGTGTTGGTTTTTGGTTGGTTGGTGTTGCCGTAAAGCGTGGGGCACTAGACGCTAAGCAAGGCGCCTGTCTATGCGGACGTAGCCGTAGTGTTCTGTGCGACATTCTATATCTGGAACTCTGAATCAGATCTTCACCAAATTTATACGGGACTCTATTGGAAGGATTTGACTCCTAAATAAAAATACTTTCCAAATCGATTACTATATCAGATTGTAAAATGCCACTCGGCCCAGGCCGATGCGGACCGGTCGATCTGAATCGTAGCTTAATCATCGGTGTTAAAATATAATTTTACTTACAGAATAAAATATAATTTTACTTAACAGAATAATAAAGTGCAATTTTAAAAATACTAAATTTTGAACTTACAAAGAGTATCAATTGTATAATCTATACATATAATAAAATCGTAGAAAAGTCAAAACTGTACATTGAATATTTTTTTAAAAGAATACATGGGGCGTGAACTACAATCGATATCGAATCCAAAAATATAGTTTTTAGAATTTTTGTCTGTTTGTCTTTTTTTTTATTATTGATAGGTAAGCGCTTGACCTCGATTTCGCCTGATGGTAAGCTTCCCTAGAAAGTACCTGTTCACTCTTCTCTTGAAGATCTCCAGATTGTACTCGCCTGGGAACACAGACTCAGGAAGCATGAATGTTGAGTCGATCCGCTTTGTCCGGGTACGTGGAACGTCCACCATATAAAGATGCCTAGAATCTGTGCGCCTCGACGATCGATAGAAAAACGGTTGATCGATCGTCTGTTTGTCTGTTTATCTGTTTGTTTGTTTGTCTGTATGTATGTCCGGGGTAAACTTAAAAAGTACTGCATGGATTTACTTCAAATTTTGCATGAATATCACTAACAGGTCGGGTCAACTTATAGGCTACATATTGTTAAGCTATTACCTAGCGGGGAGGTGCTGTGCGGAGTAAACGAAGTCCGCGCGGACGAAGTCGCTGGCAACAGCTAGTATATTATTTAAAATTGCTGACAGTTCTGTTGAAAAGGAAGAACTGCCATTGTAACATTATCGCGTAATTGTATTTTTATTTCTGTGTAAATAATAGATTTATTTATTTAAATTAGCGATCGCCTGTAACCGAAATTCGACCATAGACTAAGCAATAAAAACTTTTGCTGTGAAGAAAATAGTATATATGTGTGTATATTGTCATGTTAGTCGTAGGAATGTAGTATATGTAATGTTTATTTTTGTTAATCTAATGTATTTCTAATGAATTTTATTTAAAAATATTAGGTTTCTGCAGAGTCCGTAATATAAACTTTAAGTGTGCTAATTTTTATATTCCACAGCGAGCAATTCTCTTAAAAAGGGGTTCAAAGTTTTTTATTCGCGTATTAATCTTCTATATATACATATATATAAAAATTAATTGCTGTTCGTTAGTCGCGCTGAAACTCGAGAACGGCTGAACCGATTTAGCTAATTTTAGTTTTGTATTAATTGTTGAAGTCCAGGGAAGGTTTAAAAGGTGGGAAAATATATAAACAAAATAAGAGTAGATAAAAAGGCAGAACAACGTTTACCGGGTCAGCTAGTATATAGATATTAATATGTATCAGTATTGAAAAAGTACCATTGTACTCAAGCATTGTACGTATTTTCCCAAGAGAATTACAATAAAAATTCTATTGAATATAGTAACACAATACAATCGAATCACTGTAGAGGTCTAACTTGTGTGTACACTATGGGCAAATACCTCGCTTTTCACGAGGAAATTGGGGCGTTGTTTGTCTGGCCCCTATAGATATAACAAAGTTAATATTTATTTATATTTGCTTTATAACTGTGTTTTTTCCAACACTTAATTAAACATCAATAGAAAATTGTTTGATGTTAGCAGAGGCTTTATTTTATTTTCATATTTAACCATTTCACTTTTATTTAGTAGTTGTTTGCGGAACGTCAATTAACTTAAAAAGGAAGAAGGCTGGATACGTCGTTAACTTTTTTGTATCTTCACTGATATTTCATTTAACGTGGAGCAGTAAAAAATGTTATTCTACATTTCACCGCCACAGAACTCTAGTAGGTACCTACAGTCACGGTAATGCCATGTATTACTTTGCAAATACGCGTAACTCTTGTATGTAAACACTTATGGAAAAAATTTAGAGAAACGTAAACAAAGCATATATAAGACGTGTATAATCAAATTTTATAAACTTTGATCTTTCTTATTAGGGTGAGTCTTCAAAGTTCTTCGTGTAATTTCCATGGTATTTTTGAAATCGCTAAATTAATGTGAATTACACAAACATTTCAAAAGTTTATGCAAATTAAAAGCACATGTGAAAATTCGACACATAGGTCGGGCCATGGAAATTACGTTATAGACTACGAAAATAACCCATCAGGTAAAACTTTGCTAAACACCATATCAGGTATAAAATAAGATAGATGTAATAGATTCGTAATGTCGAAGTGAGAGAGAGGTTAGGTTTGAAAGAAAGTGTCGGTGTAAAGATGAGAAAGGGCATGCTCCGTTGGTTCGGACATGTAGAAAGAATGGTAGATGAAAGGTTAACAAAACATATACAATGCGAATGTGGAAGGATGTAGATACCGGGGAAGACCAAGACTGACATACCACGATCAGATTGATCGAGTATTGTCCGAAGGTGGTGTCAAGAGTCTTCGCAACCGGCGTGTGTGTATGAAGAGAGTGATGAATGTGGAGGAAGCAAGACAAGCCTGCAAGGATCGTGATGTATGGCACTCGGTTCTCTCTGCCTACCCCGTAAGGGATCTGGCGTGAAGATATGTATGTACAAATTATTTGGGGTACCATGAACTACTGTAATATGCACAACGAATTATAGTACCTTTATTTAAAAAGCTTACAAAACATCTCGAAAGTAAAATATGAAAGTAATAATAATGTTAATAATTAACAAATTTCGTTGTGGGTAAGAGCATCATCAAATGGTTTTCTGGATTATGATAAGTAGTAATATCGTCATATATAGCTTTTCTTCTTAAGTTCGCGCCGCGCGGGTATTTAATTTCTCCTTTCCCTTATTTTTTAGCGCCTCTTTTTTTCTAAGTTTCATCTTTCTCCGCAAAACTAAAGGCTTGATGTGTTGTTCTGACTGGAAATATTAGCGTATACCTACCATTTCCAATATTACGATTATTAACAAAACTTGAAACATGAAACTTGTGCTTAAGGAATTCCGAAGCAAAACTAGGAACCCTTATATTTTCGCTATATCCGTCCGTCCGCAGTCTCGCTCATAGATCCTTAGTACTACAAAGTTGTAATTTGGCATAAATATGAATAATTTAATCACGGCAAAAAAGTAGTAACATAAAATATTGAAAAGTATTTTTTAGGGTAGCTCCTCTTTATGTAAAGTAGGGAAGGTAATTTTATTTCTCGTGCAATTCAGAGTGCGGTTTTATTGGATGTTTTTGAAAAAATATAAGTTTGTGAAAACAATTTTTCTATTAGGTAAGGTAAGGCATTAGCAAGTAAGGTACTCGTTTGTAAAATATTAAGCTATAAAATGCAAATTTTTCATCATAGACGAGTATCAAGTTTATCTCCGTTACTGTTTATCAAGCAGAAAGGGTCCCCCCTTTGCCAGATAAACGGTTGGTTTTGGGGGTAAAAAAAATTAACGGTAGTAGTAATTATAATGAAATTAAAAGGAAGACTATCATGGCTTAGAAGGTTATACAGGTTTTTGAGTAATATATTACCAACTTAAAATATACTTGGAGAGGTTTTTATAGGTTGTAAACCTGTGGTGTATGTGGATATAGATGGTGAGTGTATGTGTGGATATCATCCGTCATTGACGTCAAATAGGTTAAATGGTATGGTGTGATTATGGTATGAAACAATAAAATCCCTCTTACACCACATGACTGTGATGGACAGCTTCAGAACCCTACATCGCGCGTGGTCTGATATGCACTTTACCTTTTTTTTCTAAAACTTTGATAACCTTGTAGTAATTATATACTATTGTAGAGGTTATATACTCTTCGTTAGGTGCATAGGTATAGCATTAGCAAGTAAGATAGCAAATAGGTTCAAGAGCACACACCTCCTTAAAATTTCATTTAACAATTAGATACAGCGAAACAAATTAGCGATAAAGTGTGTGTGCTACATAATTCCTATTACCTTTTTCTTTTCTAAGCCATGCAATTCAAAAGGGGTGAGAAGTTTAGACTTGAAATTTGCATAAAAATAATTATAATTTTTCGACGACGCACGACGCAATCATATCGGTACATATTAGTAAGTAGTCGAGTAACAAAAACTGCAAGATTAGCGAAAAATATGAATGTATGTTCAACCGAGCAGTTACCTAGCCTTGCAAAATTAATCGGATTTAAGGTGTTGACGGTAAATAACTCCTATGTACATCGTTATTATATAAAAAAAATCTATATGACACGATGCATATAGAATGTATAAACAATAGTAGATTTATGTAAACATTATTTGTTTATATAGGGAATAAAATCTGTTACACTCAAAAATTGTACTTCTTAGAATGACCTATTAATTGCTCATCTTAAAAAAATAACCATCATATGACACAAATGAACGATCATATGATATTAAGAAAAAAGAAATTATTTTAAAGGAAAGAGACATTATTGTATTTAGTACTTTGGACATATAAATGGCACACATAAAAAGTATATTCTATGTAAATGGAACATGAACTATAATATTAATACAAATTCAGTTTTGCCCCTATTAGCTCTTCGAATTGCTTTCCTTCGCTTTGACAAATTTCTAATCGAGTTATTTAAAACAATATTAAGGTATCGCGTTCCATCCTCCTATAATCCGTTTTAAAGCACTTTCAAAGTAGTGGCGACTAACTTCTTTAGTTAACTCGTTTTCCAAGATTGATCTAGGTAGATAATTAGATATGTCAAAGGGTTTACGTAAAGCTAGCGCGTTGGCCACCACATAGCAATGATATCAAAATCTTGAAGAAATTCGACAATCATGAGGGTGCGTGCGTTGATGTGCATAAAAAAATCTATGACTGATGAAAGGTGCAAATGGGAGGTAAAATTTCTATCAAAATGTAAGTTTCACATTGTGCCGCTTTACTCAATTCTCCATAACGCGTATGTCTTTCATACACTGCCTCTCTATACAATAACTTCAACATATGCCACCTTACCATTGATGTTGCACCGAGTTTACTTTCCGCCCACGTATTCCCACATTTTAGTTCTTTAAAATTAACTCGTTTAAAATTCTTTCGTTTAAAATTAACTCGAGCTACTCGATGCCATGCGGCAACGCGAACTGTGGCTAACTACAGCTTGAATTTATTCCAGCTAATTTTAGCCCTTTTCACATATTTTTCGCAAATTTAAAAAAAAACTCTAATAAATTTTGTCGAAATAGTATTTTTTAATATAACCTCTAGATTAATGTACAGATTGAGTATAAAATCTTAACAGCTCTTTTCCTCAAAATACTGCATCCAATGCATAAATTGCATTAAAGTCGGTTTATGTGTTCGGGAGTTATCGTAGACGAATAATTTCAAAAATTGTTTTTCGTAACAACGACTTCTATGTCCTATAACGACTTCTATACGTTTTTTTATATTATAAGATAGCAAACAAGCAGATGGGTCTCCTGATGGAAAGAGTCGACCATCGCCTATAGACACCAAAGATGTTAATGGTGCGTTGCTATCTTGTGGCGAGGTCTTATGCCACATGCATAAGTTTACCGGCTACCTTACCTTACAAACCGGAACACGACAGTGACAAGCACTGACATTATTACGGCAGGAATAAGTAAGGCGGTGGTACCAGACCCGGGCGAGACAATGCAGAACTCTACCACCTAGTAGCCACGATGTTAGTGACTCGTATAGCCAATCGGTCGCCTTTTACGACTGCCTGGCAGAACGTCAGTTGGCCTATTATTCAAAGGAGCCCGGAACTAACACGGGGAAAAGAAATATATTAATATATACGTAGTATATATTAATTATATTATATATTATAAATATATATTGGATCAAGTTTTCTCACTCCGCAATATCGTAGAGAAGCATCTGGCTGTCGGCCAGAAGGTTTTCTGCGGTTTTGTGGATTTGGAGAAAGCGTTTGATAGAGTTGTGCGAAAGAAACTTTGGGTCATTTTACCCAGTTATGGGATAGATGGGCGTCTGCTGCGTGCTTTGCAATCCATGTACTGGGATTGCAAAGCATGTGTGCGGGTGGACGGCAACATATCGCCCTGGTTCGATGTCAATATCGGCGTCAAGCAGGGTTGTGTGTTGTCAGCTCGTCTGTTTATTCTATATCTGGATAAGTGTCTCCAAAGATTGAGGTCATTGAATGTGGGAATGCGCATAAGTGATCTAGTGGTGAACTGCCTGCTTTATGCAGATGACGCTGTACTTTTAGGCTCAACTTCATCTGAGCTGCAAACACTGGTCACAGTTATGAATGAGGATTGTAAGAGTATGGGCTTACATTTGAATGCGAAGAAAACTAAAGTTTTGGTATTTGAAAGAGAAGCAACCAGAACGGATGTAAGAGTTGTGGTCGATGATGTAGTGCTGGAACAAGTGGATGAGTTTGTATATCTTGGATGTGCTTTTAGCAGGGATGGAAGGTACACCGCTGTTGTTGAAAGAAGAGTGTGTGCAAGGAACAGAGTGAATGGAGCGTTAGGGAGATTACTTAATAGCACAATTTTAAGTCAGGGTGCCCGTCTAGCCCTGCATAATCATGTGCTTATCCCAACGCTATTGTATGGAAGTGAGAATTGGGTATGTCAGAAAGGGCATAAAAGTAGAATCAACGCGGTCGAGATGAAGTCGCTAAGAAAAATATGTGGTGTGACACTCGCGGACCGGGTTCGTAATGTCGAAGTGAGAGAGAGGTTAGGTTTGAAAGAAAGTGTCGGTGTAAAGATGAGAAAGGGCATGCTCCGTTGGTTCGGACATGTAGAAAGAATGGTAGATGAAAGGTTAACAAAACAGATATACAACGCGAATGTGGAAGGATGTAGGTACCGGGGAAGACCAAGACTGACATACCACGATCAGATTGATCGAGTACTGTCCGAAGGTGGTGTCAAGAGTCTTCGCAACCGGCGTGTGTGTATGAAGAGAGTGATGAATGTGGAAGAAGCGAGATAAGCCTGCAAGGATCGTGATGTATGGCACTCGGTTCTTTCTGCCTACCCCGTAAGGGATCTGGCGTGAAGATATGTTGTTGTTATAGTATATTAATTTCTTTCTTTCGACATAACTTCGAGATATTTTAACCAATCATTTTTTGACCTTCCACAATATTTTAGTACTTAAAAACTACGTCAAATGCAGTTTCAAAAATCAAAATCGAATCAAATTTTCAAAAGTTACAGGTTTTCAAACTTATTATTTTAAATTAATATTTTGTTGTTAACAGCAAACTTACTTAATATTTTAAAATAACTTTCAGACTAATATACCGATTGATTTAAAAATGTAATGAAATTTTTTATGTAAAAAATTGCGTTAAATGCCGTAAATTAGATCAAAATGTGACGATGTATTTGTAATGTAGCAATGATGAAAATTATTAAAAAAAAGTTTTTTGGCAATTTTTCAACATTTTTCAACCTATCGATTATGTAGCTAAAACAACATTTTCAATTCTAAAAAATGCGCTGAATGCCTATCGAATGATCAAAATCGATCATCGTTTCTAAAATATATAGTTTTTCATTAATTTTCATTAATCAATATCTTATTCAGTAACGCAACGAAATTACCTAAAATGGGGGCACTTCCTCCTCCATCCTCCAAGTTGCATCGTAGTCCGCACTTGGCTTCAAAAAAATATACATTACTATAGTATATGTTCTCAGAAAATGCAAAAAATTGAAAAAACAAATTCGAATTTTTTTTAACCACTATGTACAATTTCATCAAAAAAATGTGATTGCTGCAATTTTTTAGTTAAAAAGTTTATTTATTAAATTAGAATTACATTCATGTCGTAGAAAATCTCATAAAACATACATGTAAATTGTACTATTGAATGTAGATACTTAATTCTGATTACGTTATTCATTATATATATATTTTCAAAAACGTAAATCGGGTTATTTATAAATATCTTATCTGAAATTCTAATCAGTCATTCATTAGTTTTTGTCCCTTTGAAGGGGTTTCTTCATCGTTCGATTCGACAAACCTTTCCAACTCTAGTTGATTGTTGAAATCTTCAAGACCGTCCTCGTCTCCAATGTTATTTCCAGTCTGCATTGGTTCTTCATCCACAATTTCATTTGAATCATTTACTTCCTCGTAGATTTTTTCTTCCATATTGGAGTAATTTTCAGAACCATGCATAAATGTGTGCATTTTAAACCATGTTTTCGGCAGCCATATTTTAAACTGCTACATCCAGTTTCACAGCTGCAGCAAATAGTTTTGAGCAATACTTCCGGAATTAAATCCTTTTCTGTAAATTTGGGCATAATGCCACGTTGACGTTGCTTTCAGCCCCAATCTGATGCTGTCAATTCGTTTCCCAAAAAAGTTTGAAGCTGATAATATGCTCTGTAACAATGTTGACTTGCTGCTCCTTCTTTGGGTGGGAGGTTTGCCAAAATGAAGGATGATTTAATTTTTCGATTTTTTGAATAAAGTAAATTTGTCACAATTCTCTTAAAGTAACTCAGCCTGCAAGTTTTTTTTAAAAACGATACTGGCTAACGGTTTTTACAGCCTGCTACAAAATAGTAGGTATGTAGTAAGGCGCAGACCCTCCTAGGTCCGTCTCCACTTCTCAATAAAATACCTTACAATGGGCTAAAATTTACCGTAGGTCATTCAGGTATACAAATTATCTTAAAACAGCAATAAATTTAAATAGGCATCTACAAATATTATTTAAAGAAGATTCTACAACTTTTTCAAAATATTGTAGATGTCTTATTAAACTTTATTAACTTATTTGTTTGTTAATTATAGTAGTACTCGTATATTTCAATTTACAATTTTTTTCGTTTATCAATTTAACATGAAATCTTACGTTTTTATAGTAATTAAAGTGTAAATTTTAATAAATAGCTCCAAATTGTACGCAATGATTTAAAACAAATTTCGAATTTGAGTTTTTTTCAATTTTTTGCATTTTCTAAGAACATTTACTATAGTAATGTATATATTTTTTTACACCATCAGGAAATAGAGATTTCAACAAACAAAAAGCTCCCCGGCTATTTGGAAAAAGCTGATATTTTGACACGAGAAATTTTCGATTGAAAAATAGGGTGCTTTTTTGATATTAAGTTAAAATAAAACAAAGAAATAAATGTTTTAAATCAAATAAATTACAGTCTATTTAGGACATAATAAGGTAAGTTTTCATCAAATTTTGTAGAATTTTTTTTTTTTGAAAAAGATAAAAATAAAAAACCAAAAACTTGGTTATTTGAATTTTTCACCTAAATTTTGAGGTTATGTAAAAAATTGCAAATAAGAAAGTTATAGATCTTTTTATTACCTACAACTTTTTTCCATAAGACTTTTAGTTTTGTTGGAAATCAAGATAAACCATTTTTACCCTTAAAAACTCACCCCCTTCCACTGCCCGAACTCGGATCGACCGTAATTCCTTTCGTTTATATCATATTCCCCTCCTTTTCTAATGGGTTTCATCCTACTGTAATTTTTTTTCATTTTTTACCATTTTTGAAGGCTTCGACCCTGGTCTATATAGTTTATAGTCTTTTGAGATTAAAATACTTCAATTTAAAATACTTCAAGTTTTATCGATTGCCTGCAGGGTCAACCCTTTACAGATTTATTTTTTCTAATTGACTCTAATTTTGTTTTCTAATTGACTCTAATTTTGTTTTCTAAATTAAAAGTCAAATTTAAAAAAAAACGAGAGAGAAAAATTGGGGGTCTGACGTCTAAATTATTAAATCTCAGTCTGAAGACCAACTCTATCTATCACCGTGCTATCACCGTGCGCAGTCATTTGTTAATTCAAATAGGGCGCACATCCAATGGCATTGAAATGCAACGAAGGTGTGTAACAGGAAGCCGCTGTTACACACCTTCGTTGCATTTCAAGAAATCAATCTCATAAATCGCAGGAAACCGAGAGAAAAGATGTCAAACCAAGCTCGACAACATTTCAATATCAAACCCGACAAAATTTGTTGGCGTACAATAAAAAACGCAATATTACCTCGAAATTACATAAAGGTATTACGTTATTAGCAGAAATTAGAAAAAAGTCCAAAATTTTCTATTTCTTAAAGGGACCCACTACCGTATATGGTATAGTGACAGTAAGTATAACAGGTGGGATTAAACCTTTCTTGTGTTCCTCTAAAATTTCCAAAACAATTCACAAACACACAGCAAAGACACATGCGCCTGGTTTCTCCAAATAGGTATCCTAACTTTTATGTTGATTAAAAATTATTAAGGTTGAAGTTCATCTCGGTCTCTAGGTACATTATTATTTATAAGTATGGAAAAATCATCACCTCTAAGAGCACTCATACAAGCACGCCATGTCTTGTATATATATTCATTCTTGCAGCCATACCCACAAGTGCACGTGGTACCGTATATTTTGCATCCATTTTGCGATTGATCCGGCTCACATGCTTGCACTGTCCCTGTAAATTAAAAAATATTTCAAACTGTAGTATTACTTACTAATAGTGACCTTATTGGTATTAAAGTTAGAGTTTTACATTGTTCTGCTTGGCAACTCTGCTTTGAGAAATGAAATAATAAAAGAAAAAAAGCAAAATGTTGTTCAAATTTTTCGAGTCAGGTTTTTGACGGGTTAACAAATTAACGAATCGCAGCTAACTACCGGATCTAAAAAGAATCTAGTGGATAATCCACATGGGTCGACCTAAGTCGGTTCGTAATTTTGTAGAACTCATAATGCGAAGCATTAGAGTGCTCTATGGTCGATATTTTTTTTGATTCCTGTTTTGCAACTGTTTCTGTCGTTGTTGTGACTAGGAAACATTTTTCCCCACCGTGTTTGTACGAGCCCCCTTTGAAGAATAGACTAACTGCCATTCTTAGCTTGCTCAGGCCGTAAAAGGCAACCGATTGGCTATACGTGTCACCACCATCGTGACCACTATTCCGTAACGTCTCAGAGAGTAATGAATGTGGAGGATCGTGATGTATAACACTCGGCTCTTTCTGCCAACCCGTCAGGGATCTTGCGTGAAGATATGTATCTATGTATAAAAACAGGATATCTTAATAAAAAACCTTATTATTTAATAATTTTTAGGGAACCCTTTTTTTCGTCATGCCCGTCCGTCTGTCCGCAATTCAGTTCAAAGATTTTTAGTACTAGAAAGTTTTAATTTGGAATGAATTTATAAATTAGCCACGTTGACAAAATGGTAAAATAAAATCTTGAAAAATATTTTTATAGAGAGATACCTTAAAAAATGTATCACACTCTAAGTGGTTTTTTTTACGCATACCCCACACTGCAGGGTATCGTTGGATAGGTTTTTTAAAAATAATGCAGGTTTAGAAAATGGCTCAGCCTTTGTTTCCACTACTAGCTTTCGTAAACTAGAATCAACATTATAATGCAGGTTTGAATTAACAATTTCTTAACTAAACGCTTCGATTGTGAAATACTAAGCTGTCAAGTGATAATGTTTGTGAAAGTCAAGCATCCCCCCTCTGCCAGCTATGATAGACATAATATGTTTATTGTCTATAGCAAAACGATTGTTGAAAATTTTCACGCTAGTAGCACATATTATATAAACCTTTACAAGTTTTCGAGAATAGTCGACCAACTTATAAATTGCACTTAGAGAAGTTTTTATGTGCGGTGGACGCGTGCAGTAAAGATAAATCTGTCATTTTCGTGGTATTTTCATTAAATTTTCAGTGTCAAGTAATAAAAAACTTAATGTTATGGGGTGGATTAAATGTCAGCCACGCACAATGTAGGGTCCATCACCGAATAACCTGGATACGCCGCCTTTCAAAACATTTTCTTAGTTGTCAGTGTCACTTGTATTTTCACAGAGGAATACAGAGTTAGGTAGGTATAATACTTACCAATGAAATAAAATAGGAGGCATTCCTTAAGCCTTAGCTTTTTATTTGAATCCATAAAATAGCAATCTCCCTCAATCAAAAAATTCAGGGAGAATGGAGATAAAAACTATCATTGAAATTATATACAAACATTCATTGAAATGGTTCAGTAGTTTCGTCGTCCATCGCGACAAACAAGGTGACATGTATTTTAGTTATACAGTGTAAAAAAACCCTGTCCGATCGTCAAAGGCATTATTTGGTAGCTTAATATTTGTGTCATTATTTTATGAATATTGATACATACATTTTTAAAATATTTGCTCGATTTAAAGGGAAATTGCTTAATTTTAGTACTAAAATGAGGCACTTTAAACTACGATATTTTTCTTATTTTAATAATTTTTTTTTGATAATGTCATTGACCTACCTATACACCTCTTGCGAATCGGACAGTGTTTTCTTTATAACCTGTACAAACGAAGATGTATAAGTACTGTTGACTAATACCCTTAATATAAATAATATTATTTTGTTTATATATCAAATAAGTAAGTATTTTCACGCCCGTATCCCCAAAGAGATACCCAGAGGTACAAACAGGGCAGCCACGATTAGCCGAAGACAGTTCCACATTGTGATAGATGGTAAACCTAAAGCCAAACAGACATTTATCTAATCTCGGCCAAAGTTGTTTTTCATCAGAAAACTGTAAAACTACATTATTTGAACAGTTATATCACGAAATTGAACCCGGGACTTCATGTGGTAGCCCCGACACCGGACCACTAGATCACGGAGACGATAATTCGTGGATATCTTCTACATATATAAAAATCAATTGCTGTTCGTTAGTCTAAAACTCGAGAACGGCTGAACCGATTTGGCTAATTTTGGTTTTGAATTAATTGTTGAATTCCAGGGAAGGTTTAAAAGGTGAGAAAATATAGAGAAAAAGAGTAGGTAATTAAAAAGGCAAAACAACGTTTGCCGGGTCAGCTAGTAATTACTAATTATTATTAATCCAGAGATAAAAAAAGTTTTTTAAATGATTTTAACATAGATTTACCACCTGGATGTATGTGTCTGTGTACTTAAAATGAATAAGTTTATCTTTGATTGTATTTTCTAAAATCAGGTAGGATTATGTTATGTAAAATTTACGTATTTTATTAAGCTCTAAGCCTATAGTCAATTTATAGGCGAATTAGAGATTAACAAATCTATGTATAATCAGAGATATACTTAAAAAAATAAAGTTAAAAGTTAAATTCAATATCAGTGGTAATAGTATATAAATAAATGGTAAAAGTCGTACAAACTCTATATTATTAGATAAATAGAATAGATATTTTATTATATTATTAGAGAACGAAGAAAGTTATTTTATAAATCCAGTGTTAGTCCTTAAAAGGTGAAGGAGTTCTTAAAAGTGAGCACATACTAATAATTTACCCCACACGTGACTATCGTTAGGCAGAAATCTTTTTTGTCTGACTACGCTAGAAGGAAAATTATATTTTCCGAGTGTATGTATGTTTGTATATTTCTTTAGCGTGCTTGTAGCTTCGGCTTGATTGATTCAAGTTTGAGAAGTATCATTAGATTCGTTTTACTTGTAAATGTAACAAAGTCTATATATAATTCTTACTCGACTGCGCTAGAAGGAGGGTTGTGATTTATAACGGATCGGTTCCCAATGAGCTCCAAAAAAGCGACAAATCATTTTTAGGAAACGGAGTAAGATTTTATAATAAAATTCCTACGGAAATAATTAATCTCCGGGATAGGAAATTCTACAACCTAATAAAATCGAAGCTCATTCAAAGAGCATACTACAAAATAAGTGACTACATCGATGACAAAGATGTTTGGCAATAAATACGTTTTTTTTTTTAACTACGAACAAATCTACTTCAACTAAGGTAAATTTTAATGTTTTTTTTTTGACATATTCTTATTGTATAATTTTTGCTATTACTTTTGATATGTTATTTAAATTTGCTATTAATTTATCTTTGAAATGTATATGACATTCAATAAGTGATACAAATGTATCCTGTTTTGAACAAAAATTATTGATTGATTGATTGAATGGGTTTTTGGTTTTATAATCATTACTTGTGATATCATAGCATAACATACAATATCATAGCAAAACATATAACATATAGGTAGCTCTCCTGGAAAGAGGTAGCCATATAGAACAAAGGTTGTATTAAATATATATTTTTTCGAAAAAAATATCTGTTTCTGAGAATTGAAAAAGTAATCCTATATGGGGCGAAAAGTAGTGAAAAAGTTCATGACAATAAGTTTTTCAACAAAATCTCATTTAAGTCAGATATATTGCGTAGTTCAGCTATCTGTCAGTGAAAGTCCCATCAAAATCGGTCTAGCCATTCCAGAGTTTATCTTGAACAAACAGACAGACAAAAAATGGGAAAAAAATATTTTGGTAGATATGTGTACCGTGTATACATTCATATGCATTTGGTAAAAAGCGGTTATTTAATATTACAAACAGACACTCCGATTTTATTTATTTGTATAGATGTATAGAAGATGAACATTAATGACCGCCCCGTTGGCCGTGGTTAGCAACCCTGACTACGCAATCAACGGGGCTCGGGTTCGGTCCCCGACGGGCCCGACCGAACCCGAGCCCCGTTTTTGCGTGATGAGCATAAATGTTTGCGTGATGAGCATAAATGTTTGCGTGATGAGCATAAATGTTTGTAACCATTTGCGTGATGAGCATAAATGTTTGTATTTCCGGGTTTGGATATATTCTAGTATTTATATGTATTAGTATCTATCGTTGACTAACACCCATTACACAAGCAAATAATTTCCTTGCTTTGGGATTAGATCAATTAGTGTAATTGAATGTAGTTACACAAAAAGGATCCATCCAGACAAAATCAGTTTAGAAAAATTGAAGTTTGAAGTTGGATTTTTTTTTTTTTTTAACGTGCTATACATGGGGACTAGTTCTGACGTTGAATAAAGTAATAGAGAACTATTTTTGCTTAGGTGTTTTTTATTGGCCAATTGTATTGATGTTTAGCATCAGTTTAGTGCACTTTACTCATTTTTGACTATGTTGTGGATTGGATCAATTTGTCCTGTGGATAGTTATTTATTTATTTATTAAAATCCGGTATAGTTCTAGTTAAATAAGTTCGAATTGGAGGAATTGATAATGATATACTATCAATTCCTCATAGTACTTATTATGTAGGATATTGGATAGCCTTATAACGGAAGCGAACGAGATATAACATCCTAAAGCATTGGAAGCAAACTAGATGTTGTTTTAACTAGGTTATCTATTTGCACTATTTACTCCACAACGTCAAGCGAAAGGGTAATGATTTTAAGTCATTAAAGTTATTAATAAATAAATAAATGTGTCACTTCAATGGTGTGTCACTACCATGGTGACTACTAGGTGGTAGAGTTCCGCAACGTTTCACCCGGGTATTTTGCACCACCGCCTTATCTATTCCTGGCACAATAGCGTCAGTGTTTGTCACTGTCGTGTTCTGGTTTGGAGAGTAAGACAGACTGATAGACTTATGCATGTGGCATTGCCATCCCGCATGGATACCAACGTAGCATTAACATCTTTGGTGTCTATAGGCGATGGTTTTTCTTACCATCCAGAGAGCAAACTACTTGCTAAAGCTAATCTAACGGCCGGTTTCTGTGACGCAAATATTTTTTTAACAAGTAATTAAACTCTGTTTAAACTGTGTAAAACTGATGTCAAACAGAGATTAACTGCTAGTTAAAAAATTATTTGCGTCTCAGAAACCGGCCGTTAAGCTCCCCGTTACCTTAAGGAGAAATTCACTTTTATGTACCCCCCGGATGAATGCACTCGATTGTACAAAAAAATAATGCTCAAACTACCTTCACATAATACTTCATCCTTTGTTGTCAGTTGTCACTGCCATAAAACTATGGAATTCATTACCACTTCGTGTCAGACTTGCGGAGAATATTAATTCCTTCAAAAGACTCGTGAATGAATATTACCTGTCATCGTGTCCTATCGAGAACCTATAGGATAGTATAGTAAATTGTAAAAGCGAAATAAATGTATATTATTTTTTCTATAATTATCTTCCAAATAGATATGTTAATATAATATAGAGACAGATATATTTATTAGCTTTCAATTTAAACAACAATCGTGCACCCGAGTTACTAAATTGCAAAATTAGTAACTAGGCTAGGTGGTTTGTATGTATGTATCAATGTATTTATGTTGCATTTGGTAATGGATGAGAACGCATCTTTGGTGTCTACAAACGTTGGTTGTTTCTTTACTCCCTCGACTACCACATAATAGTCTCGATGGTAGTGATATGTTTGGCCAATCGTGTGCCTTTTACGAACTGCCTGGCAGAATAATAGGTGATCACTTACCATCAAGTGCACCCCCTGCTCGTTTGTCCCCTCTACTATAAAATAATAGTTTTGCCAAGCCAAAAAAATGCCAAGTCCAACCCAGCCCAAACTGGGAAACAAAATTTTGATATTTATTAAAAACTAGCTGTTGCCCGCGACTTCGTCCGCGCGGACTTCGTTTACTCCACACAGCTTCTCCCCATATGTGATAGCGTGATAATATTGTAGCCTATATGTGGACCCGACCTGTTAGTAATATTCATGAAAAAATTTGAAGTAAATCCATGCAGTACTTTTTGAGTTTACCCCGGACATACATACAGAGAAACAGACAGTTAAACAGACAAACAGACACAAATTCTAAAAACTATATTTATGGCTTCGATATCGATTAAAGATTACGCCCCAAGTATTCTTTTAAAAAAATATTCAATGTACAGTTTTGACTTTCCTACGATTTTATTATATGTATAGATGTGTCAAATTTCATATCATTACAGACTACGTGAATACTAATAGACAGAGCATTGGGAAGGAAACGTGCTGCCGCGTATATAAGCAAACGCTCAAACGTCGTCAAAACGCTGTCAAAAGTGTCATACATTTGTAGATCTATTGTGAAAAAATAGAATTGGTATCGTACCGAATGAGATTTCAGATTCAACAAGGTTGAAAAATTACCATTAGAGTGATTTTATTTCATCGGTAAGTAGCATTACTCTGTATTTCTGGGCGTGAATGCAAGCTACGCTGACAACCTAAGAAATTGCCTTGATAGACGTATCCATTTAATTCGTGGTACAGACCAACTAAAATCATGAATATTGTAATGCTTAATTCATTTTTTTAACAAATATTTATTTGTTTGTTTACGGTTGACTTTGTTTCTTATGCATTTTCGACATAGCAAACCAAATTATGTAGAAATGATTGAGGTTTATCAGGCGATGTACTTGTAAATTAATACGTGACGCAAACGCTTTGTACCCTTTTTTACAACAATTGCCCGAACGGTAGAGTATGAAATTTGGCGCAGTTAAAGTTTACATTGCGGAGGACTGCGGAAACTTAATGTTTTTAAATAAAATACATTTAAATATACATTGAATTATGTATTTTATTATGTTTAATTTTTTTCTTCTTGTTCCTATTTCTGATAGTTTTAAAGAATTACTCTCGTTTTCCTAGTTATATTATTACTTAAGACAATATAGTTTAAGAGTTTAATTCAAATATTATAACTATGAGTACTTAATTTTTTATAAGTGGTTATTAAAATTATTGTATTTCACTAGCCCCTATCGCCTGAAACACGGGTTAACCTAGTTCAGGCAGATACATGTTAAGTTAGATCATAAGATAGTTTTTAGTGATTTTACAATTCAGTGTAGTACACAATTTATTTAACTGAATAAATATATTTTGATTTGATTTTTTTTGATTGAATTAAACATTACATCCATTTTACATACATCATAAAGTATGATGTATGTCAATTGAATTTACTCCGTGTTGATCCGGGCTCCTTCGAAGAATATACTAACTGCCGTTCTGTTAGGCCGGTCGTAAAAGCCGGCCATCCATCATGCCATCATGATAATTAGGTAGTAGAGTTCTGCAACGACCCGCCCGCGTATTTAGTACCACCACCGCGGTCGTGTTCAGGTTTGGAGGGTAAGGTAGCCGGTATACTTATATATATGGCATTGCCATGCCATCACACGGGTAGCAACGCACAAATAACATGTTTGGTGTCCAGTGGCATAACTATACCATCAGGGACCCGTGGCAAATTCTTTTGATGGGACCCTATCAGTAAAAATCAGCCCATTGTACTCAGTTTAAACTTAATAAACTTCGAGATTTTCAGCGTAGTACAATGTAAAAAGAATATTTTTGAGCTCGCGGCCTGGGCCGGGGCCCTTTTGGGTCGGGGGTTCGTGGCATTTTGCCAACCCTGCCACCCTATTATTACGCCACTGTTGGTGTCTATAGGTGATGGCTTCTTCTTCCATCAGGAGAGTCACCTTCTTGTTTGCCATCTTATGATATAAAAAAAATCTCAATGGACTGGTTATTGTACGTACACAAAGAACATGTCGCATATATCAATAAATTTCGTATCTACGGATGCGAGGCTTTGTTAATCTTTCGTTGGCAAAGGCTTTTCTCTAAGTAGTCTGGCGAAACAGTCAGTCATTATAAGATTTCTCAAAGCCCAGATAGACAGGGGATAGCAAAGAAAACGTTCGAAATAGATAACGACGGTATAATTTAGAAATCATTTGCTTACACTTTCCGAGTCTTTATACTCAGACGGTTTTAATAGGATTATTATCATACTTTATTTTATTTTTTCCATAAAATATAATAACTATGATCATATTTTACTTTTTCCATAAAATATTTTGTTTAAAACAACAACATTTTAATTGGCTTACGTCTAATTTTTCTCATAATTTCTAGCTTTATTATGAAGGAATTTAAGCTATAATACCATTTCTTTCTAAGAAATATCTTCTGATACAAATCCTTTGTGCTATTTTCTGTGTACAATAAAGTATTAAATAAATAAATAAATATTATTATATTGTAAGATTGCAAAAACATGTACCTCTTCTGAAGGAAAGAGTCAATCATAGCGTAAAGACACCAAAGATGTTAATGGTGTATTTTATGTGTGTTTTAAGATGTTAATGCCACTTGCATAAGTTTTCCGGCAACCTTACCCTCAAAAAAAGAATAGGTAAGACGGTGGTACCAAATATCCAAGCGAGACGTGATATGTGAACTCTGCCACCTCACAAAATGATTAATATTAATAGGCAGGATATTGAAATACGAAAGACTACCTCGGTGGTCCAGTTTTTAACTTGTAACTATTAGATCATAAGCTCCCGATTTTGATGTCTTTATTGGGCAGTTTATTTTTAAAATTAAACACCATGAGACGAAAGAAAGAAGAACAAAGAACGTTTATTTGCAAGAATATGGGTATTACATGTAATTTTACATTTTTACACATTTTACCATACTATGGTGTGAAAACATTTAACATTTTTTATATAGGATAGCAAATATGCAGATGGCTCTCGTGTTGGAAAGAGGCACAGGTTTCTCATAGACACCAAAGGTAAATGGTGCGTTGCTTTCCGTGTCGCGAGGTATTGATGCAACTTGCATAAGTTTACCGGCTACCTACCCTCCAAATCGGATTACGGCAGTGCCAAGCAGTGACGCTATTGCGGCAGGAATAGGTAAGGCGGTAGTATCAGACCCGAGCGAGACAATGCAGAACTCTACCACCAGTAACCATGATGATAGTGACTCGCATAGCCCATATTTTAGCGCAGTCTATTCTTAAGTAGACTGGACCAGCACGGGTAATTTCATACAATACTAGCTGACCCTGATTGATATAGATTTTTTATACGAACTTTCATCCTCTATTTTCAGAAATCTTAAACCAGAAGTAATTTATTTTTTTATATCAATAAAATAATTTAATTTAAAATCTTTTTACAATTTGATATGACGTGTCAAATTTTTTTTAAAAGTACTACCGGATCGGAATGCGGCCGCACACTAAAAAGATCCTGCGGAAGAAACTCAACGGGCTAGTCTTTTTTCATATCATTTTTAAATATTTTTTTCACAATATAACAATATTACAAAAAATATATATGAGATTGGCATGACAAGCAATTAACCCCAATATTTTTTGCCTTCTAAATAATCTGAGGCACTATATTTTTTAATACCTTTTTTAAACAATTTTGTTTTACGACTTTTTTTATTGACTTGTAGATCTCTATAGTTACAGGATGTAAAAGCCCATAAAAGAGTTACTTGTTCTGTGGAGGCGAGATGCATGAACAACAAGATTTTTTGTGTTCCTTGTAGGTATTTAGTGAGTGTACATCACCATTTTTTTGAATAAGCAACCATTTTTACGAACGTACATCAAGTTCTAACACATATATATATATATATATATGTATATATATATATATATATATATATATATATATATATATATATATATATATATATATATATATATATATATATAATATATATATATATATATATATATATATATAAATTAATAAATTTCATTGGATAAATTAAATTAGTAAGTCTCTTTTTGTCAACACTAAATTGTAAATATAAATGACACGAAAAATCTAATCGATATCAATAATATCGGATTATAATATTCTTTTAATTCAAAATGGCAAAAATGAGTGTCCTAAACATTTGAAATTGTACATTGTACACAATTGTATCCTATATAACGCATTCACAGCTAAATCGTTTAACCGAATTTTATGAAATTTACCAAAGACAAAAAATAACATAGAAATTAAAATCCACAACAATTTTATTTTATAGTACTTTTTTAATAAATATAAAATAATTATAAAATAAATGACACGTTGTGGATTAAATAAATTCTATCCGAAGGTGGTGTCAAGAATCTTCGAAACCGGCGTGTTGGTATGAAGAGTTAAGTAAATAAAAAGTATATGTAAAATGTATAAATTGTTGAATTACTAATGTCGCTAAATAGGGGTTAATGGAAGAAAAGGGCGCAAATTTAGGTTTGTATGTATTTTGTAATGCCAAATCACAAAAGTAAAAAAATAAAATCAAAAATAATAAAAATTGGGGTGGAACACCCTTACCACTTAGGGTGCGATTTTTGTTTTGTTTATGAAAATGATTCCATTTTTATAGATATTTTATAATACAAAGCTTAAAAATGAAATTTCTATTTCATCAAAATCGGGCAAGCTATTTCGGAGGAGTATAGTGATTAAAAATGTGACACGAAAATTTTAAATATTTCGTTACTGTCACATGGGCGAGTGGTGAAAAATTTATTCATTATTTTTCTGTTACACAATAATTTTGTAGTAGCAAAACTTACTCTTCTCACCTTAGTTATAAATGTGGCTAGGCCATATTTATGACAAAGGTGAGAATTTGTTAATCTAGGGCTTGTAGAGTTGGGATGTATAGAGTGTAATGTAGGCATGTAAAGTTATTAGATCTCATGTAGAGCCGAAGCTTGTCTCTACATGAGATCTGATAACTTTTTGACAATGCAAGTGATGTGGTCTCGTCGTGGTTGCCACCAACTTTTACATTAAAATGTTTTTGATGGGATTTAATTTATTCAAAGGTAATTTTAACATGAAGTCTTGTATAGTTATCGAATAGTCAACAAAATAAAATTAGTTAGCATTCGTGGGATATACAATTTCTGTACGGACTGAAGCATGTGTATGTAAAACAATTTTATTGTTAAAATGATGAAAATAAGAAAATTATATTGAATGCTCAAATATTTTTATTCAAATTACAGCTCATTAAAACTTCCAACTTCCATGAAAATTTACGTCAAAAAATAATATTTGTATAAAATTATTCAATGTAAACTCTATGTAAAGTAGCCCTAAAATAAATTAATTACATCTCAAATACTTATTTTTTATCTCATAAGATAGCAAACAAGCAAATGGCCCTTCTGATAGCAAGACAATTATCGTCTATATACACCATAGTAAGTATTCATAATACCATCATTAACCCTGTGTTGATCCGAGCTCCTTTGAAGAATAGACCAACTGCCGTTCTGAAATACGTGTCATTACTATCGTGACTACTAGGTGGTAGAGTTCCGCATCGTCTCGCTCGGGTATTTGGTACCATCGGCTTACCTATTCCTGTTGCAATAGCGACAATGCTTGTGTTAACTCCAGTTAGTCAAAGTCATAGAATTTAATTTAATTAAACAGGAATAGATAAAATACATATTTATATTTTATATTAAATACAAAACACAAAACTGATTACACTTTGTTGTACTTCACTCTTCGATCAGAAATATACAAGATTCAAGATCGCGACCTCAAATGTGGCTAACGAAATAAGAGCACAAATAAATGTGTGGTCTTATTTGAGTTTAGTATCGTCTAATCACTGACAACCCGCGGACGTGTCAAAATGCTTCAGTGTGCGTTTAAAAACTGCGAAAATAATCACCGTAACAGTAAGATTTCAGAAGGAGTGTCTTTCTTTCGGTAAGTACATGTCAGTTTATATTTTGCGATACAAAGTCATTATTAAACAAATATTCTATCGCTTAGCCAATATTAACAATCAAATGACCAACGATCTTGTCAAATATCGATTGGCCTGGAACAAGAAATGCATGGAGTAGTTATATAAAATTAAAAAATATTTAATTTGTAGATTTCCGAGTGATCCATTTCGCTGTGTAGAATGGACCGGAGAATGGACAGGACAAGAGAAAAACTTTATAAGCCTTGCAAAAATTCTACAATTTGTTCGATACATTTTGATTAATTCGATATATCTTGCGAAATTTTTCTAGGCTATTGATTGTACTGATCGCTAGATATACATACGTATAACTAGTTAAATGACTTCATCGTTACAGATGAAATTCACATTTATAATTTTGATCAGTACTTTCGTGTTTCTAATTATTTTGTGTTATAGCCTGTCGACACTAGCTCAGCGGTAGAGCATCCCGGCTTTAGGGAATAGGTCGTAGGTTCAATTCCTGTGTGTCGATTTTTCTTTGTTCTTTTTAAAGTTTTTCAATTTTCCCCAAGCACGGGGTTAATGCTATAATACAAAATTAATTAGAAAATCTATCGCTTTTTCACAAAGGGAATCAATATCCACTTTCCAATTGCAATCGTTGTCAATTATTATTCCTAGAAATTTAATGTATTCATTATATTCTATATTTATGTTGTTAAATAAAATATTTGATTTTTTAACTTTATTGCTGTAACAAGTTTGAGATTCAATTTTTGTTTTAGTGAAGCCACTTTTTAACCATTGTGAAACTTCAGGTAAGGTTTCAATTGTTTCTTTTACTTAATGATTTTTATTTTTACACATTTAACTAGGAGTGTAGTTTTTTTTTATATATCATAATATAGCAAACAAGCAGATGGGTCTCCTGATGGAAAGAGCCTTATGCCATAACATGCATAAGTTAAAAAGGCAGAACAACATTTGCCGGGTCAGCTAGTTATTAATAAATCTTAGTGTAATAAATGACAAATGCAAAAAAACAAATAAATCTGAACAATTCCTCGAGTCGTTAAAATAGTATAGTGTCGTCACCTTGTTTTCATGGCGGAGTAATCAGAATTAACGAACGTGTATAGAATTTGCGGTTGACCATAATTCACCGGTTTGTCGGTTGCTTAGATATGGATATGTGGTGATACCTAATATATATCGCTGCATTTTGTTGGCCCGATTACTAAATTAAGGCGAGAGAATATAGAAAGTGGGCGGCGCGGTATGTTCTGAAACCGCTTGGAAACGGTTAAAAGTTTTTGGATAAATAAATATAGGACTTCAGCTGAAACTAAAATTTAGTACATTCTTTTTTGTTTTTAAAACTAAATATCACCTTATAAAAATCACGTGGAAAATTAAAAATATTATGAGCAAATTACTTGTTTTAGAAATTTTATAAGACTGCTATTGGAATTTTATATGATCGAGTTAAGTACGTTCTATCATGTACCTAATGAGTTTGTACATTACTTAGATAATATCTTTAGCTGTAATTTAATAATCCGTAAAACCAACATTACATAAAGTTTTTGCCGATGCCTCGCCTTAACGCTTATTTATTTCTATCGATAACTGAGAGCGACAGCTTGACGTGCTCATCCGAGGCACAAGGGTATTAGTCCACCACCACACTCCGAGCTGCCGGATTTATTTCTTATTTGTTCCGGGCCTACAAATAAAATAAATAATACAAAAATAGTTTTTTACCGATACAAAACCTATAAAATAAGCCTATAGATTTAAATTAACAGTGGAATTTTCTCAATATTCATGCGTATGAACCTAATTTGTAAGAAGCATTTTGTCTAATGAAATTTACTAGACCTTTAAAATTTACCACAACGTTTTTTTTATTAACAAAAATTTATCATTTTATATCAACAAGCGATCGCTTGTGGCCGAAATTCGACCATATACTAAACAATAAAATCTATTTTAAGTTTGATAGCTAACTTTAGCCGCAAAGAAAGTAATGCGTGTATATTATCATGTATGCACGTGAATGTATTGTGTGTAATGTCTATTTTTATCATAGATATATTAGAGGTTTATATATTCAAAGACTTTTATTAATTTATTGTACTTCTAATGCATTTTATTTAAAATATTGGGTTTCTGCAGTTCTCCACAATGATAACTTTAACCGGACCAAATTTCATACACCACCGTTTTTAGGCAATTCTCTTGATAAGGGGTTCAAAGTTTTACCTTCACATAATAACTAATATAATAATTCGACCATAAATTCGAACATAATTCGACCAAAATTCGACCATAGACAATAAATTAACAATAAAGACTCTTTTTTATGTTTGGTAACTGACTTTAGTCGTAAAGAAAATAGCACAGAACAAAAAAGTATAGTATACATGTGAGTATAGTGTATAGTTTATTTTTATTAATTTGATGTAATTATAATGCATTTTATTTTAAAATATTAGGTTTCTGCAATCCTCCGCAATATAAAATTTAACTAAGCCAAATTTCGTACTCCACCGTTAGCCCAATTGTCTTAATCAGAGGTCCGAAGTTTTTCCTTCACGTATTAATATATACATACATATATATATATATATATATATATATATATATATATATATATATATATATATATATATATATAATTACTATATACATTCATTCTATATTCATTTTTGCAGCATTGCAGATGTTTCTCCCGATGAAAAGAGATTACGATCACCTATAGATAACAAATATCTTACTACTACTTATCTGCCCTTACTATTTATTACGCATATGCATATGCGTGGCTCAGTTACGGAATTATACTATGGGGTAACAGTTCAAATGCGACGACTTTTCACTCTTCAAAAAAAAAACCAATTAAAGTTTTAGCGAATAGTCAGTTGTAAGCCTTCTTTCCAACAACACAAAATATTGACGTTACCATGCATTTACATTTTAGAAATGTGCAAGCTTGTACGAAACCATCAGGATTGGTACACAAAAAGAAAGACAAACAGTCCCACAAAAATTACGACACAGAAATAGATTAAATTTGCCAACTTCCCGTTTAAAAATTCATTCTTTGAGTACTTACGTAATACTTCTTATATATAATCACATTTATTATAATGATAATTATGTAATAATATATATGATTATATTCCTCTTTTCTACCTTGCCATTACTATACCCGTCAGGGTCCACGATGATCTAACCATTATTTTAATTTAACATCTTGTAAACATTGTGGAATGCAAATAAATAAATCCTATTAGTGTGTTACTAGTTGTAATGCGGGATAATAATTCCACATGCACAAGTTTTCGGACTACCTTGCAGAAATAGGCAAGGCGGTGGTACCAAATACACGAGCATGACGTTGCGAAACTCAGTAACAACAAAGTAGTAGGTAGTCGTGATGGTAGTGACATGTATAGCCATCATTCACCTTTTACAAACTGTGAGAATGGCAGGTGGTCTATTCTTGAAACGTGGCTCGAATCAACACGGACCTTATGATATATATTTTACGTATATTTTTTATGAAGAAATAATGGTCGAAATTTGGCTAGTTTCACGTAAGGAAATCTTTGGAAAAATAAAGGGCGATTTTTTGTTACAATTTCTCAATGAAGCACTTGAAAAGAATATTTCCCTAAGCTTTACGAATGATAGCAAAAAATAAACGTTGAAAAATGAAAAATAACTCATTGTAATGAAGCAGCATCGGTACAATTATTTTTGTAATTGGTTTCGTATTGTTTAAAGTTGTGGAACTTTATATAAGTTGATCACGAGTAGAGACCACGTGAATTGTGATAGCCAACAACGGCGTCACGGAATGTGTTCCTTAGAAATATAATTTTATTGTGAAAATCATATTTTATTATTAATTTTCACATATTATTAAGCGCTCGGTTGGTCATAGGCTTGCCACCTATCACAATGTGAGACTAATGACCAATTGCACTAATATTGTTTTAACTTAGGAAAATCCTAAGTAGTATGCTGTCACTTTTTGTCTCCTCTTCGGGGATACGCGCGTGCAGATGTAATATTAACACAGATCTATTGGTAAAAAAATAGTACATACTGAATGAGGGTGTTCAGTATTTGATTCTGACACCGAATATGTAAAACAATAATATAGTAAAGTAGTAAAGTAATAGTAAATATTATGTAAACAATTAACTATTGTTGTGCTTTTTGAATTCAGTAGCGCTTTTAATTCAGTGGACTTTGAGGTTCTTATCGCTATCCTCAAATCACTAAACATATCTAACGATGCGGCTAACTGGTTTAACAGCTATCTCCGGGGTCGCTCTCAGCGTATTCAAGTGGATGAGTTATCCTCAGATTGGGCTAATCTACTGGTAGGTGTTCCTCAAGGAGGAGTGCTTTCTCCCCTCCTCTTTTCCACTTTTATAAATAAAATTACTGAGGTTATCTCTTCTAGCTTTCATTTATATGCAGACGATTTGCAAATCTATTGTCACTTCAGTGTCATGGATGTGGCCAAGGCTATTGACTCGATAAATTTGGATCTTGAAAGGATTCACGCTTGGGCAAAAGCTTTTGGGCTTACTGTCAATCCATCAAAGTCCAAGGTTTTAATTGTAGGCAGTAGGTATATGTGCAAAATCCTTGGTAACATAAACCTTTCTCAGGTTGCTTATGATAACACAGTTATTCCAGTATCAAACACGGTCAGTTACTTGGGTGTAACAATTTCAAACGATTTATCATGGGATTTGCATATTAACAGCATAAGTAAAAAAGTTCACTTTGCTCTGCACTCTCTAAAACACAAAATTATTTGCCTTTTAAAACAAAGATATTACTAATGCAGAGCCTCATACTACCTATCATCGATTATGCGGATGTTTGTTTTATTGATGATACTGAAGAACTGGTGAACAAATTAGAGAGGCTGCAGAATCTCTGTATCTGATTTATTTTTGGTTTACGCAAGTACGACCATGTCTCTAACTTTAGAGCTCAACTTAAATGGCTTCCAATACGGCTGCGTAGGAACACTCATATTCTTTGTCTTCTTTTTAATGTGCTGTTTAATCCTAATGCACCAAGCTATCTGCGTGATGGGTTTTCTTTCTTGCATCCACCTGGATCACCTTGTAGATTAAGTGTTACTGCCCTTTTAAAATGTCCCCCACACAATTCAAAATTTTTATCAAATTCTTTCCATGTTCAAGCTGTCAGGTTATGGAACTCACTGCCGCCCAAGATTCGTATGAGTCAATCTCTTCCAATTTTCAAAAAGAGTCTAAGAGAACATTTTCTTGCTGGGTCTACATAGTATTTTTTATTTTTTATTTTTCTTGCATTTCCATCGATTGTTGTTCACTTTTAAATATTATGTGGATAAATTTAATGTATCAAGACTGTTATACTCATATGTATCTAGTTTTATGATTATTGTACACTATTTTAACATTTCATTAATTATTGTGTTTACTCTTATTCGGGTCAGCTGGAAGAAATCTCTTTTATTAGGGATAAGCTCGCCCATTGTACAGTCTGTTTTTAATAAGTTTCTATGTATTACTTCTCTTTTAATTGTGTACAATAAAGTATTAAATAAATAAATAAAAAAGATTGATACTTAAATTTTGACCTAATATTCCAATTAAACGAAACCAAACGAAACGAAATGAAATGAAATGAAAATATTTATTTGCAAGAATTGGGGGTGTTACCCCCAAGGTGATAAGGGTGTTACAAGTTGTTAAAATTAATTAAGTTACCAACATATTCTATATAAAAAGTCAAAGATGCACAGTCCCGAACAAAATTGACACTCAAACCTGTCCCTAATTTCACATAAGTAATTATAGATATAGCAAAAACATGAAATTTTGCATATCCAACCTTAAGGGCAAGACTTATAGTTGTTTTTACAAAACAATGTACAAAAAGAAAAAAAAGTGAAAGTACCACAACCGACGCGGTTCTATTTGAAATGAGTGCACAATTTAAAATATTGCGCTCATTTTTAGAGTACGTTTTTGAGACACTGATTGTGCATCTTGGGTTTTTTATATCAATATTCAGAACCAGCTAAGTAGTTACTTCCTATAAACAAACTAATCAATTTTACCTCTTTATTATAATATTAGTGTAGACAAATTGATTGTCAACTGACCTCCGCAGTACAGATAAAAATGTTATTCAACATTTATATACAGTGCGCTATATCACCGGATGAAGTGGGCCGAAGAGGATGAATCGAGATTTCAAATAGGAAAAATATTCAAAATAGTCCGAATTTAATACTTAATATGTACAAATATAGACTAATTTCCGTGCAAGTGAGAAGTATTTTTAGCTGTATGTTTTCTAGCTCAGGTAGGTCGTAAAATGAGCGATCGAGTGAGTGATGGTTAACACGTTACTACAATCATAAATTTAATCTATATTAATATATATAAATATTAAGTTTGGATATTTTAATGGGTGGATGTTTGTTACTTAGTCACTCCAAAACTATTGTGCGGATTTGGATGAAATTTGGCATAAAGGTAGATGATAACCTGGAAGAGCACATAAGATAATGGAAAAATTAGTTGTTTTCGAGGAATTCACCAAAAACTTTTATAATGCAGCAGGCTGCATGGTGCTTAATATTATTGTGAGGAATATCCTAACATTTAGAAATTAAATATGTTCCGTTGTGTGATAACGGCCCTTGACTAATTAAAACCACATAATCAATTTATATTACAATTGTATTTCTTTTCACTTGTTCATTATTCTAATGACGTTATTTTATTTTTTAATTCTACATTCTATTCTAACTTAACAAATACATTACCTTAAATTACTTATGCACGTTCCGGATTATTCAAACACTATTGTACTTTTTAACGGAGGCCAGTGTGTGTTACACTGATCGATGCAGGAGACTGAATGTCGAGTTTTCAACCCGTCTTACCCGCCATTGTTGTTTTTGTGCAAGCTCTGTGTTACCAGAGTAACTAATTTTAATTCGCACAACAACGATGTCGTGCAAAATCCTGCTTTATTAAATAAAAACCTAACACTCGACCATCCTGACCTCGTGCATGTCCTCATGCACGCTTGTTTTTCAAAACCTAACACTTGGCCTCCTCAATGTTTCAGTTTCTCATTTATTTTATTTTATTTATTACATTGCATAAACCATTTTAATTCTTAAAAGAAAGGTTCAATGTTCCGCTATATGTTGTCTGCTAGTACAAGCTATTTATATACTACTAATTACTAGTGACTAAAACCATACATCTAAACCTAATACATTATAACAATTAAAAATCAATAATTACAATTGACCCATAATTAAAATTGAATTATAAAACAAACGAAACATATTAAACATACAAGAATGCTAATTACAATGTTTTAACGTAAATTTTTTTCGTATTTGGGCACTAATAATTATGAGTGACTAAAACCATACGTATGAACCTAATATGTTATAACAATTTAATAATCGATCAAACAAATAATCAATCAAATTATATCAATTGAACTATGTTAAGCGAAAAATATCTAAATATGTCTACACTTACAAAATCCTTTTTTTTTTTTTTGCTTACATCTAATATTTTATTTAATAAAATTCGATCGATTTCTACTCATCGGGGAGATTTGCAAGAATGATAATTACTATGTTTTAATGTAATAATTTCACTACATATTTGTATGTTAATAATTACTAGCGACTGAAAACCATACATATAAACCTAATAAATTATAGCAGTTAAATAGTCAATAATTACGATGGATCAATGATAACGTTTGAATTATAACGTTAAACGAAAAATATCTTAAATATATATCTATACTTACATCAACATTATTTCTTATATCGATATCTACTTAACAGAGCTATTAGTCATTACAATGTTTATATACCATATATAGATTACACCTTTTATGGTTCCCTTCTTATATGAAAAATATTCTTTGAATGAATAAAGCAAACTTTCGAAAAACCACATACAAATTTCTTTGATGAAAGTTGTTTTTAATATCCAAATGTACTGTTAGGTAGAACTATTTTATTTCTTTATTATCTTTGCCTTACAATGTTGTTTGGAGAATGCACTAGAACATTGCATATTCATAACCATTTCCATAGTCATTTATTTAGCTATCATAATTATATTTGCTTACAAATATATTACCTCATGGAAATCTACATGCAGCAGATTTACAATTAATAATTAAATCAACATAGAATTACAATCGATCTATGTTTACTTTCAGGTAGAACATTTTATGTCCTTATTATCTTTGCCTTACAGTTTTGCTTGTAGAATGCACTAGACCATTACATATTCATAACCATTTCCATAATCATTTATTTAGCTATTATAATTATAATTATTAACAAATATTACCTCATGGAAATCTACATGAAGCAGGTTTACAATTAATAATTAAACCAATATAGGATTACAATCGATCTACACTTAAGTTTTAAAAAAAATTCATTTTGTTTTCTTGCATAAATTGAAACATATGATTAAATTTAAGTTTGTTCAAAACTCGTTAATAACAAAGTTCTAATACGTCACTGATTGTAAATTAAATTAGGTTGAATTTTAATACATATACAAAAAATATCATTCAACAATGCAATAAAATGATGTAAAACAAAGCCAATAAAAGTGTCTGTACTATATTACAAATTTTCATACTATTAATAAAACAAATAATATTTATTTTATTAATAGTATAATATATAATATTTTTCTTTACAATTCAAGGTTCTCGTATTCTCTAGTAAGCAAGAATTTTATGTCACAACAGACTAAGTAAACCATGTGAAAGTAAAAGGAAGTAAGAGTTCAAAGCGATACAGTAACACCATATTTTAAATTATTGAATCCTTTAATGTTACAAAACTGGTATTTTAACATCCTTTTTTCAAATTGTTCTGGCATTTACTGGTATTTCTCGATGTAAAATAATTTCATAATAAACTTTAATGCTCACCAAATAATTCAAACAATCGATATGTATATATTTTATTTCTTTTATTATTTTGCTACATACATCAGAATCTCCTTAGATAAAATTGGCAGATTCTAGAACATACATATCCGATAAGACCAATATTATAATAAAAATAAATATATAAATTTTGTCACATATTTATTTTTAATATAATTCTATTCTTTAATTCTAAACTCAGCAAAATCAACTGATCGTGTCCTTTATTATCATGTATACAATTTATTACAATATATATAGTTTTCCCAGTCTCATCATAACTATCCAATACATATATCCAATTTAACCCAAGAACTATATATATATTTTTTTTCAAATTAAATAATATTTATATATTACAATTAACCCTGTTAATAAAATAAATAAATCTCTGTTTATTTATTCATACCTGTATAATATACCCGTATAATATACTATTGCGACTCTACCGACCCGCAACCGTTTTTTTTTTGTTAGTGGCGAGTTTCTTTTTTGACAACCAAAACAATATGAAATATCATACATATCGATAATCTATACATATAATAAAAACGTAAGAAAATTAAAACTGTACATTGAATATTTTCTTTAAAAGAATACTTGGGGCGTGATCAATCGACATAGGAGCCAAAAATATAGTTTTTAGAATTTTTGTCTGTTTGTCTGTATGCATGTCCAGGGTAAACTCAAAAGTACTGCATGGATTTACTTCAAATTTTTCATGAATATTACTAATAGCTCGGGTCAACATATAGGCTACATATCACGCTATCACCTACGGGAGTGAGGCTGTGCGGAGTAAACGAAGTCCGCGCGGACTAGGTCGCTGGCAACAGCTAGTCTTTAAATAAAATAATCTATCCATCCATCCCTAACACTGCTATAACCCTCCTGGGTTTTACTACCGTAACTATCGTACATTCTTTAATCATAATATATTATTGTGGCTTCCGACTCACAACAATATATCTAATCCTCTGTCTATGGTTTTGGTGCAAATCATTTTTCACAACCGAAACCATAGTATAATGCATATTAATAATATCCATAATATTGTAGTGAACCTCCCGGGTTTCACCACTGTAAGCAAAATATCTTAAATGTTATCATAATAATCGTGTTCGCCCTGAATCACGACCATTCTTCCCATTGAAGTATTTTTATATATACGTGTAACCAATAAAATCCATTAATTCTTATATTGGAATGTTACTATGAATTCAAAACAAAGTAGATAAATATTAAATTACCATTTTTAGGGTTCCGAAGTAAACTAGGAACCCTTATACTTTTGCTATGTTTTCATTTTCATAGAATTAATAAGCAACCGTTTTCACCAACTTTATCATATCATATTGGTTCATTATCCAGTAACATTTGAAAGAATTTTATGTGAAGTATAAAAGTCCTTTTTATTCTTGCCACTCTAACGGAACATAATTTTCGTGATTTCCACTAGATCTCTCTCGCTAAAGCGAGGAGGAAAACTGCTATCACAATTGTAAAGTTCCATGTGTTTAATCGGATGTATTAATATGCAAATTGCAAACTTATATCGTTGCAACCCTATTACCTTATGACAGTTAAGTTGGTGTCATATATAGCCCAGCCATTCTCTAATTTTCTTCAGACACAGTGCAAGAGATCGCCTTGACCAATTGAATAACTCATATTGCATCCGAAGGGTCTTACCGATAATCTAATTAGTGCTGTTCATACCTGATGAATCCGACTTCCCTTCATCGTTACTTAGACTTTGCACTACCGAATTTTAAAACAGTGGGATAGCAAAAGATTAAGTCACAGTACTTATACATATAACAAATTTGTAACCAGTTAAGCATTTTACTATAGAAAAATGTTATGTTCCCAATGCCTTAAATTTAATAGTGCTCGTATTTTCGAAAATCCCTTTTTTTTTATTTTTCATCCGACACAATTTTTTTCTTCCTATACAGCTTTATTTTAATACAATCGTTGAGCCTAATATAAGTTATGTATCTATTACACAATAGATTTAATTATTATTTCTATCTGTTATCATCTGAAATCTGAATTATCATCTGAAAGATATGAGGTTTTCTATATACTATGCATTTCGAAATGCCGCCAAAAAAAATTTGTTATCAATGAATTAATTGGTGAAGGTTGTTCGAACTAATATATAAAAATCAATTCGTGTTCGTTAGTCTCGCTAAAACTCGAAAACGGCTGAACCAATTTGGCCAATTTTGGTTTTGAATTAATCGTTGAAGTCCAGGAAAGGTTTAAAAGGTGAGAAAATATACATAAAAAAATAGGATAGTAGTAAAAAAAACAGAACAAGGTTTGCCGGGTCAGCTAGTCTATAATATAGTTAGTATACTGGGTATTTGGGAGTTCACGTGACACGTGACACGTTCTTACTTCCGGTTGATATCATGTACTACACAGACATTTATAACAACATGCTGCCATACCATCTTGTTGTACGAGAGACAAATTCAGTATTGATAAATGTTAAAAACAGAATTTTTCAATCATTTTAATTCTATACAGTAGGCCCAGGACATATAACTCTGTATTTTGGGTTTGGTAAAACAATTAACTGCCAATGCCTACAAATAAAAACCTATATTTTTTTTTTCATATATATTCTTACGATGTTTAACACTAAAGAAAACTACTAGATGGCAAGGCTTTAAATCACACCATCTCAGGAGCAATATACCATCGTTGCTTAGTTTACTCCCATCTACAAGTAGTTCAATTTGTACCACTGGGTCATACATAGGCAATAGTAGCTCAGATAATTTGTTTTTCAAATAGCTCATCCACTCGTGCCATTCCTTTTCATAATTATATTAAGGAGACAAGATAAAGTTGTGCAATTTCCTATAAGTCTTCTAAGAATTCAACGAGACGTATAATTGCCAAAAACATTGTATGCATTGTAACCTAATTTCGTACTAATTGAATCACGGGTGAAATTGTTTTTAAGACAAATATTTAAAATGCGGTGCGCAGAGAACCTTCTTATGATAATAGTTATAGTTTTCTGTCAGCAATTTCAAATATCAGAATTATTACTCAACTAATCAACCTTAAAAGAAATATATATTTTGTAACTAAAATAACAATATTTTAATAAATCAAAAGTCAAATTTGCCTGTACTATTATTTCAAAATTTTCTTTATCGTATGTAAACATCACCGATTGTATCAAATTTTGAATCTGGCTCATATAGCTACACTGACTTAGATATTGTAGTAGACTTAAAAGTAAATTAATCAGTCAGCTGAACTTTTATACTCTGAGCCGAACCCAGACTGGGCTGTAAATAATACCATGTCAGGCCCAGAACTAAAATCAGTACACATGATACATTAGAACCTATAGATTTTAAAATGTACTTGACATTGCCAATCATCCACGTACTCAGTACCTATGTAGTAAAATTTATTTATGTGTAATAGAGTTCACGGAAGTCATTAGGGCACACGAAAAAATATCACTTTTGCACAGGTGTGCTTCAGCCAAAGTTACAATATTCAAAAAAAATTTTAGTTTTTACCCCTTAAACTATATATACCTTCAATGTAATATGCGACATCACTAAACCGATATTCCAAGGTACCCTTTTTTTGAAAATCATTTTTACAGCAGCACTTAAAATTGACTACTATAATTATTACCCTATACAAAGGTAAACAGGAATATTTAACAATAGATCCGATTATTCTAGGCTCAGCCAAGTAATTTTTTTTTGTGAAATTGTTACTAAAAGAACATTTGTTTCCATTACTTATTTTTTTTATATCGTAAGACGAATGAATTTCCAGATATAACCAGAATCGTCATCTACTCCATTACAGAAAAACGGCACTAACACGTAATGCATGATTTTCACGTTTATTTAACCCTCCAGCAGCGGTTTTTGTCTTCTGTATTAAATTATGCCAATCTACGGAGCATCTTAATTTTAAATAAAACATTCATTTAATATCTTAAATCAAACGTAATATATGCGGTGGTCATAAAAACGGATACTGCGCGGTGACGAATCGCCTAACAGTTCACAGCTTCACAGCCATCTTGTTGGGAAATCTAATTATGTTTCCCAATAATCATCTTTGCTGAAGTATCAAAGTAAGTTCGTTTCCTGGTGAATTTGCAAAGTAGTGTTACCTGTCGTATCAAACTCCACTCATACTCGGTCATCCGTAGTAAAAGACGTTCTGCTTACACGAGGAAGACGGGCTTCGTTGACGGCAAGGCACTTATTATTTCATTCTCTCGTTACCACGTGACCGCTCCAGTGTTACGAGTGATTTTTCAAGTATATAAATTATCTGAAACTTAAAACAACACAGCATAGTATATTCTTCGTACCTACATATCTAACAACGTACTTTTTTTAAAAAAAAGACCATTAGAACGGCAAGACAAAGAAAGAAAAATAAATTAACTGTTAAATTATATCGATTTTAAAGTAATATTTGGTACTTTAAAATATAGAAGAATAGAATTTCTCTTTTTTTTTTTTATAAAAATCGGTTACAAAGGTGTTTCGTATTTTGAAATAGTCTACCGGTAATGCAAGTGTGCAAAAATTATAATAAGTCTACTTTTTATTAACCAAAAACATGTTATATGAAATGAGACTCACGAAATATAGAATATCGATATGAGAGAATGTCACTAATTAATATTTGATAATCTAGTTATATAATGTAACCTTTGATTTGTGTAAACTGTGGGTAGACCACTTCTGATATGTGAGGAATATCCTAACATTTAGAAATTAAATATGTTCCGTTGTGTGATAACGGCCCTTGACTAATTAAAACCACATAATCAATTTATATTACAATTGTATTTCTTTTCACTTGTTCATTATTCTAATGACGTTATTTTATTTTTTAATTCTACATTCTATTCTAACTTAACAAATACATTACCTTAAATTACTTATGCACGTTCCGGATTATTCAAACACTATTGTACTTTTTAACGGAGGCCAGTGTGTGTTACACTGATCGATGCAGGAGACTGAATGTCGAGTTTTCAACCCGTCTTACCCGCCATTGTTGTTTTTGTGCAAGCTCTGTGTTACCAGAGTAACTAATTTTAATTCGCACAACAACGATGTCGTGCAAAATCCTGCTTTATTAAACAAAAACCTAACATTATGTACAACTACAGACCAATTTTCCTTGTTGGTATTTTATTTTATTATCGATATGGAAGCGCTTGACCTCGATCTGGCCTGATGGTAAGCTTAGATGCGGCCTAAGATGAAACGCGCTTCCCTAGAAGGTACATATTCACTCTTCTCTTGAAGATCCCCAGGTTGTACCCGTCGGGGAACACAAACTCAGGAAACATATTCCAGTTCCTTGCAGTTTGGATCAAGAATGTCGAGTCAAAACGCTTTGTCAGAGGCCATTTTAAATCGCTCGTCAGATTACAACTATTAACCATATAGCTATGTACAACGATTAACCAAACACCTTCGAGCCCAGGTAGGTCGTAAATGGATCGAGGTCGTAAAAGGATGGTTAGAACGTTACTACCATCGTGAATTTAATACTTAACATGTGTATTGTACCACTATATAATCAATTTCCCGTGCTGATCAGAAGTGTTTTTAGCCGTGTGCCTTCTAGTTAAGGTAGGTAGTAAAAGGAGGGAGTGATGGTTAACACATTACTACAATCGCGGCTACTAGGTGACAGGGTGATATAATTTTGCACTATCTTGCTTATTCCACCATCTTACCTTTTTCTTCAAGCTTGTGTCCGAAGTTGAGAATCGACTAACCGATGTCTCGGAATGGGATCGTCAAAACTTGGTCACTGTTAACCCCAAAAAGACACAGCTTTGCGTGTTTTTCGCTAAAAAGACACCCTTTGTCGTGTTACTTCGATTTGGGGATACTTTCCTGATAGCCAGGGATTCTGGGAGTCGACATATCGAATTACGTTCAGTTTCGCGGTCATTTGGAAGGTAAGGCTAAACTAGCCTCCAAAAAGCTCGGTGTGCTCAGCAGAGCGAGGCAGTACTTCTTGCCGGCCCATCGCCTTCAACTTTATAAGGCTCAAATTCGGCCCCACATGGAGTACTGTTCTCATCTCTGGGCCGGAGCTCCTCAGTACCAGCTCCTTCCTCTTGATCGCATTCAGCATAGAGCGGTTCGAATCGTTAACGACCTGGCTATTTCGAAACGGCTCGACTCTTTGCCATTGCGCAGAGATGTTGGCTCACTCTGTGTTTTCTATCGTATCTTTCATGGAGAGTGTTCCGACGAGTTATTTGGATTAATTCCTGCCGCCGAATTCCATCATCGGACATCGCGTCAAAATTTGAGATTCCATCCTCACCATCTCGATGTCTGGAAATCCACAACTGTGCGTTTCTCTCGACACTTTTTGCCTCGCACTACTTTTTTGTGGAACCAATTACCGGCAGGGGTGTTTTCAAACGGTTACGACTTGGGGGCCTTCAAGAAAAGAGCTTACTCATTCTTAAAAGGCCGGCAACGCAACTGCAAGACCTCTGGTATTGTGGATATCCATGGGCGGTGGTGATCACTTACCATCAGGTGCACCTCCTGCTCGTTTGCTCCCTCTTCTATAAAAAAAAAATAATAGCGGGGATTGAGTTTTGTCTTAATTGTGTTCTATATAGGAATAAGTAACTACTAACGCTAATATGGCAGGAAAAAATATAAGTCCAAGAAAGTTTATAAAAGAATTTGTCCAATCAAGCCGTTTATACGTGTGTTTGTTTATCGGAGATATCTTCATAAACCATTAATTTGATTATTAAATGCATAACTTTTATGAGGAAGTCTCATTGTGTACTATCTGTATATATTAAGATATTTTTTATATAATTAGAAAACAAACAAGCCGATGGCTCTCCTAATTGAAAGAGAAACCATCACATATAGACACCTAAGACGTTCATAGCGCAGCTATCGGCGGGATGGTAATGCCACATACATAAGTCTACCGGCTACCTTACCCTACAAACCAAAGTAAGACTATGAAAAGGATAGGTGGTATATCGGCAGAAACAGGTAAGGCGGTGATATATCCGGGCGGGACATTGCGGAACTCCATCACCTAGTAAAATCTGAGGAAGATTTTCGGGTTCCCTTCTATAACAAATAGCAAAACACTCGCGATCGCTGTGATTGTATGTTTATAAATACAAAACAATGAGCATTTTAAATAGAAGATCAACATATTTTATATTTGCCATCGTTGGCACTTGGTGACATTACATTATTGTTACACAATTGACTAAGCATTTCTACATTAATTTCATTTTACAACATATTTTTAGCAATTTTTAAGCGTCTTCAGGATGTAATTACATATTGCGTCATAATATATAATTACATCCTGAAGATGCTTAAAAGTGAAACCGGTTGAGTAATATACTAAAAATATGCTGTAAAGTGAAATTAAAGTGCTTAGTTAATATTGTAACAAGAGGATCAACAGCTATACACTGTGCGAGACCCTTGGATAGCTGCAAACCATTATTTAAAAAATACAAAATATTGTCATTAGCATGTCTATATATAAAAGAAGTATGCACATTTGTAAAGAAACATCACTCTTACTTTATAAAAAAAAAATCAGGTTGTGAATTAACAGTAAGGTATTTCAATAAATTACTGCTTTTCCGAGTTCGTTGCATATACCAAAATGTAGACTAGATCTTTTTAAAAGGAATATATTATTTATGGCTGTTAAAATCTTTAACAAGCTTCCAGAGTATTTTAAAACATTGCGGCTTTCATTATTTTTGAAAAAAATCGTTTTTTTTTTTGTTGGAAAAATGTTATTATAATATAAATGATATTCTAAACGAAAAAAGTTAAATATTTTAAAAAATGGAATAATTTAAAAGAACTATGACATTTTTGTTTGCATAATACTATGAATTATAGAGCAGTTTTTATAATTTTGTCGGAATAAAATAGAACTAAGATAATTAATTATGTACATACATATTAATATAATAATAATAATAATGTAAATAAATTAATATGCCACTTGCATAAATAATAATATATTTTTTGTACACAATATTTAAATAATAATATAAGATTTTTATTGCATATTAATTTTGAATTACCAATAAAAAAAAGTAATTAAAAAGTATTGATAATATATTGACATTACTTTGATATTGTTTAATGAGGAAAAAAAATATTACAATGTAGGTTTAAGGGGAAAATATGTTATGATTATAAAATTACTGTAAATAAAAAGAATAATGAATTTGTGTTCTAAAATAATGTATTTGAATAATTGTATAAGGAAAAAAAAAATATTCTTTTTAGGTTAAGACACGCTTTTTAGGTTAATAATTAAAATATATCTATGCCGGGATCGGTAGAATATGTGAAACTAGAATAAGCAATCCAAAAATCAATCGTATTTACCATATTCTGAGAATATGAGAATCTTTTCGCCGTGTTGGTCCCGGCCTCCTTTGTAGAATAGGCCAACTGCCGTTCTGCCAGGCAGGTCGTAAAAGGCGACCGATTGGCTATCGAGTCACTACCATCGTGGCTACTAGGTGGTAGAGTTCTGCATTGTCTCGCCCGGGTCTGGTACCACCGCCTTACCTATTCCTGCCGCAATAGCGTCAGTGCTTGTCGCTGTCGTGTTCCGGTTTGGAGGGTAAGGTAGCCGGTAAACTTATGCATGTGGCATTAGATCTCGCCACAAGATAGCAACGCACCATTAACATCTTTGGTGTCTATAGGCGATGGTTGACTCTTTCCATCAGGAGACCCATCTGCTTGTTTGCTATCTTATGATATAAAAAAAAAAAAAAAAAAAAGTAAATAATTCTAATTCTAACAGTCTCTTTAGAGATCGGAGAGAGACAACCATTGTCTATAGACACGAAAGATGTTTATGATGCGTTGCCGTCCTGTAGCGAATATAATGCCACTTGCATAAGTTTATCGATTACTTTACCATAATAGTGATTACTATTGATGTTATCTAGCCGGAAAAGGTAAGGCGGTAGTACCATCCCCGGACAATACGTTGCAAACTCTACCATCTAGTATTCACGATAGTAACGACACGTTTGGCCAGTCGTTTGAAATTTACAAACTGCCTGGCATAAAATTTAGATAGTTTATTCTTCAAAAAGGCTCTCGATTGTTGCTAATATGTTGCCTGTTTCTATAAAAAAAACCGTAAGCTCGTAACAGCTTGTAAGAATCGAGCATATACTAAAAATTTCAGAACTATTGTTCTATTACTACAAGGTTCCTTTTCCCATGTTGGTCCCTCACCTTCTCAAGAACAGACCATCTGTATTTTTGATAGATAATTCATAAAAGAAGAACTATTGGCAATAAAATATGTCACTACTACTGTAACTTGGTTGTAAAGTCTGATCAAGTTTTGACACCACGGTTTTAGCCATATACCACATAAATACTAATAGACATGGCGTTTGGCATTGAACGTGTAGCCGTGCATATGAGCGAATGCTCATATCAGTGTCAAAAGTATGTCAAATTATATAGGCAAATTGATGCTAATTGTAATTGAGTTTTTATTGTTGACGTACTGTTGCATACATTCTCGTATTTATGTCAGTTCAAAATTTAGCTACGCTTGACGTCTAAGAAATGTCTTAAGAAGGCGCCTCCATTTACTCCGTGGCTTTACCTATTGCTACAGAAATACGAGTAGCTTCGGTGTTTGCAACTGAAACTTAAATTGAAAAAAATCACCGCCCCGTTGGTCGAGTGGTTAGCGACCCTGACTACGCAATCAACGGGGCTCGGGTTCGATCCCCGACGGGGACAAGCATTTGTGTGATGAGCATAAATGTTTGTATTTCCGGGTTTGGGTGTTTATTATATATATTCTGGTATTTATATATGTATTTCTATGTATTAGTATCGTTGACTAACACCCATAACACAAGCAAATATTTGCTTACTTTGGGGTTAGATCAGTCAGTGTAATTTGTCCTGTGAATATTTATTATTATTATTATTAATCTAAGGCGATTAAAATTCGCCGGGCCAGCTAATCTACATATTTATGCGTGAAGCCGGCAATTACGCAAAAGGTGGTGTAAGTAACTAAGCAATGTTAAAGTTAATATTGCGGAGGAGTGCAAAAACCTAATATGTTTCAATAATATGAATTAAAAATACATAAAATTGATTAAAAATAAACATTACAAACACAACATTCGAGTGTTATGTATGATAATATACTCATATATAGGTATTATTATATTCATGGCTAAAATCTGTTGTCAAACATAGAAAAGATTTTCTTATTTAATCTATGGTCAAATTTCAGCCAGAGAGCGATCGCTAGGATGTTACTAAAAAGAAACAAAACCTGCTGGTAGAATATTGCTAAATTTCTACCTTACTTATTCCTGCTGTTACAACATCGGGTTCTGGCTTGAAGGATAGCTAGTAAGCTGGTGCATGTGGCTATAAGTTTTGACCGCAGCTGCAAACACAACATCACATCAACAACTTGCTTATTTAAGATGTCGGTCATTATTTACCATCCGAAGAATTGCCCACTATCAACTACCTTGTGTTTAGAACAATTGTATACTTTGTTACCTTATGCTACTAAAATCAAGATATTAATTGAAATTATAAGTAGGTACATTTGTGTTTATAAAATATTTTTCATCTGTTGTCTCGTGAGTGTAGTACATTTTGAGTAAAATATTTCGACTTTAGCACTTTAGGCCCATATTACAAGACAAAACCTAGGTTACATATTACCCTTAGACGAGCATAGAGTATACAATCACTACGTTTTGAGACTAATTTGGAGCTCGAAAAACAATAGTAAAATGGTGCTTTTACATGTGATGTTCTAAAATATAACGACTTGGATTTCGTTCTAGAGTACCTAGGTGATAGTCGTTTAAATGCATATTCAGAAATATTTGTAGAAAATTGATAAAGAGCGGTTTTTCACAAAAACGTAAAAATAAATAAGTATATATATATATATATATATATATATATATATATATATATATATATATATATATATATATATATATATATATATATATATATATATATATATATATATACTTACCTTATATACTTACCTTAAAAAAAACTAGCAAACAACGCAACTGTACTAAAAATACATAAACAAAACAACATTTCAACATCAAAGCTTATCTTTTCCACTTATACACAAACCTAAAAACAATAAAAATAAAATATCACGCAACAGTTACAGATTAAATTTCGATATTTTTTTAAAATTTTCTTTTTAGGTAGTGTTTCTTATCTAAAAAAACCACGATATCTTCATTTCATATAAAAACCAATTAGTTTTAAGAAAAAACACTTTTTTATGAGCACTACGCTTCGATATATTAATATACACCCAATAATATAATAAACAATGCAGACGAAGTCGCGAATATCAGCTAGTAATTTATAAAACAATTAAAAAACATCGCATTGGCCAAAGCAAAATTACTCACATAGTAAAGTGATGGCGACCGTTAAGAAGAGGAGTATAGGCAGACGCATTGTGTGATGGGTGCTTGCGCTCCGAATGATTGCTGATACCACACTTCCTCTAAAAGTGTGAACGGCCGCCGTATCATAACACTATCTGTTTAAACTACGACCTCTAGATCTAAGTGCACGCTTTGTATTGGATAATATTACTGTTTAACCCATTTTAACTAATATTAGAATATAACAGTTCCATCTATATATATAAAAATCAATCCCTATTTTCCTTGGTCACGACATCACGCCTGAATGGCTGGACCAATTTCGGTACTTTTTTTTGTAGTGTTTGTAATTGTAAGGAGAAGGATCTCATAAAAGAAAATATTAAGAAAATTGCGCGGAAAATTAGAAAATTTAAGAATACTTAGCCACCATATAAAGTTTACTGCCATTTTGGCTGCGTGGAAGGACAATCCCGTAGTCTTATATAAATTACGTGTCACGTTGTTTGTCCGCTATGGATTCCTAATATGTAAGGCAAAACAACGTTTGCCGGGTCAGCTAGTTCAATATAAAATAAACGATTGGCTGTACGAGTAGTACTGGAGACTACCAAGGGTGGATCCAGCCTTCTGGTTAGAGGGAGGTCACATATTTGAAGTTCAGTCAAGATAGACTCCAATCCTATTTGTTTGCAGTGATAAATCCATATCTAGATCCCTGCCTAGGGGGGGAGGGGGTCATGACCCCCCCCCCCCTACTTATAAAATAGGAAATAAATCACATTTCCTTTTTCCGATAAAATAAGTTTCGTGATTTTCCCCGTGTTGGTCCCGGGCTCCTTTGAAGAATAGGTCAACTGCCGTTCTGCCAGACAGGTCGTAAAAAGCGACCGATTGGTTATACGAGTCACTACCATCATGACTACTAGGTGGAAAAGATCTGCAACGTCTCGTCTGGTACCACCGCCTTCTTATTCCTGCCGCAATAACGACAATGTTTATCACCGTCGTGTTTCAGTTTGGAGAGTAAGGTAGTTGGTTAACTTATGTATGTGGCATTAAGATCCCGTCACATATTTAGCGACGCACCATTTACATCTTTGGTGTTTATATGTGATGGTTGTTTCTGAAGTTGTTTCTATCTAAGTTAGCCATCTGCTTGTTTGCTGTCTTATATTACAAGTATAAATGGTAAATTTGTGCTTTCCAAATGTTTAACCGAGTCTCATTTTAAAGAATTGATTAAGTGCCTTATAGTAGGAAAGACCAAGGAAGGAAATTTTTGGATTTACCCAAGCGCGTCAGATTAACATGGGGGAGGGGTTGCCTCGCATACTCTGTTGAGGCTCTCTACCAAATATAAGCCCTTTATATAGAGGTGGATTATTAAAAAAAAACAAATTCCAATAACTTTGGCTTGTGGAAATAGATTATATTTTTTTCGTTATTCTTACATCATTTCCTATATAACTAAAAAAATTCAGACGCGCTAGAGATGTCACAACAACATTTTCTTTGCAACTTTATGACCCTCCCACTCCCTAACAAAACACTTGAATCGTCAGATTTTCTACATTTTAGGTGGCAATTAACCCACAATACCTTAATCTGACACGATTTAGTGTTTCCATGTCACAGTTTTTTTATACGTAGATTTTTTCTCCACCATTGAAATGAAAAACACCATAAAACCTTTTATTTTTCCTATAATTTAATCTACAAAATCCAATAGGTCCTTACGAGCTCGAGTAACTACCCATTTAGCATCTTGGGCTCCCCTGCTATTATTGCTAGGCATTTTGTAAATAGCGAGAGGAACTTAGAATAAGAGGCCTATCAAATGTCAACAGAACAAATGAATTATGAATCAATGATATTTGCACCCTCAATTTACATACGGGGTGAACAGGCGGAACTGTCGTGTCGTGTCGAAATAGTTATTAAAACGGAAGAGCAGTGTCTAATTCCAGCCCGATGAAGCAACAGTACAAGTAATAGAAAAAAATATGATATTTGTTTCAGTTGCTCAGTGTTGATCCGAGCAGATATAAATACATATGTTCACGCCAGATCCCTTACCGGGTAGGCAGAGAGAACCGAGTGCCATACATCACGATCTTTACAGGCTTGTATCGCTTCTTCCACATCATTACTCTCTTCATACATACGCGCCGTTTGCGAAGATTTGACACCACCTTCGGTCAGTACCCGATCAATCTCCATCTGTTTTGTTAACCTTTCATCTACCACTCTTTCGTGTCCGAAACAACGAAGCATACCCTTTCTCATGATCCGAATATCCTCTGAAAAGCAATCTATCATTCTACCAGGCAGTTCGTAAAAGGTGAACGATTGGTTATACACGTCATTAGCATTGTGACTTCTAAGGCCTCAAACCGAATGTCAGCGATCTGCGGCGATGCGGTGAGAGCATCGCGATTTAGCGCTCTTAACACAGCCTCTCGCGCCGCCGTCGCGCCGCAGTCATTCAGTTCACCTCCAGTTTCAGTTCAGTACAGTTTGAGGCCTAAGAGATAGAGCTATGTAACGTCACGCCCGGGTATGGTACTGTGACGACACTCGGTCGTCACGGGGTTCTTCTCGTCTTGGCAGCTTTCAACGAGAGATACTCGGGATAATTTTATAACTATTTTTAAATAAAAAAATACTTTAGTATATCTTCGGTTTATTGGGCAATTCGTTATAGCCAGCTTAATACTAATTTACAATTCCATATACTTATGACAATTTACACAAGATAAAATTAAAAAGTTCGAAAACCCCCGACACATCCTCAGACCGCCATTGTAGCAGACTACATATGCATCATTTTAAAAGAAAACGTGAAAGAACTTTATGATCTTCGAAAAGAGATATTGCAGTTTTAGGTTAAGGTTACCACGGTGCCTTACTCAATGAGCATGCGTTATTTTATTGTAAAGCTCCCATAACCTTCAGCTCCACTATCATGTAACCGTGGAAATCATTTTGATTCAAAGTGTAAGTAAAAATATATCAAATGAGGATACACTTAATGGGCTTATTTTGTTTAGTGCAGGAGTTCCATGGCCACTTTCGGTTAAAAAAAAGAAGAAAAAGTTCCTTCACACCCGTATCCCCGAAGAGGTAGGTCGAGATACAAGTACACCCACGATTTGTCGAAAATATTTAGCCCCATAATGTGACAGGTGGCAAGCCTATCGCCAACCGAGCACTTATTCAATCCAGGGTAAATGTTTTTTTCATCAGAAAATTGAAAAACCACATTTTTCGAATTGCTCGACATGACATTTAAACCTAGTACCTCATGCGGTCAACATCGACACCAGACTACTAGACCATAGTGGTGACAACTGTTCAAAAACGAAAATAGTTATATTTTTAATAAATTCTACAGTTATGAAATCTTTGAGTTTCAAAAATATATGTTTTAGTATACTTTTAGCTCCTTTGAGCTTTAAATACCTAGCCTAGCTAGTATATTTTGTCGGAATCTATTTAAACGACCAATTGGTTTTTAATGTAGCAAAGAGAACACACAAACATCTTGTACTTCAAACTGAAAAAAAAATCAACAATAATTACTTATTTCATTGAGCATGATACCATTCCTTTAGAGGCACAATTGTATTGACGCAGCACAATTAAAAATTAAGTCAATTTTGAGCGCTAGGAACATACATATGAGAGAATGTTTCTATACATTGATTTCGCTGGTCGGGGGTTAAAAAAAAACTAAAACATTCTACGGTTCTACATTCGACAATATTTAAAAGCTGACAAGCTGCCAGCATCCTTGTAATACCATAGAGGTATTACAGTACCACGACTTTGCTTATTCCTGCTGCAACAGCGTGAATGCTTCTTTCTGTCGTGGTCTGGTTGGAGCGTAAAGTAGTCGGTAAACTTATGCATGTGGCATTACCAACCCGCCGAATGAAGAACAACGCTCTATTAACATCTATAGCCGAGGTTATTTCTTTCCACTTGGAAACCCATCTGCTTGTTTGCTACCCTGTGTTTAAATAACGCAGTGACTATTACATTGTTATTTTCAACAAAAACATGTTTCCTGGAACAAATGAAACAATAAACATGTTATTATTTATAATGTTTTGTTTTTACAGTTTTCAACGAATTATTCATATTTATCTGACCTATTTGACCGCTCCGAGTGGTTAGCGACTCGAGTTCGACAAGCATTTGTGTGATGAGCATAAATTTAATAAACACCCAATCCCAGAAATACAAACATTCGATTTCCGAGCTTAGGAGGTTTTTTTAAATTTATTTTAGTACTAGCTGCAGCGTGCATTATACAAGTTTTTGGCGAATCCCGCGGGATTGCCTAATTTTTCCGGGATAAAATTTCCGTGCATGTGCGCGTGGTGCATGCGTGCGTATTCGTGAGCATGTGTGTGCGTTTGCGTGTGCGATAATACGTGCGTGTGCGATGTCGTGTGCGCGCGCGCGAGTGTGTTTGTGTGTGTGTGTGTGTGTGTGTGTGTGTGTGTGTGTGCGCGATGCGATTGACTACAAAATCTAATCAACTCTTTTCCACACCAAACTGCGTCCAATACCACAAACTCCATAAAATCATTCGTCTGTTCGGGAATTATCATTGACAAAACACATTTTTATATGATGTAAACAAACTATGATACTTATTTTTATATGACCAAATTATAACACTTATTTTTCATGATATAAACAAAAACGGGAAACAGTGGTTATCACGTTGTTACCTTCAACAAACACATGTTTCCTGAAACAAATAAGACAGGAAATATGTTATCGGTAGATACGTTTATACTATTCATTATATTTTGTTTTTACAATTTTCAACGAATTATGCATACTTGTAATATACTGTCGTTTGTATCTTTGTTCGCTTTTTATAAAGCAGTCAATGGTTAAATAACACTAAAGTAAAAACAAAATATTAAAAAAGCAATTACGTTCCTTTGTCACGAGGACACCTTTCTGCCTCAGGGGCCGTTCAAGTATTACGTAAGCAGATGTTCTACAATTACTGACTTCCTAACCCCCATGTCAGCAAAAGTAAGCAAATCACTTACCCCCTCCCCCCTTGTTTACGTAAACATTTATAAATTTATTTTTTAATCTGTTCCTCAGTTTTGTGAGTGATTCATGAGTAGCAGTTTTTCTGTTAATTGAGTAATGGAGTAAGTAAGTTAGGTACAAAAGGGTTTAAAGCAAACAATTAATATAGCAAGCAGTAAATATATAGAAAACTCAAAACGTGAAAAAATTAATTTTTTTGACGTAATCACCTACTAGACCCTCATCCCCCTTGTCATCAAAAATAAGCAAAGGGAAGACCCCCGCCCCCCGTTAGTGCTTACGTAATACATTAAATAATTCGATGATGAATCGATGCAGGCCTAGGTTAAAGTTACCATGCAATTGCAATTTCATTGAAATAACCGAATCGTATTGACCTAGTCTGCACCAGTTTTTCAATTCCTTTTATTAAGTAGAAAAGAGCCAAGGTGTGAGTGCTGCGTGAATAAATTACCAGCTACCTAACTCTCCAAACCGAAATACGACAATAACAAGCATACTCGGGCATACAACACTCGGGCGAGATGTTGGAAACTCTACCACCTAGTGGTCACGATAGTAGTGACACGTATAGCCAATCGTTCGCCTTTTAATTCCAAATTCACGAGCCTCTTGCTCGTAAACAGTAATGTAGTATCAAAATTCGAAATCCAAAACCAGTCAAAACTATTTCACAATCACAGCATACACAGTCTCGAACTGCATCAAGCCGAAATTTGTTTTGAATTGAACACGGACGTGCGGAGCGGAGCGATCCTATAATAATATCAATACACATAAAAAATATGATAAAACAATCTTCTAACAAAATAAAGGCAACATGGAACTTATTTACATAATTGTGAAATTGGCAAGACTAGAATTTTTGATGAAGAATATCAATTAAATGTAGAAGGTGCCAATATTACGGGACAGTTGCAGGTGGTAAAGGAGTTTGAAAAATTCTTCTCTAATGCGGCAATCAGAACAACTCAAAGTCTAAGTTCTTTAGCCAGTACAGCAGAATTATTATTGAAGCACTGTGTTAACAAGTGTGAATCAAATTTTGAAATTTCTTTTATTGATGCTAAAGACATATTAAATATTTTCAAAATATTAAAATAAAAAACTGCAGGTTTATGGGGCCATTCTCTTAAAATTATTGCTTCTGATTAATGAAACTTTCAAAAATAATCTCAATATTTAAATCTGGCTTCGATGAAATTAACGTTAAATGGAGATTATAATTATTAATGTTATTTTGATAAACTGGAATGTAATGTTAAATATTGCATGCCGTAACTGGTCAAATATGTGAGAGCCGTTATATAATTCTAAGACCTTAATGTACCATATTTGCAAAGACTTACAAAAAATATAGACGTAGCCAAGCGCTCGTATCGTGAGTCACGAATGTGATGACGATGCGGCAATATGAAGCCGGCGGCTTACTAGTCGGCCGCGAGCTAGAGAGAGTGAGAAACGTTCTTTTTGTGACAATATTTATTTTCAAATCATGCCATGCTGTGTGATAAACAATTGTTAAAACAATTCATGTTTTGAAAAAAAGTCTTCCGGGATAATTTTTCACAATTAAGTATCCAAATTTCCATAAATTTAACAAAACTGAAATAATATTTGACATAATTTCTCAGAACAAAAATTTGAAGCGGCATTGTGACAGTGTGGTAAGTTAACATACGAATAAATTTCCCCAAACGTTGGAGAACCGTCTCTTTTATTTAGAAAATATATGTTAATGTTAGACTTATTATTTTAATTGGCTTCACCGTACTATATATGTATATACTACATATATACATATTTATAAAACATGGCTCGCCGTGTTTCATGCTGTTTCGTGACTGATTCGTCATAAAATCATATATCATAACCAATCGCGATGACGCAAACATATCAATATTATAACATTAAAAATCCTTGTTAAAGACACCCCTGTGTAACCATCAATATTAATTTTTGTAAAAAATAAAAACTTGTAAAGTTCGAATTTTTAAAGGTAAATTTTATTTTTTCATTTTTTTGTGTGTAATTTTTTTTAATTATTTACTTTTTTTTGAATAATTAATAAAACTTTACTGTCTAACTATCCATTCAAACTACAAAAAATATGCATTTTCATTTTAAAGCCTTATTTTGTTTTGAGTAGTTTTATATGCCTATGCAATTATATATATATATATATATATATATATATATATATATATATATATATATATATATATATATATATATATATATATTAGGGTGGATCGAAAAAAAAATTTTTTTTTTCTTAGCATGGGGGTAGAATTTGTAGCTTATAAAAAAAGAAAATTTTTCAAAAAAAAAAAATTTTTTTTCGCAACATTTAGAGATAGCCCACTCGTTTTTTAATAAATTAATGGATCAAATGGACTTATTCTAGCGAAAAAAAATTTTTTCCGTCAAAAATCGTGGAAAACATGAAAAAATAATTGCATATGATTTTTTTTTCACTTACCTTTTACTTTAATACAGATAAAAGGGCTGCTTAATTCTTTATTTTTCGCTTAAGTTACAAAAATAATAGGAAAAATTTTTTTTTGACTTCTGATTTCCATTTGGCTTTCAAAAAGACATTCCACAGATTCTAAAACATCGTTTAAATATTTTAAAATTTTTTCGCTAGAATAAGTCCATTTGATCCATTATTTTATTAAAAAACGAGTGGGCTATCTCCAAATGTTGCGAAAAAAATTTTTTTTTTTTTGAAAAATTTTCTTTTTTTATAAGCTACAAATTCTACCCCCATGCTAAGAAAAAAAAAATTTTTTTTTCGATCCACCCTAATATATATATATATATATATATATATATATATATATATATATATATATATATATATATATATATATATATATATATATAATTGCATAGGCATATAAAACTAGCTGTTGCCAGTGACTTCATCCGCAGCACCTCCCCGCTAGGCGATAGCGTGATAATATGTAGCCTATATGTTGACCCGACCTGTTAGTAATATTCATGCAAAATTTGAAGTAAATCCATGTAGTACTTTTTGAGTTTGACATACATGCAGACAAACAGATAAACAGACAAACAGACAAATTGGCTCGATAGAAAATAATTGCGCAGATTGGTCTTAAAATCATTATTAACGGTTCTATATCTTTATTTCTTTGACGTATGGGTCTGCAATTGAAAACATGAAGTCATCATATTCATACCTAAACCGCTACCGAATCATATTTGACAAATAATCTACACTTTTTTTAAAATTTCAATATTTATTAATTTTAAAGACCCTAGCCGCCCAGTTACACTGATAGTGTGGTCTCGTTACTCCGATTAAACAGACAGAGTGAACGACAGCGTCTTATTATATTTTAATATTTCCTTGTTATGGGTTGGCTGGAAGAAATCTCTATTACTAGAGATAATCTCGCCCATTGTACTTGTTTTCTATTATTATTGTTATGTTAGTGTCTACTGTGTACAATAAAGAATTAAATAAATAAATAAGCTCGTATTTTATTTTTCATTTTATTTGTTAGTTTGCCAATTATCATTCTTGTGTGTACTTTCAGTTTAGAAAAGAAGTTATATATTACTATTAAAGATGAGTATTAAGAATGTATAATAAATAGTTAGCATTATAAGTAAAAAAAAATTAAAAACCTATTGAATTATTAGTTGTAATTATTTAGAGTAAAAATGTAAAATATGCTGAAAAAGGTTCGTAAAAATATTATTCATATTGTAATTAGTGCATATTTACATGTGTAAATATGCATTAACATAATGGCATATGTACAGTAGATAAAATAAATAAATTTCAAGACCTAAATTTGTTTGTTTTTGACGTAGGAAATAGTAATACAAATAAAATACCAAATATAATTAATATAAGTAAAACGCATTATAATTTATAAAATGTAGTAAAATATTAAACCAGTAAATGGAAATTTGAAAGCCAATGCTTGCAACACTATTCTCTAGCACACGTACGTAATGTTTTACGATGCTTGCAAGTGTTGGTGTTGGCTTACGCACACATGTACAAAAGTTATCTTCACCGATTTGTTTCTAATTGCTTACAATGGCTACGTCTATATTTTTTGTAGGTCTTTGCATATTTGATGCAATAAACTATATTCTATTTTGGCTGTAAATCAGATCCCATTATACCCTCAAAGGTCGCTCAACCGTAGATGCGGGTGTGGAGTTAATGACAAAAATCTATGAAGGTTGGGAAGAATCACCTGATGCACTTGAAGTATTTTTGATTTATCTGAGGCATTTCAATGACGTGTGCATCGAAATATCTTAATCAGGACATTACACTACACAGTATTAGAGACAAGGCCTTCGATCTTCCGATTTCGTATTTAAACAAAAAAAACCGGGTTGTGGCTGTGTCATGGACACAGCCGCGCATCTTTTACGTGAATACGTCTGCGTCATGCGTAATATCTTGCGATGGTAACATTTTTCATTTGTCGTTCCAATCACAATGTTAATGTCAAACCAGCCTACGGACCTAGATGATCTAGACCACGTCCATTTTGTGGATAGCGAAGAAGAGCGTAGGAAGCCGCTACTATCAGATGGTGACCCGCTATTACCCTCCGATACCGAATAAGTAAATGAAATAATCAAAAACTTACGCAATAATAAGGCTCGGGGTCTGATAAAATCACAAAATAAAAAATACCTCCTCTTCCCTCCTTTATATACCTACTAGTGTGTATCTTCAATGCACTCCTAGCCGGTTATGCGTTTTCGGACGAGTGTAAAGAAGCTATCACTATAGGAATACACAAGCCGGGAAAACCCCGAAATAATGTCAGTAATTACCGTCTCACTAGCATAATCAATACGTTATGCAAAATCTACGAAAAATCATACTACCTCGCCTTAAGGCATTTATTGACGAGAAAGGTCTCATAATAAATGAGCAGTAGCTTCCCGAGCAGCTCACTCTTGCACTCATTAAATGCAACGTTTCACATACATAGTACATTTTAAACTCTTTAAATGCAGCCCCGTGGCTGCAAATTCCCACCGGTGCTCTATTTTATGACGTCACGTAGGCGTTCGACAAGATCTGGTACAATGGCCTAATATACAAGCTATGCCGGATGGGTGTGCCCGACAGACTCGTACTCCTCAAACGAGAGTAACTAACACACCGCCGATTTCAATTCCGTCTAGTGGGTTCATTCTCCACTCATAGGTCGATCACAGCAGGCGTCCAGCACTCATGTCACTTAGACACTAGGGGACACATCACAAGATTTGCGTAAGGCCTATTCTATCATACGCCTGCGTAGCGTTTGCCCATCTCCCCCGTACTGATTTGCATCTGTTGCAAGTAGTACAGAACAAATACAAGCGTATTGTCACGGGTGCACCGTGGTATACCGTGGTATACATTGACCCTTATAAAAATATCTAATTGCCGAGCTTAGCTAGGCATTTCAAGATATTTCCAAAAGGTATTTTAATCGCACCAACTCACACCCTAACCCATTGCGGCAGACTACATCCCAGATCCTTATCCCGATCCCATCTTACGTAGGCCCTGCCACGTTCTTACGACCTGACGATACGATAACTGTGGCCAACGAAACATACCAAAACACTACACACCTACACACGGGATAATGCCACTAACCCTTTTATCATAACGACGCCACTCCTAAACCGAGGATCGGTCTCACAGGCGACACTCTTAGGGTGGAGGGCATATAACCCCACATATTTAAGCTCTGGCTGAGCATTCTGCTCGCCCCCACGACCGGCAAAGCCGTAAAGGCCGTTAAGGCCAGCAGTTTACAGGAGCCATCGTTGATCGGTTCGGACGCCTTTATCTTTTTGCGTCCTCGACACTTCTTCACTTTTTCATATGGGGATTCATGGTATCATTAGATTTCTACTTAAAATCTCTTTCAGACGTTATACATTCTTTAAATTTTATATGGCTTCTAAAATATTTTTTGTGGCTGATTACAATTTTGCACTGAGTTTTTCACTTAAGTGCCATATATATTTACTATTAGCTTTAAAACTATTTTTTGAAATTAAACAATCAATAAATCTTTACAAGAGCTTTCGAATAAAACTTAATCGAATTGTATTGTTGCTCTGAGTCTAAAGATATACCATATTATGCAAAATATATAACGCGGGAAAATTTACTAAAAATGGCGACACTTCCTACTTCACTATTCTCGAAGTATAGTAATCCGCGTTCAGCTTATCTAATTTTTTGATTCTTTAGCTATCCATTGGTATAATTAGATTTTAGATGTTGGTGATAGTTATGTAGCTATAACACCAAACTGTATGCCCAAATTTTGTTTTAAATTTTTAGTAGGCAGGTAGGTAGGCGTAGGCAATTTTAAAGACGTATTCACGTCAAAATTTGAAAGACTGATATCAACGGAATAGATCAAGCGAAAGTGAAAAGATGAGATGGTAAGTATGAAGAAGTGAACAATGTGATTTAAAAATTTGTGCACTGGTTTAATATTAACAATCTCTTTTTAAATGGAAATAAAACTAAGTGCATTACATTTTCAACATCTAATATAAGGCATAAAGATATAAATGTACAACTTAACGGGGACAAACTGGATTTTGTGGACTCCATTGTCTTTTGAGGGAATAAGATAGACAATTACAGTAGGACCGCATGTCGACAAATTGACCAGTAAACCAGTAGACTGAGTTCAGCGGCATTTGTAGTTAAAAATATGACACAGATTAGTGACGTTATCATTGCGAAAATTGTGTATTTTAGATATTTTCATAGCATTATATCATTGGGATTCTTCTTTGGGGAAATTACGCTGATATAAGTATAATTTCATCTTACAAAAAAAGAGCTGTAAGAACCACCCCCTCAGTTCAAGAGTTTTACTAAGAAAAAAATTCAACGAAATTAATATTTTAACCATACAATCGCAGTTTATATATTTTGAAAACTTAATATTTCTTCATTTTTAACCCTTTATCTATTCATGTGGTCGTAGTACTCGATTATAAGCGAGAGAATTACAATTTCGTTGATGAACGTACGTACTACTAGATTACAACTAAATGAAAACTAATGGAAATATACAGGTTGTGTATAAATCATGAAATCGACAAAATTATCCTGTGGCCAGACTGTTGAGATTTTTGGGTTAGTTTGTTTGAGCACGATCTAAAAAATTCAAGACGCTGCTGTATTAGTTGATACAGTCTCCGGCGCTTCGTATGTCTCTTCTCTTATGCGTGAACTATCGCGTAATGGCCGATTTGTTATTTTTTGTGTTTGTGAAGAATGCGTTTTGGATTGTTTAAAATAAATAGTGATTTTATTTTGCGACCTGACTACGTTTTATGGATTCAGGTGATTGCTATCTACTCTGTTAAACTGTGTTTTATCCTGGATCTTAAAAAGTTTTCTTTTTCCTGTATACCATAGCTACCCTTATTGGACTCCGATTTTCAATAATGACTTCAGAAAAAAAGTCCTGTGTTCATTTAACCTTCATGTAATAATAAATATTAAAATAAAAAAAGATACAAGAGGGCTGTATGTAGATTTATCGTGAGTATAGTTTTGTCTTTACCCACGAGATGGCGCCTTTAAACGAGATCAGATGAGGTCTCTATAGCCTATTTATAAAGTACTTTGTGCTCTTATAATAAATAAATATTGAATTAAAAAATATAGATTGTTTGTCAAATATGATTCGCTGGCGGTTTAGGCATGAATATGATGATTTTATGTTTTTAATTGCAGACTATACGTAAAAAAATAAATATATAGAACCATTATTTATTTATTATTATATATTTATTTAATCTATAATATTGATGTGATTATGTAATATGTATAACCATTTAATGATGATTTTAGACCAATCTTCGCAATTTTTTTCTATCGACCCAATTTTGTTCAATTATGTATCTAGTCCGACCATGGTCTTTGACGTATGATGAATATTAACATATATTTTTTGTGATGTGCCATAACAAATAGTTTTTATGAAAAAACTGCTTAAATAACATCAATTTCAATAATTTAGGTCTCGTCAGCCTCTAAACTCTTATCCTTAACGGACAGGAACATGAGAGGCAGGTAGAGAGTTAACACGACCGGAGACCAGAACTTTATGACTTGAGCCGAATAAGCAAACCATTGAATACTAGATATGTATTTAGAATCAAGTTAGAAACAGCTTAATGCTTAAGCTCAATAATTGATTCCCTTATTCGTATCATAAAATCCACTAGAGAGCTAAACTCAAGATGGAAAACTCAATTAGTGCTTCAAGTGGTTCTTTAAGCTCAGTAGACTGAAGAACCAATTTTACTAGTTTTACTCGTTAAAAACTTTATTCTAACATTGTTTACGGTTTAAGATATTTATTTCTCTAAAAGAATAGTTACATTCAATTATAACAGAAAAAAATAATTACAAACACAAAGGGATTGAAATCCATACTAATATTATAAATACGAAAGTAGCTCTGTCTGTGTGTCTGTCTCTTCTTCACGCCTAAACCACTGAACCGATTTGAATAAATTTTGGTACACAGATATTCTGAGACCCAAAAAAGACATAGGATAGTTTTTATCCCGGAAATTCCACGGGAACGGAAACTATGCGGGTAAGTCCCCGGGACTGTCTGTCTTTAAGACCACGGTAGTAAGGAGTAACTGGCTACTTTTATTTTAGACATTTTTTCCCATGGACGAAGTCGCGGGCACAGTATTTAATACATATTAAAAGCAACCCGTATTCTTTTAAGCCATTTCCTTAAACACAAGCTAGATTTGAAATTTTGTAGGCGTATTTATTTATCCGGACTAGCCAACCTGACTGACATCGGTGAGACGGTTTTCGACAAGTACTGGGGTATGTTTTGTATGAAAAGGTAGCAAACAAGCTTCGCCTCTCAGATGGAAAGAGACAACCATCACCTATAGACACCAGATATATTCATAGTGTGATGTTATTCGTGTACCGGGGGTGGAACACCAAATGCATAAAATTGTAGGGCAGCTTAGCCTCTTACCCGGAACAAAACATCGACGAGAAGGTACGACATACAGCAGGCATTAATGAAATGAAATTAAATTAAATTAAAATAAAAAATATGTATTTGCAAGAATTTGGATTTAACAAGTTATTAAAATTAATTAAAGATCCAAGCTTATTCGGCCATGATACGGTTTGCTATAATTTTAAAATTAAATTTTGCTAAATTATTTTTCCTTACATTCACATTTTGAGATACATTGTATTGAAGAAATTAAAAACGTTGTCGTAAAGACACGACGAATTGACGATGATGACCACGATATTCATCGCTTATTATTGGCAGCGCGGTGAATTCCCGTGGCGTGGTTCACTAACAAACTTATCTACCGGCGGTCCAAATAATATCTTCCATCCATTCAATAAAATAGTATCTTTACTAATTAATTAATCTTCCATCATGTCTGTCAAAAAAACTAACTATTCAATGAGATTTGCTCCATATAAATCTATAAATTCAGCCAGCATCAAATCTCTATCCACTTAAACGTCCGCGTGCGACAGCTGTCACTGCCTTGAAACCACCCACGTATCGAAAACACCCGAGTTATTTAAATAACAAGATCAATTCAAGCAATAAAGCTTTTAAGTTACACAAAACAACTTAACCCATTAATGCCATTTATTCATCTGAGAATTCGTTATACAAATGTTTTTCCAATTACTTTTACAATCAATGCTCTTATAAATCAGTGACGTCCATCCCGTCACAACAATAACATCGCGAACGCAGCCTCCATCCGGCTACGTCATCAACACAAGTGACCTCCATCCCGTCATTAACTCATATCCTCCATCCAAATATGAGCCTTCTAACTACATGTAACCTCTATCTGGTTACCAACTCAAGTCCTCCATCCAGACATGAGCCCACCAACTACTAGCAATCTTCATCCGGTTGTTCTTACTTAATTCGATAAAAATTACATAACTCGATGTTTCGAAATTAAGATAAGTTGATGTCTTCATAAAATATTTGTATTTTACTAGCTACGTTCTACAGCTCGCTACATTATAACAGCTTTTGGAGAATTCTCAGGGAACAGTCCTCCGTGTTGGTCCAGGCTCCTTTGAAGAATAGGCCAACCACAGTTCTACCAGACAAGTCATAAAAAGCGACCGATTGACTATGTGAGTCGATATTATCGTGGCTACTAGGTGGTAGCGTTCTGCATTGTCTCGCCCAGATCTGGTATCAGCGCCTTACCTATTCCTGCCGCAATAGCGTCAGTGCTAGTCGCTGTCGTGTTCCTGTTTGAGGGTAAGATAGCCGGTAAACTTTTTCATGTAGCGTAAAACCTCGCCACAAGATAGCAACACACCATTAACGTCTTTGGCGCCTATAGGCAATGGTTGACGCTCCATCAGGACACCCAACTGCTTGTTTGCTATCTAAATTGCTATCTTATATATATAAAAATCAATTGCTGTTCGTTAGTCTCGCTAAAACTCGAGAACGGCTGAACCGATTTGGCTAATTTTGGTTTTGAATTAATTGCTGAAGTTCAAGGAAGGTTTAAAAGGTAAGAAAATATAGAAAAAAAAAAAAGAGTAGTTAAAAAGGTCTTTATATATAAAAATCAATTGCTGTTCGTTAGTCTCTCTAAAACTCGAGAACGCCTGAACCGATTTGGCTAATTTTGGTTTTGAATTAATTGTTGTAGACCAGGGAAGGTTTAAAAGGTGAGAAAATATAGAAAAAAATAAGAGTAGTTAAAAAGGCAGAACAAGGATTGATATATCTATCTAATACCTTTAAACGAGCAATTCTTGTATATATATAATTGGAATCTCTGGATCGGCTCCAACGATTTTCATGAAAGTCACAAATTAGGGGTTTTTCGGGTCAAGAAATCGATTTATCAAGATTCCAGGTCCAAGAAAAGCTCGGTCCCCAAGATATGGGTATGTGAAAAACCGAGCAAAGCTCGGTCAACCAGATATTATATATATATATATATATATATATATATATATATATATATATATATATATATATATATATATATATATATATATATATATATATATATATATATGACCCACAGAATACACTAAATACGTTTTAAGGCAATTTCTTTGGTTTTCAGTGTAGCTTGTATTTACATCCAGAAATAAATAGTTATAGTACTTACCGATGAAATGAAATCAACGCTGAGGTGTTCTTTAGCCTTAGCTTCTTATTTCGCACGATGAAATAGCACAACATGGCTTTTTTACGATAAAATACACCCGAAGCCGGCTAGTCGCTTATCTTAAGTACCTTAAAACCCTATTACGAGTACACTGACAACAGTAACGCAGAATTAACATCTTTTACGTCCATAGATGATGATTGCTTCTTACCCACTATAAAGAAACCCTCTGAGAGACCGTTGTTGATTTTTTTATATTTGTTTTAATAAATATATTGTAGAGCACATTACTTAAAGCTCAAATTTGAATAACGTGTTTACTGCTGGGCTGGAAAGATGCGCTGTACTAAAAGACAATATTATTTTAAATAAAACAAATAATTCAATGTGAGCTATTTATTTATCACAATGCATTTAATCATATCACATTACATAAAACATTTAGTTCGCATAAAGTTATCGAAAAATATAATCTCTTGATGGGAAGGAAGTCTTCTTTCCTGCAATACGTAACTTGTTAAAAAAATTAAAAACCTACACATATTTGTAGTTGCCTGCAGCTTTAAATATTATAAAGCCTGCGATTTATATTATAAAGATGGAAGCGTAATGTTAATCGCCTAAAACCTTTACCAATATCCTCCTATCACATAAAAATTCATAATCCAACTGGTAGCTCCATAGATTTGAGGTTAAAATAAATAATCTTTATTTTATAATATGAGGTTAAAATTAACATAAAATAAAAACTACATATCATTGTTGAATCCAGAGATTTTAAGGGTTAGTACATAGAAGTGGTTGAATCCCTGGAATAAGAAAGTGTACCGAACTTTGCGTCTGTACATTTAGTTTCACCTCAGTTTTCGAGTATATCACTTGGAAAACTATGCAAGATCATTATAGCTGCATTGACAATTTTAACGACTGTTACTCATGAAGTATTAGGTATGGGTGGAGCTAGCACTCGTGTTAATCAATTAAAACAAATATTTATGTTATATCTCTATCTATAAGGTCTCCTTATCTCTTTTTATACATATGTATTAGAAAGGGAGGGTAGGACCTCAGAAGATGACAGCAGTATGTAAAATTGTGTTTCAAGCAGGTATTAGAAGTGCTGCCTCCAGATATAATACAGCTTCATGCTGTCACTTTATTCGCCTGTTATTTTGAAACAACTATATGGACTCTTCGACCTATAGGAGTGCCGATGCACCCTCCACTATTCCACACTGCGTTATAAAGCAAACAACAAGTCGACGAGGCAGCCAAACTTACCGGTTTCTTTAGACTTTTTTTATATATTGCATAAGTCATTAAATTAATATCGTGGTGATGGTATACCAGACATTACAGGATTCAGAGAGATGAACCGGGAATTAAAATTTCGATGCAAGAATAACACGTTCCATGCAGTTGTATTTGATGGTTAAAAATGTGATGTTCGATTGTCTCCGCCTACCGTACAAGGGCGCTAGCATGGTAATACTTAAATAATATGTACGTAATAATACGCGTAATATTTTCAAGTCAGAAAAAATATGAAAAGGGGAGGTCTGTGAGCAATGTACCTAAATATTTTTTAAGCTACCATGGTAAATACTAGGCTACACCTACTATAATTTACACTATTTGAGGCGTTGTGTACATGTTGAGAAAAGGCGCGTTGGGTCCTTCTTGCAGCCAATTATCTGGAGAATACTTATTCTCGTATTTTTCGATAACGTGGAAGGTGTAGGCGTGACGACTCTTGTCAGATTTATTGTGAGCACTCTTGTGAACAACATTGCCGTGAATTAAAATACAAGTACCTGTAAGGAGAGATGAAAATTAAACATCTATATACAATAAATATTAAAACGTAAAGCAAAAATCTTAACAACAATTTACACGATCGGGGAATTATGAAATTTGGCACAGTTAATGTTTATGTTGCGAAGTACAGAAAAATAATCCTAATATATATATATATATATATATATATATATATATATTACAAACAAATTTACGCAGGCCATATAAGGTATACATAAATTGACCAGACGATTAAGCTTATTGAGCAGCTCTTCTGTGATAGCTGTCTAAGAAACATCAGCATAATCAATCGGGAGCAACAGAGTCTTAATTAAGGTAGCTTTAGTTGAAGGTGGTAAGAAATTTTGCATTCTTTTTAACTGATGAAAGCGTGCCATCACTTTACGGCTGACTTCGCTCATTGAAGAGACCACAAAAAATCGTTTGAAAAAAGGAGCTCGCGGTTTTTAACCTTGGTGTAATATTCAAGTGGCCATCTAATAATACTGGTGGAATTTTGTTGAGATCTATACGCGCAATATGTATCTTACGGCCGACAATCATGACCTGAGTTTTATTTTTGTTTAAAACTACACCAAATCTTTTTGCCCATTTGCTAATACAGTTGAGATCTGTGGTCAACGTGATACGTAATTTATATTACGTCTCACGTTGACCTCATATATAAACTACGAGTCACGTTGTTTTTCCGCTAGGGATTCCTAAACTGCTGAACTATTGGGTCCAACTTAAAAGATAGTTTTCATCTCAATTTGCCCCATCCCTCCTCAAATACCCCACTACAATATTAAATATAACTAATTTTTGAGGTAAAAGAACATTTGCCGGGTCAGCTAGTAGTTTTATATGATATGCATTAGAAATACATGAAATTATTTATACATATAATAAAATCGTAGGAAAGTCAAAACTGTACATTGAATATTTTTTTTAAAAAATACTTGGGGCGTGATCTATAATCGATATCGAAGCCAAAAATATAGTTTTTAGAATTTTTGTCTGTTTGTCTGTTTGTCTGTATATATGTCCGGGGTAAACTCAAAAAGTACTGCATGGATTTACTTCAAATTTTGCATGAATATTGCTAATAGGTCGGGTCAACATATAGGCTACATACATTGACGTGTATAATATACACGTCAATGGCTACATATTATCACGCTATCACCTACGGGGGAGGGGCAGTGCGGAGTAAACGAACTCCGCGCGGACGAAGTCGCTGGCAACAGCTAGTTAATAATAAAAATGAACATTACATACACTACATTCATTTGACACACATCAAAAGATAAACACATATTGTATAATATTGTGTTTCTGACTGAAGACGATAAAGACTATTGTCAATCTTGAATGAGATTTTATTGTTTAGTCTATGTTCGAATTTTGACTAGAGGGCTACTACTACAACGTATTTACAATAACGATATTATAAATATAACTAGCCGGGCTATAAAAACTGTTAATTATTTTGGACCGGGAATGTGTTCATTATTTTAATAAGAACTTTCAATTTCCCTCCATTTAACATAATTTTTTGTAGTTTTTTGTGTTTCAGCTGCACCGCGCAGCGCGCTGTATTATAAAAGTTTTTGATGAATCCCCCGGGCACCACCTATTTTTCAGGTATAAATTTCAGGTCACCTGTCTAAAATAATAATAATAATAATAATATCATTTATTGCTCGAAATAGGGTTACATCTTAGGGTTGGTACAATATTATTTATACAATTCCTCCTATTTCACCAAATCCATGGTATACAACGCTTTTTCATTAAACTTGACTAGTAATTTAATTAAAATAACATTTACAAGGTCACATGCTTTATAGTTAGTAAATTTTATTTATAAAGATAGAGGTTTAAAAATGTCCATTTAATTACAATTGTCATCATTTACTACAAAGTCAAGAAGATAAATAAAAATTATATTATAATATATAATTATGAAAATCTATTAATTAATATAAAAATTGTATTTAACTTCAATTACTAAATTTTATTTTTGACTTTTTTAAGAATTCTTTGTTATTTAAAAATTCTTGAATTGAATAAAAACATTTATCTTTAAGCCAATTTGCTAAAACTTTTCTAAACTTTTTTATAGGTAATTCCTTAAAGTCATTGCGTATTGCATTATATGTTTTTATACACATGGCGTAGAATTAATTGTCTATGGTACAGCGCTAATCTTGGCGTTAATTCCAAGACTAGCCTGTTGGAGTTTCTTGTATTTCGTGGAAAAATTACTCGTGCTTTGGAAAACAATTTATAGTTTGTCCTCACAAAATTGGCCAACGCAAATATGTACATGCTAGGTAGTGTCATTATTCCTAATTGTTTAAATCGTTTAGCCTAAAACCATTCATTAGTTTTGGCGTTATTGAGTAACAAACATCCGTCTATCCAAACATCCAAACTTTCGCGTTTATAATATTAATATGAATTACAATATAGAGTGGGGTGTAAAGATAAATTGTACTGGAGTCATTTCCATGCGCCAAGTAGGTATGGAGATGTCAGTCATCCATACTAATATCAGGTACGTATAAAGAGATAAAGTTTGTAAGTTTGTTTCTCTCAATGGTTTCACTGGACGAATTTTGAAAATTATTTTACTAGGAGAAAGCTAAATTATTCCTGAGTGACCTAGGCTACATTTCATTTTAATTTTCGCGTGAAATTGAGGCCTACGTGGGTTATTCCGCGGGTACGATACGATCGACTTAGTATTAAATTCAATTCAAAAGCTTGGCATCTGCAGACTGCTCATTATATCGTAACTTTGATAGATTCAACAATGCTATTTTTGTCGAAGTTCATAAAACATAGGTAGAGATCACAGCACGAGAGCTGTTAGAACAACAAAGGCTCTTAATGTTGTTAAAGCAAGAAAACTCGCCAAAACCCCAGTACGAAACAAAAAATCCTATTAAGAGAAATGCAGATTTTGTCGAATATAATAAAAAGAGACCTAAAGCTTGGTGCTTATTTGATTCGGATTATTTTTATGTGTAAATGAGTGTTATATTATTTTCCCGGTATATCGAAGAATTTATTACGTTTATGTCGCCGCTGTGGTCTAGTGATCCGTGGTTGTGTTGACCACATGAGGTCCCAGTTTCGATTCCCGTGTCGGACAATTCAAAAAATATGTTTTTCAATTTTTTGTTAAAAATAACGGTGCCCAGGATTGCAATAAGTGCCGGCTTATCACTTGTCACAAGTATTTTCCGCTTGACTAAATATTTTCCGCTAATTATGGAAGCATTTGTTGTATTTCTACCTACCCCTACAATAGATAATACCAAGTTAACATGAACTCTCCCGTAAAATAATATTACATATTAGCTGCACCCCGCAGCCGCATAGAGCCTGTTATAAAAGTTTTTGTCGAATCCCATGGGAACAACATATTTTTCAGAGATAAAAAGTCCCATGTCCTACTACAAGTCATCTGAGTGCCAAATTTCGCCCAAAATTGCGAGTTGAACTCGCATAGTTTAACTCGCACTTCATCGTTTTTATGTTACCCTGATTAGTCGAAATCGCTTGAACCGATTTGGAAAATTGTTTTTTGTTTTAAAAAGCATAACTTTCCAGGTGATCCCATCTAAATTTGGTGAAGTTGGCGACGCTTCCAAAGCTTGTAATGTACATAAATTTTGCTATAAATACCTTTGTTAACAGGCACTGCAGTAAATCCTGACTGAGGATAAACGGGGGCTGGTCTATCATATATCGTTAATTCCGAGGATTCTTTGTCAGGATTTCTTATTAGTTGCCTGTGAATGCCCGATTTGTGAGAGCCTCGCGCCATCCACAAGCAGCCATTTTGTAATGTCGCGTCTTCGAGAGCAATCCAAAAACCAATTGGCGGGATAGGATCAGTACGTAAATAGGTAATATCTTGATGTGGCGTAACTGAAATAATATGAATTGTTATTATTTGGTGAGATTAAATTATGACACAAAAAAACTATAAACTTATCAAAACGCCGCTTTTCTCCCGCGGCAGGCAAAACAAATCTAATGCTTTTTATATCATAGGATAAAAAACAAGATCCCGTGTTGGTCCGAGCTCCTTTAAATATATCAACTGCCTTTCTACCGGGCAAGTCGTAAAAGGCGACCAATTGACTATACGTGTCACTACCATCGTGATAACTGGTTGGTAGAATTCCGCAACGTATCGCCCGGTTGTTTGGTACCCCCGCTTCACCAATTCCTGCTGCAATAGCATCAATGCTTGTTACTATCCTGTTCCAGTTTAGAGGGTATGGTAGCCAGTAGATTTATGCACTGCATTTTCATTGATAGCAATGCATCATTAACATGTTTAGTGTCTATAGGTGATGGTTTCTCTTTCCATCAGGATAGCCATCTGCTTGTTGACTATCTTATGATGTAAAAAATGCAAATGTATTTCTTGATGGAAACAGATACCAAAGATGTTAATGGTGCGTTGCTTTTCGAATGGCGGAATAGTAATGCCTCATATACAGGGTGTCCCAGAACTCAACGTCAAGCCGAAACGGGGTGACAGGATAGATCATAACCATCACGAGAAAAATCAGAAAAAAAATCTATCCCATGCAGTTTGAAAATTATGGGCATTTTAAGAAAAACCTAGAAATTTGGTCTAACTGTACCATTTTTCGGTTATTGTGGTTAATTTTTATTATTTTTGTTCATTTAAACTTTGGAACCGTAACCCTAAATAACATCTCGAGAATCACAGTCTAAAATAATGACACAATTACCCCAAGTTTCCTAGAATTTAGACTATTTGTTAAACTATGAATTTAAAATTTTCAAACTTTGTCGACTTTGAAACACCCTCCTTTAAAAAAAAGTACTAGAGTGCCTTGGCAAGTGCCATTAAGAGTTGGCGCATTTAATCAGGATTGTAAAATGGTACAATACTTGTTAGTTTCATACTAAAAAAAACGAGTAAAAAATAAAAACCTCAAGTAACTCGATTTTTGCTAACCCATTTTACTCAGTTAAAATGTTTTTTATTCGCACAAGCCCTTGGTAGGTTTTTATTTTACGGTAAAATAATGAGAGATATGGATAGTGGACATGTTTGCCATGAGCGAGCGAGACAGATAGTGACGCCACTTTTACCAAAGCAACAAAATACTAATAAAATAATGAAAAATGTTGACCTTGTTTTGTTTAGGTTTATTGGAATAAAAGTCAGATTTGAAAATAACATTTTTTATTATAACAAATGTTCAAATTGTTTACCATCAGCTTCAACACACGCCCTACATCTTCTTAAAAAAGATCTACTTATTAGCCGGGCATATCCTCGAGAGTTGATGTCCTCAGCAGCTTGAGAAATTCGTTCACGCAGCTCGGCTACGCTCTCAATGGGCTTAGAATAAACTTTTTCTTTGAGAACGCCCCAATAAAAAAAATCCAGGGGATTTAAATCTGGGGAACGGGCTGGCCACGAGATAGTGCCTGAACGTCCAATCCACCTTCCCGGATAAACTTGGTCAAGGAAATCTCTTACTTGCACTGCGTAATGCGCTGGGCAGCCATCTTGTTGATACCACATGTGGCGACGATCTGTTAGTGGTACGTCCTCTAACAAACTTGGTAAATTTTCTCGTAAAAAATTTAGATAATTCGTGCCATTCAAATTCTCAGGCAGCTCAAAAGGCCCAACAATTTTGCCGTTTAAAATTCCTGTCCACAGGTTAACTTTAAAGCGATATTGGGATCGGTCTTCTCGCATTAAATGTGGATTCTCCACATGCCACTCATGAAAATTGTGTAAGTTTATGTAGCCATCTTTTTTAAATGTAGATTCATCTGACCAGAGAATTTTTTGGATGAATTGGGGATTTAAATATTATATTATGAGGTATTTCCTTCTCTTTCTAACACAGCTGTATAAAAAGAGATGGAGAGACCTCATAGACAGAGATAAATATAACATAAATATGTGTTTCAAGTTTAATTAATACGATTGCTAGCTCCACCTATACCTAATACTTTATGGTTTCTATAACGTGTCATTTGACATTAAATGTCTAAACATTTATAGGAACAGTTTTAGCTTACGCTTCGTAGAACGTATAACTACTCGCAGCTAAGCCCGGACAATCAAACAATAAAACGACCCGTTTTATTTAAAAGTAGTACTTTAACATTTTCAATTAGAAACTTGTGGAATAGTCTACGCATTATCATTATTAAATTGGTTGCTAGGTTGCTGCTACAAATTAATAGTAATTGTTGATTATGGGAATCCGAAATGAAACAAGTCGTTTTATTGATATGGGGACCGAGTGCTAGTAATCGAATCCACTGTCTCATAATCTGAGGTTAACTACTAGATACGTTGTAGAAATTTCTACATTTCAATTGTTGTGAGTTACCTTCTCCTCCTAAGCCAGGATTTTTGTAAATGTACATGCTCTGCACAACTGCTGGCTCTTTGAAGCCAAGCTCTTTGCAGACTGCTTTCACTCTATCACTGTAAGTATAACATCTGAAGATAGGATGTAAAAGATGCAATGCGTGCCCCACCTGTAATTTTCAAATAACATATTTGAAACCATATTTGTAATACTAAATGCTTTTATCTAAGATTTTCAAGAATGTGTTGTGTCAGTTTCTGTGTGCATATGAGTTACTTCCACAGAAAACATACCCGTGGTTACTTCTTCACGCTTCAATGGTTGGACGGATTTAGATTTAATTTGGTTTGAAAATTGTTTACATATAAATAAATAAATATCACTGAATAAATCACACGAATTAATCTAACCCCACAGTAAGCAAATTATTATTTGCTTGTAATTGATGTCAGTCAAAGATCTTAATACATGTAAATACATATAAAAATACACAAATATTAATGAACACCCTAACCCAGAAACACAAAATATGCTAATCATACAAATGTTTGTTCCTGTCAGGAATCGAACCCGAGCCATATCGATGCGTAGTTACGTTTGCTAACCACTACATATAGACTTACTCCTTACTACTAATATTCCTTAAAAAGAGGACGATTGGCTTGGTGGTAGTTGCAATGTCACGCTCGGGCTTGGTACCACCGCCTTGCCACTTTATATAGTGTATATGTACATTCTTATGGATTAAGAAAAGTTATCATAACATTATAGACATTCTACTTGTAAATAAAAGAATCTGTGGCTTTATAAAACTTGTCGAAAGTTCGATGACCTCGGAAATAATCTTGAATCTCAAAGATGCATTCAGTAATCATACAAATCCTAACTAAATTCAGATATCTTACCTTAATTAAACAATTAAATTCGGATTACAAAAACATTTTAAACAACTAAATGATCAGCTGAGCCGTAGAGATCACGAAAAATGTGAACACAAATAATGCTATGCACCAAAGGTGTTAATGGTGCGTTACTATCTTGTGGCGAGGTCTAATGCCACGTGCATAAGTTTGCCGGCTACCTTATCCTCCAAACCGGAATGTGACAGTGACAAGCACTGACGCTATTGCGGCAGGAATAGGTAAGGCGGTGGTACCAGACCCGGGCGAGACAATGCAGAACTCTACCACCTAGTGAACTACACTCTAGCTTTTCTATCATACGACTATGATTTATATATTATATATTTAAAGGTCTTTTCTACAAAAAGGGGTTTTTTACTTTTGGTAATCTGTTTACATGCAGACTTGGAAAAATATATCCATTGCGTAGTGAAAGAACATCAAAAAATTTTTCTCGGTCGGTTTTTCGCATACCCATATCTTAGGAACCGAGCTTTTCTTGGACCTGGAACATATATATATATATATATATATATATATATATATATATATATATATATATATATATATATATATATATATATATATATATATATATATATATATATATATATATATATATATATATATATATATATATATATATATATATATATATATATATATATATATATATATATATATATATATATATATATATATATATATATATATATATATATATATATATAAGAATTGCTCGTTTAAAGGTATTAGGTATTAAGAACAAAGAAAAAAAACTAAGTAAGCAGCCACAGGACTATCTTCATCTATTTCATTCTGAAGATTTAGTTTTCAAAGGGTTTTCCCCTTTGCCCGTTTTTTGGCTACAGTGCAGAGAGATATAGGATGAACTTTAGAGCTCATAAAATTCTAACGCTAGCGATAACCGGAATCGACAACCCTTCCTGCTAATCCGCGGCTCTTGGTGTAATACATCACTCCGCCAGACTCCAAGCTGCTACTGAGATTTTCAGATTTTCGAGAAAACCTTGACCAAAAGCTCAATAACGTTTTTGCCAGACCCGGAGATCGAACCAGGGACCTCATGATCTGAGCCGAATAAGCTACCCTTAGACCACGAGGTAGCCCTAGACAAATTAGAAGAACTAATATCTATTTTAGGATAACAGCGTGTGATAATATGTGGCGCTCGACAGAAGAGAAATTTGACTAATAAGAGAGTGACAAATTATAGGATTCTCCTTCATAACAGAACCTTTTAAATCATGATATTATTTTCCATATCAGCGATTAGCATTGAAAATCCTTTACCATATTTACATAGCATGCATTCAAAACTCATCATTTTGATGTAAGAATCAATTTTAGGTATGAATTTCATATCCATAATATTTCAAAAGTGGAGCCATTATATCACAGAATATGACGTGTATATATATACAAGTCATTATCTTCATAATTGCAATAAAGTACTACCTATTTCTGTAACAAGTCAGATAGGGGTAAGTCGTCGACACCTCGCTACGCAAGGTTCTTTTTTCTGAGCATGGGATCTAAAGAGAACCTAACTGACTTACTTCTACCGTGGCGCTAAGTATATTTCTGTCTTTTTGGCTTTAATTGCTCCAGAGTGGAGGAGCTTAGTCCTCCTCGCCACCACAATAACATGATATTATGGTCGGTAGACAAAATGACTGATGCCAAGTAAAAGTGATTTATTAATTCAATATGTGCCTTTATTTACTATAACTTATATAATACTAGCTGTTGCCAGCGACTTCGTCCGCGCGGACTTCGTTTACTCTGCACTGCTCCTCCCCCGTAGGTGATAGCGTGATAATATGTAGCCTATATGTTGACCCTAACTTTCAGTAATATTCATGCAAAATTTGAAGTAAATCCATGCAGTACTTTTTGAGTTTACCCCGGACATACATACAGATAAACAGACTAAATTCTAAAAACTATTTTTTGGCTCCGATATCGATTGTAGATCTCGCCCCAAGTATTCTTAAAAAAAAATTCAATGTGCAGTTTTGACTTTCCTACGATTTTATTTTTATATAGATATTGCTTTATTTTACATTTAGTTTTAATGAGATATTAGGTTTTATTATTCGATATCCTGAGCGAGCATGTGCGAAGTGGGAAAAGCGGCGAAAGCAAGAGTCGCATATTTGGTCATGTTAGATACAGTACCTGGATAACCGTATATTTTAACTTCTCGCTACGTATGTAGTTAAGGAAGTTACTGATTTTGCTCCGATTTTCTAAAATCGAGTTTTCACCAGATCTCCACGTTTTGGAGTCCTAGGAACCTATTCCGACTATTTTCATGATGACGTCAGTATGTTTGTATGTATGTAAGTATGTATGTATGTATATGTGTGCGTATGTATGTGTATGTGTGTATGTAAACATCTAATAACTTTTTAACGGCTTGACCGATCGAAACATAGTTTATGGTATTCGATTGGATTTCGCTCAGCTTAGACTCCCCGAAAATTTGGATCAATCTAGTCCAGGAGATTTTGAAAAAGCTTTGAGATTTTTTAAATATAACTTCTAGATTATTGTACCGATTTAATACAAACTCTAATCAGCTCTATTCCTCAAAAAACTACGCCTAATACATAAATTTCATCAAAATCGCTTTATCCGTTAGGGAGTACCTACCTAATCGTTGACGAAAAATTTTTAAAAAGGTGTTTTTTCGACGTATCTTCGAAGTTTTTTTCTGTTTTGGTGTTCTATGATATTTGAGAACTAAAATAACGACGCCGAATACCGTTAAAAAATTAAAATCGAATCTAATTTTCAAGAGTTACAGCTTTTCAGATAATAAAATAACGTTGTTTTTAGCTAACTTACTTAATATTTTTGAAATAACTTTCAGGCTAATACAACCGTGTAGAGGTCAGCGGTCAACCTAAAATAAGTAAATGTTGGAACAATAAAGATTATTATTATTATTATTATTATTAAAACTATTGACTTAAAAACATTATCAGCTATTCTCCTTAAAAAATCTGCATCAAAAACCGTTAAAATCGGGGCCAAAATCGGTCAATTTGTTTGGAAAGACAAAAGTTCTTGAAAAAAATTTTACTAAAATTGCTTCAAAATTTTTTAACCTATATAGCTAAAGATTTAAGATCTAAAAATTGATTTGAATGTCATTTTAAAGGTCTACATCGATCATCGTTGCAAAATATATAGCTTTTCAAAAATTACTGCCATTTTTTTTTAAAAAAAAAGGATGTTTGATTTGAAAAAGCATAGGTTGCTTATAGTTTTTACTCCTTTGAGCTTACGATACCTTAATTTAGCGGGATATTTCAGGGATGGCCTGCAGGGTCTACCGTTTACAGTTTTTTTTGTCATAGTGACGTTCTGTAAAAATGAAACCTAGCTAGATCGATTTATCGCCCCCGAAACCTCCTGCATGCTAAATTTTGTGAAAATTGTTAGAGCCGTTTAAATTGCTCGTTTAAATATATTAATATCTGGTTGTCCGAGCTTTGCCATATCTTTTCTTTGCCATACCCATATCTTTTCTTGGACCTGGAACCTTGAAAAATCGATTCCTTGACCCGAAAAACCCCTAATTTGTGACTTTCATGAAAATCGTTGGAGCCGATTACGAGATTCCAATTATATATATATATATATATATATATATATATATATATATATATATATATATATATATATATTAGGCTGATTCAAAAAAATCGACTGTTTTTTTTTTTCGATACTGAAACTCAAAAACCTTCGGAAAGGTGTAAAAAAACGCCTGTAAAAATCTGAGCTCTTAATATTAATATTTAAGGGTCGCGCACTGCGAATTTCTATTTCCTATCTAAATAACACAGGCAAAATTTTTTACAAACTTTAGAATTTTATCACTTCCGAGTGGCTTGCTGGACGGCTAAGATTATAGCTGATTCTTGTAGAGAATTTGACGCTCTATAAAAAAGGTCTCTTGTAAATTTTCGATTATTCGACTCTTTTAAAAGATATTCAAAGTCAAAGATAAACCTAGAAAAAATTAAAGGTTTTTTTCTACTTTTTGGTTGATCTACCAGACTTTTTATAAAATTTTGCTTTTAGCGATATTTTCTGAAGCATTTTTGTAATTCTGAGATTATCCTTAGTCCATTTCATTTGTGGTTTTGTATAGACGCTTTTTTTGACATGATTTAAGCCAAGTCGCATTATTTAATAGAAAATTACTAACAGTAGTGTATTAGGGGAGTAGTGCTCTTTTTTATCGATATAACCAAAAAAATATTTGTTATTACTTCACTTGTCACTGTGCCGCTTTGTTCTGAACTATCTTTCTTAATCTTACCTTGAATATTTATTATAATTTATAGTTCAATTCTGTAGATTCATAGTTGTGTTTTAGTTGTGTTGAAAAAAACCTTTAATTTTTTCTAGGTTTATCTTTGACTTTGAATATCTTTTAAAAGAGTCGAATAATCGAAAATTTACAAGAGACCTTTTTTGTAGAGCGTGAAATTCTCTACAAGAATTAGCTATAATCTTAGCCGTCCAGCAAGCCACTCGGAAGTGATAAAATTCTAAAGTTTGTCAAAAATTTTGCCTGTGTTATTTAGATAGGAAATAGAAATTCGCAGTGCGCGACCCTTAAATATTAATATTAAGAGCTCAGATTTTTACAGGCAAAACGCCTGTAAAAATCTGATGCTTCAGAAAATATCGCTAAAAGCAAAATTTTATAAAAAGTCTGGTAGATCAACCAAAAAGTAGAAAAAAACCTTTAATTTTTTCTAGGTTTATCTTTGACTTTGAATATCTTTTAAAAGAGTCGAATAATCGAAAATTTACAAGAGACCTTTTTTATAGAGCGTCAAATTCTCTACAAGAATCAGCTATAATCTTAGCCGTCCAGCAAGCCACTCGGAAGTGATAAAATTCTAAAGTTTGTAAAAAATTTTGCCTGTGTTATTTAGATAGGAAATAGAAATTCGCAGTGCGCGACCCTTAAATATTAATATTAAGAGCTCAGATTTTTACAGGCGTTTTTTTACACCTTTCCGAAGGTTTTTGAGTTTCAGTATCGAAAAAAAAAAAACAGTCGATTTTTTTGAATCAGCCTAATATATATATATATATATATATATATATATATATATATATATATATATATATATATATATATATATATATATATATATATATATATATATATATATATATATATATATATATATATATATATATATATATATATTGCTCGTTTAAAGGTATTAGATATCTTAAGTGAGTCGATGTATCTAATTTTAGTATTTATTTAATGAGAAAAGCTTTCAGATTTTATTTAAAAAAAAAATACATTGCAAGATACTTAACTGTTGGTCTTATTATGTTCTGCTTTCCTGCCGGGCAGTTTCAAAGAGGGCGAACGATACCATTGTCATAGTAGAGTTCAGCAATATTATATATGTTATTATAGTGTCTGTGCTTACCCCTGTTGTGTTCAATTGAAAAAGTACGGCAGTTTGTAAAAGGCGACCGATTGGCTATGTTAGTCACTACCATCGTGGCTATTAGATGGTAGAGTTCTGCATTGTCTCGCCCGTGTCTGGTACCACCGCCTTACCTATTCCTGCCGCAATAGCGTCAGTGCTTGTCGCTGTCGTGTTCCGGTTTGGAGGGTAAGGTAGCCGGTAAACTTATGCATGTGGCATTAGACCTCGCCACAAGATAGCAACGCACCATTAACATCTTTGGTGTCTATAGGCGGTGGGTGACTCTTTTTATCAGGAGACTCATCTGCTTGTTTGCTATCTTATGATATAAAAAAAGAAAACTGTTTACAGTACGACCAACATTTAAATAATTCAACCATTCTTTATTGAAATAAAATTGAAAATACTACCCCAATATCTTCAGTCTCACTTACTTAGTCTCTTCCATATTATAAGATTTTCCCGTACGATTTCTAAATATTTTCATGCAAACCTTATTTTGGCAAAAAAAAACACAACAAAAATAAAATCATCCAATTTGGTATATAGATATAAAACCTAAAAAATGTCTTATCCAATCCTGATGATACCGTCACAGCCTACATTTCACAATTTACATGCACACGCTAAATTCGCGGCGGCGACTAGACCCAATGTTTCGAGTTTCGACCCGCCAACACTCGAGACGTCTTTCAAGGGTCATTAACGAGTTGAAATCCTGATGCCACTTATGCTTCCACTCATCGTCAAGATACTGCCCTAAGCTGAAGTTCATTCTTACAGGAGACACCCTTAGAGCAGGCTCTTAGCCCACTTAATACAAACTCTGGCTGAGTACTCTGCTCGCCCAAAATACCCGGTTTTGCAGTAGCGGTCATTTGGACCAACTGCTTGAGTTCATTACAAAAAAAATATGTTTCTATCTATGCCATGTATAGCATTTGTGTAACGAGCATGAATATTTGTATTTCCGGGTTTGGGTGTTTATTAAATATATTATAGTATATGTATTAGTATCGTTGACTAACACCCATACCACAAGCAAATAATTTGCTTACTTTGGGATTAGATCAGTAAGTGTAATTTGACCCGTGAATATTTATTTATTTATGTCCATTATAGATTTCGAAATTACCCAAGCGATGTTTCAAAGGCAATAATGCGAAGCTGGTTTAAGACCATCGTAGGCTTACATTTATCTAATAAAAAATTGTCTTAGTTTTCATTTTTATGTAGTTGATAAGTAATAGAATAAAAGTAAACAAGATAAAATTAAAATTTCTAAAACCCCCGACACATCCTCAGACCGCCATTCCGCTACATACGCATTAGTTTAAGAGTAAAACGTGAAAAGACCTGATGATCTACGAAAGGGGATCTTGCAGCATCAGGTTAAGGTTACCATGGTTTCTTACTCAATGAGTTTGAGTTATTTTATTGCAAAGCTCCCATGGGCTCCACTATGTAGTCCTGGAAATCATTTTGATCCAGAGTGTATGTAAAATATAACAAATGAGACCACACTCAATGGACTTATTTTGTTTATATCAGGAGTTCCACGGCCACTTTGCTATTTATATTAGCAAACCCTGCGAATCTCCTAGTAATAAAAGCCAACGATATCAGCCCAATCTCCGATGGCCACCTTTCAGTTCCATCATTATTTTATCTTAAAAAACATCCGGCACCTAAATATTTACCAAAATATACCGAATTAGCCAATATTCGATGGGTTTATCTAGATTAGCTTAAAAGTTATAATGAACCTCTTCCAACTTTATTATCAGACACTGGAAAACAAAAAAAAGAACGATTCAAACGGGATCAAAATCGATGGTACTTCTCAATTTTCATTCGTTCGTTCGTTTCGTTTCCTTGACCTTCTATCACTTTATCGTAAGAGCTTGGAAATCATATAACACCAGATTATTTGTCAAAACAGAACAAATAACGCGTTGAGTTTGTCTTGTTGAGTTTAAAAGATCCTACAGCCACCTTCAAGTGACATCAATAGATTCTTAAAATCAGCATCAAACAGTATACCAAAACAAACCCAATTAACCCATACTCGATGAGCCTGTCTGGTTTAGCGAGAATTTATGGACTTCTTTCAGTTTTATCTTGAGAAACTGGAAGTCATTTTGTTGCAAAGTCTTTATTAGAACGAACCAAATGAATCCCAAATTGCCTGCTTTATCATAGGACCACAGAAATTATCTAACACCAGGGTAACTCTCAAAATAGAAGAAATGAGTCCAAACTCGATAGGGTATCTTATGGAGTTCTTCCCACTATCATCTGATACCGGAAGCCATTCTGCTCCAAAGACTTTCTCCTTCCTGCTTCATTATAAGACCCTGGAAAGCATCTAGCATTAGAGTATTTGTCAAAACAAAACAAATGAATCTAAGCTCTTGTTTTTATATCGAAAAATAGCAAACAAGCTACTAGGTCTCCTGATGGAAAGAGTCAACCATCGCCTGTAGACACCAAAGATGTAAATGGTGCTTTGCTATCTTGTGGAGAGGTCTAATGCCACATGCATAAGTTTACCGGCTACCTTACCCTCCAAACCGGAACACGACAGTGACAAGCACTGACGTTATCGCGGCAGTAATAGGTAAGGTGGTGGTACCAGACCCGGGCGAGACAATACAGAACTCTACCACCTAGTAGCCTGGTGCCAGCCAGATTTATGAATGAATGAATGAATGAATGAATTTTTTATTTCAGGTTCCAAGTCCCATAGATTACAGAATAATGTCAAACAATTTTTTTTTTTGGATTAAAATTAAATGAAGTTAAATTACAATGTCAAAACGATAAAAATAAATAAATAAATGATAATAATTTACATTATTAATATTACCTACATTAAATTGAAATTTATATTATTTAAATTACATAAATTGAATTAAATTATATTATTATTATTATTCGTGGCGCATCCGCTTTATCTTTTTCCCCTTCACAATACAATCTTGTTTGGTTTAGAAGTTCCCATGACTACATTCCAATTCCTTCATCAGATACTAAAAATCGTCTAGCACCAAATTGTTTGCAAAAACAAACTCATTTTTTCCCCACTTGATGGGTTAACCTGGTTTCTTCTTCTTCTTCAGGAGTTCTTGGTTACATCCTTCAGCTTTATCATCAGGCACTGGAAGCCATTCCACTCCAAAATCCTTGAAATATCGATACAAACTACCTCAAATTCGATGGTATTGCTAATTTTATTCCAAGGTTCCCATAAAGTATTTCCAACTCTATCATGAGACTCTGGAAATCATCTGGCACTAGAGTATTTGTCCAAACAGAACAAATGAGTCCAATTTCGATTAATTTATCTTATTTAGTTCAGGAGTTCTCATGGTTACCTTTTCAGTTCCATCATCCAGCACTAACTAATTTGCCAATACAAAACAATTACGTGCTAATTCAAAAACTTAACCTCGTTTAGTTTAGGAGTTCATTGTAGTTGAACTTTGAATCAGGATTCTTGAAGTTCCAATGTCACTTTTTCGGCTCAATCTTCAGAGCCATATGATCATGAGAAAGATCTTACTGTAACAAATGAAATGACTCCAAACTCCCCTATATTAGCAATTTCTATCTGTGAGTTACAATTACACTCTTACGGCTCCATGTTCAGTTCTTCGACATTATATGTTATGGAAAGTAAACATCATCAAAAATTCATCGAGTCCGAACTTGACTATCTTATCTCTTTCTACATTCTACGCGTGAGTTTTGGTAGCACGTTATCAGCTCCATCTTCAAATCCTCGTCATCATGAGCACTAATCAAACTTAGTATTTAAAGCAACCAGACTTACTTTAAGCAAGATTGTCTTGTTAAAACTCTGCATCAGACAGTTCCAGTCCATACATCCAGGCTATATCACGAGCTCAGTTGGATGGTACCATAGTATTCGCATTTCCTTCACAAGTCTGTCAAGTTTTTGTACTAACGGATATCAGAAAGTCGTTAAAAAGTGGCTTACAATATTTAGAAAATCTGTTATTTAAATACGAAAATTGCCAGTTAAATAGACGCTGATGATCTTCGAATGAGAATCTCAAAGTATTAGCTCAACGTTATCATGTAATTGCAATATCAACAAAGTAACAGAATACAATATATTGATAAAGCATTTACAAGTTATTTAATTCCTTTCATCAATTTGAAAAGAGCTGGTTATCTTGAAATAGCTAAACAGATTCTACTAAATCTTAGCTAAGAACCATCTCGCAAAACAGGGCTTTCAATTAAAAAAAACCGCAACCAAATCGGACCATCCGCCAGGGCTCCACGATGCCACGGACAGACACACAGATACACACATACACACCTGAAACTTATAACACCCCTCGTTTTGCGTCGGGGGTTAAAAAATTTGAAAGGATTAGTAATTACCTTGTTATAGAAATAAAATTTTTAAAATAGCTTAAATTTTAGACCGCTAGACCACCCGGTCCCCTTAATAGACCAAAATCAACGGCGAAAATGTTAGAATTTGAATTTTTGGTTACTGTTATTTTGATTAAATATTGTTATTTTTATTGATTTTGTTCTACAACTTTTTATATTTCGAATAAAATGATATTTTTTCTGAAAATTCCCCAAAAAGAAAATTAACTTAGATCGTGTAGAGGCACGTATTGTTTTGAATTGGAAAAAAAAATCCCAGTGTTTTTTCATCATAACGAAGCTTTTTAGGGGGCGCCACAAAAAAAAAATTAACGACCACCCTAATATATATATATATAATATATAGGCTGCAGTTAAAAATATGAAAGAATATAGTATCTCCAAAAATTAAGCTCCAATTTAATACTGACGATTTAGGTCTTCTTAGACATTGTAAAATACTGCCGGTACAAATACAATTTAAGTATGTTTTATTCAAAGAAAACTTTTTTAACGAATCTTTAAGGAATATAGTGAAACACCCTGTACATACTCGAGCTGTTTCTACGAATCGGTTTTGTTTACCGGACGCAAAAAATATGTACGGTGAGAGGACAACAAGCTGGTGGATTCCTCGTTTGTTAAATAAATTGCCATTTGAACTTGTAAAAGACATTACACAAAAAAATATCAAAACCAACCTTAAGTCCTACTTCTTGAACAATTTAGAGAGTTTTCAAGAAATGTGATTTAAGTTTTTGAATGAATGTTTACCAACGTTATTATGCTTTTATATCCGTGTCTTATATGTATAATGATATTTTAAAATTAATGTGTAGTATTGTTCAGTATAAACCTTTGTGGTTTTTTAAATACTCTATATATAAGTTAAATGTACTGTTATTTATTCAATAATAAATTTAACCTAACTAATCACGAAAAAATCTTAAAGAATATTCGAAAATTTATATAAAATTGAAAATCATTACGTAGTATAAAACAAAGTCGCTTTCTCTGTCTGTCCCTATGTCCTTATGTCCCTATGTATGCTTAAATCTTTAAAACTACGCAACGGATTTTGATGTGGTTTTTTTTAATAGATAGATTGATTCTTGAGGAAGGTTTAAGTGTATAAACCTTTCTGATATTCCCACGGGAACAAAAGCTGCACGGGTGAAACCGCGGGCAGGTCGCTAGTTTTATATCAAATTGAAACGTTTAATGTCAGATGTTTCGCAAGACCTGAGTCACAATGCTTAAAACGAATTTAATGAAAACGTGAATTTACGTAGCGTGCGAAGCCTACAGTATGATGAACTGTAAACAAGTTGTGAAATACACAATACGAACATTTCACGAAGTCAACGTGACTATGTAAAATTCAAAAAGTTATTATTAGTGAGAAATTATATGTGCCTAATCAAAAAATAAATATTTTTACAAAAAATGTGCATTGTATGTCTATTATTATATACAATCATATTCCTGACAGTCTTAAATCATTGCCTATAAATAAATTTCACAAAAAGTTGTTTGATTTGCTGTTAAATAAAACTCATTATGATATTAAAGAATTTTTAGCCGATAAAATTAAATATTAATGGATAGAAATATGTTTGTTTAATTGTCAAAAAAAATTCAATGTAGTAAAATTTTGCAAATGGTGAATATTTTGTAAATTATAAAAAAATTAATTACTCAAAATATGTAACTTGTAATTATAAAAATAACTTTGTAATATGGAATCATCCTTGTATATTTAAAACAAGAACATAAAATAGAGAAAAAACACCAGCCCGCTGAGTTTCTTCCGCCGGATCTTCTCAGTGTGTGGCCGCGTTCCGATCCGGTAGTAATTCTAAAAAATCGATACAATTTATAGTTTTAAAAGTAATATTATATAATGATATTTTTTTTAAATATTTGCACACCATACATTGGTAAATATGTTGGTAACTTAATTTATTTTTAACAACTTGTAACACCCATATTCTTGCAAATAAATATTTCCTTTCTTTCTTTCTTTCTTAGAGATCTCGGAAACCTTTGTGTTTTCATGACAAAAGGAACTTCATACATTAAGTAATTTATGTAACTCTCATAAATAAATTTAAATTCACTTAGATATATATGTGTGTTTTTGCCTCCACCCAAGATCGATCACCCCTTGGTCGAGCGGATAGCGACTATGCAATCGGCGGGTCTCGGGTTCGATTTCCATAAATGACCACAAATATTTGTATGTCTGGCTTTGGATGTTTTTTTAAATATATATCAATAACTGATATAAAAAACCTAAGATGCACATTCAGTGTCTCAAAACCGTCGTCTAAAAATGGGCACATAATTTGGAATTGTGCGCTCGTTTCAAATCCGTGTTTCAAACAGAATCGCGTCGATCGCGGCACTGTCAATTTTATTTCTTTTACTGTACATTGCTTTGTAAAAACAACTATAAGTCTTGCGATTAAGTTTGGATATGCAGACATATGTTCTTGTCATATCTATAACTACTTATCTAAAATTAAATAAGGGACAATTTTGAGTGTCAGTTAAAATCGATGTATAGACAGGAATATCTACTATGTGCAAAAAGTATATCTTTGTGATACATATCAGCTTAGATCACAAAGATTCACCTTTTTTAAAATATACCTCTGGAGTGAATTTATTTCATCGGTAAGTATTATGTATTTGTCTATGTCGATGCATGCGACGTTGACAACATAAGGAATTGCCTTGAAAGGCGTATCCAGTTTAATCAGTGACTGATACCCATATCACGAAAGTATTTTCGAGGTGGTCTTAAATTTTTAGATTAGTTATGACTCTTCGGTCTTTGGAAACTTAATGTTTACATAAACAATACGCTTTGTTATGGAGGGCATTCAAGTATTCTGCAATCGAACTTCTAAATGGTGCAATAAATCATTTAATTTAATTTCACATATCGGACACAAATTATAAATAGCTATTTCTCGCATGCATTTTTTTTCATTAAGAGAGGGGGGGTCCGTACCCCGTAACCCTTATGTATACTCATGCCTACAACTCTTGGATAAGTACGTCCGTCGTGGTAGGGGTAAAAGTGGAGATTTGATGACATCAATACCATACACTGGAACGTAGAGTAAGTCATGGAGTCGTATTTTTCACAACCAACATTTAAAACTTATTAAATTACATTATAAATACACGCAACGTTCAAATCCGGTGCAAACTTTGTAAGCTCTACTAGTACATGAGCTGAAATAATTTTATCATGCCGTCGTTTATTCATGAAGCTTCCAAATCAGTTGAAGCCAAGAACGTGGGCGAGTTTACCAGGACGTATTTTTTGAAAATAAACCTGCGTCATGCGTTTAAGCATTTAAATAATTGGCTCAAGTAGAGCGGAAAATATTACGACCTGTTCCTGCGTGAGCGTAGTACAGTGATTAAATCTTTTTATGTCCTATAAAAAGAAAAACGTTTGGTACTCTTACAAATTTGGCGTCGTTATGGCGATAATTTCAAAATCGGTCAATCGATTTTAGAGTGTTAATTAAGTTAAGGTAATTAATTTACCAAAGAACACCACAAAATATTAACCATTAGGTAAGTTATTGAGATAATTTAAATTAATTGTGTACCTATCGAGTGAGACATTTGAGAGCGCCTTATTGTACTTAGTATATTACCTATTAGACGTATGAAAATTGGAAAAAAAAACAATATGTACTATACTTTTGCAGTAGTTATAATATGTTAATATTACATTTAGATATTTTGAGCTTTGGTAGTAAGTAAACGCTAATGTTTTGCAGCGTTAAGTGCTTTAAAAAGTCAGTGTAAGTTTGCTTTCCAAATTATAAATTAGGGTTTCAAGCACAGAATCGCAGTCGCTCGGGTCCCACGCGTGACGTGAGCGACGACATGATTTCTTGCTTTGTACCTTTAGGCACAGAACACTTAGAGACACTTAGAGACACTTCTGTTAGAGACTAACAGAAGTCAATGTTCCATACAAGTTATATTCCAGCATACCACACATGGACACTTCTCACGGACGCGATATCTCGGACTGGTGTGGAACAAACTGTACCGAACCATTCCGAGATATCGCGTCCGTGAGAGTTGTCTATGTGTGCGTTGCTCGAATATCACATGTATGTAGATTGACTACTGTTAGTCTCCAGTATACTGTGCTTTAGGTTACTGGAGCAACTTCAATACCTATGTTACGACAACAATAATAGATTATATTTCAGATAAATTACTGTTACAGATCAATTACATACCCTATGTAAATCATGTTTGCTGTCCTCGTATTATTTTTTACTAATTTAGTATATTATTGTTTGTATAAAAAACATTTATGGATTTTTATCACAAATGAAGAAAGAATACTATTTGCTAAATAAATTACTGGTGCCCGGCGCCATTTTACCCCATACGTCAATAGCAATAGCAATAGGTAAGTTCAAACAATTAATTCACTAAAATTCTGGGTGCTATACAATCTACGCTTTGATATACGTTCCCTATGTACATCATACTATCCAGCGATAAATGGTGTATAATAAAATAAAAATGTTACAGAAAAGCTTCAGTTTCATCTATTTTTAATGCAAATAGTATTTTTAGTTACATAAGTGAGAGTTTTTCACCATTGGAGATGAAACGTACCTATACCTTTTTTACGATCGCCCCGTTAGTCGAGTGATTAGCGAACCTGACTACGCATCAACGTGGCTTGGGTGCGATTCCCGACAGGGACAAACATTTATGTGATGAGCATAGATGTCTGTATTTCTGGGTTTGGGTGTTTATTAATTATATTTGAGTATTTATATATGTATGTCAATGTATTAGTATCGTTGACTAACACCTATACTACAAGCAAATAAATTGCTTACTTTGGGGTAAGATCTATTCGTGTAATTTGCCCAGTGATATTGTTTTTATATAATACCATATTTATCAGGCTGCCTCTCTTTATAGACAAGATAATCATCGGCAATTAACACCAAACAGGTAATTTTTATATTACTAGATATAGTAAACAAGCAGATGGATGGCTCTCTTTGATGGAAAGAGTGACCATCACCTATAGACACCAAAAATGGTGATGGTACGTTGTTATCCGCGTGGCGGGAAAAATATATGAAAAGTAACGTAGCTTTTAAGTCTAAAATTAAAAAAAACATGCCATTTTTACTTTCTAGCCATGACGGTAATTCCTTTTTTGTGTGTGATACAAATTTGCGTTTTACGATTTTTTCTTATTTTCACGCTACGCAATGTAAAGCGTCCTTTGCTCTACCTTGTCGCGCCCGCGGACCTCTCGGACAAGCCGTTTGTATTGCGAGGTATTAGTGCATAATACATTGCTAATTTTGTGTATTTCCTTAAATTTCACTTGTTTTTTTGTAAAAATCAAATGATTTTTCGTTAAAAAAATTTCCCACACAAACGGATTCATCTCAGAATCGTGGTCCAAAATGGTTTCAATTTTCGGTGGACCCTTAAACGCTATACAAATTAAGAAATAGAAAAAAATGATGTTTTGTTAAAATTTAAGAGTGAACCAAAATTTATATCACATCTAACAGTTACATTTAAATTCCTGGTAATCAAGATGGCAGTAATACGACTGGGTGATTTTTCACCTTTAATCAGCTTGCCTAACAGAAAGGCACGGTTTAGATGGACACGGGAAGAATCTTTTAGTCCGTAACAAATTAACGTAGGATTTTATTTCTTTCCACTAGGGTTGTAACCTTTGAAAAAGCCAGTGATCTATAATATTGACCTAAAATTCAATCTAAGAAATATTCCCATTTAGTAAACTTTTAAAATTTAATAATAAAGAAAAATATAGTCACTGTAAAAAAATATACATATGCACCTTTTAGCTTAATACCTAACTCAAATTAGCGGAAAGTTAGGTATGGTTTGCAAGGCCAACTGGTTTATAGAATTTTTCAATCGAATTATTTAATTGATAAGAAAGTTTTAAATTCGTAAAGTTTAGCGTCCGTAAAAAACATATATGTAGCGGTTAATAAAACCTATGCGAAATATTTCGGGACTAGTAATTAGTCTCTTGGGATAGTCCACCAAAAATAACATGTTTGTACACGTTCGAAATTGTACTGATTTACAACTTAAATCCCAACGGAATCATTGCAAATAACTCCACACAGTTAATCAAAATTTTTTTTTATTTAAATTAACCAAATTAATCAAATTAACACTAACACTAACTAATGAACCGAGATGTGTTCAAATCAAACCAAATGAAATCAAATAAGTAAAATAATAAATACACATAATATTAAACAGAAAAATTTCAACAAAAAAGAGAAAACGCGTTTTGAATATAATAACGAAATCTGACGATAAGGGCTAAGTAGGACTAGAGACATCAGAAGAATATAAATTTAGCAAACCTTACCTTATTTAATGAAACACTAGTGTCCACTTGAAGTTTTCCGTCCGGCCCAAAAGCGTCAGCCTCGAAAAAATATCTGATTTTATCATTGCTTTCTAAAAAATATGTGTCCACTTGGTGCTGAAAATAAAAAAGTCAATAATAGAAATAAATAAATATCGATGGACAAATGACAAGAATTTATCTAACCCTAAAGTAAGCAAAATATTATTTGTTTGTGTTATATTTTAGAAATACTATAAAATACATAGTAAACACCCAAACCTAGAAATACAAACATCTATGCTCATCACACAAATATTTGTCCCTGTCGGGAATAGAACTAAAGCCCTATCGATTTGTAGTTAGGTTCGCTAATCACTCGACCGAACAACGTGGCGGTCAATAATAATATCGTTTATATTAAGCTATGCTCTACAGGCTTTTGTACTATAAAGTTTTATTTTATGAATTCAATGGAAACAATTTATTTTACGAGATAAAAATTAGCCTACGTGATAGTTTAGACTATAATCTATCTTTCCCTCACGTTGGTTGGGGTCCTTTGAAAAATAAACCAACTGCTGTTCTGCCAGGTAGGTCGTAAAAGTAAGTAGTAGGTGGTAGAGTTCCGGTACGTCTCGCCCGGGTATATGGTACCATCGCCTTACCTATTCCTGCCGTAATAGCGTTAATGCTTGTCATCGTTGTGATCCAGTTTGGAGAATAAGGTAGCCGGTAGACTTATGCTAGTGGCATTGCCATCCTGCAACAGGAATAGCAAATCGCCATTCACATCTTTGATGTCTATAGGCAATGGTTTCTCTTTCCATCACCATCTATTTGCTATCTTATGATATAAAAAATATATATCTGTGTGTAAATTCCACTAAGATCAGTGAAAGCCGTTCGGGCGTGATTGGGTTTCACACCAATCTAACTATCGTATTTGTATACAACAACAAAATTTGGTGAGACTTCCACAGTCTCATCCACTTTCACTCACCAAACTCAAAAGGAGCGTTGCAGAACTCTACCACAAGACACATATTAAGTCTATTGTGGTACCACTTAGGAGTCACAATGCTAGTGACGTGTTTGGAAAATCATTCACCCTTTACGAAAAGCTGAATAGGAAAACATGCACTATTAAAGAAATATTTAAAGAAAATATGGCCCAGAGTTACACGAGAAGTTATATTATTTTCACTTTTCCATTAATCTGACAGCAAAGCAACATGATCAAATGAGTTAAGTAGTACTGTAAAAACACCTTTTCAATAAATAACTCATTGATAGTGAAAACTATGATATAATGAGTTAAGTAGTACTTACGTTAAAAACACATTTTCGTTAGATAGCTCATTGACAAAATCATGATCAAAAGAAGTAGTGCATTAAAAACACTTTCTCGATAGATAACTGGTTACAATAAAATAAAATCGTGATCAAATGAGTTAAGTAGTACATAAAATACTTTATGTACACATTTATTTATAAAGTAAAATTAAATCATTATCAAATGAGTTATTCCCGATAGATAGGTTATATAGATAAACTTCTCCTACCTCGTTAACAATAAAATAAAATCGTGATCGAATAAGTTAATTAGTACGTTAAATACATTTTTTATACAGTGAAACGAAATCACGATCAAATGAGTTAAACAGTACGTAAAAAGCACTTTATCGATTGATAGTTCATTGACAATAAAATAAAATTATGATCAATTGTGTTAAGTAGTACGTGAAATAATTATTTTATACAGAAAAACAAATAATGGTCAAGTAAGCTTAGTAGTATGTTAAAAACACTTTCTCGATAGATAGCGCATTGACAATAAAATAAAATCATGATCAAATGAGTAAAGTAGTACGTTAAATACTTTTTTTAATAGATAACTCATTGACAATAAAGCGAAATCATGATCAAATGAGTTAAGTAGCACTTCAAATACACTTTGACAATAAGTAACTCGATTAATATCAAATAAACACTGATAGTAAAACGTGACTTGTTTTTTTGTAATAATATACGAATATTGAATAAATTTTTCTACATATAATATAAAGAAACGCATTCATTCCTCTGGGTAGCGCTACATGGAAGTGGAACTGCAAATGCGGATGTTTCACTGTCACGTTTTATCCGTGCAAATGGAAAAATGTATAGATACACATAAATTTTTTTACGACTATGAGCAGAAGCAAAGCATTCCCTCAACTTTTATAACGCAAATAAATAAGACTTGCTATGCCCCGAACCTGTTGCTTGAGCTCTTAAGATTACCTCAGGTAATTACTATAAGTGTTAAGATTTTACGATTCAAGCTAAACACGTCGGCAACGTCGTGCGTAATTTAGTGGTTCGGTGTCGGTGTTGACACCTTGAGGTCCCTGGGCCCTCATTCAAGGTCAAGATTCCACCCTGGGACTAAGTATCTTCGGCTAATCGTGCGTGCACTGGATGTAGTTCTGCGTATCTTTTCGGAGATACAGACATGAAGTCAGCCCATGTTTGACTCCGGTTCTTCAACTCTTTCGTTCTATAATCTCCTTATCAAACTGTATCAAAATTCGTTCAGTAATTTAGTAGTGAACGCATTACGTATAATATTACCCGAACAGGTGGAACACCATTTAACAGGTTCAATTATTCATCTGGACCATTCTCAAATCCAATTATACACACACCAATTTTATAAAAATCAGTCCCGCCATTTAGGAGGAGTTCAGTTACATACACACGCACAGAATCATTATATAGTAGTAGTAGAGATGGAATGCTAAAAGTATAAGATTACTAGTTACCTTACCATACAAACTAGAACAGAACAGCGATGACTACAACCGTTTTTGCGGAAGGACTAGGTAAGGTGGTGATAGCAAACCCGGGCGAAACGTTACAAAACTTTACCACCTAGTTGGTAGACATGATTTCAGTGACTTGTATCGTTTTAGACTTCTCTTGTCTCTCATGAGATCATAAAAGAGTAAAGCAGTGGTTATTTTTTCGAAGGGGGCCCAGATTAATACGGGAATTCATAAGTCCAGCAATATTTTATATCCCGCTAACTGGTATCCAGTGCATTGATGCCATAGAATTGTTTTTCAAATATATTTGCCAGAAGCGTCACTAAGTCTAACCCAAATGTACCATGTCCATTATCTTCGCGCATAGCAAGCAATAAGTTCACAAAGTTTTATCGCAATCAGTTTAATATAATTCAGCGCAGAAAATACGAAATAACAATCAAATATTGATTTTTAATTTAGATTACCTGTCTTTTATTTTCAATTGTCGAGAATATGGTCTTATCCTGAATGTCAGCAGCATCTTTTGTAAGCTCGAGCCCAGCGGCCAAAAGTTCATCACATTCCGCTGGACGCAGAAAATCTTCTAATATTACGTAGCCGTCCCTCTCCAACTGTAAAAATTTAGAAGAGAAAATAAAGAATAAAAAATGATTTTAAGATATTATATTAAGATTTAAAAAAAATACAAGATTAACATATTATGACATGGTAAGCCATAATAAATTTTTGTAGACTAACATATTATATTATTATGCTAACGTAAATGATAGCAATTAAGTTCATCGCAATAAAATATAATTACCGTCTATAAGGCGTTAAACACTTTTTTATCCCTCTATTAATCACTATACGGTGGTAGAACTGCAAAGCGTCACTCAGCTAGTTTATAAATGGGGAAGATATCATACAGTTTTTAAGACAAGAACCTTATATTAATTGGCCCATGAGCGGGTCTGTGGTGCCGCTGGTCGGTACCACTGAAAAGCATAGCGGTAGAACCAGCGTGCCAACTACTTTTAGGGTGATTTTATAACTGCGTGTAAATTCATGAACGTGGAAAGTTCCACACCAAAAAGCGTAAATGAGGCGTATCTTGTGAAGCCGGATGGTACTGTTGAAAGTGAATGGGGTTATCAATAGACGAATAGAGAAATTGCGTATTGTTTTTCCCGTAGTGTCACCACTGTAGCGCTGAAGGTCAATACAATCAAAGAACTTAGTGGTGCCGACGGTCTACGCCATAGAGGAACCCTTTTGCAAAGCAAATGAAGTGCCTTGTTGTAAACAGTTAATAATAGGTAACATTTGCGAATTTAACATTAAATTTAAATTTCAATGAGTTTTTCTTCTTAGGTTAAGTAATTTTACTTTATACACAACATAATTAATGTTATTAAAATAAAAATAAATTATATTATTTTATTACAAGGTTAATTCTTATAGGTATTGTGTAAATTATGTACCTATCCTTCTTTACTATTTTGTATTTAGCTACACTCTGCAGCCCGCTGCGTAGTTAAAGTTTTTCTGTATAATTCAAGGCAATTCATGAGAACTATTTTTTTTCGGGCTATGTGTTTCGGGAATTTAGGTAGAGCTCTGCTACGTCTTTGCTGGATTTAGAAGCACCACCCTACTTTTTTTGTCGTAATTGTATTAGTCCTTGCTACTCTCCTATTTTGGTAGGAGAGTATGGAAGCCAGTAAGCTTACGCGTGTGACATGTCATCCCTACTACACGGTAACGTGGTATTAATAACTTTGGTTTAGAATTTATTCTTCTACTAGCTGTGCCCGCGACTTCGTTCGCGTGGAAAAAATTCTGAAATAAAAACCCGCATAGTTCCCGTTCCCTTGGGATTTCCGGGATAAGTACTATCCTATGTCCTTTCTTGGGTCTCAAACTATATTTGTACCAAATTTTATTCAAATCGGTTCAGTGGTTTGGCCGTGAAAGCGTAACAGACAGACAGACAGAGTTACTTTCGCATTTATAATATTATAGTATAGTATGGATGGATATAAATCTGTAGCATCTGTCTGTACGTAAGTCTGTACATTCTTTTTTGTCAAATTTTGAATGTTTATTTTTGACTCACAACATATTTTATATTTTTTAACCCCAGACACAAAATGAGGGGTGTTACAAGTTTCACGTGTGTATCTGTGTATCTGTGTGTCTGTCCATGGCATCGTAACGGCCAGACGGATGGCCCGATTTGGTTGAGGTTTTTTTTTAATTGAAAGCCCTGTTTTGCGAGATGGTTCTTAGCTATGATTTAATAGAATCTGTTCAGCCGTTTCAAGGTCACCAGCCCTTTTCAGATTGATGAAAGGAATTAAGTAACTTGTAAAGGCTTTATCAATACTAAATTTTGTTTTTTGTTACTTTATTGACATTTCATTTAAATGGTAACCTTGGGCTGATACTTTAAGATCCTCATTCGAAGATTATCAGCGTCTATTTGACTGGCAATTTTCGTATTTCAATAACAGATTTTTTCAAATATTGCAAGCCACTTTTTAACGACTTTCAGATATCCGTTTGTACAAAAACTTGGCAGACTTGTGAAAGCTCAGTGACAATGCAACTCTATGGCACCATCCAACTGAGCTCATGATGTAGCCTGGATGTAGGGACTGGATCTCTCTGATTCAGAGTTTTAATAATACAATCTTGTTTGGACCGAGTCTTGTTCCTATACGTACTAAGTTTGATTAGTGTTCATGATGACGAGGATCTGAAGATGGACCTGATAAAGTGCTTCCAAAACTCACGCGTAGAATGTAAAAAGAGATAAGATAGTCAAGTTCGGACTTGATTGATTTTTTATGATGCGTAATTTCCATCACATAATATAAAGTCGAAGAACTGAAGATAGAGCCGTAAAAGTGCCAATGTAACTGACAGATAGAAATTGCTAATATAGTGGAGTTTGGAGTCATTTCATTTGTTACAATAAGATCTTTCTCGTGCTGATAAGACTCTGAAGATTGCGCCGAAAAAGTGACATTGAAATATAAAGAATACAGATTCAAAATGCAACTACAATGAACTCCTAAACTAAACGAAGCAATGTTTTTGAATTGTAAAAAATGACGTTATGTTTTTACCGGAAAATATATTTCCATTGTCGTTTATTAAAAGCTATCGTGCAGCGGACAGTGGATTACATACTCCAATTTAACAAATTATAACGAGACTAATTGCTGTCGTTGCCAGTATCTTCATTGTACGCAACGTCTATCGTAATAAATTACAGGAATGTCCATGAATATTTAGTAATTTTACTTAGGCGAATAGGATCTGCTGACTTCTCGAGACATATTAAGTATATGTATAAGACATATACTTAATATGTCTATATTTTTTTGTGCTGAAGTTCCAATATGGTTCGAGATTATTCAAGCCGACACTTAAGACTCCTCGCGCACTAGACAGTTAAACATATGACGTTTGGGAACCCGTGCATTAAAGCAGCCAAGAGCTTTATATGTTTCATTTGCTGTTGAAACCTGGCTACGTAGCCCGGCTGTGCGCGGGGCGCTTTAATGACGGCTGCAAACACTTATCGAGAAGCGACGCGATAGGCCGAGTATGCGTATGTACATGGATTCCTCGTCGCGTCTCGCGGCCCGTCCATGGTGTGCTCTTGTTTTGAAGTCTACGCGACGAGAGGCACACGACGCGACAAGACGCTATCCCCTAGACCACAAGGAGATTAAAGTAGTACTAAAAATTTATGTAAAAATTTTAATAGCTGTCAGTTATATTGCTGTAAATTGCGGAAATTCAGTACATGGTCCAAATACGAGCGCGATGGCGAAATGCAAGCAAAAATGTTTAGCCGACTTTCTGAAAAGGTAGAAGTTCTTAATTCAGATGTTTATTCTATCCTACTTCTTATTAATATTATAAATGCGAAAGTATGTTTAGATGGATGGATGAATGTTTATTACACTTTCACGCAAAACGGCTAAAACTTTTTGGATTAAATTTGACACGCACATAAATGATGCCCTACCCATAACTACGATGGGTAGTTAGATATAACACATAAGATAGTTTCTATCCCGGATAAGTTGTTTCCGTGGGATTCAGCAAAAACTGTTATAATGCAGTGGGTTGCTGTAAGATTTCGAAAAAAGCATAATACAATTTCAAACATTTATAAAAAAAATATTTTGTTACATATGTTCGGAATTTAGTGTGTTTGTTTTTCCCCGTTGGCCTATTCTTCTAAAAGGCTGATTTTTTGGGATTTGTCATTATGTTATATAATTACACATATATATTACACACATATATTATAATCTATACATATAATAAAATCGTAGGAAAGTCAAAACTGTACATTGAATATTTTTTTAAAAGAATACTTTGGGCGTGATCTACAATCGGTATCGAAGCCAAAAATATAGTTTTTAGAATGTTTGTCCGTTTGTCTGTTTGTCTGTATGTATGTCCGGGGTAAACTCAAAAAGTACTGCATGGATTCACTTCAAATTTTGCATGAATATTACTAATAGGTCGGGTCAACATATATATTATCACGCTAAGGTGATAGCGTGATAATATATATGTTGACCCGACCTATTAGTAATATTCATGCAAAATTACACGGGGAGGTGCAGTGCGGAGTAAACGAAGTCTGCGCGGACGAAGTCGTGGGCAACAGCTAGTATTACATATTGATTGTATTAAGTTCTCAAATAATGCCTTAGACGATCGGATAGAATTTTTGTTACTCACTGTGTATAGATATATACAGAAATTGACTTAATTATATTTGTGCTATTGGTTGAGTCTGACTCGCTCTTGGCCGGTTGTATTTGAATTTGGCTTCTTACTGGGATTATTTATTATACTGGATATGATATTTAAAAACATTTGACCAGATGAGCGACTACACGATCCTCGCACAACAACATGTCTTTTAGTATTTGTGTGGTCTGTTGTCCAACTGTCCTAAAGTTATAACCAGTACACATGGGCAGTAAATAGACAGAAATAAAACAGTTCTAGTTTATAGGGTAAGATAGCTTATGTATGGGCATCACACATTGACATCTTTGTTGTCCATAGGCGATGTGACTATTAAAAGATCTGTTTACTTGTACATATGTTACAAGCTATTACTCACGACTTCGCATGATCCAAAATCATTACTTTCTTTTGGTCACTTGTGTATAAAGAAGCCTATGTCCTGCCCTATGAAATCCTCTATTTATTGTAACCCATTTTCATGCAAATAATATATACATATATTCTATTTTATATATTCTATTCTATTCTGTATCCAAGTTTAGTAAATTTCCATCTAAATTGGTCCAGCCGTTCCAGAGATTACCCCATACAAGCAGAATGGCAAACAGACAGAAGTTTAAAAAATGGTTGTTTTGGTATTAGTATTGTAACAATAAGTCAACTTATTAAGGTTTATATCAGGAGTATAGCTTTATACGGTTGCGAGACATAGACAATGACAAAAAGAGAAAGATGAAGGATGAAGGCTTTTGATATGAGGGGTTGGTGGAGAATGGAGAGACTCATTTGGACGGAAAAGAGAACTAATGAAGAAGAGCTAGAGCTGGTAAAAGAGAAGAGAAGCTTGTTAAGAACTAAAGAGAATAGAAGAAGGAAAACGTTTGGGCATTTGATAAGACACCATAGTTTTATAAGAAACATCATAGAAGGTAATGTACAAGGAGAGGGAGAGGAAGATCTAGACGTTCCTACCGTGATCAAATCAAGGACAATGTAAATATCGTGTCGTATCAGGAGGTCAAAACCATGGCTGTGGATAAAAAAGAATGACGATTATTTCACGGACCAGAGCAGGACTCTTAAATCATAGAAGAAGAATTGTAACAATATTACACGACTCTTGAAAAAAATCACAAACACACACTTCTTTTTTTATTCATAAGATAACAAACAAGCAAATGGGTCTTCTGATGGAAAGAGTCAACCATCGCCTACAGACATTAAAAGTGTTAATGGTGCGTTGCTATCTTGTGGCAAGGTCTAATGCCACATGCATAAGTTTACCGGCTACCTTACCCTCCAAACCAGAACACGATAGCGACAAGCACGCTATTGCGGCAGGCATAGGTAAGGCAGTGGTACCTGACCCGTGCGAGACAATGCAGAACTCTACCACCTAGTAGCCACGATGGTAGTGACTCGTATAGCCAATCGGTCGCCTTTTACGACCTGCCTGGCAGAACGGCAGTTGGCCTATTCTTCAAAGGAGCCCGGGACCAACACGGGATCACTTAAATTTAATTCATATGTATAGATCAATTACGTATAGTATACAAATTATCTAATTTAATATATATGTATAGATCAACTACGTATAGTATACGAATTGATGCGTATGCGTATAACACCTACTATGATTCAGGAGTAGTCTATCGTTATTTACTTACAAGCTGCTGTCTTTTGGCAAAAGCTTTATTTTAACGTTTATTTTAAGCGTCACAGCTAACTATGCGCATTATCCGTTAATATTTGCCCCCACGTAGAGTTCTATTTCGGTGTGGATTATATTTTGTTTACATTCAGTGTGGAGGGTATTTTTATGAGAACGTTGTACTTTTGGGTGTTGTTAAGAAGATGACATGACAATGAAATGCTAGTCATGAGTTTGAGAGAGATCTTTCTGAAGAAGCATCTGCTTGTTTGCTATCCTAGTTAAAGTTCATTGATTTGTCGTATGCGTGACTAGATTCGTTGACGGGGCGCGCGTTGCAATATATTTTTTTTGAATTTTATAATACTAACTAGCTGACCCGGCAAACGTTGTTTTGCCTTACATATTAGGAATCCATAGCGGACAAACAACGTGACACTTAATTTATATAAGTCTACGGGATTAAACTTTATATGGTGGTTAAGTATTCTTAAATTTTCTAATTTTCCGCGCAATTTTCTTAATATTTTCTTTTATAAGAACCTTCTCCTTACAATTACAAACACAACAAAAAAAAATAACCGAAATTGGTCCAGCCATTCGGGCGTGATGTCGTGATCAAGGAAAATAGGTATTGATTTTTATATAATACTAATTTTATTGAGGGTTTACTATGTAGTTAGGCGATATTCTACTTGCGTAGTTGTGACTACTGTTCTATACTAGGTAGTTACGACTCAAATGACCGTTATCTACATAAAACAAATATCAAGTAGAAAGCCCATAGCCGGAGCTTGCCTAGGAAAACTGCCGTAACACATTTGCACACACATATGTTACTATAACATTTTTAACACATTGAAACAATGCAAGTGATTCGTCTTTCTACCTTAGTACTCTGAACTAATTTCAACCTTAGTCCAATGTTTTAAGGCTGGAACTGTTATTACCCTGACTGAGTAGCGCCACGTAGACGGCAGCTTTGAAAAATGTATGTATAGAATATATGGAATTAAGGTTGACTTACATTAAATATTTTTTCTCGTTATGCTAATATTGTTTTATTTTCAAACTTTATTCGAAATAAAATAAAATACGACTTTCAATGGTACGACATTATGCCTCCTTTGGATACATTTTTGACTCGGCTATCGTTTTTGCACTCTAAAAATGCGCAATACGGCATGTTTGTCTTTATTTTTTAAGCAAAATCGTAGATAGTGACGGAGCACGACAGACGTCTTAGACGGGGACGTCAACTTATAACTACGCGGAGCTCCGCTTACTTAGTACTATGATTGCTCCGCCTACTTGCTACTTCACTTCGTATCTTTTTTGTGATTAACTGTCGTGTATATACGGTGTGTAAAGAAAACCCTGTCCGATCCGAAAGAGGCATATAGGTTGTTGAAAAGCATTACTGAAAAAAATATTAAAATGACTTTATTTCTGAACTTAAAAATGATATCGTTTCAATATTTGTATTTATACTTATATCTATCTCCCTAGAGTTAATCAAATATTTTAAAAATGACAACACCTTGTCGCCGTTTGTTTCATTGTTTCGCTTTGGCGGCTTTCGCACAAATACCGTGCGAAGGCGCGTTGTTCGTTTTTCGGCTTTTTACAAATTAACTTTAAGCGCGCCGCACACGCGCCCCACATGCGCCGCGTATTTATCGCTAGCATCCGACTTGCGCGGCATTCTATCATAATAGTATTTACTTATTTGTAGGTGTTGTCATACTTAATGTATGAAAATACCATTTAAGATTACTTTTTTATTGGGAAAACTCATTAATTATTATCTATAATATATCCGATATAACATAATAATCCGACAGGGTTTTCTTTACACACTATATATATATATATATAAGTGAGATTAAGATTTCTATTTACGGGTAGCTAAAACTAGGCAAGTTCTTGTTTGTGTAATAAATATACCAGAACTTTATTATTAAGTATTCGAGTGGTATACACGAAATGATTTACGCATAGTCGTGCTATAAATCAAACTAATAGGTATTTCAAACCATATTGCCAACTATTCGTGGTTTGTTTTACTATGTTTTATTATATAATATTATTACTAGTCGCTTTCCATAGGATAACCCGCGTAGAATTGAGAACTCCAAGGGAAATTTGGGAAAAGATGTAGTTTATGTCCCTTAGAATAAATCAGGTTTTAAAATAAGAATAATTTATTCCCAAAAATGTATAAATAATGAATCTTAATTTCCTAAATATACAGGTATAACATGAAATATGCACTTAACTAGTGAGAAACTGATTGAGAACTCGAAACGAGCTTCGGTTGTAATTATAGCTCGACCAAGCGCAATCTACTCACACCCCTTCCAGATTGACACAATACTATATAGTACCTATATATACCATGCAAACTAGGAACTATCCCTAACTATTGGTTTGGAGGGAAAGCCAGTATATATCGTCACCGTAGTCGGTAAATTAAATAAGTTCAATTTTGGCGATATTGACTTGATTTTTTATGTATTATTTAGTTATAGACTTATAGTAAAAGATAGAGTTTGCTTCAGCGTAATGTAAAAGGTAAATTGGACCCCGGGAAAACATCCGGCTATGTTGTGCAACCACCTTACATATTCTTGCCGCCATAACGTCAATGCTTGTCATTGTTGTGTTCCCGTTTGGATGGTAATGAAGCCGATAGACTTATGCATGTGGCAATTTCATCCCAACACACGGTTAGCAACGTTTCATTTAACATTTCTGGTATCTATAGGCGATGGTTTCTCTTTCCATCAGAAGGGCCATCTTTATTCTTTGTTGCCATCTTTATTCTTGTTTGCTGTCTTATGATATATATAGAAAATATCAATAGTCAACATATTTGGCTTAAATACTTGGTTTTTATTAGATAGTACGTACTATGTGACTAATATTATTTAATATTAAATAATAATAAAAGTTATTGGAAAATAAATTGGGCATAATTAAGAAGCGAAATAATAGCATATTTTGTGATTATTTTCAGTTTACTTCGCACAGGGAAAATAGATCTTATATTGGGCTATATTTTAGTCTTATTAGTTACTAATAATTATTTAATACCATAAACTCAAAAATATTCATAGAATAGACTTCTATTCTGTTCCCCGATTATGCTCAATCATAGATGGACTTAATTCTACATTGCATTCTCTACCAGTCAACCCAAACTGATTGGAGTACATAACATTTGAAGGGGTTTGAAGGGGTGCATGAAAAGATAAATTAGTAAAATTTATTTTCAATTAATATTTGCTAACTAAACATCAAAAAATATACTATATACATATTACATATACATACTCATATATAAAATATACTTTATACGCAAACATACACACATATGACATATATACATGTTTAAATAACACCTATATTACTTACCATCTTTGAATAAGCATAACTGTAGCAAATGTATACGTAAATAAAATAAAATAATGTCTGATAATGTTAATTCAATAGATACTTTTAACTGAACGTTAAAAGGAGAATTTGGAGGGACTATTTTTTAGTCCTCTTCTTCTTTTATAAAGTCAATAAAGTATATATTGTCAATAATATTGTACGTGTGTGTGTCTGTGTGCGTATAGGTGTGTGCGGCCTATTTTTCGGCATTGGTCAATATCATAGCGGATTACTACAAATTCAGAATTTTCACAACGATATTGAGGGGAAGCAGGGGTATTGCCAACAAAATTATTGTGTGCGGGTACGCGGCAATATTTCAGGTGCGAAATAGATTTCAAGGCAGAAGGGTATCCGAGCTGTGGTCATTTTTAAAAAACGATGCCATCATACCAGATACAGAATCAGTTAGAATCTGTACTGAAAATAGTATTAATACTGCTGGCACGGAAAAGCAATTTTATATATGTTAAAACATGAGAAACGTATCTTATCTATTACATCTATTATTGTACATCGTGATAAAGAAATGAAGAATAATTCACTCGATAAGTCAATAGAAATTTACAAAAAACAAAAAGCTCGTGTTATAACGAGCAATTGCAACTGTTAAGCCTTATTGCCACTTAGTTTATACTAACTTGATTAAAAATGAAGAATACTCAACGTTATTGTTATTTGTTTGTTATTTTTTACATTAAAAAGTTGTATATTAATACTGTTTATTTTTTGTATTTTGGAAAACTGTTTTAAAAATGAATGATCAGTCTATTATACAACATCTAGAATGTATATATAACAACATCGAGTTAGATCTTAATAGAAAGCTATAATATGGACCGCATGGATTCGATTCTATGTATAGGTTGGGTAAAGTATCAGTGAGGTCTTTTTAATATTACACAAAATGAATTTTGTCATACTTTTGCAGATCACGAAAGTAAATGTCGAAGATACACGATAACAGTCAAAATTGCTCGCACAATTAAATCAACGTTAAAGCATGATCTTCAAACAAAAACAAAAAAAAGAAAACAAATAAATTGATTCGTAAAAAAATGTTTTCTGGTACATAAAGTGGCTAAATTGACGGGAATTTTCTTTTTTTACTAATATGTAGTCTCTAAAAACAAATTTAAGAGACTACATATTAGTATATGTGTTTAGAAATAAGCAAATAATTTCGCAATGTACTTTAGTGTAAACTTGCAGTGGTGACTTTTAGTCAACCTGCCCCATTTTCATTTTTGACTCTTTTAGTCAGTCAATAATGTCGGAGCTCTACAAAAACTATTAAATAAGCTAAAATTATAAAATACAAAGCAAGTGTCATTTATTTATATACTGCAACATGAATTTGATCAATCAAACACATTTATTGTTGTAAGTTTAAAATTTTAGAAAATTTTGAACGTGAGACAAATTAGCCAACCCTCCCCAATTTCCCCTATGTCACGTTATAACTTAAGAACGGCTTGATTGACTGTTATGAATATTAATATACAATGAGAATCTTTGAGTATTAAATTAATACTCAAAGATGAGAATACGTGATAGCGCAAATGAAAAGAGATATAATTTTATATCGTCAAAGAATAATTTACGCCCAATGAATCGGGTTAGCTCTCTAATGATTATTGAAAAAATTACTACTACCTTTTGGTCGGCCATTTTCCTAGATTCACCTTCCCCAAGCCTTAGTAACTTTATTATTCAACGATCTCAAAATACTCCTTTGACGTTCACATGAATAAAGTTACAAGAGAGTTCCAGTAAAAATTTATGGATTTTATATTCAATAAGTTTTTCCTTTTCAGTAAGTGTTTTTTATATACGAAAGTAGTATCAATAAAACTTCTTTCACATCGATACAAGAATTTATTTTCGTGAGAAACTTTTTATTCTCTGCCGAAAAATTTGGATGTGATATGTTTAAAATTTGTATTTATTTATGTACTAGCTATTGCCAGCGACTTCGTCCGCGCGGAATTCGTTTACTCCGCACTGCTCCTCCCCCGTAGGTGATAGCGTGATAATATGTAGATATTATGTTGACCCGACCTATTAGTAATATTCATGCAAAATTTGAAGTAAATCCATGCAGTACTTTTTGAATTTACCCCGGACATACATACAGACAAACAGACAAACAGACAATCAGACAAACCGACAAACCGACAAACCGACAAACAGACAAACAGACAAACAGACAAACGGACAAACGGACAAACGGACAAACGGACAAACGGACAAACGGACAAACGGACAAACGGACAAACGGACAAACGGACAAACGGACAAACGGACAAACGGACAAACGGACAAACGGACAAACGGACAAACGGACAGACAGACAGACAGACAAACAGACAAAAATTCTAAAAACTATATTTTTGGCTTCGATATCGATTGTAGATCACGCCCCAAGTATTCTTTTAAAAAAATAATCAATGTACAGTTTTGACTTTTCTACGATTTTATTATATGTATAGATTCGTCTATGGCATCATAGCTCCCAAACAGGTGGACTAACTTAAGTGTGCTTTTTTATTCGACTTAAAGCAGAGTATTTATTTATTGGTGAAATTTGTCGCCTCTGTGGTCTGGTGTCGGTGTCGGTGTTGATCACATAAGGTCCCGAGTTCGATTCCCGGGTCAGGCAATTCAAAAATGTGTTTTTTTTTTCAATTTTCTGACAAAAGCAATGTTGCTGGGATTGGAAAATGGATGGCGATAGACTTGCAACCTATCAGATTGAGGGACCAAGTATCTTCGGCTAATCGTGGGTGAACTTGTTGTACCTCTGCCTACCGCTTCGGGGATACGGGCGTGAAGATACTGTTTTATTTCTTGGGGAAACTGGATTTTCTGTGTCTGACATCATGATGCAATCAGGTAAACCCGACGATATCCTGACTCCTCGATCACTTACAGTGATTGTGTCGTGTTTGGGCTAAGAGGATATACTTTTTTGCTTAGCAAATTATGGACACAAATTAGGAATATGGTCGATATCTAGGAGTGTGTCACTTCTACCGAATGAGAACGTGCGACACGGATGGGTAATTTGAGTTTAACAAAAACAAAAAAATCAGCTGGATCCATATCTGGTTAACAGGGTGGATGCTTGACAGTATTTGTTAAGATTTTGGTCAAAAATTTGTTTCCAACGCCTTGTGCGAAGGTGCGTTATCGTGGTGCAAAATCCAACAAGTTTCTTTCCAGAAATTTTTTCGTTGCCTTTGCTTTCTTAAACGTAGCATAACATTCTCAAATAATATTCTTTATATATCGTTACATCTTCCGGAAGGAATTTTGTATGCACAATACCGAGAAAATTCCTCCTCGTAAGGGATTTGGCGTGAAGATATTTTAGAAAGTGCCGATCGACAAAATTACCCTGTTTCTAAACGATTGACTGTCTTGAAATACTTTGATAGTGTTCGGTTTACAAAATTAAATAATAAATCTACTTAATTATTTAATAGTTATAATGTAAAACAAAAAAATATACAGTACTGTACTTTGTGTTGTACTTTGGCAAGCGTGTAACTTTGAAACATCCGGAAAAGTTAATTTAAATCAACATTTACAATTACTATTATAAAATAATTCCCTAAAAAGAGGTCCACCAATTAAAGAAACTATAAATTTAGTAATATTGATAAATAACCTTAAAATGTGACCAAAGCTGCAAGTTTTACCTAGTCAAAATATAAACGCAGTGTACCGGAAAATTCGAGATAAATTCACAAAATGCCAAAGGGAATTGAATTATCAATTCCGGATGGATATCAAATATTAACATTTCAGTAGTATGATTTTATTGCAGTACCAATATGTACCTACCTAGTTGATATTTACAAGCAATAATATCAATTTTACGTAAGCTCTCCTTTTTACACTGGATGTGACTTGATCATCGACATAGAATACAACTTGATTGATTTTGAGCTTAGCTTTGTTGTACAACAAGGTAACGGACTTATATTTCCCTACTCTCTCTCTCTCCCACACACACACACACACACACATATACATACACACGTACAAACATATAAACGTCAATACCAAATATGTATAGAAACAGACAAAATTTATCACTCAATACTACATACATGTCAATATAAATCAAACACAAAAAGCATAATATTATCAAAATCGATTTTACACTTTCAATCGTTGGCACATGGTGAAATTCCATTGTTACAAGTCCAAACTAGGATATAATTACTTGAACTTTAATTTCACTACAAAGTTTGTAGTGAAATTAAAGTACAAGTGATTATAACCTAGTTTGGACTTGTATTATCAAAATCATTTGGTCAATCTTACTATCTATATGTCGTAGGCAATTTGTATGTTTCGTCGTCATACAAACGTTTTCATTATTTTATAAACGTGTTTATTACAATTTCCGAAGGCAAATTGTTGATAACATAAATGGCGTCATAAACTTCGATGTCGCTGAAAGTCGACGGAGTCCCGCTGCGCGGGATTTCTTTTTCCGGTTGTAGAACCTAAAAGCAACCTAACAAACCTGCTTATTTTTTATATAAGAAGCCGGATAGGTTATTCAAAATAAACAACCGTACAACAAATAATTAAATCAATATGCCGCGGCACTTTGTTAACGGTGGCGGTAAATGTCATGCTTGTATATAATGACGACTTTTATTTCAGCGTAATATTTCTAAAAATCTTTGCAATATAAGGACGTCATTTTTATAAGGCTAAATTATAGAATTTGCCTGCGACATATATATTAACTTGCTTTTACTAGCGACTTGAAAATTATTTAATTACATAATAAATTACGTAGTTAAACAATATTCTCTCTTTATTATATTTTTATTGGTTACAGATGACCATTAACTATCATGTCTATCATATATCTATCATATATATATATATATATATATATATATATATATATATATATATATATATATATATATATATATATATATATACATATATGTATATATATATGTATACATATATATATACATATATGTATATACATATATGTATATATATATATACATACATGTATATATATATATATATATATATATATATATATATATATACATATAGCTGTCATATTAACAAATTCAATCTCCGGCACTTGGTGAAATTCCATTATTATTAGTTAAAACATGTAAATGATACACTTGAGCTGTTATTTCACTATAATAATTATAAATTATACACATAGCTATTGTAAATCAATCCGGTTACGCTTTTTAAAAAATCTTTATACGAGCAATTCCTGCATATATATATATATATATATATATATATATCAATAATGTAGATCTATAATGCCTAAATAAGAAGAACAATAAATTGCGCGAGATGCAGTACGCAGCAAAGTAATAAGTAGGTGCTTAGCAGCGTTCTAAAATATTAATTTTATAATTTTTGTGAGCGAACATACTAATATTTTATACGTTTTTTAATTTACTAGTATTTACCACGCAGCTTTGCTTACGTTAAACACTAGATAAATTAATAGGTGGGGTGTACAATATCTTGGTCAGGGCGTCATAATAAATATCAGGGAATGCACTATATCGATTACGAATTAGTTAATACGCCGACTAATACTCGACTGATTTTCGGGTGGCTGTGCCCATGATCTTTTTTGAAAGCTTGATCCGCATATGGGGGTTTCTGGGGCGATAAATCGAACTAGCTAGGTTTCATAATTTAACAACGTCTTTTTAACGAAAAAAAAAATACCGAGCAAAGCACGGTTATTCAGATTTCAGGTTACTGTATATTAATGTGAAAATATACAATAAACGCAGTGGTAATTACGCTGTCAACGGGTTTTAACCGTTGGAAATTTTTTGGTGACTTTTTTACCTTAATTTTGTATAATTTGATTTAGATATAGTACTACATAATACAGTGCCGTTTAAAAAAACAGTAAAATTTAAGGAGATATACGAAAAAAGAAATATATTATGCGCCACAGGCCGTGCAAAGTAGTTAGAGAGTTCTACGGACGTGACGAGTCGAAGCAATATACACTTCACATTGCCTCACATGAAAATAAGAAAAAATCATAAAACCCAAACTTTAAATTCCCCATAAAAAAAAGAATTGCCATCACGATTAGAACGTGAAAATGGCAACGTCTCGCCCGGGTACGTGGCACCACTCCCTTCTATATTCCTATCGGAATAACATGAATGCTTGTCATTGTCGTATTCCGGCCTGAAGGGTAAGGTAGCCGATAGACTTATGCATGTAGGATTGCTATCGCCACACGGATTTACATTAACATTTGTGTCTATAGACGATTCTCTTTCCATCAGGAGAGTCACCTGCTTGTTTGCTATCTAATAATATAAAAAAACTCAAGTAAAGTTTAGTCCTCAATAGAGATCGCTGTTTAAATACAATCTCGTTGTTGATTTTCACAGTACCAATAACATGAAAAAATTTATTCATCTAGTGGTTCACCCCGAACTATGAGCTCTTGGTGACATATTTGTAACAATAGATTCTCTTGTCTTATCTGCATATATCAACAATTCGAGCAACTTGGCTCCATTTAAACTTAAAAATACTATTTCATTTATTCGCCTACCTTTCACGATGTTCAGAATTCGTTTCTACTATACTCGAGTTGCCGTTAGAGATACATATAAATGTTTAAACGGCAAATGTCAAACATACCTACATTATTTTTTTTACCTTTTGATTGTTCCTGTAAATTCTGAGAACTTCGTTTATCATATACATAGTACCTTCCAACCATTGAATCGTGGAAAACCAGAGCGTCTATTGAGGTACGACTCGTCTCTGTTTCCCGTAAATGAACATGTTTCTTTCCTAATAATTAAACGTACGGGAAAATATATGTGATATTGGGTCTGTTCCTGTAACTTACCTAACTTAAGTTTGTCTGATTGTCTATCAAAATTTCTTAGACCTGTGAGCATTGACTTACTAATCAAGTCAATGCCTGTGAGTAAACGAAATTCTATAGCGGGATTCTTTTGGACCTCGTTTGGATTGTAGTAATAGTTCCATGTTTTGGATACACTTTCTATCTTTAATTGTCAAAACATGTACAAAATCCATTATACATGTCAATGACAAAATCTGTCAAAATTTTGCGACGGCGCCTATACTTATAAAGTAAATTGGCGGCATTAGATTATGTTTCTGAAAATGGCATTTCATTTCTCATTATTTTTCTGACATGATTGTATAATGGAAAATATATTTGTAAATAAGTAGAGAAAAATATAAAAACCTGAACACTACCTTAATGCCATGTCACAACATCGATTTTCAGTTACCATGCAAAACGGAGAAGGTACCTATTCATTCAATCCTTTTTTATGTTATATTCAGCAATATTTTAATAACAAGGACGAATAAATTCTCTTGTGTTTAAAATACATCCAGTATAATTTAAAACTTGGAAGGGAGGTAGCGTTGCTTAGTGCTTAGTGTATATTTGATAAAGAGGTCAAATTGAGTTAAATATTCAAGATAATTCCATATATGACTAACTGATTATATTAAATAACAGTAGGTACTTAAACGATCGTCGGGTTATCACTAGCTGGTCAAACACAATTGTTAACTCATAGCAATAAACTAGCGTGATTACACCGTAATTAGTGATAGTAGTTCAAAAGCGGATTTTGGAATTTACTCAGGCGCAGCACATTAACATGGGGGGATACCACACATACTGTTGAAGGCTCTCCGCCAAATGTAAGCCCTTTATTAGCCAATAATAAAGGTGATTTGAATAATAATGTATAGAAAATATGAAATTAAATTTAACCTATTTATCTCACATTGTGTCAGCTTGTACCTATATCACTTGAGAAACCAGTTTCTTATCAATAATGATTCTTGCTTGACGCAGTTGGGTAGCTATTAATTGCAAGGTGCAATTGTAAGCATGTCATTTAAATAAATAATATTATTATAAGAACGACAAGCATGAATGCCAAGATAAACTTGTTATATTAAGGAAATTGTAGTTAAAATATACTTATATGTAATAAAATATAATAAATAAAATAAATAGCCGAGACGGGCATCTAGAATAGTAGAAAAAATAATCCAATAACTTCAGCATATGGAAATTGTCATTTAATTTTTTTTTCGTGAATCTTACAAAATTTCCTTTAAAATAAACATAATAGGTATCGAATGTCAACACAATGGTTTCTTTGCTACGCTGTCGCTCCCACTGCCTTAAGTTATACTGAAATCGTTACATTTTCTAAATATGAGCTCGGAATCAACCCATCGTCTCTTCAGTTCCACCAGTTAATATGGGTGATAAAAATTAATGGTGTAACACTCGCTGACCACGCACTGACGCTATTGCAGCAGAAACAAATAAGGCGATGGTATTGAAATCCGGACGAGAATTGCGGGACTCATCACGATGTACATGCTCGGATACATATAGGTATGATTTCGGATGTCGGTATATACGGACATTCTATTTTGTAGTAGGTAACCGTTGAGGTTCTCAATTCAACGCTTTTTTTATGTTAGATCACTCATAATTTTCTACAAAATACCTAGTCTGATTTTGATAATTCTTTATTATTGGCATGGTTATACCTCTAGGGTTAGTCCTATTTAATTATTTAAAAAAATCCAATTATATGGGAATGTAAACAAGGGATGATTGATTCTTTACTCACGGATTGTAATGTATGACCATCATAACTTCATACTATAAACATTTAACTTATTTAACGCTAATAACGGATATGTCCACACAGGTTCACCGCCAATAAAACTTCTCCAAGTACATTTTATAAGTTGTTCGACTATTACTCAAAAACATGTAAAGAGCGGTGGTAGTTTTACTTTTAATTTTATTATATTTACTACTAGTGTGAATTTTTTTACTCCCAAAACCAACCGTGTAGCTGACAGAGGGGGGAGGGACACTTGACTCCAACAAAAATTAGCACTTAAAATATTACAAACGAGTCCCTTAACCGAAAAAAAAATGTTTTCACAAACCTAAAATGTTTTTTTTTAAAAGCTGACCAACGATACTCCACACTATGGGATAAGTACACAAGAAAAAAAAATTAACATCCCCACTTTACATGTAGAGGAACTAATCTAAAAAGTATTTTTTAAGGTTTTATATTACCACTTCGTTGCCATGACTAATACGTATATTCATGCCAAGTTACAGCTTTCTATAATAAAGGTCTCTGAGCCATAGCGAAGGACATAGCGAAACTAAATATAAGGTTTCCTAGTTTACTTCGGAACCCTAAAAACTATCGAGTGTGAGCATCGCACGGGATAGAAGTAAAACTTTTGATTCAAGTAGGAAATAATGAAAAAGACAAAGAGAGAGAATTAGGTAAACAACTATCTTTATATATATATATATATATATATATATATATATATATATATATATATATATATATATATATATATATATATATATATATATATATATATATATATAATCGGTCGCCTTTTACGACCTGCCTAGCAGAACGACAGTTGGCCTATTCTTCAAAGGAGGCCTGGACCAACACGGCGTAATTATGTCTTTTAGGTTTAAATGTCTTTTAAGTTTGACAACAGACAGCCGTAAAAAAATAATATAAATGTGTGTATATTATCATATATTTCACATGAATGATGAACGTGCAATGTTTATTTTTTATTAATTTAATGCATTTCTAATGCGCATTATTTAAAAATATTATATTTCTGCAGTCCTTCGCAATGTAAACATTAACTGTGCCAAAAAAGGTCAGCAAAAATTTTGCTTTATTTTCTGTAGCGTCTTGAAATACCAATTAGGTATATTCATGATACTATTTTTATGTTACTTATTTAAAAATTAAAAACTTTACTCGTAGTACGATCAAAATATAATATTATATTTTATGCGTAAACTAAATATTGCCACACGATACTTTCCGTATGATTAGTAGAATATTTTTGTACCGTAACGTGGTCATTTGAATCATATTGTCGAAAAAAACTAACAACATTTTTCTCTGGGGACCGAACCTCCCGGGTTCGGCCCTCACCTAATGACCCCAGCGGAACAGATTTACCGTGAGGTAGCCAATATTATATTAGATATTCAAAATTAATAACATCACTTATTCACTAATGAAAGAAATCAAACAAAGAATGCTTTCCATATTCCAAATTCAATTCGCTAAATTGCAGCACCAAATACTGAATCACCTATATTATTAGAGCTGATGAAACAAAAAAAATATTTTTTAGTACAAAACTAAGTCAAAAATACATTCGCAAAGCATTTTAATTTTTTATAAATAAGGAGAAATAAATACCTGATCGCGTATGGTGTCTCGCATTTTGACGAGTCAACTTTAACAGAACTGAGAAACCAACACAACTGAACTGATATGAAGTCTTGACAGAATGATTTCTGGATCTTAACTATGGCACTAATGTAAATACGTATTTTTAAACAACTCGTCATACAATACGTAACTACCAACGTATTTGCGAGTAGGAGTATTGTCTGAGTAAGCAGTGTATATTGAACTATCTGATTAATACTTTTAGAAAGCGAACTGGCAGCGTTCGCACATCTTGCTCAATGACGCAGCACGGGACGGGAGCATGTTTCATACCATCTGTACGCAATTCACCAAGTATTCACCAACTAAATTAAACTTTATTTCAAAAGCATTAAAGTTTACAATGTATATTAGTTTTAACATACAAATATGGATGTGAGTAATCGTTGGGATTTATATTTTGATATTTTAACGGACATTTTTGAGCGCAGCGCGATGAGTGTGACTTTGTTCAACCTGCAGTGTTTATAAACAAGGGGTCATTTACACTTGTTTCTGACTCAAATTGATTTTGTGTCAAATTCATTACCACTAACAGAATTCTTCCTGGAGATGTAGGTACAATATATTATACAATAAACTTTAAAGGTTTATCATTTTTACAGTCTGAACGTTTGACTAATCCGTTGGTCGAGTTGTTAGCAACCCTAATTGAGTAGCTTGCCAGCGCAGCTTTGCCCGCGAGGGTTATGTGAACGACATGATAGATTACTGATTAACATGTCGTCAATATAGTTAATCGTATCATCTTTTATCCTTTGTCTTACCTTTTCAGGGAATGATTTTTGTAAAAAATAGGTAGCCAATATTTAACCTTGGATCTTCAACTATCTTTATGCTAAATTTTATTCAAATCGGTTTAATGGTTTAGACGTGAAAGCGTAACACATCACATTTATAATATTAGTATGTATGTATAAATTTGTGAAAACTATAGGCTTAAAAGCTGTTTGTTTTCCGTTAAATAAATAAATAAATGTGAAGAGTAAGTAGGGCGGAGCTAATAGTCCCTTTTTTATTCTAAGACCCATAAGTCTCAAAATTTTAATAAACGTGGTTGTTACGAGTTTTACATAATTTAACACTTAAATATTTTTAAGTGTCACTATTTATTTGGTTAAAAAACACATCCGAACATCAGAGGATTTCATATGGTGAAGTGTTATACCCAGTCCTTCTTTAGTAATTTTACATTCTAAAAAAAAAAAAACGTTCTATTAAATGAACATATCACTTAATATATCCTGTAACAAACTTTTGCATGCCTAATGCCAGCTTTTCTCATGTAATGGAGAAAGTTGCGTCTAATAAATTGACAACTTGTATTGGGAAAAGAGGTAACACGAATTTGAATAGGTACTATGAACAAACATTCGGATCAATTATCATTATTATTAAATTAAATAGCGTCAATTTGCCACAAACTGAAAATAATGTAAGATATAAGTAAAATATAAGATTGCAAACTACATATTTCATTGTATGACAAAAAGTTTCAATATATAGACTATAATTCATTCATTAAATGAATAAAACTCTCCGATAATAGATAGATACTAACTTTCATATTGTAAAAGATAAATAGCATATGCGCCACTTTTAGATATACGTAGGTCACACTATAAGTTTTGCGTAACTTAAAAAAACAATATGTTATAACCAAAATATTATTTTTAAAAATATATAAACGGGTCAAAGACGCGTACATATATAGCACTTACTTGTAAAGCTCAACGTTTCGGCCAAGTTGCATTGACCGTGGTCACGCTCACGAGCAGACTGGAGCAGCGAGTTTCCTCCGTCGTTCACGTCGGGATCGATTTTCATCTACCCCTTTCTGGTCTTGTTTTTTCGAATTTAGCTTACACACAACACTAACCGTATCTTGAACTATATTCGTTTGCAGGTGCAAAGGCTTTATTCTGCTGATCACTGAATTCCAAGCAGGAGACGACATAAATCCTTCTTCTCTATTGAAATTTTTATATTTTCTAATTTCAATAGCGTCCCGTACCACAGTGTTCCGCAAAGTGTGTACCGCGGCACACTGGTGTACCGTGATGATTTGTTGGTGTGCCGCGGAAAAATAAGGTTATCTTATAAAAATATTTTATTAAGTCAGTAAGGGTAAGTAAAATACCTACACAAATCACGCGAGCGAATGCAATATCTTCTGCTTTCAAAGCATGGTATTGCAATTCTTTTGCCATTTGCAACGACCTATATGAGTGAATTAGGATTTTCGACTCTTACCACAATAAAAACCAAAAAAAGGGAACGCCTCAGGACGACCGACGAAGAAATGAGAGCAGTCCTGTTAACGATTACTCCAAATTTAGACCGTCTATGCTCAATTAAACAGTCTCATGTTTCGCATTAAATACCTTTTCTGAAAATTAAAGTTTGGGTTTGTTGATTAAGAATAAATGTTGATTAATATTACTTAAAAACGAACTTTTAATTTGTAGTGTACCTCCAATAATTTTAGTTTTCCTAGATGTACCTTGAGCACAAAAAGTTTGCGGAACACTGCCGTACCATACAGGGAACACAGTGTCGCTCAGTAGAGAGAACCTAAGGTCGGTGGAATCCAATCCAGTGATCAGTGCTGGAATCCAAAATATGTTCAGCTATAGCCGACTTATTAACCTGCCTGTTTTTTACAGCCGTGATATGCTCTTTAAGTCTATCTGCGATAGTACGTTTAGTTTGACCTATATACGCACTACCACAGCTGCAGTCCACTTTATATACCCCTGGCGTTTGGAAGGGTATGACATCCTTAGGCGTGCCCACATGCTCGACTACCTTTAAGCTTGGCGTATAGATGGTAGGTATGGAATATTTTTTCAGTAGCGTTCAAAACTCATCGGTAATCCCTTAATATATGTCATGCATGCCGGCTGCCTTTTGACTATAGGATACCTAACGAAGTGGCTGAAAAATCTCGATTTATTGTCGAATTTGGCGGTAGCCAGCACTACCGTCAGCTACCACCATCAAATGTCTAACCACGACGGTTATCCCTCACTAACCGCGTGGGTTATCTCTTTATGACCATGTCGGTCATCCTAAGTGTCTAACCACGACGGTTATCTCTCACTAACCGCGTGGGTTATCTCTTTATGACCATATCGGTCATCCTAAGTGTCTAACCACGATGGTTATCTCTTTCTATCCACGATGGTTACCCTCTAGCGACTTTGGCAGTCGTCGCAAAGTCTAAACACGATGATTATCTCTTTTATCCACTAAAATCCCTAACCTTCCTTTCATATGTTTTAACCATAACGGTTACTGCATCCAATAGCTTCTAACCATGATGGTTAATAACACTTTTGATATTTTCTACTGCAAATAAGAACCAGCGTTTCATTTACCTAAAAGTACATTCGAGCCAGCTACCGTGGAACCTTCGCCGAGTCTCCAGGCACCCTGCATCGCCTGCAAAACTGGTGAGACCTTCTGAAAATACTTACAGGAGTCTATTGCTAGCGGACGTGTCGTCCTGCCGCTACGATCACTAGTGGCACCTTCCGGCCATCGCGGCTACCTCCGCTACAGATCAGCCGCTACAGTGGTGACCCGCGACTGAACAGGAAACGCAAGCAAGAATCACTGCAAAGCCGTCAGACGACTAATCAAGCGCAGAAATAACGACGAACTATGTCACAAGACGTGGAAACTCTTCTGCACGAAATAAAGAGGCTGTCCGCAGCAGTCGCCGAACTAAAGGCACAAAAAGCTCGTTCGGCACTTCTCCACACACCTCAGCAATGTCACAGCACATACAGATCGCCATACCACAAAAGCGCAGAGAGCTCACCGTACAACTCCAGATCCCGCTACGGCAACTACCACGGCAGCTATCGATCCCGCTGCAGCAACCACAACACATACAGCAGGTGCAGAACGAACACGAATACGCCACAAACACAGCCATGCCGCTTCCACCGTCGCTTTGGCGCAGCAGCATACAGATGCACTGAACCATGCACGTACAGCAGCACACGGCAAGTACACAACCAGCTGGACGCAGCACGATCAAGAGCAGAAGGTCAGTCACACCGCTTATTCGTTAAAGACAGAAAGACCGCACTACAATTCCTAGTCGATACAGGTGCGAACATATCAGTTTTACCACCACCAAAAGGGACAAAACTGGAACCTACAAAATTCAATTTATACGCAGCAAACAACACCGTAATTCCCACATACGGCGAACGAACAGTGACTCTGGATCTGAACCTGCGAAGACCATACACCTGGAAATTCATCGTTGCAAAGGTCAGCAAGCCTATAATCGGAGCAGATTTCCTCAATCACCACAACCTTATAGTCGACATAAAAAACAAGAAGCTTATCGATCAAACAACGAAACTCGCAGCAAGTTCTTACGTCACACAATCAAATTTACCTACAATTTCAACTATTAACAATGATAACGAATATCACAAAATATTAGCAGAATTTCCCGGCATCACCAGACTGACAGCAATGAAGCTATCGCCGAACACTAACGTCGAGCACTACATTGAAACATCAGGCCCACCACTGCATTGCCGTGCAAGACCTATTCCACCACACCTATATAAAGAAGTCAAAGCTGAACTCGAAAACATGATGTATCAAGGCCTATGCCGACCAAGCAAGAGCCCATGGTCATCACCGTTACACATAGTAAAAAAGAAGACAGGAGGAATAAGACTAGTCGGTGACTATCGCAGACTCAATGCCGTCACCACGCCTGATCGTTATCCAATTCCTAGGCTAAAAGACTTCACTAACCAGCTTCACGGCAAGACCATATTCACCACTTTAGACCTAAATAGAGCCTACCAACAGGTCATCGTGCGCAAAAGCGATATACAGAAGACGGCGATCATCACACCCATGGGATTATACGAATTTCCACGAATATGCCCCGGCCTGAAGAATGGGGGCATGACTTTCCAAAGATTCATGCACCAGGTACTCCAGGGGCTGCCCTTCACCTTCTGTTTTATTGATGATATTTTAATAGCAAGCGCTGATGAAGACCAGCACCGTCAACATCTCCGCACCCTACTAAAAAGATTTGAAGAAAATGGCATAACTATTAATCCATCAAAATGTGTATTTGGGCAAGAAAAGGTCAAATTTCTAGGCCATATAGTAAATAAGGATGGAATCCTACCCTTACCAGAAAAGGTCAGCGCCATCACGAAGTTACCGAAGCCCACAAACGTGCAAGAACTACGTAGATTTCTCGGTATGATCAATTTCTACCGTGATCACATACCGAATGCAGCAATGATACAAGCACCTCTGCACGCATTTCTACACAACTGCAAGAAGAAAGACAAAACAAAGATCACCTGGAACGAAGAGGCAATCAACGCTTTCGAAGAAAGCAAAAAAGCCATTCAAAACGCCGCACTATTAGCTCACCCATCGCACGAAGCACCATTAGCTATTTTTACAGACGCTTCCGACCTAGCAGCAGGATCCGTACTGCAACAAAAAACAAAGCAAGGATGGCAACCGCTAGCTTATTTTTCAAAAAAATTTTCACTAACACAACGCAGATACAGCACATTCGACAGAGAATTGCTAGCTATCTACATGTCTATCAAGCACTTCCGCAAGTTATTCGAAGGAAAACACGTAACAATTTTTACGGACCACAAACCACTTACATACGCACTGATGAAGAAATCATTACCGTCGGAAACGCCAAGACGCGCAAGACAGCTAATGTTCATAAGCGAATTCACAACAGATATCCGACACATTAACGGAACCCTAAATGATGTCGCAGACTCGCTTAGCCAATCCCCAATCGACGAAATAAACACTATACCTACGATCGATTACGAGAAAATCGCAGACGAACAAAATAACGAATTAACCACAATTCAACAATTAGCAGCACAAGAAAACCTAAAAATAAAAAAACTGAACATTCCCAACACGCAAAGTCAGCTATTTTGCGAGATGTCTACGTCAAACATACGACCTTACATCCCGCAACAATTCAGAAAAGAAATATTTTTTCAAGTACACAACTTAAGCCATCCGGGTATAAGAACAACAAGAAAACTAATAACTCAACGCTATTTCTGGCCAAGTATGAATACTGACATCAACCTATGGGCAAAGCAGTGTATTAAGTGCCAACAATGCAAAGTACAACGCCACACACGTTCTCCTACCGGAACCTTTCCACCGACGGACAGATTTCAACACCTACATGTAGACATCGTCGGACCTCTGCCTACCACGCAAGAAGGATACAGATACCTCGTTACGATGATAGACCGTGTGACCAGATGGACTGAAGCCATACCTACGGATAACATCACAGCCGAGTCGGTAGCAAAAATAGTTTATGAAAACTGGATATGCAGATTCGGATGCACCTCAACCATCACGACAGACCAAGGCAGGCAGTTTGAAGCACAGCTATTCAACAAATTATTACAAACAATGGGAATAAAACGAATTCACACAACACCAAGACACCCACAGAGTAACGGCATCCTAGAAAGATGGCATCGAACACTAAAAAACGCACTGAAAGCACGCCTATCACAATCTACATCGTGGATAGATCAATTATCTACAGTTATGTTCGGCTTACGCGCTGCACCACGAACTGACACAGGTGTAAGCGCTGCCGAATTAACTTACGGTATGAATCTGCAGCTACCCAGCGATTATTTCAACACAAAACCTAAGACGGGGCTAGAAACGGATATCGACTACGTAAACAGACTACGCGAAATAATTAATGCAGTCAAACCACAAGAAGCAAGTTCGCACTCAAACTGTCTTTCAACATTCATTCACAAAGAATTGCAATCAAGCGATTATGTATTTATTCGAAATGACGGTGTCAAGAAACCCCTACTACCGTCATACGAAGGGCCGTACAAAGTATTAGAGCGAGACGACAAATGCTACAGAATATTATTGCCTGAAAGGCGCTCGCAATGCATTTCGATTGATCGTTTAAAACCAGCCTTCGTATTGAACGAAGCAACCGACAGCCTGCAAACGACTAGCTCAAACAATAATACTCCGATGACTTCTAGTGAACCACCATCACCACCAGCTCTGGTACCACCTGAGAAGAGGACCAGGTCTGGAAGAGTGGTCAAGCCACCAGTACGCTTCACTGGGCCGGCAGTACTTTGGCGGTAGCCAGCACTACCGTCAGCTACCACCATCAAATGTCTAACCACGACGGTTATCCCTCACTAACCGCGTGGGTTATCTCTTTATGACCATGTCGGTCATCCTAAGTGTCTAACCACGACGGTTATCTCTCACTAACCGCGTGGGTTATCTCTTTATGACCATGTCGGTCATCCTAAGTGTCTAACCACGATGGTTATCTCTTTCTATCCACGATGGTTACCCTCTAGCGACTTTGGCAGTCGTCGCAAAGTCTAAACACGATGATTATCTCTTTTATCCACTAAAATCCCTAACCTTCCTTTCATATGTTTTAACCATAACGGTAACTGCATCCAATAGCTTCTAACCATGATGTTTAATAACACTTTTGATATTTTTTGCTGCAAATAAGAACCAGCGTTTCATTTACCTAAAAGTACGTTCGAGCCAGCTGCCGTGGAACCTTCGCAGAGTCTCCAGGCACCCTGCATCGCCTGCAAAACTGGTGAGACCTTCTGAAAATACTTACAGGAGTCTATTGCTAGCGGCCGTGTCGTCCTGCCGCTACGATCACTAGTGGCACCTTCCGGCCATCGCGGCTACCTCCGCTACAGTTCCTCCGCTACACGAAGAAAATTTTTTCTAAAATTTTGGTCATTGAAAAAAAATATATATATGGGAAGATGTAACTTTTAAAAACTTGTTTTTAACCTCCTGATATTATATTAGTAGTAAAAGGAAGTTATTTATCGATTTTACCCCGATTTTCAAAAATGGAGTTTTCACCAGATTTCCTATGTCGATAGTCGAAAAGCTCCTAGGTCCTAGGAGCCACTTTTGACTACTTTCACGACGAGGTCAGTATATATGTGTGTGTGTATGGAAATCTCTCATAACTTTGAACGGCTTGACCGATCGAATCGCGTTTGATGGCATTCGATTGGGTTTCGCCAAACTTTAACTTACCGAACTTTAAGATGTTTAATATTAATTCTCTAATTTTAAGTTTTTAATTTATTAATGTTACCATTCGCTTATCGAACACAATTTGTCTACATTTTTGAACTGCGTAATAAATGTCGTGTTTTTGCCCGTAGTATAGCTCAGTTTAGATACATAAAGTTGAGGAAAGGTGTTTTTGCAATGTTTCGGAACTCAAAATAATAGCGATTGTTTTAAAAATTGGCGTGAACACTAATATTATGATACTGGCGCGGATAATCATAATAGGATAGGTACTTCTGTAAACATGTCTCGTACGTACACTGGCTTACAGGCTGAAGTTCAAAGCGAGCTTTTGCTCCTTTTATTCTTTGCTTTAGACGTCCTATAAATCTACATGAAACTGAGGTTGCTAAATTTTTCATAGAAGTTGTCGCTTTTTCGCACAAGCTCAACACAATGTTTTAATGGAAAAATAAATAAAATGGACATTCAGGCTTCTTCAGTAGATTTCATCACTGTTGCTGATCTTCATGAATCTCTATGGGTAAGCAGTTGTTCGTATTTGAGGAAGACAATTTTAATATTTACTAACAGTTACTTGCAAATTCATTCGCGTGACCAAACATCATTACTTTCCTTTGCTTAGTCGGATAATAAGTAGCCTATGTCACTTCTGTATAATGTAGTTTTTTAAAGTGTAGGAATTTTTAAAGTCAGTCGAGTAATTACTCGACTGACTTTAAAACTTTAAAAGGAAAGAATAAATTTTGCTCTTTATTATATTAGATTAGATGTATTTCAAAGGAACGAGCTTGGAACTTATCATGGAATCATGGAAAAATTAAAAAGAAATCTTTTATTCAAACTTTTAAGTTTGACTATAAATTCTTTATAGTCAAACTTTTTTGACAATTACTCCTTGATCGGATAACATTTCATAAGGATCTACGTACAGAAGGAACAAATTGTTCAGATGAGAGAAGTGTTTCTTGCTTAAAGCGAATAAAAAATTCGAATATATATCTTAAGCCAAGAAAAGCTTAACACCTAAATTCTTTTGTATGTAGCACAGTATACTGCCTTATCTAATAAACAATGTCCGACCAAAAACATTTTCCTGCAAATTGTTGCCACGACCAGACCATATGACTCGCACTGTCAACAAGTTATCAAATCTTATCATAAGCACTAGACACCATTTTCAGCACGAAGATATTTTTAAAACAGAATAAATGAGTCCAAACTCTATGGGCTTATCATGCTTAGTTTGAAAGTTCCCACAGCTATCTTCTAATTTCATCATCAGATCCAAGAAATCATACAGCATAAAAGTGTATGTCAAAACAAATCTGATTGTCCTAAAGTCGATGGCTTTATCTCACGAAATAAAACTTTATTTTGTGGTTTATCTGGTTTAGCTTAGGAGCTCTCATGGACTTCTTTCAGCTTTACCACCAGAAACTGCAAACCATCTTGCTTCAAAGAACTTAAAAGAACGAATCAAACAAGCCTAAAATCAATGGTGTTACTTAATTGTAATTAAAAACCTTGTTGAGTTTAGAAGTACACTACTTTTAGCATTTTGCTCCATCCTTCCATCCTTGCTGAATCCAAATGATTCAGGAATTATTTTCATCGGAGCTTCGACAATATAGAAAGAACTTATTGCCATAAAATAAACGCTTCCAATCTCCACTAAGCACTTTCTATCTGTAGGAGTTTTGGTAATACCGTAAAGAGTATATTGTTCTGTGGTAATACTCTTTCAGCTCCATCTTAAATGCTCGTCATCATGAGTACTAATTAAATATAGTATGTACTTATAGTAACAATACCAATGAACCAAAACTCGGTGTTTTCGTTAAAACTCAGCATCTGTGAGCTAAGCTACATCATGAAATCAGCTGTATAGAACCGTAACATTGTTTACTGAACTTACACAAGTTTGCCAAGTTTTAGTACAAACGGATATCAGGAAGTCGTTAAAATGGTTTGCAATATTTAGTAAATCTTTTATTTATATAAAAACATTGCCAGTTAAGTAAGAATTTACCATCTTCGAATGAGGATCTAGCAGCATCAGGTCAAGGTCACCATATCATTGAAAAAACAACCGAAACCAAATCGGATTATCCGCATGGGCGCTACGATTTCGCAGACATACAGATACACAGATACACATCTGAAACTTATAACACCGAGCATCATTTTTGCAAAGAGAATCTACTCGTATATAACGTGAAGAATAATTTGTACACCTTTTAAGACAATTACTCAGAAGTATATTAACTAGTAAGTACATAAACTATAAAAAAACTATTATAAACTGGTATAAACTCTTCGGGATACGGGTGTGAAGATATTTTTTTATTCAAACGTTGCAATGTGGGCACAATGGTAGGCGCAAATAAAGTTTACATTGGGGAGGATAGGATAGGAGATTTTCTCACCTGTTAAACCTTCCCTGGACTTCAACGATTAATTCAAAACCAAAATTAGCCAAATCGGCTCAGCCGGTTTCGAGTTTTAGCGAGACTAACGAGCAGCAATTGATTTATATATATATATATATATATATATATATATATATATATATATATATATATATATATATATATATATATATATAAGATACAGCTGACCGGGCAAACGTTGTTCTGCCAGCTTTGTGTCTACTTTTCCGTTTTTTTTCTACATTTTTTCACCTTTTAAACCTAACCTGAACCCCTATGAATATTTTAAAACCAAAATTAGTCAAATCGGTCCAGCCGTTCTCGAGATTAACGAGACTAACGAACAGCAATTGATTTATATATATATATATATATATATATATATATATCCTACTGTTGTAGATATATAGGTTATATATATTATCTACAACAGTAGGTAGTTAGTAAAGAGGTAAACAAATTCCGGAGGGGGGGGGGGGGCAGCTGGCAGCTGCCCCTCCCTGCCCCCCCTCGGTACGCCTATGTGTATACATAACATTTATACGGCAAATCATTACGGCAAATCGCTTACAGAGTAGGCACAAAAGTCGAGTGAGTGCTATACGTAACGAAGAAAACAATGTAGGCGCCAGCGTTTACCGTATTACGCGGGCAGATTTATAAGCATAAAAATATGCTCTAAACAATTTTTCCAAGATATGAGACATGCCTGATGCGATTCTATACTACAAATTTCATAAATATACAAAAAAATCATTAAAGCCGGTTTCGAAAACGTGAAATAGTCCTCAGTAATTGTACCCGAACCATCTCTGAGATAGTTGGTATTGCTAAATACTCGTGCAAGTGCGGTCACAATCAAAGTAAAAGTTTAGAAAGCTGGAAGATAAGCTATTTCGTTAAATATCACTTTAGATTTTTCCAAGTCTTCCCAAGAACAGTTATAAGTTTTAGTTGAATGTATGGGAAGTGAAGAGAAAATATACGAACTGAAGCGGTGCTGTAGCCCTGGGCGGGGTAGAGGAGTGAAGGCTTTGCCCGGAGCCGCCCTTCGTTATTCCGTAGACATCGCTCCGTGTAACCTGACGTTGAGCTCGGGAAAATTGCGAATAGATAACTTCTCCCGCCAGCGAAAATGTCGAACACATCCATTAGTTTCGAAATTTTCGTTTTACAAGCTTAAAAATTCTCAGTTATTCGTATAAATTCAATCGGTCTCAACAATGTCGTTAGTCGTGAAGCTTAATCGCTTCAAAGTACTGAAATACAAGAATGAAAAGTTCGCACGTTTGGAATTCAGAGGTATGAATTTTGTGTTATTTTTTTACGAAAAATGCTTTTTGTTATGGTCCATTGTTTTTTTATTTTTTTTTAATATCTTGTGATCTGGTATAACAACATTTATTAAATTATCCAGTCAGGCTGTAACATTTCTGATTTTTGTTTTATAAATTATAGTTAGAAGGTAGATATAATATGATCTGTAGTTTGTTATTACAAATCATTATACTAATTTTAATTACAAACCTTAATTAAAATATCCAGATAGTAGAAACATGCCTGTTTTTTTATATTTTATAATTATTATATAGAATTGTAATTTTTACTGTATTCCTGTAAATTATTGTAATATTGAGGCGAGCACTGCGAGTAATAAAATCAACAATTTAAAATTAGCTTCATTTAATAGGCTTTCCTGTAAATAAGCAATTTTTTGTACCTACACTGGGTGAATTAGAAAAAACATCAGCATAATCAGGAAGCGGGATGGAAGTCTATTCTATGAATATGCTGATTTTTTTTCTAGCACCTCAAAAAATAATTATTTTCCGTTTTCTGCGCAGAGAAAAATTATCATATATTGCGACATGACTTAGTAATATCGTGCTTATGTCGTGTAACATTGAAAGAAAATAACCGTCGTTGTGCGAGTTGAAATCCTGAATCAGGCAAAGCATTCTATTAATATATAAAATTTAACGTAGTTCGTCAGAGATTTGATATTTGGGTCATACCTTCTCCGTAATAGGTGGCTTTGAAAATCATAAGAGGTATTAATTTGGAGCTAGTTAAGGATAACACTTATTTCGAATTATAACTTTACCTGGAATAATTTTTCATATCAGTTTTTTACAAAACCTTGTTGGTGTTTTTGTACGTTATAATAATAGCATCAAAAACAACGGTTGGATAAAATGGATTAATGAATATCTATGAAAAAATATTCTTCAAATTTACCTTGACTTACCTTGTTTTAGTTTTGCGTTAAAATATCTAAATATATATAAGTTTAATTGTATATTCAAATAATTTAAATTATTTTAAAATCTTAAATAATTTATTAATCATTGTTGGTATTAAAAACGATTTTTAACTTTGTGTAAATTATTTTTATCAAAATTATTATATAATAATTGCATATAAAATTAACGGTGAAATAAACACAAAGGGCTATTTATAAGAAGAGAGTATCTTAATCCTCAAAGGCTTTTTCGCTATTTCTGCTTTGTTCTGACGTGTATTGTACGCTTAAGGTTGCTGAAGCGAATGAATATTCATATTTGATGAAAGCAACATGAAAGTTTAGGTTTTATTAATAAAGCATTTTTAATTATATACTTGGTAATGCGATTTCTGTTTTTCATTTAAATATCATAATAAAGCCTGTTTTTTGGTCTATTATAAAAAAATCGTAGTGAGACTGAGCATCTATTACGGACAATACAGTTTCTCTATCTGCAAAGACTAGCGTGGTCACTAGATTAGAATAACCTAGATTAAAACAGACTAGACTTCTGCCTGTCTGCCAGGTAGTTCATAAAAAGAAAATAATTGCCCAAACACGTCACTACCATCGTGACTACTACTGCTTTACTTGTTCTAAAACACTACCACCTAGAATTAAGCGACCTGCCTAGCAGAAGATGATCTATTATTCTTCGAAAAAGTGTTGTCTGTGAAAATTTTCTTTAATTTCTCCCAGTTCGTCTGAGAACTGTTATATTTTTTAGTTGGATGTGTGGGAAGTTGAAGGGAAAATATACGAACTCAAGCGAGGGTCTAGTCATGGGTGGGAGTAGGGGGGTGAAGGCTTTGCCTGGAGGACGGAGGCTCTTCGTTTTCCGCAGACTTTGCTCCGTATAACCTGACGTTGGGCTCGGGAAAAAATTCAAACAGCTGATAACTTGTCCCGCCAGCGAAAATGTCGAACACATACATTAGTTTCGAAGTTTTCGTTTTGCTGGCTTAGAAAATATTAGTAATATATATAAATCCTATCGGCCTCAAATATGCCGTTAGTCGTAAAACTAAATCGTTTTAAAGTATTGAAAGTGAAGAATAATAAATTCGCGCGATTGGAGTTCAGAGATATGAATTTGTGTTATTGTTTTAGGAAAATTGCTTTTTATGATCCAGTTTTTTATCGTTTTTTTTTTAATTTTGGGATCCGAAATAAAATCATCAATTTAATTATTCAATCAGACTAAACATGCATGTTTTCTGTGTTTGAAAATTGTTTTATGTAAATTATTATGTCGACTATATGACAGTCACACCTCGGCTGATAAGTGTGTTTTATTAACTGTAATTTAACTGGGTTTTACATTCAACTTATAAACCAATAGCTCACGTGTATGCTGCATGATAAAAGGTAATAACGATGGTACGATAAGATATAATATGTGCATGAGCGTGTTCTATCGTTACATCACTCCCCCCTTCGAAAAAAATTTTTATGAATTTTCCCTGGCTGTGTCTCCTTACTTCCCTCAAGAGCTGCGAAGGTTTAAGGTCTCCTAGGTCAAGTCCGGAGAAGAGTTTTTGAAACCGCTGTTCCTGTGACTCCTCGTAACAATCAATGAGACGTTCCTTGATTGTGTTGTAATTATTAGTTTCTGGTGGATTCGTAATAATATCGCTTACTTGTAATATTTCTTCCTTGCCTAGCTTGGCCACGATGAGGTAGTAGTTCACTACGTCGCTGTTTTTCTGAGGGAGGATGATGGCTTCTACCTGAGCGAACTATAAGCTTGGATAATCTCTCCAAAAATCTGGTATTCTTGTCGTGGATATCGCTGCGATTTCCATGGATGTTGCCGAACTTGCTGTTGCTGAAAGGCTTCTGCATGAAGTTAGTGCTGTGGTGTTCATCCTTCTTTTTGCGTCGGTCGGTGATCACCAATATTACGTCGACTAAATGACAGTCATACATCGGCTGATAAATGTGTTTTATTAACTGTAATTTAACTGGATTTTACAATAAACTTATATACTAATAACTCATGTGTATGCTGCGTGATAAAATGTGATAACGATGGTACGATAAGATATCTGTGCACGAGCGTGTTCTATCGTTACATAAATTATTATTGTTTAGATATTATATGTAAATTATTTTAATATTGAGGCGAGCACTGCGAGTAATAAAATAATAATAATAATACTAATAACTTATGAAACTTTATTTTTTCCATAAAAAGATAACTAAATAAACAATTTATTTAAAAATGGTTTTATTTGATTGGTCACTGAGTAGCTAAGGAGATTTTTAGTCACTCTACTAAGTGAATACAAAAGGTTTTAGGAAAAAAGAACATAATCAGGAAACGAGATTGAAGCCTATGATTATTTTGAGTATCCTTCGTAGAGAAAAAGGATCTTGGATTGCCTCACGAGTTAATATTTACACAATATAAGTAATAACGATAAGACAGCTACGTCGGATCTGAATAGACTCGTTACTGAATACAAAATTGATGTAGTACTGATTCAAGAACAATACCAAAGTACCCAACTTCGTAATAACGTACTACAACACAACACAAAAGCACGCGCAGGTATATACGTCACGTGCTCTTTTTATACAGTAACGGCTATTGCAAATCTTTCTTCTCAACATTGTGCCGTAGCGGAGGTGTCCTGTTCCAAATTTAGAATTTACCTAATTAGTTGCTATTTCCAGTACTCCGATCCTGTTGCCACTCACTTGCATCACCTCCGATACGTCCTACGATCTCTTGCCGGACAAAAGATTATTATTTGCGTTGACGCCAATGCCTCATCCCCCCTTTGGTACGGTAAACTACGGTCCAATGACAGGGAGCGTAGATCTGCGGTAGAAGAGTTCATTGCTGAACTAAATCTTACCATCCATAACACCCCCGACGCACCACCTACATACAGTAGCCCAATGGGTGAATCATCTATTGACGTCACACTTTCAAGTGCGTACGTTCGTTTGAATAACTGGCGCGTAATTCTAGATGCGTCTTGTAGTGACCATCGATTGATTGTGTTCGAGTATGACTCGTTGTTGCCTGGGAGATCGGAATCTAGTACTACTGATTATATATATGACGCTAAATTCGCTAACTGGAATCTTTTCCGATACTTATTTGCTGCACATGCCAAAGATTTCACTCGCCATTCTTTAACAGTGTCAGAACAGTCAGAAATGATGTCTGATGCTTTTACATACTGCGCAGATATTGCTATAGGTCGACATTCAAAAATAAAATTTCAAAAATGTGAGTGGTGGAATGATAGTTTAGTCAAAAAACGACGAGACTTTAGGAAAGCTAGGCGCCATCTTAATAAAATTAAGCGCCGTCGTTCAGAAGGTGACGAATACGTTAAAGCTCTTGCTGATTTAAGAAGGATCCGGTCACACTATCGAGCCGCTACTACGTTAGCAAAGAGAAAAATTCTGCAAAAAATAACGGATAGATTAGAGAAAGAAGGCCCTTGGTCTTCTCTGTATCACGAAATTAAAAATCGTACGAGAAATAACTTTTCTTTTTATAATAACATAAAACTTAACGATACGTATATGCTTAGTTTAGAAGAAACAACAAACGCTCTTTTGGAGACGCTAATTCCAGACGATAATCTAGAGCGGGATGACGAATATCATCGTGAAATTAGATCACAAGTTGACGTGATACCTGTGTCCCCCATATCGAGTCTGGTATCCTTAGATGAATTGTTAAATACCGTTAACAATTTACCATTGAAAAAAGCGCCCGGAGAGGATAAAATCTCAAATTATATGATAAAACAAGCGTGTATAGCAGCCCCAGACTCTATTCTAAAAGTAATAAATCGTTGCATTGCGGAAGGTGTTTTCCCTAAAATATGGCGCCAAGGATATCTCAAAATTATTCCAAAATCTGGTGACAAGCCTCCGGATGACCCTAAATCATATCGCCCAATTACACTTCTACCTTCTCTTGGTAAACTGCTAGAAAGATTAGTAGTTCCTCGACTCTTACCGCAAGGGCCCACATTCAATAAACAACAATTTGGATTTACCGCCGGAAAATCCACTGTAGATGCAGTGCTAACCATGAGAAAAACGGTAGAACTATCACGAAATAATTATGTTGTGGGTATCTTTTTGGATATTTCAGGTGCTTTTGATAACGCGTGGTGGCCGATGTTATTATTAAAACTAAAAATAACGGGATGCTATTCTAATATATATCAATTAATTAAATCGTATTTAGAAAACGGTCACTTGAAATTACAGCTAGGGCATTACGCTGCATCTAAACGCCTTACTCTGGGCTGCCCACAGGGATCAGTACTTTCGCCATATCTATGGAACTTAGGATTTGATGATTTATTTTCACTAGCCTTGCCTGAAGGATGCTCACTTATAGGTTATGTGGACGACGTTGCTTTAATAATACAAGCAAACACACGAGCACAGATAGAGTCACTGGCTTATACTAGTCTTAATTTAATATCCAACTGGGGATTCAGAAATCATTTAAAATTTGCGCCTCATAAAACGTTCTACTTAATACTAAAAGGTTCGCTTCTATCGTCTCCGAGTATAAAATTAAATAATAGCACAGTAAAGAGAAAGGAGTCCGTAACATATTTAGGTTTAGTTTTAGAGAAAAATTATACTTTTATAAATCATATTAACTATATCAGTGAAAAAGCTAAACGGAATTACTTGTCCTTTGCCGGCATATCTACCTCAACGTGGGGTTTAACCTTTAACACTTTAAAGATAATTTATAACGCAACTTATTTAGGTTGTATTACTTATGCATGTTCAGCATGGGCTGATAAAGTTACAAGCGGCGCGACCCGGCGTAAATTACTTCAAAATCAGCGTTTGGCTTTAATATTTCTGTGTAAAGCATATCGCACTGTAAGCTCTGAAGCTTTACCCGTTTTATCAGGTGTATTTCCATTAGATTTAGAAATTCAGCGTCGGTCCTCAATGTACTATAATTCTAAAAACTTTACTAGCCCAGAATTTATTAATCCGCAAGCTCAAACAAAAATACGTCGCCTCTTTAATCCCGTGATGGATGTTACTAATGAATTAATAAATGAATGGCAGTCGCGTTGGTGCTGCTCACCTAAAGGACGGCATTTATATAACTTTTTCCCCTGCGTCCGGGAACGATTAAGTAAAACGTGGATAGAAATAGATCATTGTGTTGCACAGTTCCTTACTAGTCATGGTAATTTTAAAGCTAAATTATTCTCGTTCAAATTAGTTCCTTCTCCATTTTGCGAATGTTCCACCATAAACTGTAAATATGAACAAACTGCACATCATATTCTTTGGGAGTGTAATCTCTGGCAAAATGAACGTAGCCAAATGCCTGATATTATACGATGTATATCCGGGGTAATCTACTATTCCGACCTTGTAGCAACACGTGGGAATTTCCGTGCCTTCAAGCGATTTTGTCATACATACTACTGGAAGCAGAATTAAGTAGGCCATTTTCGTAGGTCCTCAAATACCTAAACTACCGTGGTGCAATAGCAATCAGGCTTAACCTGATTGTAAACGTCTCATTTCTTAGCAGTTTTTGCTTTATCTTACGCTGTCTCCTGCTGTAAAGGGAGGGAAACTGGATGTATTTTCCTACTCCTCCTATACTCTTCTGATTAAATTCGATGCGGGTTCCAAGACAGCTTAGCTTTTCCCCCAGGGCACCCTGAGCTCGCAACTCAGAGGTTATCAGGAAGGTTGCCGCTGTTGATTCTGGTTTACAGAAGTTACAGTGGTGGGAACGAGAAGTGGGCCCATTGCCCTTTAACAATATAAGTAATATTGTGCAAAATTATTTAATAGAGAATTTATGGTGTACAAAAAGACTCAAAATAAATATAGAATAGGGTTCTTTCGAAATCAACCAGTATAAAACAAATATCTTTCGCCGTCGTTCTGTGAGTTTAAATCCTAGATCAGGCAATGTATTCTATTAATTTCACATATACAATTTTGAAAGTAGTTTATTAGAGATTTTATATATGAGTCATAGGTACCTCTTCATATTAGGTCGCTTTAAAAATCATTTGACGAAATAATTTATACTCGTGGATAATAATTTAAATATAGTTATTAATTGCGGACACATAAAATTACAGGTAAATGTATCAAAAAACTTTGTAGGTATTTTTGTTCGTTAAAATGGGTTAAAGAATAATGTAACAGTGAAAATTTTCTTTGAGTTTACTTTTAGTTAACTACCTAGTTTTAATTTAATTATTATAAATTAAAATATCTAAGGTATTAATTTAATTGTGTATTCAAATGTTCAAACTAATTAAATTACTTTATAATTTGAAATAACTTATTAATCATTGTAGGTATTAAAAATGATTTTTATGTTTATATAACTTTTTTTAATAATAATTATAATAGTGTATTTTAAAACAACTGTAAATTAAATTCAATGAGCTATTTATAGAAAGAGAATATCTTAATCCTCAGGGGCTTTTTCGCCATTTCTACTTTGTTCCGACGTGTATTGTATGTTTAACTTTGCTGAAGCAAATGAATATTTATTTTTGATGAAAACAACATAAAAGGTAAGATTTTATTGAAAAGCATATTCAATCATATATTAAGTAGTGAAATTTTTGTTTTTATTTAAATATCATCACATAGTCTGCTTTTTTTGGTCTATTGGTTTAGTTTTTTTAACATTATGAAATACGGATTGTCTCAGTCCACCCGAGAATTGCTATATTTTTAATTGGATGTGTGAGAAGTGAAAGTGAAAATATACGACCTAAAGCAGGGATGTAGTCCTGGGCGGGGGTAGGGAGGTGAAGGCTTTGTCCGGAGTTGAGCCGCAGATTCCGCAGATGTCGCTCTGTAATCTGTATATAAACTGACGTTAAGCTCGGAAAAATTGCGAATTGACAACTTTTTCCGCCAGTAACAATTTGGAACACATCTATTAGTTTCGAAATTTGTTTATATAAATCTAGTCAGTCTCAAAAATGTCGTTAGTCATGAAGCTTAAATTTCATTCTTCCATTTCAGTACTTTGAAACGTCAAAGTACTGAAATGGAAGAATGAAATTTTGCGCGTTTGGAATTCAGAGGTATAAATTGTGTTATCATTTTACGAGAATTGCTTTTTTTGATGTATTTTTTAAATTATTTTATGATCTGGAATAAAACCATTAATTAAATTATCTGGGAGAGATAATTTAATTAAGAACCAGACGCTGAATCATGTCCGTTTTTGTTATTTGTTGTATTATCAACGGTAGTTGTGCGACTTAAAATCCTAGATTAGGGTTAATGCATTTTATTAAATTCATATATCGCGAACAACTCAAATTATAATTTAAATCTTATCTCCTAAAATAATTTTTGATCAAGCTTGGTAAATTTATAATAAAACTTTGTTGGTATTTTTGTATGTTAAAACAGCGTCCTGTCAACAACAAAGGTTGGATAAAATGAGTTCAAGAATACCTAAAGTTATATCTATGAAAAGTTTCTTGGGGTTTATTTTGATTTACTAAGTTTTTGTTGAATTACTTATTACAATTAGAATATCTAAATGATACTTAGTAGAGTACAATAAATGTATTAAGTTTATAGTATATTCAAATGTTCAAATTAATTAAATTATTTTGCAAAGTTAAATAATTTATAAACCAAAGCAGGAATTAAAAATTTTTTTTTTGTCTAAATACTTTTTACAAAAATTATAATTGTGGTATATTAATTTCGTAATAAACAAACCGTAAAATGAATACAAAGAGCTATCTATAAGAAGAGAACATCTTAATCCTCAGAGGCTTTTTCAAACATTTATGCTTTGTTCCAAGATATATTGTACGCTTAACTTTACTGAAGCGAATGTATATTCATTTTTGATGGACGTAATATAAAATTTAAGGTTTTATTATAAAGCACGCTCATTCATATACTGGGTAATGTGACTTTTTATTTAAATAATATCACAGACTTCTTTTTGATCTATATTAGTGTGACTCGTTTCAAATCGTGAAGTCTGGATTTGTTTATAAAATGCTGTATTTTTTTCTATCTAGAAACTTCCTTTTTATAGCTATAAAATAGGTGTATTGCGTTAGAATTACATCCATACTAATATTATAAATGCGAAAGTCTGTCTGTCTGTCTGTTACGCTTTCACGGCTAAACCGCTGGACCGATTTTCATGAAATTTGGCATAGATATAGTTGAAGATCCGGGTTCAAACATAGGCTAATCTCTTTTTCAAAAATCAGTCTCTGGAGGACTGAAATATGGGATGAAATTTTTGTTAAAAGCTATTTGGATGACTTATTAATATACTCGCGGGCGAAGCAGCGCGGGTCTGCTAGTGACAATATATATTGTGACACATCTACAGGAAGAATTCGTCCATTCATCACAACAAAATTCCGCAAACAGATTTTTTCAAAAAAGCACGGATTAAATCACCCAGGCGCAAGAGTTACCGCAAGGTTAGTAGCAGAGAGATTTGTTTGGCTTGAAATACAAAAAGATTGTAAGAAATGGGCAAAAGAATGCAAAGTTTGTCAAATGTTACATATCTTCTCCGTTATCAACATTTCTTATCCCTTCTGAACGATTTTCACACGTGCATATATTGATATTATAGGCCCCTTACCGTTAGGGTCACAAGTAATGTTTGACTATTTATTATAGACCGTTTCACACGCTGGCCAGAAGTCTACCTTTTAACAGACATTACGGCAGAAACATGCGCTAGAGCCTTCGTATCTGGTTGGGTGTCACGCTATGGTTGCCCAACTACGATCACTACTTATAGAGATCAACAATTTCAATCCCTCCTTTTCCAAAACCTTACTAAACTCGTTGGCGCAAAACACCGCCCTACCACTGCGTACCATCCGCAATGCGTTTTCCCCGTGTTGGTCCCGGGCTCCTTTGAAGAATAGGCCAACTGCCGTTCTGCCAGGCAGGTCGTAAAAGGCGGCTGACTGGCTATGCGAGTCACTACCATCGTGACTACTAGGTGGTAGAGTTCTGCAACGGCTCGACCGGGTCTGGTACCACCGCCTTACCTATTCCTGCTACAATAGCGTCAGTGCTGGTCACTGTCGTGTTTCGGTTTGGAGGGTAAGGTAGCCGGTAAACTTATGCATCTGGCATTAGACCTCGCCACTAGATAGCAACGCACCATTTACATCTTTGGTGTCTATAGGCGATGGTTGACTCTCCATCAGGAGACCCATCTGCTTGTTTGCTATCGTATGGTATAAAAAAAATGTAACGGGATGGCGGAGCGCCTTCACAAGCAACTTAAATCAGCCATTGTTTGTCACAACACGCCAGAATGGGCTAGTACTTCTTGGAATGCGAGCAGCTTGCAAGAAGGATTTAAAAGCTTCGTCAGCAGAACTTGTCTGCGGTGAGCCACTAAAACTATTTGGTGAATTTTTTACACCAGCAACTACATCTGCTCCCAAACCTGCTGATTATAAGGAGCGCTTACGAAAACATACTTCTTGTCTAGCTCCAACACATATTAACAGTAAAAGATTTTACGTACCAAAAAGCATTTGCACCTCAGATTACATATTTCTTCGCCACCGTGCAGAAAAACGCCTATTGCAGTCACCATATACAGGAACTCACAAAGTATTAGAACACAATAATAAAACATTTAATCGACTATCAACCGTGAACCGGTCTCGCCAGGGGAGTGATGTAGTGTAGCTTTAAAAATAAAAATAAATATAAATCTTCATTATATAAAACAATAAATGAATAGTTAAAAACGAATAAATTAATAAAATATATTTGGAACAGAAGCTTCTTACCGATGGCAATTAATGTGTATTAACCAAAATTAACTATACGCGAGTATGACCAATATTAACTTTATAAAAAGGTGTTGTGTGTGCTAAAGTGCCGATATTTAATAATAAGGACGGACGAGAGATCTATTGTAAGTGATATCAATTGTTGTTCATTAGTCTCGCTAAAACTCGGGAATGGCTGAATCGATTTGGCTAATTTTGGTTTCGAATTGTTGAAGTCCAAGTAAGGTTTAAAAGGTGAGAAAATATAGAAAAAAATAAGAGTAGTTAAAAAGGCAGAACAACTTTTGCCGGGTCACCTAGTAAGTAAAAAATATGTTTTACACTAGACTTTGTTATACATAATATGAAAAACTTCAACCGATATTTGTTCTTTTTTTATATCATAAGATAGCAAACAAGCAGATGAGTCTCCTGATGGTAGGAGATTTGAAGAATACGGTAAGGGGCCTATAATTTTATAGACACCAAAGATGTTAATGGTGCGTTGCTATCTTGTGGCGAGGTCTAATGCCACATGCATAAGTTTACCGGCTACCTTACCGGAACCTTACTTAAACCGGAACACGACAGCGACAAGCACTGACGCTATTGCGGCAGGAATAGGTAAGGCGGTGGTACCAGACCCGGGCGAGACAATGCAGAACTCTACCACCTAGTAGCCACGATGGTAGTGACTCGCATAGCCAATCGGTCGCCTTTTACGACCAGCTTGGCAGAACGGCAGTTGGTCTATTCTTCAAAGGAGCCCGGAACCAAGCAACAGATTTTAAAAATATCAGTCAGCGACAAATAAACCATCTTTCATATTGGCAAAACTTGACTGAATTATAAGCTAACAGCAATAGGTTGGGGTTGGAAACAACATTTATTACACATGAGGTTGGCTAGTATAGAATGACCTTAGGCGTGACATTATCGATTTGGGCATTTGCTAGCAAATAATTAATTCCGGAAACTTGCTGAAAACTATTTGATGTAACTTTGGAACTGGATGTAACAGTCTAATAGTGACTGTTAGAAAAATGGTTTATAATGCACAAATCTATGTCCAAATTGTCGCGATTAACTGCAAAATTTTTTAAACGATGTCATAGTCTTGTAGATTTCGAAGATCTACTTCAATCAAAAATAATAGTTGAATTTAAACATGAAGAAATGCCATCAAAGAGGCAAAACTAATGGATAAGTAACAGATATAATAATTGACGAATAAATTGATAAATAAAAAGGTTAAAGTGTTTTATTAAAATGAATAAAGTATATTTCAAATAGAGATTTTATGACATATACGTAATTAGAATTTTTTAAATTCATCAATGTAACATACAATTTTTGGATAATTAAAAAAGTGTAAATTTTAATAAATAGCTTAAAATTTTACATTGTGATTAAAAAATAATTTTCGAATCCGAATTTTTTCATTATTTTCTATTTCCTGCAAAATTTTTCCAGTATTGTAATTTTTTTGATAGCGTCAGAAAGTAGATTCCAAAGAAAAAACTAATACCGATTTTTAAAAACATCAGATATTTTTACGTGTGAATTTTCAATTGAAAATTATGATGTTTTCTTAATATTAAGTCAAAATTTAAAAAAAGTTAATATTTTAAATAAAAAAATTACAGTGTATGTAAGATATAAAAAAGCAACTTATTACCAAATTTCATTAAAAAAACTATTTTTGTAGTGGATAAAAACAAAAAACCAAAAAGTTATATAAATAATAAATAAATATCACTGGACAAATTAATTAATTATTTGATAAACTCCCAAACCTAGAAATACAAAACATCTGTGCTCATCAATCATCACACAAATGCCTGTCCCTGCCGGGAATCGAACCCGAACCCCATTGATTGGGTCAGGGTCGCTAACCACTCGACCAACGGGGCGGTAAATAATATGAAAAAAGTGTGTATACGAAAGTTGCAGATCTTATTGCTAGAAACTTTGCCATATATTTTTTCCAATAGGACTCGTAGTTTTGCCAAAAATCGTGGTAAACCGTTTTCCCTCCTTCAAATCCCCCCCCCCCCGTCCCGCCCTCACACTTCCCGAACTCAAATGGCACGTAATTTATTTTTCCTCTTATTTTGGCTCTATTTTCTTTCATTTGCAATGGGTTTCATCCTACTATATTTTTCTTTTGTTTCAAAAATTATCTACCCTAGCTAAAGATATATTTTGTCAAATATAAATTTAGATTTTTCGAGACTATATTATATTATACTTCGTGTTGATCCGGGACCCGGGACCCCTTTGAAGAATAGACTTTCTCCTTTCTGCCAAGCAGTTCAATAAAGCGAACAGCTCAAACTGTTCACTACCATCGTGACTGCTAGGTGGTAGAATTTTACGAACTGCCTAGTGAGAATACAGATATTCTATTCTTTAAAAAATTTTATCTGTGAAAACAATAAAAATGTTTGTTAGCGTTAAAATAAAAGTTCAAAATCATATGTCAAGTAAAGTTGACTGGACAATTTTCTTTAATGTTATAGAACTGTTATAACTTTTAGTTGGATGTGTGGAAAGTGGAAGGGAAAATTTACGAACTGAAGCGGGTCTGTAGTCCTGGGCGGGGTACGGGGGTGAAGGCTTTGCCCGGAGCCGCCCTTCGCTACTCCGCAGACGTCGCTCCGTGTAACCTGACGTTGAGCTCGGGAAAATTGCGAATAGATAACTTCTCCCGCCAGCGAAAATGTCGAACACGTCTATTAGTTTCAAAATTTTCGTTTTGCAGGCTTAGAAAACTGTTCGTTTCAAATTCATAAAACTTTTCGTTTCAAAAATGTCTTTAGCTGTGAAGCTTAACCGTTTCAAAGTTCTGAAATGTAAGAGTGAAAAGTTCGTGCGTTTGGAGTTCAGAGGTATGAATTGGTGTTATTATTTTATGAGATTTTTTTATAGTTGATCGTTGAATTGTTTTTATTATTTTGTAATCTTAAATAAAGACATTAATTTAATTACCCAGTCACTAAAAATATGCTTGTTTTATAAGAAATTATAATTATAATTAATAATAATTTATAATTAGTAAATTGATTTTCTAATTTATTATATTCCTGTGAATTTTGTAATACAGAGGCGAGCACTGAGTAATAAAATAAATAGTTAATTTAGAAATGTACCTATTTATTTAATCGATTACTGTTACAAAAATGGATTTTAGTATCTATACTGGATTAATATAAATGCTAAAATCCTAGTAAGCCTATTCTGTTTTTTATAATTTTCCGCGCGCAAGAAAAACGGATTTTATTTATTTATTTCACACTTTATTGTACACAAAATACATCTATTTGAAAAATTAATATAAAATATGTACAAAGGGCGTGCTTATCTCTGAAAGAGATGTCTACCAGCAGACCCAATATTTTTATATTACTATACAATTTCATATCGTACTTATATTGTGCATTATTGTTTTAATTTGGTTTTACAGTGTGATCTTATAATTTATTCGACTACTATATAGTATTATTTTTATATAAGTAGTATTTTTTAATATTCTTTTCCCCGTGTTGGATCCGGGCTCCTTTGAAGAATAGATCAACTGCCGTTCTGCCAGGCACGTCGTAAAAGGTGACCAATTGGCTACGCGAGTCACTACTATCGTGGCTACTAGGTGGTAGAGTTTTGCATTGTTTTAACCGGGTCTAGTACCACCGCCTCACCTATTCCTGCCGTAATAGCAGCAGTGCTTGTCGCTGTCGTGTTCCGGTTTGGAGGGTAAGGTAGCCGGTAAACTTATGCATGTGGCATTAGACCTCGCCACAAGATAGCAACGCACCATTAACAACTTTGGTGTCTATAGACGATGGTTGACTCTTTCTATCAGGAGACCCATCTGCTTGTTTGCTATCTTATAATAAAAAAAATATTTAGTTTAATATTATACTATTTAGTTATTAAATTAAAATACCTCAATTGCACAATTGTATATATAGTACTTTTTTTTATACTACGATGTTAGTGACTCGTATAGCCAATCGGTCGCATTTTACGACCTGTCTGGCAGAACAGCAGTTGGCCTATTCTTCAAGGAAGCCCGGGACCAACACGGGGAAAAGCCCGGGACCAACGCGGGGAAAAGCCCGGGACCAACACGGGGAAAAGCTCGGGACCAACACGGGGAAAGCCCGGGAACAACTCGGGGACCAACACTTATTTATACACATAAAAGTATATAGAGTATTGTATATTATTTATTTTATTGTATAATCGGAAATTCAAATTGGTGAAATTATTTTATGATAAAATATTGATACTTGGAAGCGTTTTATGCTTGTGAAAGTTGTTTCCATAAAAAATATGATAATATTATAAGAACTGTAAAATAAATACAAAGAGCTATTTGTAAGAAGAACATCTTGACGACAGAGGATCTTTTACCATATCTGAGTGCTAAGTGTGAGCTTTACTTTTCGCATTCGATCGTGAGCGCGTTTCGAGTTTACTAGGAATTTGTATATGATTTGTACAGCGCCACCTAGTGGTAAACTGATTTCTCACGTTTACCACTAGGTGGCGCTGTACAAATCACATACAAATTCCTAGTAAACTCCAAACGCGCTCACGATTGAATGCGAAAAGAAAAACTCACACTTAGCACTCTGCTTTGTTCCCACGCGTATTGAAAGTTTAACTTTGCTGAAGCGAATGTACATTCATTTTTGATGAAAGCAACATAAAAGTAAAAGGTTTATTAGAAACGTACAATTATGAGTCGGATTCGCACATGAAGGGTTCTCTTAAAACGGATCACGTTTGTTGTATGAAAATCCCCTTAAATTGTTATTTTATTTAGTTTTTAATATTTGTTGCCACGCTATCACGGTTCATGAGATACAGCCAGGTGACGGACAGACGGACGGACAGCGGAGTCTTAGTATTAGGTTCTGTTTGTACCTTTTGGATACGGAACCATAAAAAGCATATTCTTCATATATGTGATTTTTTTTTCATTTATATATCATACTCATAATAAAGACTGTTTCTTTGTTAGTGGGTAAGTTTGCCGTAAATTACGAAATCCTAAATTTGATTCCTTTTTTCCTACGACCTGCTTGGCAAAATAGCAGTCAGTCTATTCTTCAAAGGAGCTGCGACCAACACGGATGACACCAACTTCATGTTATTAAAACAACTTTTAGAATAACGTACTGATTGATTTTAAAACCTAATCTTTTAGATTCACAAATAATTTGAACATACAGCAGATTGTGTGATTAAAATATACATTTCCCTAATTTTATTTTAAATCTTGTGTTAAATAAACTTCCTTTTATAAATGGATATTCATCAGGTCTCTGGCCTTGGCACTTGACCCAAATCTTTCTTAACCGTTTAAACTGTTATTGGGGCTTGAACGACCTAATAAATGTAAATATAATAAAAAAGTCTGCTTTTCAGTGAATCATGCATAAGATTTAATGCTTTCATTTCATTTTATTTTGGTATCTTCACGCCTGTACCTCCGAAGTGGTAGGCAGAGGTACAAGTGCACCCACATATTTTATGTTGCAACATTAAATATTTTTTTAATTTTTGTTATTCTCAATAAAAGTTAGTGTAGTACTAGTGGTTTTATATACTAGATAAAAGATTAAATAAATATAAATAAATATTCACCGGACAAATTACACTTACTGATCTAACCCCAAAGTAAACAAATTATTTGCTTGTGTTATGGGTGTCACTCAGCGATACTAATACATAGAAATACATATATAAATACTTTTACATACGTAATAAACACCCAAACCCGGAAATACAAACATTTATGCTCATCACACAATTGCTTGTCCCCGTCGGGGATCGAACCCGAGCCCCGTTGATTGCGTAGTCAGGGTCTCTAACCACTCGACCAAGGGGGCGGTAAAATGTGTAGTACTAGTGGTTTTATATCCCAGATAAAAGATTATCATTATAACTTAACACCATTGAACAATGCCATTGAAGTAATATTATGAAAGCTGAGTGTTTATATATGCCTCAAAGTGAAACGTGAGGTAGCGCTCTTCTCCCGTCCTGCCGAAATCGAGGTACATTCTTAAGGCGAGGGAGGTATTTTGACGCGCGCCAATACTATAGAAAGTGAATGGCGCGGTATGTTCTGAAACCGCAGGGAAACGGTTTAGTTTTCGGATAAATAAATATAGGACTTCAGCTGTAAACCAAAATTTAGTACATTCTTTTTATATTTAAAACAAAATATCACCATAAAAAATCATGTGGCAAATTAGAAATATTATGAAAAAATTAATTGTTTTAGATATTGTTTACCCTGTTTTCGGAATTTTTTATGATCGAGTGAAGAACATTCTATCATGTAATTTTTGTAAAACCGTTATTTAACAATCAATACATAAAAATGTAATTAAGCAAATCAATTTTTTTCCGTTAGTACCCTCTTCTTAGATCGTGGTCCCACGAATAATTTTTTTTGATTAATAATAAGCTGAATTTTTGTGAACAGCTTCGTTTTGACGAGACAACCATCTTTTCTGTCTTAGAAAAATCTCGAATTGGGTAACTAATAACAATAGATAAAAACGATTGTCGTTTTATGTGCTCTCTATACATCTGTGTGTGTGAGAGAGGAACACCAGCCGTCCTCTAAGCCACACCGCGTACATAGAGCTGCACACCTTGGGTAGGGTTTTGCGTAGTGTATGTCCGGGCTATGGTAATGTAATGTAATGTCTCCGGGTCAGAGCGGGCAGTGAGTGGTGACAGCAAAGCGACAGCCGACCATTACGCCTAACGGCGCGGGATGCGTGGCTGAGTGAGTTCACTGAGTGCGGTGGTGGAGCGAGAGGAATGGAAAGGGAGCAGGAGCGGGGTGGGGACCGGGGTTAGTATTACAGTTTTCAAATAATTAATAGTAATAATAATAATAATTTCTTTATTTGCAATAAATAGGGTACATAATTAGATCTTATTTAATAATATGTTGCTCTTTATTCCTATTTTGCCCTTTTTGTGGCGTGCAAATGTTACAATGTGTTACCCTCACTAAAATGAAAGAAATACTAGATATATGATGTTGGGTAACCACTAGATTAATACCAAGTACAATTAAAACATTTACTACTATTCTGGAGAATTTTTAAATACGATAACATTTTTATTTAATTTTATTGTTATTTTTTTATAGTTCTATCAAGCCATTAGCACCTCCAACCAATTTTTCCTCTCGAATTTACAGAGTAATAATCCAAAAAAAAAACTCATGTCATTTATATATCAAATTGATATTAAAGAGTTATTAATGTCTACAATTATAAAATTGATGCAAGAGTACATAACTAATATAATTATATTTAACAAAATGAAAATATTGTTTATTGAGATATACCAAAATGTCATAAAATGAATGTCATGTGAATAATACTAAAATGTCATAATAAATAATTTTAAATGTCATATAACAAGAATCATATAATTAATATTTTTTAATGAATACAAAATTAAAAACCATTTACAATAAACACTATAATTATTATATAGGTCATATATTTGATAATAAGTTAAAATTTTTTTAAATCAAAGAATTATTGTAGTGAGTAAAATGTATGTTGCAGAAGCCATTTTTTTAATTTATTATATTGTAGGTTACCTGGCAGCTCTCTTATCTCTTTAGGTATATTATTATAAACTCTTATAATGGTTACATAGCAACTTTTTTCAAATATTGGAGTTTTACAGTTTGGCATCATCAGCCTTGTAGGATCTCTATACCCAAGCCTAGATTTATTCTTTGCCACATCAAACAGATCATTATACTTATTAACAAAACGAGCAACTTCTAATATGTATATACCTGTTAAGAATATTATTATTTTTAAATAAGGGCTTGCAGCTATCTAACGGGCTCACGTTAAATATAGCTCTTATGCATTTTTTTTTGGGTTAAAAATACACTGTTACAGTTGGGTGCGTTCATCCATAGTATCAACCCATATCTTAGTAGTGAGGTAACATATGCATAATAGGCAGTAAGAGCAGCATCTTTCCCGATGGTTTGTCTTATTTTACGTAGTGCGTAAACATATTTACTTAGTTGGTCGTAAATTTACTTCTTTAGATTATTTGTATGAGATTTCCAATTACAATGTCGATCAATATAAATACCAAGGAATTTAGTTTCCAGCGTTTCAGAAATATAATGTCCATCATATTCAACTTTTAGAATTTTAGGAATTGTATTATAATGTAGAAATTGTATCATCTTAGTTTTAGTTATATTTACATTCAAATTGTTTGCAGTAAGCCACTGAAATACTGCTTTAATAGATTCATTAACTTATATATTATTAGTTATTAGTTGATCAATTTATGACTTCAATCTTTAAACAAACAGCTAACCAAACAAAAATATAGAAGCCTCTTATTCATCTTATCAGTACATATTCTGCGTGGGTTTTATTTTAATAATGTTCTACGCCAGCGCGAAACGTGAGGTAGAGTTCTACTTTCGCCTTACCAAAATGAAGCATCTTAGGACAGTCATAATATTATTAACATATTGATATACGTATCTTATGCTATCAAAAGATATGATCACGAATTCAAACGTCGATTGTATAAAACATTAAATAAACGTAAATAAGTACGTATAAAACGTAGCAAAAAATACGAAACTTAATCAAATTTTCAAAAAGAATTACTGTTACTGAACCATCAACTTTAACTAAACTTGCGATTGCCCTCTGGTCATAATTCAACAATTATTCTATGACCCCGTTTGACTACAAAATAGACACTAAAATCTCTTCTGTAAATTTCAAAATAGACTTCAATCATAAAAAAATAGTATGTCTATATATTATGACGTGTGCCAAATTAGTAATATTTTTTTATATCATGAGATAGCAAACAAGCAGATGGTTCTCCTGATGGAAAATGTCTACCATCGCCTATAGACATCAAAGATGTAAATGGTGCGTTGTTATCTTGTAGCGACGCCTAATGCCACTTATATGATTATCTGTTACCTTACCCTCCAAACCGGAACACGACAGTGACAAGCACTGACGCTATTTCGGCAGGAATAGGTAACGCGATGGCACCAGACCCGGGCAGACAATGCAGAATTCTATCATCTAGTAGGCACGATGGTACGATGGCCTGGCAGAACGGCAGTTGGCCCATTCTTCGAAGGAGCTCGGACCAACATGGGGGTAGCCAGAGAGTTTAATGTACTACGTACTAGAGAAGCTTTGTTAAGTAGAAGTCTCGTTCCATTTCGTTAACGCTTGCTGCAGCACTAAAAAAATAATAAATCGTCCAACAAAAGACAAAATTAAGTAGCGCTGTAACGTATAATCCATACTAATATTATAAATGCGAAAGTAACTCTATCTCTCTGGCCGTCTCTTCTTCACGCCTAAGCCACTGAAGCGATTCCAATGAAATTTGGTATAAAGATATTTTGAGACCTGAGAAAGGGCATAGAATAGTTTTTATTCTGGTAATTCCACGGGAATGGACACTATGAGGTATAACCCCGGGACTTTCAGAATTTTTCCCACGTGGACGAAGTCGCGGGCACAGCTCGTAGTGTATATATGTTTGCGCCCAAAATTTCATAACTGCTAAAAAAATTCGTGGTGCTAACGCGTTTCATTCAACAAGCTGTCGTAGGTGCAGTCCACGGATTGTACTTCAGTGGAACACAAATGGGGTGGCGCATGCTTTATCTAGTACGTTATTACATAGAAGTCTTTGGTGGTTGTTTGTATTAATTTAATGTATTTCTGATGCGTATTATATAAAACTATTATCTTTCTGCACTCGCAATATAACCTTTAGCTATTCCAAATTTCATCCTCCTCCGTTCAGGCTCGATGCAACGTTGTGGGCACGAAGGGCATGCCCACAATCCTAATAGACTTCGGACATCACACTTTTACCGTCTATTGCGATTTCATTTAAGTAGATAATATCACTAATATAAATCAATATTGCCTTAGTAAGACTCGCACTTGGCCCATTTTCGGGTGGCTGTGCACACAACCTTTTTTGAAGGCTGGATCCGCACCGTTCTCCGTTCGTAAAATTGCCGTAAAATTGGGGAACAACAAGAATAATTTTTGCTTCAGATATTTAAGTCATTTGTTTCATTTATTAAGTTTTATAAAAAACGGTATAATCTATAGTCTTTATATATATATATATATATATATATATATATATATATATATATATATATATATATATATATATATGTTGTTTGTCCGCGATGGATTCCGAAACTACTGAACCGATTTCATTTGAGTTTTGTAGATATCTACTTAAAAGACAGGAATTTTTATCGCAATTAACCCCTATAAAACTCTCTTAAACATAAAGGTACGTTAGGCCCCTAACACTGTCAACTTACGTAAAAGGTTAAAATTCTCTACAACGCTGAAAGAGGGTCTTGAATGAGTTTACCTATAATTAACTCGAAAGTATAGAGGTACGCTTTTCTACATATTTGAATATAGTAGAGTTTAAGTACGCCTTTTAGTTATATGATATGTTGAATAAATTTTCTCACAAAAGGGCATATTTTTATGTTTAAATAGGCGTATATACGTACGTATATATCTGTATAAAAAGCATGAATTTATATTACCTATATCAAATTTAAATAGGAGTAAATACACGATTTGGAGTAGATACGTTTAAGCAGGTACATATGAGCGTTTAAATTGGCGTATGAATGTGCTTCATAAATATGAATTGTCAATTCAAATTTGCGTGATATGTTATAAATATTATTTTAAAACATATTAGTTAGCGTATTGATATCTATGCGTATAAATTGGCGTGTGTACCTATATGCGAAATAAATATAAATTCAACGTATGTGTGATTGAAAATGCGTAATCATATGCATGATAAATATGAAATTGATGTAATATGTGCGTTTGAATTGGTGTGTATGTCATGGCTCGATCGCAGAATTGCCTGCAATATGAAATGCGCTAGAACTTCATGAAATGGTGGCATTTCATGAAATACTTCACTGTCCATTGGCTACATCATTATGCTCCTTGATCAGATCAATATAAGTCTAAACTCAACGATTTAAATACATGTATGTGTGTTTCAATACGTTTTCGCGATGTATTTTCGTGCAGCGACACCTAGTTAATGTGCACTACGTTACGCTTTCTTTCGATTAATTTTATTTCCCGTGGGAACGAAATATTTTCCCACGGTAAAAAGTAGCCTATGTCCTTTCTCGACGTCTAATCTATGTTTATGCCAAATTTCATCAAAATCGGTTCAGTGGTTTAAGCGTGAAAGCGTAACAGACAGACAGACAGACAGACAGACAGACAGACAGACAGAGTTACTTTCGCATTTATAATATTAGTATGGATTTATATGTTCAGCGTTTAAATGCATGCAATTTTATAATTTTGTTTGTTTATAGAAATTAATGCCAAGTCCTTATCTTTCTCTTGTCAATGGGCATCGCACAGTCACACGAAACAGTTCGCAAAAAATACCAGATTTAATTAATTTCACCTTTGGACAGTTTGTTCAGTCCATCTACGCTGAAAAAAGCAAACGGTGTGTAAATATTTGATGTACCTATGTATTTTTGGTACAAATTTTATAAACCTGCAACATCCTTTTAAAATTGAACGTTGCATATTTCTCTGTAAATATTTTAGCCATCAGATATCCGCAATCTGCATGAATCTGACAAGGATTTTAAAACAAAGGACATGCCGACATATTCTTGTAAGTAAGTGTAAGTGGTAAATTGATTTATCTTATGTAAAAATAGGAAATAACGAACCTATATAATGTTGGAATCATTTCATTTATGCATACAAACATCTATATTACTACACAAATATGAAGCGTCTATCTGTAAGTTCAATTTTTAACTTCTCAAATCTCAATACGTTAATAGTAAAAAAACTTACTTTACTTTACTAGTTACTGATTTTACCCCGATTTTCGAAAATCGAGTTTTTCGAAAACCTTGTGCTTTGACATAACTTTGAAGTTTTTCAACCAAACACTTTTTGATTGCCTATAATATTTTAGTACTAAAAAACTGCATCAAATCTTTTCGAATATTAAAATTATATCGCTTACAACAGATTCATTTCAAAATCTAACCAGCTCTTAAAAACTGCATTAAATACAATGATTTTTATTAATAGGAAAAATTTTAGAAACCTGGACTCTTACACAAAAAATGATGCTACCTGGAAGCCTTTCATATGTGGCGCTTGAGGCGTATGGAAAAGATAAGCTGGACAGAAATGGTGACAAATGAAGAAGTGAGTTGAGTAGACGAGACGCGGAGCCTGGTAAGAACGTTGAAAGACCGTAGAGGAAAGATGATAGGTCACCTAATACGACAGATAGTCTTATTAACAATATCATAGAAGGAAAAATAGAAGGAAAGTGAGGAAGAGGAAGGCCAAAGATAAGCTATATATCACATACATTTTTACACAGTGAAATAGATGCTACACAACGACATACATTCTGCACAGCCAAATTTAAGAGCAAACTCTTGCCGGTGAGAAGAGTTTGAACTTAAATTTGTTGTTGATGAATATGTATGCATGTATATTCCCAAATCAACCTTGAGATTAGCCCGGCAGTTGTGAAATTTGGTAGCAATTGGACAGAAAGCAGATAGGAAGTTCAAAATTTCAAAGATATGTCGAAAAAACACTTTTTTCAAAGTTTTTTGGCAACGATGATTCCCAAATGAATAAACTGATTTTGATTAGATTTGTTTGTTGTTTTGGCAAATTTTTTGAGGTTTTTAAAATTTCTCAGTTTGGTGAATTCTAAATTTGTGTGAAACCCCATGCCGCTATTTGAATTTCAATGGGTTAAGTCGTTCAAAAGTTAGAAGAGCTTTACATACTTATACTATGCAAGCAGACGTATTTACGTCATCGCAAAAATAGACAAGCTCCCTAGGGCCTGAAAACGTGGAGATCTGATGAAGGAAAAAGTAGCTGAATGTTTACAATTATCTTCTACATTTTATCCGTATTGCTTCCGAGGCCCAGCCGTGAATACGTTACAGACAGACAAATGGATGAACAGAGACACAGACAGGCAGATTTTCGCATTTTTAATATTAGTGTAGATAGTGTGGATTTAAATTTATTACGCACACACGTCAATTTAAACGCATCTATTGTATTTGCCATATAACTGTCTACGTCTATTCAATCACATTATCACATATACATTACATCGATATCTATACCTATATGTCGTAGCCAGATCGCAGAATTGACCATATCATGAAATACTCGATAGTTTCATAAAATGGTGGCATTTTATGATGTGGGCAACTGAGATTGACTAAATTGTTAAATCGTTAACGTTTAACGCTTTCATTGTCCATGATTGTGGACATCCATATCGTGAAAATTGGATTTCCATAAAATATTTCACAAAAACCCACTATACATTATTAAATTGTTTATTGTTTTTGAGTACGACAGAAATTTATAAAAACTTGGAAAGCTAGGAAATATTAAAAGTCAAAGTTAAGTCAAGAAACAAAGTTTTCAGCTCATTACTAAATAACACGCAGTAAGGGGAGCCGCCATGTTGATAGATAAACCAAGCGTTTCCAACGGCTCTATTTGGAGATAAGATATTTTATGATGTTATCAATTAAGTTTGACCATTTCATGAAGTAGTCGTGCGTTTAGGTAACCATATCGATAAACAATTTCTTATCATTGATCTGATCAAGGAGCATAATGATGTAGCCAATGGACAGTGAAGTATTTCATGAAATGCCACCATTTCATGAAGTTCTAGCGCATTTCATATTGCAGGCAATTCTGCGATCGAGCCATGACATATACACCAATTCAAACGCACATATTATATCAATTTCATATTTATCATGCATATGATTACGCATTTTCAATCACACATACGTTGAATTTATATTTATTTCGCATATAGGTACACACGCCAATTTATACGCATAGATATCAATACGCTAACTAATATGTTTTAAAATAATATTTATAACATATCACGCAAATTTGAATTGACAATTCATATTTATGAAGCACATTCATACGCCAATTTAAACGCTCATATGTACCTGCTTAAACGTATCTACTCCAAATCGTGTATTTACTCCTATTTAAATTTGATATAGGTAATATAAATTCATGCTTTTTATACAGATATATACGTACGTATATACGCCTATTTAAACATAAAAATATGCCCTTTTGTGAGAAAATTTATTCAACATATCATATAACTAAAAGGCGTACTTAAACTCTACTATATTCAAATATGTAGAAAAGCGTACCTCTATACTTTCGAGTTAATTATAGGTAAACTCATTCAAGACCCTCTTTCAGCGTTGTAGAGAATTTTAACCTTTTACGTAAGTTGACAGTGTTAGGGGCCTAACGTACGAGAGTTTTATAGGGGTTAATTGCGATAAAAATTCCTGTCTTTTAAGTAGATATCTACAAAACTCAAATGAAATCGGTTCAGTAGTTTCGGAATCCATCGCGGACAAACAACATATATATATATATATATATATATATATATATATATATATATATATATATATATATATATATAAAGACTATAGATTATACCGTTTTTTATAAAACTTAATAAATGAAACAAATGACTTAAATATCTGAAGCAAAAATTATTCTTGTTGTTCCCCAATTTTACGGCAATTTTACGAACGGAGAACGGTGCGGATCCAGCCTTCAAAAAAGGTTGTGTGCACAGCCACCCGAAAATGGGTCAAGTGCGAGTCTTACTAAGGCAATATTGATTTATATTAGTGATATTATCTACTTAAATGAAATCGCAATAGACGGTAAAAGTGTGATGTCCGAAGTCTATTAGGATTGTGGGCATGCCCTTCGTGCCCACAACGTTGCATCGAGCCTGAACGGAGGAGGATGAAATTTGGAATAGCTAAAGGTTATATTGCGAGTGCAGAAAGATAATAGTTTTATATAATACGCATCAGAAATACATTAAATTAATACAAACAACCACCAAAGACTTCTATGTAATAACGTACTAGATAAAGCATGCGCCACCCCATTTGTGTTCCACTGAAGTACAATCCGTGGACTGCACCTACGACAGCTTGTTGAATGAAACGCGTTAGCACCACGAATTTTTTTAGCAGTTATGAAATTTTGGGCGCAAACATATATACACTACGAGCTGTGCCCGCGACTTCGTCCACGTGGGAAAAATTCTGAAAGTCCCGGGGTTATACCTCATAGTGTCCATTCCCGTGGAATTACCAGAATAAAAACTATTCTTTAGGTATATTAATCAAAAAACTGCGCGAATTCAGTTTGCGGATACTGGCAAATTTAATTAATTTCACATTTTTAATGGGTTAGTTGACGGAATTGATAAATTGTTTAATATAATTTATCTTATTAGGTATATTAAGTAAAAAACTATTAATTTTTGTTAACTCGCACATTTACCTAACAGAATTTTCGCGTTTTAATATTGAAATTAAAATTTACCGCGAAAACGCTCTGGACTGTCATGGCGTCCTAAAGACCACGCCATGCCATGCTAATGTCACATTACATGCTCTGTGGGCAAATAACGACTTTCTAGGCAAATAACGACATTAATATGATCAATATTTTACCACAATGTGACGTAACACTTCCAGATTTGCGTTTCCTGTCACTTGACTTAATGTCTATTTTGGAGAATTTATATTTTAGAAATATTATTAATCCTTATCTTTTATAACAAATGTTGCAGTTTTTTGTTATCTGCATATCATAGTTAATCTATATATATGTCGCAGTGAAATCGTCAATAGCCGTTAGATTATAATCTACCTAGGGATTTTATAATTTGGTTAGGTTAGGTTAGCAGTTAAATTATAATATCACTTAGTTAGATTATAATCTAACGGTATTGACACTTTCACTGCGACATATATAAAAATCAATTGCTGTTCGTTAGTCTCGCTAAAACTCGAGAACCGCTGAACCGCTTTGGCTAATTTTGTTTTTAAATTAATTGTTGAAGTCCTGGGGAAAGTTTAAAAGGTGAGAAAATATAGACAAAAACCACGTGATTTAACGCGACTCATGTCAAACCAATACACTTTATTCTTTTCTAACTTTTATTGTTTTTATGTTGCTCACGGAATAAATCATGTGGTATGTGATTTTGCTATTAGTTTAAGCCGCCTGGGGCCTAATGTACGTTATTAAACGTCAATCGAGTCGTAGCGTTTAAGAATCTTGTACACATTTTCTTACAATTTGCCGCGTCGTCGGCGTAGCACGTCTCTACGTTCAATCGTGTTTATGTGTGTCTTAGCGCATTGACTCGATTACGTGAATTGGGGGGCTGGACGTCATATCGATTACTATGATAATAATGCGATATATATGAATAAATCTGAACACATAGGCAGAACTGGCGAGAAATTAGTTCACCTTCCTTCAGGGACCCGCACGTTCTGGTCTCTCGTCAAGGCTGTCTTAGGGAATTTCTCACAGCCCTCTCTTCCATCTTTGTACGGAGACGATGACTCTTTGGCCCATACCGCAAAGGAGAAAACCGATCTCCTGGGCTACTTCTTTGCGGCCAACTCGACTCTGGATGACCAAGGGAACGCACCGCCTACCATCCCGCAGTGTGATAGTTCCATGCCAGAACTACAATTTCGGCAGTCATCTGTGCGTAAAGCACTACTTTCCTTGGACATCCACAAGTCGAGTGGGAAGGATAGCATCTCTCCGATCGTGCTTAAAGTGTGTGCTCCAGAGTTGGCGCCAGTATTAACACGCCTATTCCGGCTCTCCTACTCACTCGGCGTGGTACCGAATTCATGGAAGATAGCTTTGGTTCATCCCATCCCTAAAAAAGGAGATCGCTCTAATCCGTTTAACTATCGGCCGATAGCCATAACCTCCTTGTTCTCCGAAATTATGGAGACGATCATCAACTCTCAGCTCCTCAAGTATTTAGAAGAGCACCAGCTGATTAGCGACCGTCAGTACGGTTTCCGTCGCGGCCGTTCAACTGGTGACCTTCTAGTATGCCTAACTCATCGGTGGGCGGAAGCAGTTGAGTCCAAGGGGGAGGCGTTGGCAGTTAGTTTGGACATAGCGAAGGCCTTTGATCGGGTATGTCACAAAGCGCTTCTCGCGAAGCTGCCTTCCTATGGGCTTCCCAAGAAATTATGCATGTGGATCACCAGTTTTTTGGCTGACCGGAGCATCAAAGTCGTTGTCGACGGTGCGTACTCCGACCTAAAATCTGTCAATGCTGGTGTTCCACAAGGCTGCGTGCTATCACCTCTCTGTTTCTTCTGCATATCAATGACATGATGCGAATTCGCAACATACATTGCTATGCGGATGACAGTACTGGTGATGCTACATACTCTGGCCGAAGCGGTATTTCTCGGGAACACGTCGAAGAGTGCCGAAACAAGCTTATGTCTGAAGTCGAGAATCGACTTACCGATGTCTCTGAATAGGGTCGTCAAAACCTGGTCACTTTTAACCCCAAGAAGACACAGCTTTGTGTTCACCGCAAAAAAGACACCCTTTGTATCACCTCGATTTGGGGATACTCTCCTGACAGCCTCAGCTAGTGTCGGAATCCTAGGAGTCGACATATCGAATTACGTTCAGTTCCGAGGTCATTTGGAAGGCAAGGCTAAATTAGCCTCTAAAAAGCTCGGTGTGCTCAGCAGAGCGAGACAGTACTTTTTGCCGGCCCATCGCCTTCAACTTTATAAGGCGCAGATTCGGCCTCACATGGAGTACTGTTCTCATCTCTGGGCCGGCGCTTCCCAATACCAGCTTCTACCTTTTGATCGCATACAGCGTAGAGCGGTTCGAATCGTTGACGACCAGGCTATTTCGGAACAGCTCGACTCTTTAGCATTACGCAGAGATGTAGGTCCACTCTGCGTCTTCTATCGTCTTTATCATGGGGAGTGTTCCGACGAGTTGTTTGGAATAATTCCTGCCGCCGAATTCCACCATCGGACATCGCGTCAAAATTTAAAGTTCCATCCTCACCATCTCGATGTCTGGAAATCCACAACTGTGCGTTTCTCTCGACACTTTTTGCCTCGCACTACTCTGTTGTGGAATCAATTACCGGCTGGGGTATTTCCGAACGGATACGACATAGGGACCTTCAAGAAAAGAGCTTACTCATTCTTAAAAGGCCGGCAACGCAACTGCAAGACCTCTGGTATTGCAGATGTCCATGGGCGGCGGTGATCACTTACCATCAAGTGCACCTCTTGCTCGTTTGCCCCCTCTTCTATAAAAAAAAATATTTGACGTTACACATTTACGTTTTTATTGCATATGTGATAAACGTACTAGAATTATTGTATGACATTATTTATTCAATTTGTTATCTGACATTTTTTTTCACTTGTTTCTCTTTTAATATAATTTTATTATTGCCTGACATTATTTAATCAAATTTTTAATTAATATTTTTCTGACACTATAATTTTCACTTTTGATATAATTTTATATAATTTAATTTAATAATATGTAATTCGAACTTTAAGCTTACTGTATAAGCTGTGTTTGCCTATAATTGGGAAGGCACTGCCATATCTCATCATGTATTATATGAAGCCTAGAGCGTGTACTCTCTGTTGGCAATCCAAATAAAATAAAATAAAAATACGTTTATACAAGCTTCCGGGCTATGCTAGTTTACTTAGCATATATTAAAAAAAAAATGTTTCAAGGTTGTTCTAAATTAGGTCAAGATTCGCGCAGCACCTTTATTAATAATTTAGGAATTTCCAGCGGCGCTCCAGGCAGACTCCAGTTTACATAACGATTACAACGGTGAAGCAGGATTTCGTGAATAATAAGGAAATAGCCTTCCTAAATGCTTCCAGCTCCTATCCGTCGTATTCAAAAGGCTCAAAATATTAGCGATGTTATTTTCATTTTGTTTTATTTTACTTTAGAGCACTTTAAATAGATTTTCTACGGTTTAATTCAAAATTTATTTTACGTTTTTTTTTGTCATAAAAGAAAATTTATCGGTGCGTTATTATCTTTGTAGCGGTTAAATTCCGGCTAAATTAGTAAAATAAGTTTATCGGCTACCTTATCTCCCCAGCTGCAATATGATAGAGACAAGCACTGTCTCTATTGCGGCAGGAATAGGTGAAGAGGTGGTACCAGACCGGAGCGAGACAATGCAGAGCTGGTAGCCACGATAGAACTGACTCGCATAACCAATCGTATGAACTACTTGGCAGAATGACAGATGGTTTATTCTTTAAAGGAGGCTCAGGCTCAGGTAGTGTAGGTTGTTCACCAAAACGGGGAACAAGCAACACTAATGTAAAGGGCATACTCAATACTCAATTTTAGTTTAAAAAATAATTAGTCCCCTAACCTTTTACTAATTACTTGAATTAAAAAAGTATTTTGTGCTTTTGTTATTTTTTGTTACTATTTCGCTGATCTTGCAAAAAGTTTAGAAGACGAAGGAGCATAAGCTGTAAAAATTTATTCTAACGTACTGGCCTTCGATATACCGTTATAGTACCATTCTTATTATGTTTAACTGGCATCGAATAGTAACTCAACAATTCTATATTTTATAATATTGTGTCCCTAAAGATGCCGTAAAAACCGATTGGCGATAAAAATAAATAAAAAGCTTTTAGTGAAAGAGTACAAGTATATTTACATAATTACAGCAATTCCAAATAAAAAAATTGAAATAGACCAGATAGGTACTTTCTTTATTACATCAGGCTACCTGCTTAAGCTCAAACAAAGACAATATACTAAATATACTCAGATAAACATAAAATTTTAAGGGGAGTTTATTAAATAACTTCTAGAAAAGAATCTACTCATTCTTAAGAAACTGGCAACTCAACTACAAGACCCCTAGTAATGGTCTATGGGTGGTGATAATCACTTATCATTAGGTGATCCTCTTGTCCGTTTGGGGTAAACTTTTTTGTGTAAAAACAAACTATAATATTAAATTGCGTTTAGTTTAAGGCATTAAGTTCGCCTTTGGTACGAAAATGTAATATTTTTGGTGTACAATAAAATTAAAATAAATAAATAAATCCATTAAGATTTTAAAAATATCAGTCAGCAACAAATATACCCTCTTTCATATTGGAAAATCTTCCACCTACAGCAAGCGCAGCAGAAAAATACTGTTTTAGAGCTTATTATTAACTTAAAACTTGACTGAGTTATAAGCTTGTCAGTTTATATGGTTGGGGCTGCAAACAACATCAACATCAATACACGATGTTGGCTAGTATAAAATAACCTTAGGCCTTAAGTTAAATCTATGTACTTACTTTTTGTTTGTGCATAAATATAAATAAATCAACGTGACATTATTAATTTGGATATTTGTTAGAAAATAATTAATTCCGGAAACATTGCTGAAAACTATTTTATGTAACTTTGAAACTGAATAGTGACTACTGGAAACATGGTTTAAAATGCACAAATCTATGTTCAAATTATCGTGGTTCTGAAAAATGCGCCAACGTGGAAGAAACGACCTACGACGAAGTTAATCATTCAGATGAAACTGTGGACAGACTGGAAAAATTATTGGAAACGAAGGCAATTATAGTCTTGCAAATTTCGAAGATCTACTACAATCAAGAACAATAGTTGAATCTAAAGATGAAGAAATGCCATTAAAGAGGCAAAACTAATAGATAAGTAATGGATATGATCATAATTGACGAATAAGTTGATAAATAAAAAGTTTAATGTGTTTTATTAAAATACTTCATAAAAAGTAGATTTTCTATGACATATACGTTATTCTACAGTTTTTTGACACAAACAACATTGTTAATTTTTTAAATTCATCAATGTAACATGGGAGCTTACAATTTTTTAGTATTTAAAGTGTAAATTTTAATAAATAGCTTAAAATTTTACATTGTGATGAAAAAATGATTTTTTAAAAATATCTGATATTTTGACAAGTGAATTTTCGATTGAAAAATATGGTGTTTTTTTAATATTAAGTCAAAATAAGGAGAAAATATTAATATTTTAAATTTAAAAAAATACAGTGTGTTTGGGATATAAAAAAGCAACTTTTTACCAAGTTTCGTAAAAAAAAAATCTATTTTTGTAAGAGATAAAAATAAAAAACCAAAAAGTGAGTTGTTGAATTTTTGCATAATTTTGTGGTTATATGAAAAAAGTGTATACAACAGTTGTATATCTTCTTATTGCCGATAACTTTGTCATTATACATTTTCCGATAGGATTCGTAGTTTCGCCAAAAATTGTGATAAACCGTTTTTCTCCTTCAAAGTCTCACTTCCCGAACTCAAATCGACCGTAATTTATTTTTCCTCTTATAAACTCTAGAGCCTCGCTCATCGTCGCGGAGTGGCTAGTTTTTTATCGGATACACTTTGAAGAGTGCGCTGCGGAATTGCACGACTTGATTCCATCATCGCCGTTTTGCTATCGATCGTCGAGGCGTACAGATTCTAGGCATCGCCATACGGTGGACGTTCTACGTACCCGGACAAAGAGGTTCGACTCCACATTTTTCATTCGAACCGCAAGGGACTGAATCATGCTTTCTGAGTCTGTGTTCCCAATGAGTACAATCTAGGGATCTTCATGAGAAGAGTGAACAGGTACCTTCTAGGGAAGCGCGTTCCATCTTAGGCCGCATCTTAGCTTACCATCAGGCGAGATCGTGGTCAAGCGCTTCCCTATCGATAATAAAAAAGATTGTATTTTCTTCCATTTGCAATGGATTTTATCCTACTATAATTTTCTTTTGTTTTTGATTAATTTCACAGGGATCGGCCCCGGTCTATATAGATTGCAAGTATGAAATTTTATTATAAACAGATCTATGCTTGGAAAGAAATTACGGGACATTTTGAACCAAAATTACTTAGTGATCATTAATATTATTGCTTGATTACTAAAGCATGTAAATTATAGACAAAATACTTCTTGCTAAAGTAACGGTTTTTAAATAACGTCTTGTATTCTATTCGTCAGTCTGCCTGTCTGTCCGTCCATGACCCGAGTTGTTCCGGCCTCACTTCGAAGAATAGACCATCTGTCATCCTACCAGACAGTTCGTAAGAGAAAAACGATTGGTTATGTGAGTCACAGACAACATAGCTACTAGTTAGTAGAGTATTATATTTTCTTGCCCGGGTCTGGTTACACTGCCTTACCTATTGATGCTGTACCTAATAGCGTTAGTGCTTGTCATTGTCGTTTTGGATGTTAAGGTAGCCGATAAATTTATGCTTATTATAAATTTATCGGCTACTTTAAATTTATAATAAAGCCATAAAAATAGCAACGCACTATTAACTATTATTGTCTCGTCTCAGAATACTGACAAAATGTTAAGGGGCTTCGAGACACGAGACATCCCGGGACTCAAACCCAACACACATATTAACTCAGAAAGGGATCGCCATCGTATCCGATAGAAGTCAATCTACATTCTACTTACAAATGGCGCTCGAGTAACGCACACATAGACAACACTCACGGACGCGATATCTCGGAATGGTTAGGAATAGTGCAAGCGCGAGTGCCACCCGCTTGGACACGCGTCAGTGAACTTTTTTGTGCAGAAAATTTGGAATAGATATAAAAATAACATTAAAATATTTTAGTTATTATTAGGGGTACGTAAATTTCGGAAATAAAAAATTGTGATTTCGCATTTAAAAAAACTCAAAATAGAAAATTTCGCATATATTTCGCAAAAAAATACAGTTTTAAAAACTCAATTAAAGGCTAGCATTGTTGTAATGTTTACATTTTCATCTTTCATTGTTTACCTGCGATCAGTTACGACAATGTTGTAGATACTAAAGTACCTCTCGGCATCAACACTATTGACACTTGACAGGGCAATTGAGACATTGAATAGCTACTTTTGCAAATCCAGGGTAGCAAGATTTTGTTCGCTCCTCATCTACGCAACAACTCGTGCCGTCTCTGCCATTTTTGAAGAGAGTTGTAATTAATAATTGTTAGCGCGTTTGATTTAAAACGTAGTGCTTATATACTCTTTGGTCTGATCAACATTTGTAAGCACGTAACGTAAAAAGGTGCGAAAGTATTTAATTTTCAAATTTCGCTTTTATCGCAAATAAAATGCAGATTTCGCTTTTATCGCATCTATTTCATAAAAACGAAATTTACGTATCCCTAGTTATTATTGATTAAAATTTTTGTTCTTCCTGTTTTATTCTCAGCAATAAATTAAACACGATACGAGTTCCACTACCAGTTTTTATGCTTATGTATAAAAACTGGTAGTGGAACTCGCTTATGCTAAAGTTGAAAACCCTAGCGCGACCGCTGAGTGTTGGTGTGAGAAATGAAGTACATACATGTGATTGACTTCTGTAACTACCTATTTGTTTTTTTGTAATTAATTCACTTAACGATTCCGATTAGGACCTAAAAACGTGGAGATCTGGTGAAAATTCGATTTTAGAAAATCGAGGTAGAATCAGTAACTTTCTTATCTACCACAAGTAGCGGGAAGTTGAAAAACAACTGAATCGCGAACCTTTTTCTTTTTAGGAAGTGATATTTTGTCGACAAAGCATACAAAAATTCACTGTTAATTTTTTTAATTACTTGCGCACGTAGACGCGGACCTAACTAGTTAAAATATAATATACAAGCGCATAAGCATTGCTGCAGCATTGTAATTCATAATTTCTCGTATAATCATGTCTTCCAACATGGCGGCGGCTCAATTTGAGATATTTAATTAAATTGTAAGCTTGGATGAGCACTGCCCGGATTGAGTAATTAAACCGAAATGTACTATCGGAAGAAAATTAATAAAAGCATCGTATGTTTTCATGTTTCCTGAGTTTCATGAATATTTATCAATGGAGCACATCGAGCATGAATTAAATGTGATATATTATTTAAAACTAACTGCCCGCCGTGGCTTTGCACCGCTTAATAAAAAAAATCGCTTGTAGTACGACCATGTTAAATAGATTTTTCTTCGTGTTGGTCCAGCCTCCTTTTGAAGAATAAGCCATCTGCCGTTCTGCCAGGCAGTTCGTTAGAAGCGAATGATTGGCAATGCGAGTCACTTGCATCGCGGCTACTAGGTGATATAGTTCTGCATTGTTAAGCCCAAATCTAGTACCACCGCCTAACCTATTTCTGTATCAATGGCGTATTCCGGTTTGGTGGATAAGGTACCCAGTAAACTTATGAATGTCGCATTAAAATCTCGCCACAAGGATAGAGGCGCACCATTAACGTCTGTGGTTTTTATAGCATAGAGTTTTTTTTTTATGTCATAAGATAGCAAACCAGCAGATGGGTCTCCTGATGGAAAGAGTCAACCATCGCCTATAGACACCAAAGATGTTAATGGTGCGTTGCTATCTTGTGGCGAGGTCTAATACCACATGCATAAGTTTACCGGCTACCTTACCCTCCAAACCGGAACACGACAGCGACAAGCACTGACGCTATTGCGGCAGGAATAGGTTAGGCGGTTGGGAAAGGTTCCCTTACCATCTAGAAAGCAGTCTGCTATCTTATAAAAAATACTTAAATAATTCGATTATTCTTTAACGTATACTAATGTATACTATTTAATACGTTGAAGATACTTTCCAAATATTTTCTGTCTCATTCAGTCACATTCCATATAGTAAGATTATTACGATTCTCCCGTACAGTTTTAAAATAACGAACGTACAAGCCGTTCAAAATTTATGGGATGTTTACACACACACAAACACACACACACACAGTTTTGATTCACAGAAGATTGTTTCACTGACAATTTTTTATAGGTTGTTTAAAATTTTTAAAATTTTTCGGGCCGATTCAGTTTAAATTTAGGAAGTCTTCGTTTCGTGGAAAGTCATTAATAAGTTATAAGAGGTTTACATACACACAAACATACACACTCACATACTCTCACACACACATACACACACATACATACATACACATACGTCATACACACACACACGCACATGTACAGTCTGTATGTACATGTATGTACGTACATACAGACAAGATGATATCATCGTGAAAATAGTCGAGAAAGGTTCTTAGGACCTCAGAATGTGGAGATCTGGTAAAAACTCGATTTTCGAAAATCGGGCAAAATCTACTTGCTCGCTCAAATAGATTTTGTTGTTTTGCGTGCGATGCACATAAAAGGAAGATGTTTTTTACAACATCAAATTTTGATTTTTATTGCAATATATTCAAAACACATTTGCACTGTTTTACAATACATTGTATAATAATGACAGTCTGTCGTTCTACCAGGCAGGTCGTAAAAACGATCGATTTGCTATCCGTAATACTCTCATCGAGACTACTTGCATCTTGGGTTTTTTAATTCAATGTTGCTATCGTATAAAAAGTATATCTTAATATATAAATTACGTGTCACGTAACACGTTGTTTGTCCGGAACGGACTGTGCTCAATTTTAAATGGTGCGCTCATTTCAAATAGAATCGCGTCGGTCGTGACACTGTAAATTTTATTTCTTTTTGTACATTGCTTTGTAAAAATAACTATAAATCTTGCGCTTAAGGCTGGATATGCAAAGATATACTCGTATGTTTTGCCGTATCTAATTAAATCTCGGAGGAATAATACTTTAGTTATTACTCTGAGATTTAAATGAAATTAGAGACAGTTTTGTGTATCAGTTTTGTTCGGGACTGTGCATCTTGGGTTTGTTAATTCAATGTTGCTATCGTATAAAAAGTATATCTTAATATATATAAATTACGTGTCACGTAACACGTTGTTTGTCCGCGACGGACTGTGCTCAATTTTAAATGGTGCGCTCATTTCAAATAGAATCGCGTCGGTCGTGACACTGTAAATTTTATGTCTTTTTGTACATTGCTTTGTAAAAATAACTATAAATCTTGCGCTTAAGGCTGGATATGCAAAGATATACTTGTATGTTTTTGCCGTATCTAATTAAATCTCGGAGGAATAATACTTTAGTTATTACTCTGAGATTTAAATGAAATTAGAGACAATTTTGTGTGTCAGTTTTGTTCGGGACTGTGCATCTTGGGTTATTTAATTCAATGTTGCTATCGTATAAAAAGTATATCTTAATATATAAATTACGTGTCACGTAACACGTTGTTTGTCCGCGACGGACTGTGCTCAATTTTAAATGGTGCGCTCATTTCAAAGAGAATCGTGTCGGTCGTGACACTGTAAATTTTATTTCTTTTTGTAATATTACTTTGTAAAAATAACTATAAATCTTGCGCTTAAGGCTGGATATGCAAAGATATACTCGTATGTTTTTGCCGTATCTAATTAAATCTCGGAGGAATAATACTTTAGTTATTACTCTGAGATTTAAATGAAATTAGAGACAGTTTTGTGTATCAGTTTTGTTCGGGACTGTGCATCTTGGGTTTGTTAATTCAATGTTGCTATCGTATAAAAAGTATATCTTAATATATATAAATTACGTGTCACGTAACACGTTGTTTGTCCACGACGGACTGTGCTCAATTTTAAATGGTCCGCTCATTTCAAATAGAATCGCGTCGGTCGTGACACTATAAATTTTATTTCTTTTTGTACATTACTTTGTAAAAATAACTATAAATCTTGCGCTTAAGGCTGGATATGCAAAGATATACTCGTATGTTTTTGCCGTATCTAATTAAATCTCGGAAGAATAATACTTTAGTTATTACTCTGAGATTTAAATGAAATTAGAGACAGTTTTGTGTGTCAGTTTTGTTCGGGACTGTGCATCTTGGGTTATTTAATTCAATGTTGCTATCCTATAAAAAGTATATCTTAATATATATAAATTACGTGTCACGTTGTTTGTCCGCGACGGACTTTGAAACTACTGATCTTGTTGTTGTGATTGATGATCATCAAGACCATCAATCAATACACTTAGATACATTCTTGAACTTTTGTAATATCCATTCTTGTTACTGTTCTGCTGCGTTTACTGAGCCTCGCAATTTGCCTTATAGAAAATATATGTATTGTCTGCTTAAATTACTCTCAGAAGTCGTGTTTCAGATGTCTTATTATTTAAGCGAAATCAGCCTTGAAAATGTACGCCATTGTAACAAAAAACTTGTTATCATTTTTGTAATATGATACGTGATTTATAACGAGCTTTGCATTTGATTTCCAGTAAACTAAAGATTAATTATTATTGTGTATAACACAATAATAATTAATCTTTAAATAATTAAGCACTCATCCCGTGCTTGGGAAAATTGGAAAAACTTTAAAAACAACAAAGAAAAATATCGACACGCAGGGATTGAACCTGCGACCGTCTTCCTAAAGCCGGGACGCTCTACCACTGAACTAGTGTCGACAGGCTCGAGGCGGCGAAATTCTTCTTTGCTGTATGATCGATTACGTCGATTGAACTGATCGCTAGGTATACATAGGTTTAACTAGTTAAATGAGTTTCATCGTTACAGATGAAATTCACATTTCAGGGATAGCCTGCAGAGTCAACCGGCTTACAGATTTTTTATATCATTAATCAGTATTTTTGGCACTGTCAAAGTTTATATTGCGGAGGTTTGCACAAACCTAATATTTTTAAATAATATGCATTAGAAATCCATTATATTAATAAAATTAAACATTACACACATTATGCATGATAATATAAACTTAAAAGAGATCTTATTGTATTTAGTTGGTCGAAATTCGACCACAGGATGATCGCATAGGCATTTTATAAAAATAATTTGATAAGATTTTATACTGACTAGTATAAAATCTTATCAAATTATTTTTATAAAATGCCTTTTATACCTGTACTAAAAATTTATTAAATGAAAATAAAATTTTCTTGAGTAAAGTGAATTCTTAGAGTAAATCTTGAATCTCGCAAGGCAAGTCATTGCAAAATAGGTTCAACTTTTGTATTTTTCTTGCAACGATAATAGAATATACTAGAGAAAATTGCTTACTTAGATGAAGATTTTAGAATTCACTCCACTAAGAAACTTCATTAACATTCAAGAGATGCTTTATAATATTTTTATCGGAAGTTACAAATACTTTAAAAGAAATTTAATTTTATGATCTTTAATAATTAGTTTTCTAAAGGGTAAATTAAAGAATTTTCATTGAATTTCGCGTTAAACATTATATTTCTGATAAATGAATTAGAAGAAGTTAAGTATGTACTTCTAAATTTTATATTATTAAGCAAAAATAAATTTATTGACTATTGAAAAATTAAGTAGTCAATATCTTCCTGTGCTATCCAATGCATAAGATATTGTGACAGAAGTCCAACTCAATAGCCATGAAGTTTATTGATATAATTAAAACATGGATATACTATATAGTCAAAGAGTTAAAATTAATTTAGGTATCGTCTTTTTTATATAACAAGATAGAAAACAAACCGATAGCTCTCCTGATGAAAAGAGAAAAACATCGCCTATAGACACCAAAGATGTTAATGGTTCGTTGCTATTATTGTGGCGGGGCCTAACTCTTAATGCCACATGAATAACTTTATCGGCTATCTTATCCTCCAAACTGGAACACTATAATGAAAACAGATGTTTTTTTTTAATATCATAATATAGCAAACAAGCAGATGGGGCTCCTGATGGAGTCAACCATCGCCTATAGACACCAAAGATGTTAATAATGGTACGTTGCTATCTCGTGGCGAGGTCTAATGCCACATGCATAAGTTTACCGGCTGCCTTACGCTCTAAACCGGAACACGACAGCGACCAGCACTGGCAGGCTATTGCGGCAGGAATAGGTAAGGCGGTGGTACCAGACCCGGGCGAGACAATGCAGAACTCTACCACCTAGTAGCCACGATGGTAGTGACTCGATAGCCAATCTGTCACCTTTTACGACCTGCCTGACAGAACGGCAATTGGCCTATTCTTCAAAGGAGGCCGGGACCAACACGGCGTAAATAAATGTTATTGCGGCAAGAATAGGCAAGGCGGTGGAACAGACCTCAACGAGACAGTGCAAAATTCTAACAACCAGTAGCCAACCAGTACTGACTCGTACAGCCGTCGTGTTAACGAACTGCCTGATAGAACGGCAGATGAGCCATTCTTCAAAGGAGCCAGAACCATACTCATTTTCCTATGTTATTTTCAATGAAGATTACACAGAACTTTAATTTTCACTACCTTCGCCTACGCGTAGAATAACAGGCTATCAATATTATAAGTTTCACATAATCTTTTATTTTTTATCCCAACCCTTTAGAGGTTAATTTAAAAATATAGCCCATGTATGACCCCAGTTTCTCAGCTATCTTATAAAATTTCATCAAAATCAGTTCAGCACAATAGCCATAAAACCGTAATAAACAGACAAACTTTTGCGTTTATATTGGTATAATTTTCGTTGGTCAAATATTATTTGTTAACCTGTGAAACTTATCTAAGTGTAAATATTTTCCTTTACTTCGTCGTATATATACTGTCGCAAATGTTTTCAAATATCCAGAAATAACCGTTTGGGTGAAAGAAAAAGGGCACTTATTTTTCTATCAAGCTCAAAGTCCTAACAAAATTAGCAACAGCTTGATATTTCATACACCCACTTATTTTTACCGAACTAACGACACTTTACAAATAGCCTCTTCCAGAATAGGGTTAAAAGGACGTGTACTAAGTAGTCACTAATCTATTGACTACAAGTAATTAGCAGAACTCTAGAAGTAGGGTTCTGCAACGTTTCACCGGGTTTATTACCACCGTCACACCCATTCCTACCACGACAGCGTTGGTACTTCTCGATTTCGTTTTCAAATTTGGAGTGTAATGTTGCCGGTAAACTTATGCATGTAGCATTTTAACCCCACCATACAGCCCCCCAATTCACGTATCAAAACGCGATCAAGTCGAAGCGACTATGTCTCATGCAAACATGAACACGATACAGCGTCGCGTAGCGCTACGGCGCGACATAATGTGTAAGAAAATGAAAATGAAAAAAAAATGAAAAAATATAGATATACATTATACATACATATATCTTCACGCCAGATCCCTTATAGAGCAAACGGAAAGAACCGAGTGCCACACATCACGATCCTTGCAGGCTTGTCTCGCTTCCTCCACATTCATCACTCTCTTCGTACAAACTCGCCGGTTGAGAAGACTTTTGACACCACCTTCGGACAGTACGCGATCGATATGATAATGGTATGTCAGCCTTGGGCTTCCGCGGTACCTACATAATTCTACATTCGTATATCTGTTTTGTTAACCTTTCATCTAACATTCTTTCTACATGTCCGAACCAACGGAGCATACCCTTTCTCATCTTAGCACCAGAAGTAGCGGGAAGTTAAAAAGCAACTGAATCAAGAACCTCCTTCTTTTTCGGGAAACAGTATCACCACGCTCGTTTCTCTTACGGTGTAGACTACTAATGCCGACCGACCAAATCAATCGGCCTTGGGAAGTACAGTGCATGAGTTCACGAGGATGACGGCAAGTAGAGATATGGCGGGCTGTCGTGAGGCGTATTACATCTGCCACTACCAAAGTATAAGCATGACGATCACGACACTCAGACAAGAGTATAGCAGAGAAGAAGAAGAAAGCAGAGCTAACCAAACATCCAGAAAATTCTATAGCTTTTCTGGTTCATCACGATTCACCGGTTCATCGGTTGGTGGATAAATGGTGATCTCCATCGCCGCATTTTATCGACCTGATAACTATTATCGTCTATTTCTAGCGATAACCGGGATCGACGGCTTTAATTGCTCATGTGAGGCACGGAAAAGGTAATATGTTTTACCATTTCCGTGCCTCAGATAAGCAGTTAAAGCCGTTAGACTTTAGGCTGCTCCTGAGATTACAGATTTTCGAGAAAAACCTCGAAAAACTCAATAAAAATTCGATCAACCTAGGAATCGAAGCCAGAGCCTCATAATCTGAGCCGAACAGGCTAAATTCTAGACCACGAAGCAAACAATCTTTTTGGGCAATCAACTGAAAGTTGAAATTCGAATTAAACTTTATTAACGCATAGATATATCTATTCCAATGTTTGTATTTTTACACTTACATAGTGTAAAAATTAGGCATGGAAATTATCGTTAAATTAGATTAACTGTTATGTTTTTAAAGTTAATTAGTATTTAACAGTTATTTATTTATGTTATATTATATCAGTAGCCTATATATAATAAGTATTGGAAGCAGTAAAAACTCGAAGCTACCAAAAAAAAGGTCCTCTAGAATAGTTTTAATAACTTTTAACACTTATTATTATCACGGTCTCTCGAAATAATTTTAATAACAGTATTATCATAAATAAAGTTAGCGAGCAAAAAAAAACGCTCTCTCAAATATTTTAATAATATTATTATCATATATCAAGTTATTGGTAATTTTAGTGATGCATAAAAATTACTTTTAACAGTATTTTCTAATATAAATAACAGTTGTTAATTGTTAAAAAAATTAGTACGAAATTTAATATGTTAACTATTAAATGATCCATGCCTAGTAAAAATACAATTAATATTGAGATGAGATAAACATAACCTTAACTCTCTGTTGGGTAGCTAAATGTGCAAATTACAACATAAAAAACAAATTAAACAGCTATGATAACATTTTGCCGCGTACTCTTAAACTAAACACTGAAATGCAATTACTGATATATTATGTGCTCGAGATACTTAGATAACAACTATTAAGTATACGTATTAGTCGTCATGACGAGAGAGGTTTATATATATACGAGTAGATTGCCATTACACTTAGTACCTTTGGCTTTGACGTTATTAGCATTATCATAAGAACTCATTTATTTTTTCAGTATTGTTCTAGATAACTTATGAAACATGGTCAGTCTGCATTAGTAAATAGATAGATAAATAAAGTAAATACTATAAATACCAATAAGTGCCCGATTGGCTTGCCATCTATACCATTGTGGGACTAGTTTCTTCGGCTAATCGTGGGTGCATTTGTCCTACCTACTTTTTCGGGTATATGAGGGATACTTTTTAGATGTCCACGTTTTGACGAAAAAAGAGTAGTTAAAAAGGCAGAACAACGTTTACCGGGTCAGCTAGTCTATATATATATATATATATATATATATATATATATATATATATATATATATATATATATATATATATATATATATATATATATATATATATATATATATATATATATATATATATATATATATATATATATTGTTCATTTCTTCTTTCTTCATTTATCACATTTGTAACAAATGAATTTAATAAATGGCGATACGTAGCGAACCACGTAACGGGCCACTAGTTTATTACATACTAGCTGACCCGGAAAATGTTGTTTTGCCATACATATTAGGAATCCATAGCGGACAAACAACGTGACACGTAATTTATATAAGACTACGGGATTGTCCTTCCACGCAGCCAAAATGGCATTAAACTTCATATGGTGGTTAAGTATTCTTAAATTTTCTATTTTTCCGAGCAATTTTCTTAATATTTTCTTTTATAAGAACCTTCTCCTTACAATTACAAACACAACAAAAAAAATTACCGAAATTAGTCCAGCCATTCAGGCGTGATGTTGTGACCAAGGAAAATAGGGAATGATTTTTATATATAAAGAGAATAATAGATAGATTTTAAAAACCCCTTAGGTGTAGGGAAAAATTGAGCTTAAACATAATTACCGCGAAGATTTGGTCTAATTTCCTTATTAGTATTGTAACCATGCAAGGCCGTGCAGTACTTCATATATTTTAAGGAAGAAAGTTTTACAAAAGCGCCTGTTAAGATTAAATTTCATACGAGCTTATTAAACCTGGAAGTGACGTCCGACCAACTACACACAATGTTGGAAAATTAAAGTCTCTTTAAACAAGATTGTTGTGCCCAGGGAAATGATAGCGTTGTCATGATAATATTAAATCAGCAGAGAACATTTTGCTGGCGTAGATGCAATAACAACGAACTTTGATGTCACAGAATTATATATACAGACATGAGATAGAGCAACGATCAGCAATATCATGAATCTGTTTGTAAATTCAAATTATTTGTCAAATTAAATGATAAATATTTCTGTGACTCACTATCATCGATTTCAAGAGTGAGAACATTGCATAAATGATATGCCATATTTTTTTATTATCAAATAGTTTTTACCCGCGGATACGCTCGCATTTAAGCTTTTAAACAAGTATTATTTTAAACGACGGACAATTTTTAAAATAAGTTAGCCTCTTTGACCTCGGCTCTTCAACTAACTCCATGCCAAATTCATTGAAATCTTTTTAGCAGTTTAGTCATGAAAGTGTAATACATAGACAGACAAACAGACACGCTTTCGCATTTATGATTAGTTGAGCTGTGCATCTCCGCCCAGAAATAGAGTACCATGTCATCAATATAATCTTTTCTATAAATTTACCACCTCTTGGGAATTGATTTTTGAAAAAGAAAGTAGTTTTTGTTTGACTCTGTATTTTAAAACTATCCCTATGCCAAATTTCATAAAAATCAATTCAGCGGTTTGTACTAAAAGCGTAACAGAGTGAAAGTTGAAATTTAGTAGCGTGTACGATGTGGCGATGTGTCGCCATGGCAACCAACTACGCGACCCCGATGTTTCACATCTGTCAGGAGTCCCGTGACGGCTCAGTTTTTTTTGAATTTTCGAGAGCTTCTGTGGTCTAGTGGTCCAGCATTGGCGTTGACCATATTAGATCCCGGATTCTATTCCTGGGTCGGGCATATGAAAAAAGTGTTTTTTCAATTTTCTGAGAAACACAAAGTTGGCCGGGACTGGAAAGTGCCCGGTTGGCGATAGGCTTGCCACCTATCACATTTGTGGAACCAAGTATCCTCGGCTAATCGTGGGTGCACTTGTTGTTCCTCTGCCTACCCCTTCGGGGATATAGGCGTGAAGATACTTTAAAAACCCTCGAAAAACACTTTGCCCGACCCGAGGAAAGAGACCCGTGGTCATCCGAGACATGAGACTGGTAACACACCAACCACCAGACTTCCAGCTGACATTTTTTGATTATCAAGAAAACAAAAAAAATTGAGTCCCATATATAAAGATATGTGCAGTGTGCAACCCTTGTACTTTTACCTTTTCTGTTTGCTTTTGATTAGCGATGGATAATCTTTATTTCTTGAGGTGAATTTATTCACTTATTCCGGCTCCAGGCACGAATATGATTTACCTTATTTATTCCTTTATTCCTTTGGCTCACTTCGTCCTTTTTATATTGCAACAAATCATATTCTGCGATCTTTAAATGAAAGTTTTCCTTTATATTTTTCTCGTTCCACCAATTCCACAGTACTTTGTAATAATGACTCGTTTTTTAGGTTGATTATCGCTTGTCACGACTCTCTCATTCTAATCGCAGTACGCTCAGTCACTACATTCTGGCCGGTATAAATTATTCCGCGGAGATGATAAAGATTTGAAGGAATAAATAAATTTATCGTATGCGGCACCGAAATCAGAACCTTTGATTCAGTAGGAACCTTCGGAGTTACACACCTGTACTTTTGGGATTGGCTGACAGGGTATGCTCTTGCGCGTTAAGTCTATCTGTGCAAGTGTATGTCTGCAAATATAAGGGTACCCCTCCGCAATGCACATAAGGAACGTCCGCGTCGTTCCAATCTATACATATAATAAAATCGTAGGAAAGTCAAAACTGTACACTGAATATTTTTTTAAAAGAATACTTGGGGCGTGATCTAAAATCGATATCGAAGCCAAAAATATAGTTTTTAGAATTTTTGTCTGTTTATCTGTTTGTCTGTATGTATGTCCGGGGTAAACTCAAAAAGTACTGCATGGATTTACTTCAAATTTTGCATGAATATTACTAACAGGTCGGGTCAACATATAGGCTACATATTATCACGCTAACACCTACGGGGAGGAGCTGTGAGGGGTAAACGAAGTCCGCGTGGTCGAAGTCGCTGGCAACAGCCAGTAAATAAATAAAAAACTATATATTTTTATATATAGTATTATATATAACTATATATCTGTTTATACATAACTATATATTTATATACCTACTATAATTACAAAATGTCCATGGGCGCCGGTGATCACTTACCATCAGGTGCACCTCCTGCTCGTTTGCCCCCTCTTCTATAAAAAAAAAAAACTATTTTTGTGGCGTGCACGCGTGTAAGGTGTGTGTATGTGTATGGCGTGCATTTAAATTTTTTTATTTGAATAAGAGTATCGCTTATTGCTGTTTATTATCAAAGATACAATTTTTACAAGAATATAGTCTACAAAAGCTCATATTAAGTTTTTACTCTGTATCGAGCTTTTAAAATCCCTCGTTATTAAGTAATAAGGAAGTGACGCCCAACAAACTATACACAATGTTGAAAAATTAAGGTCGGTTTAAACAACGCTGTTGCGTCTGGGGAAATAGCGCTGTAATATTATTAAATCAACTCTGAAACGTGGTTGCACTAACTGTTACTTAATTTTATAAAACATATAGAAATACTGCCTTATGATTTCGGTTGCGAAGTGAAATATACTTCCTTCCACACAATGATACTTATCATAAAAAATAAACCAAAAATGAAACCCTGTATGGTTTTTATCACGGATGAAATGGATACGACTTTCAAGGCAATTTTCAGTTTGTCAGCTTAGTTTGCATTCACACACAGAAATACAGAGTTAAATACTACTTACTGGTGAAATAAAATCACTCCAAGGGTCATTTTTAAAACTTGAATTCACATTCGGTACGATAAAATAGTACATCATGGTTTATTTCTATTTTTTCATAATATAATAATATATTTATAAATGTATGACACTTTTGATAGTGATAGGAGCGTTTACTCATATGCGTGGCGACACTTAATTCGCAAGGCTGTGTCTATATGAAGTCTGGAACATTTTGCTCTAGCCATATTTGGGTAGTGCGCGCGGTAGTTAGAATGTCCACACTTCGTTTTTAAATTAGGTGTTGTTATTGAGAGGTTTATTAGAAGAATATACTTAGTCCCATAATATAATAAACAGGCACTTATCCGATTGGAGAATGTTATTTTTATCAGGAAACTTACAAAATACATTTTTGAATTGCTCGACCCGGGAATCGAACCCGGGACCTCATGTGGTCAACACCGACACCGGACCACTTGATGCGATACTAGACCACAGTTTGTGATAAAAATGTGAGAAAAATTTCCTATTAACTACAAAATAATTACTTGTGGATCTGTTTTTCCGAATATGTGTAAGTAAGCCTAAAATAAGAGTTTACGATGAGTAAGGGTTTAAAAAAGTGCCTTTTTAAGTCAGGAATTCAATATTTTTAAAAACAGAATTTTAATCAAAAAATCAAAATTTCTGAATTATTTTACTTTGGGGTCCTACAGATGTGACAGGTGGTTGTGTAACAATAACACACACATTGTAGGGAGTTAAGGGTTAAAATAACTTGCAAATATGTAGGTACATCCTGCTTTTTGGAGTCTATTGAATGGATAAATACATCTAAAAAAGATGAGGAGATTAGCGGCTCATCCACTAACGTTCATTCCTTCAGACTTGTCCTGAGGTGAAAACCGTACAGAAACGCGACGGGATAAAATAAAACCCTTGTAGCCACTAATTAAACCGCAATCCTACATTCTTTTCCCTGAATTATCACAACACGCCAGTCCGACCGGAATAACAATCCTTTGATTACCATTTTACACGTTTAGGTACATTCCTGTCAGTTTGCATTTTGTCAGCCATACTGAGGGATTGCGTGTCGGTGGATGGTTAAAATCCTACAATTTTATAAAGATTGTTGTCATTTAACAGGAATGCCCGTCATTTTAAATTGTCTTTAAAGATTATTTTCATTTTGCAACATGTGTACCCGTAAGCAAGAGATTGCTATTGCTCTGAGTCTTATTGCGAGTGAATGTATATTTAAACCTAAAAGGAGACATAGAATGTGGGTAAAAAGTGATTATCAGAAAAGGAAAAATATAGTGATTTAAGAATTTTAAAAGATCTGGCATACAATGAATGCGACGACTTTAAAAATTAAGAATGGATGTTTCTTTCTACAGACCTTTATTTTTAGGATTCCAGAGTTAACTAGGAAAGCTCACAGTTTCGCTATATCCGATCCTCATAAGAGACGATAGATCGACTATACGAGTCACGATCACCATGACTACTAGAGTCTAAAAACTTCAGCTTGCGATATACATTAGCCACATAAATAAAGTTATAACATAAAATTTAAAAAAATATTTTTGGGTAGCTCCTCCCCACGTAGGGTGGGTATGATAATTTTTTTTTTCTCTTGTTATGGGGTATGAGATATCGTTTTCTTCTGAATTAGATATTCCCCAAATTTATGAAATATATAAAAATATATACCATTCGAATTAAGAAGGATGGGGAGCCCTATTTAGAAAGTCAATTGAAAATACAATCATATTGAGAACAATTTTGAAGTTAATATTACAATAAAACAATAGGTACACATAACACGCTTCCTCAATAACAATGTCACCTTAAAGTTCTTTAGTTAAGATATACTCAAGTTGTAATGTTGCGGAGATCCAAAAATAGACTTCAAGTACCTATTTTCCGCCGTCTTTGTTCTTTAAGTTACATCATATTATCTTCTTTTATCTTTTCGAGGATCTTATGAAAGGAGAATGAAAATTTGGCAATATGTTTTTCTTGTACAATAAGGCACCTTCTTTGCTTATGAACTACAATGGAACTCTTTTATATTAAACGCCAGTTCTGTATCAAAGACCTTTCAGGATATTCCGGCCGATAGGACACAGTAATTGTAATTCGTTCACTCCATCAATTTCCAATTCCAGACTATTTTTTATTTATTCCGTAAATGTTTCTAGCTATCTTCTGTGATTTTACCTAAATTTATTTCTCATAAAATGGTGGCATAAAACTTTTTTTTACATAGACATTAATAAAACGCTATAAAATCAAATCGGATGAATTAATGCTATTATAAAAAATCTTAACCTTATCGACCTTATACTCTGTTTCAGCAACTACATAAGTAAAATCAAATTGTCACACGTTAATTGAATTTATTAAAGTATAGGAGATAAATAAATGAAACAACGGCATACATTGGATTGACTGTATTGAGATTAAATGTTTGGTTATATAAAATACATATTTTGGTCCTATATCACCCTCGTGGGGGTAAAATGAAATATGAGATAATTTTTTTTTACTGCAAGAACAGTAAGTAGTTACATAAGAAAATTTATACTATGCGCTATAATATAACACCGGCACAAAAAAAAAGTTGTCTGTGCACCGGGTGCCACCTATCTACGGACATGTTTTTCAACCCGCTGAACACGAATTTCAAGTCAGTTTAGGCCGTCCGGGCTTCAATTTCGAGTAAATTGCAAAAAACGCCAAAAAATAGGAATTTAAGGAAATAATAAAAGTGAAAATTACAGGACAATAGTCGAAGAAATAGTGACAAATTACAAAAACTTAAGATTCTTGTTAATAAAAAATACAAGAATTTTATTGAATTGTGTTTAAAAGATTTTTTCTATTTTTTCAGCAGCAGTTTTCTGCTATTTAATCGGTTTTTTGCAATTTTATGAATGTTTGAGGGGACTATGGGCCAAATTTATCCACAAAATTTTTTATACCAAAACAATCCCAATTTTCTTCGATTTTTGTAATTTATGATGATTTTTTACAATTTTTATTTAGTTTAGAGATATTAGATTTAAAACGGTTTACGATTAAAATACGATCGAAATTAGTATGTAACAGATCAAAATACATGAAAATTATGCTTGCATTAGATTTCAAAAATTTTTTTCTTGCCAAAACATCGAATTTTCCCTATTTTTTTAGGGTTTTTTGCAATTTACTCGAAATTGAAGCCCGGACGGCCTAAACTGACTTGAAATGCGTGTTCAGCGGGTCGAAAAACATGTCCGTAGATAGGTGGCGCCCGGTGCACAGACAACTTTTTTTTTGTGTGCCGGTGTAATTATTGGCTTTAATAAAATTTAAATTAATATCGTAAATGATAAAGTTTGGATATGTGAATGGTTGTTTGTTACTCAATCATGCAAAACGGCTAAACCAATTTGGGTGAAATTTGGCAACACATGTAAATAATGACCTGGAATATCACATAGAACACATTTTATCCCAGAAAAATAAGTTGTTCCCGTGGGATACAGCAAAAACTTTAATAATGCAGCGGGCTGAAGGGTGCAGCTAGTATAATTATAAAATATAATATTGCTTACGTGTGTGTGTGTGTGTGTGTGTGCGTTCGCGCGCGTGTGTGTAATCGCGCGCGCGCGCGCGCGCGTGTGTGTGTGTGTATGTGTATTTTACGGTCTTATTAAGAAATAAGTTTGATCGTGTGCGCAAGACGTCGCTTATTGTATGTCATTCTAATGATTTTTTTTAGGATAAGGAAGTTACTGATTTTGCTCCAGTTTTAGAAACTCGAGTTTTCACTAAATTTCCACATTTTGAGGTCCAAGGAACCATTTGCTGTTTGCTATCTTATTATATAAAAATATAACTTTTAGACTAATATACCGAATTATTTCAATTGTTTGATGAGCATAAAAATATATATATATGATGAGCATAAAAATAAATATATATATATTACTGGTTCTAGGTCTGGGGTTTCGGGGTTTTAAATATATTCCTTTATTTATATATGTATATCTATGTATTAATATCGTTGAGTAACACCCATATCACAAGCAAATAATTTGCTTACTCTGGTTAGAGCAATTCGTGTTTTGTATAAATAATACTAGCGGCTCGATACGTGACTCTCTACGTATAAAGTGAAATATTTAAAAAAAAATTGTAACATCTAGTTCACAAAAAATGTGATAAATGAAGAATCGCTTTACCGTTTTTGTGCAAACTTCACAAACCATCTTCTAAATAGTCCAAACAAAGCTTAAACATTTGGTTTGGATAGGTGAGCCCGTTCTTGAGTTATAAAATTACAACGAAAAGTGCCAATGATTTTTATATATATATAGATTATGTCCATCTATATTATTGCTGTCAATTTAAACAAAACAGGCCCCGTATCAACAAACAACCTGTCACAATGTCAATATTCTCGTACCTATGTCAAACACAAAATATATTTTACGTTTTGTATTTGTCATCACTGTTACAGTGATTTTTCTATGTACCTGAAAAATGAAAATTGTGTTGGACTGAAGCAACATTTAAAGAATTTGTAGGTATTAATTTGGCCAGGATTAAATTAAAACGGAAGTGGGAGAGTTCACGTTTGGGAAAATTTTGTAATATATATATATATATATATATATATATATATATATATATATATATATATATATATATATATATATATATATATATATATATATATATATATATATATATATATATATATATATATATATATATATATATATATATATATATATATATATATATATATATATATATATATATATATTTATATATATATATATATATGACAGTGTTGACAGACCAACTATACTTACCCATATCTCAAGAACTACTGAACCTTAAACTGTTCCCTGATTTGGAATATGCCTAAATTTATTCAAAAAGATTTATCTCGATATTTTTCGTTTCCGAAAAATTCTTGCATAAAAACATATACTTACGCCATTTAGTGCACTTGACGTCTAAATAGATCGTAATAGTCAAACGTTACCAATTCCTACAATATTACATACATACATGTTAAAATGTTAACCTCCGTTTTTCCGTCGGTTGAAAATGTCTCTACCTTTGTGAGTTATAGACTTTAAAACCACCCAACCGATGTGCCCCAAACCAATTTCATTTGAAAGGCAATAATGCGAATATGGTTTTAGAGTTTAGACCAACATAGGCAACTTTTTAACCCGACTAAGCAAAAAGAAGTAATGATATTGACTCACGCAAACGAAGTCGTGGGTACCAGCTAGTATCCCATATTGTATGACTGTCATGATTGTGACAGTGGCATGAGTTTGTAACCTGGGGAATGAACCTTATGGGTTCAGGAAAAATTATTACGAATGTAATATAGTGTACATGGAAAAGATCAAGGCTGTCATATTGTGATCAGACCAATTAGTGATGTCTAATATTTTTGTTACGAACGTGTTTTATAAATATGTGTGTCAATTTATGTTAGTAATTTATTATACAGAAAGAGTCACAACTTAACTTTAAAATAGATTCCGGAAGCAAATTAATTATAGGACTGTACTTATAGCTACTTAATAATAATAAGTGGACATAATGATTTTATACCTACCTACCTAAAAATAAAATATGCAAGGTTACGGCTTATTGAAAAAGTTATTTCTTAAATACCGTCTTGCTTATTTTGTAAATGTGTTACTCGCCCGTATTATAAATGTATTCTGTCAATATTTTAGTGTTGACAATTATAGGAATATGAAGTGGATCGTAATGTGAAAGAAAGCAAATTTGTCTTGATCGCGAAGTTCAATGCTCGCTTTTTCTGCCTAACTGGATTTAGTGTTAAAATCTGTATAAATGCATGTTGATTAAAAATAATTTGCGCCAAGCCCAAGCATCCCCATTTTTATTCTTCTCTTTGGCTCATTTTAGGTTGCCAAATGGCATAAACGGTATCTTTATGATTTCATATTCAACTATCGATACCGAGTACGGTTTGGTTGCGTAATATTTACCGCGTGCTGGTCCGGGATCCCTTTAAAGAATAGGACATCTGCCGTTATGCTGGGCAATACGAAAAAGGTGAAAGATTTACAATGCGAGTCACTTTCGTCGTGGCTACTAGGTGGTAGAGTTCTGCATTGTCTCGCCCTGGTCTGGTACCACCGCCTTGCCTATTCCTGCCGCAATAGCGTCAGTGTTTGTCGCTGTCGTGTTCCGGTTTGGAGGGTGAGGTAGCTGGTAAACTTATCCATGTGTCATTAGACCTAGCCACAAGATAGCAACGCACCATTAACACCTTTGGTGTCTATAGGCGATGGTTGACTCTTTACATCAGAAGAGCCATCTGCTTGTTTGGAGAATTCGGTATTGTCTCGTCCAAGTCTGGTATCACCGTCTTACCTGTTCCTGTTGTTTTCGTACAGCTAAATTAGAAAGAATATTGAACGGACAGTACGACTTCTCATTTTTTACTTCAGAAGGACAAATCTTTAACCTGCCATTCTTAGGTACTACGTATCTAAACCATTAAAAGATTCATCGTTTAATTCACAGTACTTCACATCCTGAGATTACTCAAAAGGCAAGTATAAGTTTGCCCAAGATAAATAAGATAAAAAGATCTTTAATTAAATTGCCTTGGGCGCCTCCATAGAATAATCTTTATTACGATATTTATGTTTTAACTGTACAGAAATAAAATATATTCAATGGATATGTTTAATCACGTTCTTGTGTGTTTCTTTTTATTTTCCTTCGGAAGTACCAATCTTTAACGTGCTGTTCTTACTAAGTATCTAAAACAATGGAGCATTCATGTTTTAATTCACCACGAACATCAAATTCGCATCCTGAGTTTAATTAAATGATATGATATCAAAAGTTAATGAGTTTAATAAAAGATAAAAAGACTTTTATTATTTTGCCTTGAGCTTCTTCCAGGTAATGTAGTTTCACTTTACGATTTTTATTTTGCACAACTGAATCCGAAAATAAATTCAACGGACATGCTTAATCACGTCCCGGTGTTTTTCCTTTATGTTTTCCTTCAGAAGTACCCCGCTCGCGTGACATCTCTCTAATTGCTATCGTCTTGGAAGAACATAGAAACAGAAGATCCTTGAATTGTTAATAAAATAGCTGTCGCCCATGGCTTTATCCACGTCGTGATTTTTATATCTCAAGATAGCAATAAAGAGCTAGTTTTCCTGGCAGATAGAGATAACCATCGCATAGAGAGATTACCAAAGATGTATAATGCATTAATATTCATGTGGTAGATATAAGCCACATGCAAACGTTTATTGGATACGTTATCTGTCCAAGAGAACACGACAGCGACAGGCATCGACGCTATTGTGACGGGAATAGGTAAGGCAGTCAAGACTGTTTAAAGCGCAGAATGACTATGATTTGAAAACCACTCACACAATCGCATATTACCGCGTAATCTAATTTTACATTTATGAGTCGTTGAATAAGGCTGAAAATTGAAAAGCAAACAAAAATATTTTTTAAAGCAGTAACTAGACTGCAAAAACATTAAATTTGTGGGATTTCCATAGATAACTCAGAATAAACTCATTAAATTCAATATTTGTTTGGTTTGGTTAAGGTTTTAATAAAACCATATTCCTATTATATTCTTTTTGAAAATTTGGGTGTTACTGCTGAAAATACAGAGTATTTCGATCCGAAGTTTATTTTTGTGAAGTAAATTACAATTTTTTATTGAAAATATTACACAAATATTCAGTTAACATTTTTTGGACCTTTTTCTATGCTTTGAATTATTTGCATGGGATATTTTCCTTGGGTTTCTTCGTGCTCGAGCGTTAAAGAAACCCAGTTTTGTGAATGTTGAAATAACAGCGCGCCTTAATGGTCATGATTGTAGTGACCCGTTTAACTTCATATCGCCTCATACAAGATTCCTGTCAATAAGACAGTAAATTTTAAAAGGAGATCCGTTCTCACTCAACGTTTTCCAACAAAGAGCAACAGGGAAGAAATTAAGTTAATTTTGGCAAATTTAACGTAGTTTTATTGGTTCTAAAATATTGTAGAAAAGGCGAAAAATGATTGGTTAAAAAAATATTGTTTTAAAAATTTTCGTCAACGTTGACTCCCGAACGGACAAACCGGTTTATGATGTAATTTATGCATTATACAGAGTTTTTCGAGGAAAAGAGCTAATAAGATTTTGTACCGTTTTTACTGTCAGCATTATAATTAATCTGGACGTTAAATTAAAAAATACTGTTTCACCAAAATGTTTTTGAGGTGTTCTCAAAATTCCTTAGACCGAATTGGTTCAAAATTTCATAAAGTCTAAGTTGAATTGAATCCAATCGAATGCCATCAACCGCGTTTCGATATCGCTCGAGCTGTTCAAAAGTTATGAGATGTTTACATACACACACATACATACAACATACAGATGTATGTGTGTGACAGACGTCATTGCGAAAATAACCGGAAAAGGTTTCTAGAACCTTAAAACGTGGAGATCTGGTGAAAACTCGATTTGCGTAAATCGGGGCCAGATGGTAAGTTGCATAACTTTACCGGCTACATTAGCCTCCATACCGGGACACAACAAGGACAAACATTGACGCTATTGTGGCAGAAATAAGTAAGGCAATGGTACCAAATACTCGGGCGAGACGTTGTAGGACTCACATAGTAGTTACAATGGTAGTGACACATATAGCCAATCCTTTACCTTTTACGAACCGTCAGGCAGAACGACAGATTGTCTATTCTTCAAAAGAAGCTCGATTATTCTAAGCTGAATGAATTTCAAAAAGGCCTGAAGCGATTTATAACATCAAGCAATAATTTGATTATTTAGAATTACGTATTTCATGAAAATTATTCTTTCATTTGTACTATCTTCCGTATTATTCCTGTGAAATTATTGCAGGACTAAATGTAAAATTAAATTGTTTTATTTTAACGTAAATGTAGGCACGGAGTCAGTCAATATATGTTTTTCCAAGAGATGAATATTATAAAAAAAGTATCATCATCATAGTGTCCCCTGGTACCAATGCCTTATCTATTCCTGCCCCAATAGCGCCAGTGCTTGTCACTGTCGTGTTCCGGATTGGAGGGTAAGTTAGCTGGATAACTTGTGCATGTGGCATTAGACCTCGCCACAAGATAGCAACGCACCATTAACATCTTTGGTGTCTATAGGCGATGGTTGACTCTTTCCATCAGGAGACCTATCTGCTTGTTTGCTATCTTATGATATAAAAAAAATCATCACGCTCGATTCTATTGCTGACTAGGCAGGGTAAGTCAAGCGTTTATAGACTTTCCGATTAACCGGTTTGTCGGTTGGTGAGATGAGTGATCCCCATCTCCGCGTTTTACTGTCCTGTTAACGTTTGCAGACTATTTGTGGTGATATCCGGGATCACCGGCTTTACGTGTTTATCCGAGGAACGAAAGAGGCAACGCATCACCCAATTATATGTTTTTAAAATTTACTTTCCGATTTGGAGCCCATATAAAAACGAACGATTAGACAAAATTTGTTTTGTATTGTTACCAGTTTACGATTAGACAAAATTTGTTTTGTATTGTATTGTTACCATTGTAGCAGCTGGGTTTTGGCATCGTCTTACCTTTACCCGCTGCAAAAGCGTCATTTTTTATTACGGTCATGATCTAGGGTATAATTTAAGGCCAGTAAATTAATGTATGTGACATCAAATCACAGTCACGCAAATAGCTAAGTCCCACCAACATCTTTTGTGACAATAGGCGATTTGTATTTTTTTCCATCATGAGGACTGTCTACTACATCGAAAAACGTTAACTTTTATCATGTCAAGGTATTTTAAAAATGAAGGAGAATATTAAGAGATAAAGGAAAAATCGCGAAAAAAGTTCTCGAAATTATAAAATTTAGGCTCAAAGGAAACCAGTACTTCATTAGAAATTGTTATGGCTCACAGCGTAATTTGAATATTTATAGGCTACCACACCCACCAATTTATATAATTCATTTCGTTATGCCGCCTTTTTTGTAAGATAATTTTTAATTTTAACGTGCCACCGAATAAATTAGCTTGGAAGTAAAATTAAGTGTTTTTATTAAGTGTATTTATACAAATGATCGGATACTACTCAAATAAATTGGAAATAATGATTGTTTCGTTTTAATATTACAATATTATAGTATATTTAGAAAAAAAACACTCTTACTATAGGTAGTGGTATAGGTGACGTACAAAATCTATCTATTAGTTTGGTTTTAACACGCCTTTATAGAATAAGTTACTGTACAAAAAAACCAGAAATAAATAAATAAGCATTATTACTTATATAGTTATTACTAATTATATAACTTTAAAAAAATATTTAAATCGATATGAAAATCGAAATCAGTAATATCAATTAATCTTCCCCTTTCTGTTTTTATCCATTTACGCATGTATATTTTTGATATACTTTCAGACAAGATAGTAATTACTTGCATATTTAACGTTATGGTAAATATAACTGGTTAATTAAAATACAACAAAAGCGATAAGAATTCGTATTTTGATAGCTAAATATTTTTCATAGGATTGTATTTTGATAGGTGAGGTATTTTATTAATGAAATATAAACAGGCCATATTTTGCATAGATAAAATCTAGTATCCTTTATCTATACGTAATTAAGCGCGCAGTTTTCGTTCACCAACGGTTACGTCACGACATCGTTTTTGTGATGGTAATTCTCTATTCGAATAAAAACTATTCTAAGAACTAGGCCGGCTATGAGTGTATAAAGAAAAACAGAAATATATTGAAAAAAGGAATTAGAATTCCAAACAAAAGAAAATCCTTTTCATGTTATTACATTAATATAGATCACAAATACGCGATAAGACCGCCAGCTTGTACGTTAGATATAAAACTGTAAGTTTGTACGTTATATATATATTTAATTTTGGTGTGCAACAAAGTGTGTTGCATATAAATTTAAATATTTGGTATGTTCTGTTTTTGAATGTTTTAGATGTTTGTTACCCAACCACATAAATGGTTGAAAGTATTTGATGAAATGTGTGTCACATTTACCTATAACTGATGCTTTATAACATGGATTAAGAAATAGGCTACTATATCATTTTTACTTCAGAAAAATTCACTGTTTCTGTCGGATTTGTAAAGCGGAAAGATAAGGTATCTTCACGCCCGTACCTCGAAAAGGTAGGCAGGGTTACAACAAGTGCACCCACGGTTAGCCGAAAATACTTAGCTCCACACAAATTGATAGGTGGCAAACTTATCGTCAACTGGGCACTTATCCAATCACGGGTAACGTTAGTTCTATCAGAAACAGAAAAAAACACATTTTGAATTGTCTGACCCGGAAAACATGCGGGGGAGTGATATAATCAATTAAATAAATAGAGTTTTTATTTCAATTGAAATGATTAATATAAATAATACATAAATATAAATACTGGTGCATTATTTATATCTATTTCCGTAGTATAAATGGGTAGTATTAGTATAGCATTTTTATAGTTAAATTGATTTTTAATGACAAAGGAAATGTAAAGAGTTTATTAATATAAGTAGCTTTACCTTTCTTAATAACAGTAATTTTCTATAGAGTGCCAAAAGCAAACATCTGGCATGTAAAAATTAAATACAATACCATTGATATAAAAAAACCCAAGATGCATGATCACAAACAAAACTGATACTCAAAAGTTTCGCTAATTTCTTTTATAGGTACAAGAGATTAAAAGTTTTTAAAGATATACGAGAGTAAAAGTTACAGCTTTTTAACAACTTCATCATATTGTTTTGTTTCTTAAAGACTTTTTTGTTTATTTAGGAAATAATTTTATGAAAACCGTCAACTTGTACGATACAGCCTAGGTTTTTTTTTAAATTCATATAATATTATAAATACTTTTTAAAAAATTTGGTCCAATTCACTTATCGGTTCGGGGCTCGGTTTCTAAACTCGAATAGAATTAAAAACAATCTTAGCGTGCAATAGTCAATACTATATATTATACCTTTTATTTTCTAGAACTAATCAAAATATCGATTGCTTTATATTCACTGCATGTTTTAATAAGCAACCCGTAAAATTTAGCCGATAATACAGCACAAATACCTTTTATGCGCCGTATAACGCCGAAAAAAGTTTTCGGTTGACAACTGACTGCACTTTAGTGGAATACGAACAACGTCAATAAGTATATTGTATTCGCTGGTCAAAAATGAAGAGCTTTGGACTTCTTTCCAACACACGAATTACACCTTATATTCGCGTTATCTATACTCGGAATTTTAATTGGATTCCAGATTTGACAATTTCAGTGTTGCAACGTTATGACAAGTACTAAATAGTGACGTTACGAAATTATTCGATACGGAAATGGAATATTTCCGGATCTATTCCTCTCGTTTATCTATATTTAATATTATAAATGCGAAAGTTTGGATGTTTGGATAGATATTTGTTCGTTATCGCTGTCGCTATTTCTGTAACATTTATTATAAATGTGTCTGTGATGTTGTCAATTAACATATTTAGCCTACTCATTTTTTTCTCTTCTTTGATAACATGGGATACGCATTTCGACCATTCGGTAGCCGTAATTTTTTGAATGCCTTCCTTAAATAATTTTCTCACGTCTGTCATTTTGAAGGTTTTATTATTTTGAGCTACATACCCCTTTACCTGGGCCCATATCTATTCGATAGGGTCCAGCTCACAATGGTAAGGGGGCAGTCCTAAAACCGTAATCCCATGTTGTTCTGCCATTTCGTCTACAGCATACTTATTAAAATATTCGTTATATGGAATCAGTTCTAAAAGCATAGTTTCAACCATATCTGGTTCGTAATGAATATTTTTATTTAAAGCCAGTTTTGAATGGCAGCTTTTTTCCAGCTCATTTTTGGTGCCGTTACCAATTTTCGGGAATGGTAAGGTGCATTATCCATCACCACAATTGAGTTTGGTCTTAATTTTGGTAAGACTCCAGCGAACCACTCCTAAAAACAAACTGCATTCATCTCATCATAGTAATCTTCACAATTTTTCTTTGCTTCAAAATATATGGCTAATTATGAGACGTTTGCCTTTTCCAGATGGATTTTTTAATCCAGTGGTCAGTCCCTCCAAACGCTTGCCGAGATGATGTGACTTTCTTGTCCACCCAAGTTTTTTTTTACAGTATACGTTTTTTCTTGGGGACAAGAAAACAGCCACGTCATTTTATGATGTACTTGGCTGAGGATCTATTTTGATGGGAAACCAAAACAAATAGATTCACTCAAAGTTTACAAAAAAACGTAACAACAAAAACAACACAACAAAACTAACAAAAACCCAACAAAATAACAAAATATCGATTCGCAATGCAACAAGATATTGGTGCAGTCAGACTGGGAGAATGAAGCCGAATGACAAGATAAATAAAATGGCGATAGTTGCACGAGCACGCACGGGTTGCCAATACAGAAAATTATCTATCTAGGCTCTTTTATTATAAGTTTTGTTTTTAATACAAAAACCCAAAATATTAACTTTTCATAAAATAAAGCAGTGGTTACTAATTAATAAATAATTGTAATGAATAATTATGTATTTATTTAAATAAAAATCAATAATTTAGTCTTTAATTGACACACCAATATTATAATTACATAAACGTAAATCGCGATTGTTTATCGATTTTTGTGTTCATCACTACACTATTATATGTGGTATCATTATTTTAGAAAATGACAGTAGTTAATGTCAAATGTGGAATGGAATTATAATTCTGAGTATAATTTCAATCCGATCAATAGTTTGAGTTGTGCGTTGATTTTTAGTGGACAGTCATTCACATCTTGCATAAATAAATTTTTTCTATATGCATTTCTATATGCACTGTTTTCTAAATTCCTGAATTTTAATACAAGCATCCACGCATCTAAATCCGCCAGTCGATAACCTCTGCAATAATTAATGCTACTTTAGTCATAAAGCTGTGTTATATCTGGAGGCAACACTTCTAATACTTACTAGAAATCAAATTTTAAATACTGATGTCATTTTCTGAGGTCTCTTTCTTTCTAACATAGCTGTATAATAAGATAAAATTGAAAATTTCAAAGACCCCCAGCACATTCTCAGACCACCATTCCGCTGAATATGCATCATTTTAAGAGTAAAGCGAGATTTTTGAAAGGGGATCTTGCAGCATCGGTTCCTTACTCAATGAGCTTGAGTTGTTTTATTGCAAAGCTGACATGGCCTCCAGCTCCACTATGTAACTCTGGAAATCATTTTGACTCAAAGTGTATGTAAAAATAATAAATGAGACCACACTCAATGGGCTTATTTTGTTAAGTGCAGGAGTTTCATGGCCACTTTGTAGTTCCCGATCTCCGATCTCCGGCCAGCTTCCAGTTCCATTTGGCAAACACTCGATGGGTTTATCTAATTAGCTTAGAAGTTCTCATGAACTACTTCCAGCTCTATCATCAGACACTCGAAAATATCCTGCTCCAAAGTCCTTAAAAGAACGAATCAAACGAGGCCAAAATCGATGGTGCTGTTCAATTTTCATTCATACGTTCATTTTATTTCCATGACCTTCTTCCCACTTTATCGCAAGAACCTGGAAATCATCTAACGCAATGGTTTATCTCGTTTTGTTTATAAGATCCTCTCCTGTATAAGATTCTGTAACCATCTTCCGGTTACATCAATAGAATTTTAAAATAATAATAAGAAGAATAAAAATAAAAATTGTTTTATTTACCACACAGTTCTATACATATGCAGTAAATAACAATAACATGCATACAAATAAGAGAGAAATAAAATTCAACAAATACAATAAACAAAGCAAATAAAACAGATTCCATTTTTAAAAGACATAATTACAATTTATTCAGTGTATTTACGTGTATAGAAAAAAAACATAAAATTTGATGACGTTAATATACAGCAGCATGATGGTAAAATGGTAACACACAGCAAACACTATGCATCAAAGAGTTCCAATATCTACGTCCAGGCTACATCATGAGCTCAGTTAGATGGTACCATGGTATTGCATTGTCACTGAGATTTCACTAGTCTGTCAAGATTTGTACAAACGGACATCATAAAGTCGTTAAAAAGTGGCTTGCAATATTAAGAAAATCTGCTATTTACATACGAAAATTGACAGTTAAATAAATGCTGATGATCTTCGAATGAAGATCTTAAAATATCAGGTCAAGGCTACCACGTAATTGCAATATCAATAATGTAACAGAATACAAAATTTAGTATTGATAAAGCCTTTACAAGTGTTTTAATTCCTTCCATCAATTTGAAAAGAGCTGGTGATTTTGAAACGGCTGAATAGATTCTATTGAATCATAGCTAAGAACAATTTCGCAAAACAGGGCTTTCAACTAAAAAAAAAAACGCAACGAAATCGGACCATTCGCCAGGGCGCTACGATGCTACGAATAGACACACAGATACACAGATACATAGATAGACGGTACACAGATACAAAGATACACAAATACACAGATACACACCTGAAACTTATAACACCCCTCGTTTTGCGTCGGTAACCCCCGACAAAAAGAGATGACGAGACGACAAGACTGAAATATAACGTAAATGTTTGTATCAATTGATTAATACGAGTAATAGCTCTAGTAAACTTACTTCATGGTTTTAGTATATTATGTATAAATGTAATGGAACTGATGTTATGTTACGTTTGTTTCAGGTGTCGTAAAATATTCGGTGGTCCTTCTCGATCATGACGAAATCATTGTTGTGAATCAGGTAAATTGACTTTGTTATCATCATTTATATATTCAAATATAAACAAAATGATCTTATGTTTTTGAGTACGTTTTTTTTTAATTAATTGGGTATAATTAGATAGAAAACAAGCAGATGGTTGTCCTGATAGAAAGTGTGGAATGATGGAAAAAGATGTGAACAGTATTCCACATTGAGTACTGTTCTCATCTCTGGGCCGGAGCTCCTCAGCACCAGCTTCTTCCTCTTGATCACATTAAACGTAAAGCGGTTTAAGTCGTTGAAGACCAGGCTATATCGAAACGGCTTGACTCTTTGGCATTGCGCAGAGATGTTGGTTCTGCGTCTTCTATCGTATTTTTCATATGGAGTGTTCCGACGAGTTATTTTGATGATGGAATTCCTGCCGCTGAATTCCATCATCGGACATCGCGTCCAGATATGAAATTCCACCCTCACCATCTCTATGTCTGAAAATCCACAACCGTGCGTTCCTGTCGGCATTTTTTGCCTCTCACTACTTTGTTGTCAAATCGATTACTGGCTGGGGTGTTTCCAAACGGATACGACTTGGAGGCCTTCAAGAAAAGAGCTTACTCATTCTACTATTCTACTATTCTACTCATATAAAGGCCGGCAACGCAACTGCAAGATCTCTAGTATTGCGGATGTCCAAGGGCAGTGGTGATCACTTACCATCAGGTGCACCTTCTGTTCGTTGCTATACGTGTGGCAGGATGGCAAAGTTACATGCATATCTTGACCGGTTACCTTACGAGTACGATCGAGACGGCAACATAAATGAGGCCGAAGTATGATACCGAATACCCCGGCGAGATGTTGCTGAAATCTACCACTTAGTAGTCATAATGACAGTGACATATGTACTGCTAATCTTTCACCTTTTACGTGCTGCCTGACAGATTAACAGATGGTTTATCCTCTTAAAGTGCTTGTCTTTATCGTGTTCCCGTTTTGAGGATAAGGTAGCCGGTGTCCGGGACTTATGCATGTGTCATTGCCATCCCGCCACACAGATAGTAACGCAACATTAACATCTTTTGCCATCTGGTTGTTTGCTACAATATAATATAAAAAAAACTTTATTGTCAGTTAAACTCTCGTAGATTAAACTTTAAAAAATAATTACGCCGTGGTAATTCCCTTGTAGAATGTAGAGTAAGCGGAGTGGAAACGTCGAAATTCGCACATAGACATAGATTAATTTAAAAAATGTAAAAAAAGAGTATCTTCACGGCCGTATCTCCGACGAGGTAGGCAGAGTTACAGCAAGTGCACACACTATTAGCCGTAGACACGTCACGGCAAGGCCATCGCCAACCGGACACTTTTTCCAATCCCGGGCAACGTTGTTTTTGTCAGAAAACTGAAAATAAACATTTTTGAATTGCTTGACCCGGGAATTAAACCCGGTACCCTATGTGATCAATTTCAACACCGGATTACTAGAACAAAGAGATGATAGATTAAATAAAATACGAAATAATTTAAAAAACGTTTTTAAAAGAATGCTTCGTAATCCGGAATGGCGACCATTTTAAATGGCCGAGTTTAGCCCTTTTTGTGTTATACTCATTTTGAGTGGTTTGTACAAAAATATGTAATTCACTATTTTGTTGTAGCGGCCATTTTGTAATAACAACAATATTAATTATATTGTTTGATTGAATTGTCATAAGAATGAAAGGTATATTTTAAATTTCAGCTCAATCGGTTATTGGAAAGTGGGTCAGATTTAGCTTGCCATATTAGACCCACACTAACACGGCGAGTTAAATAACAGCTTGTAAAAACGCTTACCGTTTATTCCGTATGATAACTGGAACCATTAGCTGTATGGCTTCATTCGAGGCACGTGCCACGTATTACAGACACTGGAATACGACTGAAATTTTTCCTCAAAAAATCCGTAATAACATGAGCCCTCGTCATCAGAGCTAAACAAACATATCACAGGACAACTCAAGTGAGATTTTCGTAACTTTAGCACGCCTCCGCAAAGCCAAGTAGTGCTCTACTCTCGCCTTACTAAAATCAAGTAACTTTCTGAAGTAAAAATGTCTTTATTTTATTTATATTGTACTTTTAGAATAATGCGAATGCAATTAATATGTCAAAGAAACACTTAACGTATATATATATATATATATATATATATATATATATATATATATATATATATATATATATATATATATATATATATATATATATATTGCAGTTCGTTAGTCTCGCTAAAACTCGTGAACGCCTGAACCGATTTGGTTAATTATGGTTTTGTCCGGATGTCTGTATATACGGATCTGGCACAATTACCGCCGCAAAATTTAACATATCGAGATATTTAAGTATTAGTTTCAAAATTAATCAGCGCACAGTTTCCTATTGCAATTGTTTGTGTAGTTTAGTGTCTTAATAAAAAAATTTAAAAATCGATTGGTCTTTGGTACATCTATTATGCTAACAGCCAACTTATTTTAATTGGGAGTTTTAACTGTATTAGTTTAAAACAGGACTGTATTACCACAGAATACTGGAGAGTAACAGAACTCAATCTATGTACATACAAGTAATATTCGAGCAACGCACACATAGACACCTCTCACGGGCGCGATATCTCGGACTGATGCGGAACAAACTGTCCCGTAGGCGTATCACCTAACGTTTGCAGTCCGCCAGCGATCAGCGATGACTCTTGAATGTAATGAAAACAATCATCAAATCGTCGCCAATTGCGTGTTGGTCACTGGATGCACTTTTTGCGATGTCGCAGCACCAAAAATAAGTATGTGGCAACGGCTGCTACATATATACAAGGCTATTACGTGCCTTGCAATAACTAGACAATTACGATTATGTCGGATTGAGAGTTATATGATAACCCAGCCGAACCATTCCGAGATATCGCGCCCGTGAGAGGTGTCTATGTGTGCGTTGCTCGAATATTACTTGTATGTAGATTGAGTTCTGTTACTCTCTAGTATTCTGTGGTATGACTATTTTTACTTCGAAAAAAATTAAACTTCATATAAAGATAATCAGTACCTACAACTAAAGATTTTTTTTTTGTCGTGCACTCTTGGATTTTCCAAAGTATTTATGTGTTGTTAAGATAAACTTTGACAATAAATACAGGTATACTAAGTGTACCTGTCAACTAACTCACCACCCTCCCCCCGTTTTCACCCCGAATGGTCTAGACCCCTTTTGAAGAAAAGACAGGCCTAAAAATAAATAAATATTTATGGGATAAATTACACTTACTGATCTTACCCCAAAGTCAGCAAATTATTTTCTTGTATTATGGGTGTTAGTTTCAGCAAAGCACAAATGAATCTATACATATAATAAAATCGTAGGAAAGTCAAAACTGTACATTGAATATTTTTTTAAAAGAATACTTGGGGCGTGATCTACAATCGATATCGAATCCAAAAATATAGTTTTTAGAATTTTTGTCTGTTTGTCTGTTTGTCTGTTTATCTGTTTGTCTGTTTGTCTGTATGTATGTCCGGGGTAAACTCAAAAAGTACTGCATGGATTTACTTCAAATTTTGTATGAATATTACTTACAGGTCGGGTCAACATATAAGCTACATATTATCACACTATCACCTACGGGGGAAGGGCAGTGCGGAGTAAACGAACTCTGCGCAGACGAAGTCGCTGGCAACAGCTAGTACAAAATAAACGATTCATTATCACAATTTTAATTTTTCTGTTTTTTCTTAGTTTAAATTTTAAACCGATTTTAACAAATCATGTCCGGAATCGGTAGGCAAACCAAACGGTCTAACTAAAAGCAAGCGTGGATTAAATACTTCATGGTACAATAGGTACTTTTTTTATAAAGGTTATTTTATTCCGAGGGCAATAAGTATCCTACACAGGATTCCCACCCGTACATTACAATACAGTATTGTATGTACTTTATCTTAGATAAACGTTCTTTATACTTTTTGAAGGCAATTTTAAATATTTTTGAAATGAAATGAAAATCTTTAAATGCAATAAATTTATTTGAAGTGAAATGTTTAAAAAAGTGTATTCACGTACTTTGAAAACACTTTCTTTTATCATTTCACTTCACAAAAATAATAATGTTTACTTATAGAATAAAAACTTAGGCTATTTTTAGTGTGTCACAGAAATTGAACTGACCACTTTTAACTTAATCTTTACCCTTCATATCATTTCAGTCAACTTGTTTTGTTGTATAAAAATAATAATGAGATTGAATATATATAAAACTGTCATTTATGGCGTTTTTTCTTTGAGGTATATCCAGTAACGGGACGAATGAAACACATCTCGAAATTTAACTAGTGAAAAGTGTTGCTAGATATTGCTAGACGTAACAAAGATATGTTTGTAAACTAAACGCATTGCGAATAAATAATACTTTATTTTTCAATCTTGTAGGTACTATATTTATTAACTTACAGTATATTTTTTCAAAAAAATCTGGCAACCCAAATCCTACATAATGAAACAATTTTTACGATCATATGTATGTAATATATATTTACTACTACTTACTAGGTGGTAAAGTTCTGCATTATCTCGCCCGGATCTGGTACCACTGCCTTACCTATTCCTGCTGCAATAGCGTCAGTGCTAGTCACTGTCGTGTTCCGGTTTGGAGGGTAAATTAGCCGGTAAACTTATGCATGTAGCATAAGATCTCGCCATGAGATAACAACGCACCAATAACATCTGTGGTGGCGATGGCTAAAAAAACTTTGAATGTTATATAAGGTAAGCATGAATTGAAAGGTACACGTAAAGATCCAAACAGATTCACCACATTTCCATAACAATTATAACACAATCTATTATTATAAAAATACTAGCTGTTGCTCGCGACTTCGTCTGCGCGGACTTCGTACCGCACCGCTCCTCCCCTGTAGGTGATGGCGTGACAATATGTAGCCTATATGTTGACCCGACCTGTTATTAATATTCATGCAAAATTTGAAGTAAATCCATACAGTACTTTTTGAGTTTACCCCGGACATACATATAGACAAACAGACAAAAATTTTAAAAACTATATTTCGATATCGATTATATCACGCCCCAAATATTCTTTTAAAAAAATTATTCAATGTACAGTTTTGACTTTCCTACGATTTTATTATATGTATAGATATATACAAAACCGTCGGATATGGAGACATTTGTTCCCGCCTAATCTGTTCAAACTATATCAGTTTTGGTGTGCCTATTTGCATTTCTTATCTACTGAGTTCATCTTTCTTTTGTCAATTTTCTACACGTGTAAGTCATCGAAGGACGTCTTTTTTAACTTACGTAATATCACTACTTAGTATAAAATAAAGTCGCTTTCTCTGTCTGAATGCTTAAATCTTTAAAACTACAGAACGGATTTTGTAGCGGCTTTTTTAGCAGATAGATTGATTCTTGAGGAAGGTTTTAGTATATAAATAAAACTTTTCAATATTCCCACGGGAACAAAAGCTACGCGGGTGAAACCGCGGGCAGGTCGCTAGTATATTTTTAAAAGTTTTTTTCAAATTCAACTTGAGAATGTGTTTCGCAAATGTTCCTCTTAATGCTATTTTAGTTGATTATATTTTAACCGCACTCATATTATAACTTTAAAAATTTTCATGTTTGTGTTGTTCATTCGATAAAACAGTTTCAAAGACTAACATTTCCCGTGTTGGTCCCAGTCTCCTATGAAAAATAGACCTACTACCATTCTGCCAGGCAGTTCGTAAAAGGTGAACGATTGACTATACGTTTCACTACCATCGTGACTATTAGGTGGTAGGGTTCCGTAACTTATCGCCCGGGTATTTGTTATCACTGCCTTACCTATTATAACTATAACTGAGGCAATAGCGTAAGTACTTGTCATTGTCGTGTTTCATTTAGACCCCGCAACAACGATAGCAACGCACCATTAACATCCTTACTCTGTCAGGCAGACTATGCGAGTCAATGCCATCGTAGTTACTAGGTAGTAGAGTTCTGCACTGTCTCGCCCGGGTCTAGTATCACCGCCTTACCTATTACGGCCATATTAGCGTTAATGATTGTCAGTATCATATTCCAGTTTATAAAGTAAAGTAGCTCGTAAGCTTATGCATGTGGCTTTACCATTCCTCGATAATAAAAACCCACAATTACCACCTTCGATGTTTATAGGCGAAAGTTGTCTCTTTTCATACGAAAGCCATCTGCTTGTTTGCTATCTTATGATAAAAAACATCCACCTTATTTCAGAAAAACAAACAAAAAGACACACTAAAGCACGTTTCACTTCGGAACCGAAGCGTGACCAGGAAAAGACGACAAGATTTGAAGCCATAGAATTACGCAAACTCGCCAATTAATTATCATAATTGGTATTTTAATTTATCATAATTTGTTTATACTTTAATTATAATGAAAATACCACTTTTTGTGGGTAAAAATAAATTAAATACGATTTCAAGAAAAGAGCTTACTCATTCCTCAAACGCCGACAACGCACCAAGGCACAAAATCCACAAACAGAAGAATAGCCGTACCCGGGGATCGAACCAGGGACCTCACAATCTGAGCCAAGTAGGCTAACCCCTAGATGATGAGGCAGACAAAATTTTGGTATTTACAACAAAGTTACTTCAGATTTTTAAGATTACTATCAGACTAATATACCGATTAATTTTAACATATAATCAATTCTTTTATGATGAAATACCATAAATTTTATTAAACTCGGTTGATTCGTTCGGGATTTATCAATAACGAAAATTTTTGATTTTTAACTTCCCGCTACGTAGTACGTAGTGTACGTATTGTAGATAGGAAGTTACAGAATTTGCTCCGATTTTCGAAAATCGAGTTTTCACCGGATCTCCACATTTTGATGTCCTAGAAATCTTTTCCGACTATTTTTGCGATGACGTCAGTATGTCTGTATGTATGTATATGTGTGTGTGTGTGTATGTGTGTGTGTGTATGTGTGTATGTAAACATCTCATAACTTTTGAACGGCTCGACCGATCCAAACGCGGTTCATGGCATATGACTGGATTCTGCTCAACTTAGATTTTCTGAAAATTTGAACCAATTCAGCCTACGAGATTTTGAGAAATTTTGAAAAAACCCCAAAAAAATTTTGGCGAAACAGTATTTTTTTAACATAACTTCAGAATGATGTACCGATTCATTACAAAAACTAATCAGCGCTGTTCCTCAAAAAACTACATCTAATGCATAAATTGTACCGATGAAAACCGATTTTGAAATCAGTTTATCCGTTTGGGAGAAATCGTTGACGAAAAATTTAAAAAAAAAGTATTTTTTCGACATAACTTCGAAAATTTTCAACCAATCATTTTTTTGGTATTCTACGATATTTTAGTACTAAAAAATTACGTCAGATGGCATTTCAAAAATCAAAATTGAATCTAATTTTCAAAAGTTACAGCTTTTCATATATTAAAATTACGTTATTTTTAGCAAATTTAATATATATTTTTAAAATAATTTTCAGGCTAATACACTGATGCACTTTAAAATCTTATCAGCTTTTCTCCTTTAAAAACTGCGTTAAATACCGTTAATTGGAACAACATCGGTCAATTTGTTTAGGATTTATTAATGATGAAAATATTTAAAAAAATATTTTTTGACATTGATACGAACTTTTTCACCCTATCGATTATTTAGCTAAGGCAATTTTAGATCTAAAAAATTGAGTTGAATATCATTCGAAAGATCAAATTCAATCAGCGTTTCCAAAATATGCAACTTTTCAAAAATCAATTACTGCCAGTTCAAAAGTCTAGTTTAGTAGTTTAGATAATTTTATTGCCCTTTGAGCTTAATCATACCTCAATTTAACAGGAAGTTTAAGGGATGGGCTGCAGGGTCAACCAGTTTACTGATATTTTGTTAAATTTCGTGATAAATGTTTATATATTTTTTTTGTCAGTTTGTATTTTCGCCGATAGGGACTCAAGAACGGGTGGTTTATGTGGATAAAAATTAATACACAGTGAGTACACGTGATTGTGCAAATTATAGGAGCATACATTTTTTGTGTATTTGTTTACATATCCCGTTCTAACTCAAGACAACTATTCTTGAAGAAAATTGGATACAGTGTCAGTAATATTTTTTGTCGTCGATAAAATAACATTCAATGTAGTGGTCAAGCAATAGGTAGTCCACTACAAGACATTGCCTGTGTATTTTTAATTTACGGTTACTTATACTTAAATGTATGAAACTGTAAACGAACAGTGTATAGTTTCATGTACCTAAGTATTTTTAAGATGACTAAAATGAACTAAAATGATCCAAACCATTTATTAGCCACGATAATACTGTTAATGTGGCTAAGGTATATTTAAAGCTAATAATTTCCTAAAATTACGGAAGCTTCATACCACACATCAATATTCAAAGCACGATCTGGTACCTCCGAGCCAATCTGATGCATTAACGACGTCACGTTTAATATGAACTATGGGGCAATGTCCCCCAATTTAATGATAAAGGGTGATCGTTTTTATTACTATAATTTTTAAAGAAACAAAAAACCGAAGCAATTGCGAGTGGTTAGCATATTCCACCCAGGTGATCCCGGGTTCGATTTTTATTAAATTATGTCAAACAATCCTGTCAAGGTCTTTTAGACACTGTCTTCGAAAATATAAATCTTAGAAACAGGCCGGAGTTTGGCTGTGGTATGCTAATATCTCTGTGTTTTGAATGAGCAGTAAAAGCTATTAATCACGGTAATAGCAAGATACAAACGATAGTTGTTAAGTTTGTAAAATGTAGCGATAGAGATCACATCGCCAACCTACAAAGTCAGTGAATTTTTGTGAACTAAAACATTTATTAATGTTCCATTTACTCTCTCTCTCTCTCTCTGCTTTGAAAGGAATGTGGTGTGATGATATTTTTTAAATGAAAACTTCTTTAGCCGCGTTAGACGTTTTTTGTTAGGGGAAAATCGTATGGTCGTACTGTAGTTACTTCTCTTTTTTAAGGAATTTTTCTTTCCTCTAAGGGCTTTAGTGTGAACATACGACGTATACATATACCTATTTTATTTTACAAATTCTTGAAAGTTTGAGCTCTGTAGTGACTATTACTTAATGTTCTACGAATCCTCGCCCTTTTTTCGTACCCCAAAGCATTGATCGATGGCTTTACGCAATCCTGAGTTCGAGATAGATTCACACCAATATTACATTCTACGGTAATTTTATTGGAACATAAGGGATAATCTACAGTATTCTGTGACAGCACTCAGGCCGTGTTTGCTCCCTGCGTTTCAACATTCGTTATAATTTCCTGTTCAAATTTATCGGAACCGAAATCTGAATCGAAGGTGTAAAATCAATCGGAAGTTCCGACTTATCACAAAAGTTACTAACAAACTACTAACTTAAAACTTTTTTTTCGATACTTTTTGCAACGCACACGATGTAAACAGTTAAAAGGTAATTAAATTAAAGGTTTAACTGTTTTCGGTCGGATCGGATAATTGAGATAAAATGTGGCGTTTTACTCAAGAACAATGTAGCTTTTTATTAAAGGTAAAATTAAAAAAAAAACTACAAACAAACTTACAAACTTAAGTACTTCCTGCAAACAAACTTACAAACTTTACCATAAAAAGGGTTTCGGAAGCAATACATCAATCTAGATAGGTTTCATTTTTAGAAAACGTCGTTTTTACCAAATAAAAAAATCCGAGCGAAGCTCAGTCATTGAGGTACTTTTATATAATAGGTATGAAATAAGCATACGTTATCTAGGGCTTGACAATCGACGTAATTGATAACAAAGGAAAATTTCGCAAGGGTAAATCAGTTGCACTGTGCAGTGGTCTAAATAAAATGACATTGTTTGCGCTTAGAACCGTCTCTATAGTTTCTGTTCATGGCCAGCCTGAGTCGAAATTTTTCTTTGTTCAAAACTTTTTTTGTTAATTATCCCTAGCACCCTAGCATCCCTAGCACGCGGGAATAGTCCTTTGATATGTATACCTATATGAATTAGTCAAAATAAAAATCGACGCACAAAATCAAATGATAATTTCACCTGCAACAGTGAACTCATTTAACTAGTTTAATATACGTCAATTAAAGGAATGACAACTACGTCGATTGATAAGAAAAAAATAACAAGACTGAACAAGAGGCATGATGATCTAAATTGGAAGTATTAGGTAGTAGAGTTTTACAACGTGTCGCCCGAATCTGGTACCACCGCCTTACCTATTGCTGCCAAAGAAATGTCAGTTCTTGTCACTGTCGTGTTCCGGTTTGAATAGTAAAGTAGCCAGTAATGCATGTGGCATTACTTATCCGCTACTATAGCAACATACCATTAAAATTTGGTGTTTATAGGCCATTGATATATAAAAACCCAAGATACACAATCAGTGTCTCAAAAACGTCCTCTAAGAATGAGTGCATAATTTAAAATTGTGCACTCACTTCAAATAGAATCCCGTCACTCACGTCATTGCCAAATATTAGATGTCGTTTAAAAGATTGTTTTTGCGAAAACTTAGCAAATGTGTGTATATATTTTACAATGTCATATATTTTTTTAAGTTAAGTTTTTGCAGAAAGGCTCCTTTGCAGAAAGGCCAACTGCCGTTCTGCTAGGTAGGTCGTAAAAGGCGACCGATTGGCTATACGAGTCACTACCATCGTGGCTACTAGGTGGTAGAATTCTGCATTGTCTCGCCCGGGTCTGGTACCACCGCCTTACCTATTCCTGCCGCAATAGCGTCAGTGCTTATCACTGTCGTATTCCGGTTTGGAGGGTAAGGTAGCCGGTAAACTTATGCATGTGGCATTAGACCTCGCCACAAGACACCAACGCACCATTAACATTTTTGGTGTCTATAGGCGATGGTTGACTCTTTCCATCAGGAGACCCATCTGTTTGTTTGCTATCTTATAACATTAAAAAAAATCATTTTCTTCAAAATAAATGAAAATTCAACAGACACGACACGCTTTTTTGCAAATTTATGATCCTTGTATTCTCTTAAGTTACACTCGAATTGTAAGATTTTCTAAATGTTACATTACTTAGCTCCCAATTAAACCACTATACCTTTATCTGAAGCACTTCAGTGTTCCCATACTACTGTTTTTTACACTTTTGAAAATCTTTAAACGCTATCCCCACCTTGAAATCAAAAATATTTTACAAATTTTGGTTTTTCTATCATCTAATCTGTAAAATTCAACAAGTCTTAATGACGCTCAAATAAACCGCCATTTGGTATCTTGGGCTTCCCTACTGTATTTTTTGTGAGATGAATTACAGTATTTTACAGTTTACTAGATTTTGACGAGCCTTTGCGATTGTAGACCCTATTTCTCTGACTTTAAAACAAACCGTATAATAATTAAGGTCTTATGTTTTCATTGCCATATGCAAAAAAGTATATATCACGCAAGGCATAGTTATATTAAATTACGCCTTTCTTCTGTCTTCATACAGTAATTACAGCTATGAACAGTTCACGCACAAAAGCTATTAATTCCTTTTTAATTTATGCTGTAATGTTATATAAAGTTATTATTAACTTTCCTTACTATTCTTTGTTTGTAACATTTACCCACATTTTATGTAAATTTTGAATCAAATTTATTTCAAATTAGAAACATTATGTAATCGACATAGACGTTTTGATTTTCTTTTTGCCTGTTAAATTGGGTAAAGTATTATTCATGATATGTTAGCTGTCCTAAACTTTTCCTAATTTAAATAAACAGAATCACAGGAAGACACGTATACTTCTCATCAGAATCGTATTCAACACATCGCATGCTTAATGTTCAGTAAAGATAATAATCCGAAATATTTATTTTTAGGTTCAAATATAATCGCCTGTAGTCTAGTAGTCCGGCGTCGGCGTAGACCACATGAGGTCTCGGGTTCGATTCCCGGGTCGAGCAGTTTAAAAAAATTGCCCGATGATGGTTTGGAAAATGCCCGATTGGCGATAGGCTTGCCACCGTGACATTTGTGGGACCAAGTATCTTTGGCTAATCGTGGATGCACTTGTTACTACGGCCTACTTTCCCCTTTAGGAATACGGGCGTGAAAATACTTTTTTTTTCCAAATATTAGATGTCGTTTAAAAGATTGTTTTTGCGAAAACTTAGCAAATGTGTGTATATATTTTACAATGTCATATATTTTTTTAAGTTAAGTATATAGGTAATTATAGTACAGTTTTCCTTAAAATAAAATAAAATAAATCACTATTTTTCGTTGAAATTATAGTCCAAAAATATTATTAATCGTTATCATTTAAAATATTTTAGTTTTTTCCGTACCTAAAAGGTAAAACTGGACCCTATTACTGAGCCTCTGCTGTCTGTCTGTCCATCTGTATGTCACCAAGCTGTATATAAACCGTGATAGCTAGAAAGCTGAAATTTCCACAAATTATGTATTTCCATTGTTGCTATAACAACAAATACTAAAATAAAAAAAAAATAAGTGGGGTCCCCATACAATCAAAGTGTTTTTTTGTATTTTTAAGGATGGGTAGGGTTCCGTACAAACCTAAATTGCTAAATTTTAGTTTTCAGCTGATGTCCTATTTATCCGAAAATTAACATGTTTCCCAGCGGTTTTAGAACATACCGCGTCACCTATTTTCTATAGAATTGACGCGCGTCGAAATACCTAGCCTTAAAACGTAAATTGCTCGGACTTGTCGCGCCCGGAGAACACTCGAACCAGCCGTATATATGTTGCGCGGTATGTAATGCATAATATATATCTTAACGTGTGTATTTCCTTAAATACTATATTTTTTAGAAAAAACTCAGTAGAGTGTTATAATAAATTATACAAAGTTAATGTGAAAAAGACAAAATAAAATCAAATATTTCCCACACAAATTTCCAACAATTTCCATCTCAGTATTATGGCCCAAATCTATGGTTTCGATTTTCCGAAGACCGTCCCTTACTCGCTGTATAGGTACACATATACATTCCTACAAACATACATATTAATTAAATATAACAATACTAGCTGCAGCACGCAGCGTGCAACCCGCTGTATGATAAACGTTTTTGGTGTATAGCGCGGGAATCTCATTTTCGGTATAAAAAGTAGCCTATGTTACCATCTATCTGTGTACCAAATTTCATCCAAAACCGTTCAGTAGTATTTACGTTTGAGTAACAAACATCCATCCATCCAAACATCCAAACTTTCGCATCTATATTATTATATAGATTTCTGTTTATGGTATCTATTAAAAACTAGCTGACCCAGCAAACGTTGTTCTGCTTTTTTAATTACTCTTATTTTTTTTCTATATTTTCTCACCTTTTAAACCTTCCATAGACTTCAACAATTAATTCAAAACTAAAATTAGCCAATTCAGTACAGCCGTTGTCGAGTTTTAGTGAGACTAACGAACATCAATTAATTAGAACGAAGTTCCTTACGGCAGGCTTGGAGGGGATAGGGATTTTGCTACGCGACCGAACTGAAAAAAATGTGATAGTAAAACCGTAAGAAAAAATCCGTGGAAAAAAGTGCGTGGAATAAAACCGTTAAATGAGACGTGCGCAGGCGCAACAGTCGCATACACAAGCGAGTAGTGCCGTTTAGCCGAAGAAACTTCGTTCCTACCTGGTGTCCCACGACACCACATCATTTTTTATATATATATATATAGATAGATGTGTCACGAAGTTTTATAAATTTTAGTGATATTAATTTATAAATTTTAGTGTGTGTATAGGTTAAATTAAAGCAAATCTAATTTAATTTTATAGTGCAAGCGGCATTTTGAAAGCCTACGTAAACAAAATACAAGTCATCCCATGTCGCACTAAGTATAAAATATCTGGTTGACCGAGCTTTGCTCGGTTTTTTACATACCCATATCTTGGGAACCGAGTTTTTCTTGGACCTGAAACCTTGATAAATCGATTCCTTGACCCGAAAAACCCCTAATTTGTGACTTTCATGAAAATCGTTGGAGCCGATTCCGAGATTCCAATTATATATATACAAGAATTGCTCGTTTAAAGGTATTATATATACATTTATATTGCCAATGTCCCCAAATGTATAAACCAGCTAAAGGATTCATTTTGGAACGTATAAAAATAAAAGGCACATTTTTTGCTTGCACCCCGTTTAAAAGTGGTTTTAGTCGCGTATTGAAATCGCGTAAATGATTAGTAATCAGCGTAGTTTTACTACGCTGATCACTAATCACTCGCACCAATCAACGGCTATCTACGCGTGATTTTTTTTTTGGTTTATTACAATATCAATATAGATAGAGAAAAAGAGTAGTAAATTGTATTCGTTAGGTGTCAGATGTTTCAATATGAATTGTTTTTTTAGCGATTCGAATGGCCGGTGGCAAAGCCGGTGTCACCTGGCGAGGTCCTGACAGTAGAACTACTGGCACGCGGTCGTTGGGGTACACCGCGCGCTCTTGGTATCTACCGTCTCGGGCTTCATATCCTGGTAGAAGATGGTCAGCTTTTGATCACAGACTCCCTGGTCGACGATAAGAATAAACCAGTACCGGTAAGTACAGCTTGTGATATTTTATACGTTTCGGCGTTATGTTACGGAAATCTAAGGTTCAACGGAGTAAAGACGGTCTACTCGAGATCGAAATCATAGATTTGGACCATGACTTTGAGATGAAAAACGTTGGGAATTTGTATAGGAACTTTTTCATATTTTCGACAAATTATTTACCTTAGCATTGTATATACTCGTATATTTTTTTATATCATAAGATAGCAAACAAGCAGATGGGTCTCCTGACGGAAAGAGTCAACCATCGCCTATAGACACCAAAGGTGTTAATGGTGCGTTGTCATCTTGTGGCGAGGTCTAATGCCACATGCATAAATTTACCGGCTACCTTACCCTCCAAACCGGAGCACGACTGTGACAAGCACTGACGCTATAGGTAAGGAGGTGGTACCAGACCCGGGCGAGACAATGCAGAACTTTACCACCTAGTAGCCACGATGGTAGTGACTCGTAATTTCTGTTATTCTTATAGTCTACAGTGTTTTATTTTCTAAAAAAATCAAAGCAAAATTTAAGGAAATACACAAAATCAGCAATATATTATGTGTCTTATGCTGGACGAAAGGTACCGAGTTCGGCGAGTGCAAAAATCACAGCAATTTAGACTTTACATTGCGTGACGTGAAAATAAAAAAAATAACAAACTTACGACGACTTTAATTAAACATTTATAATTCTTATGATAATAGCAGAATTAACTATCTCTTTTTTTCGTTGCTGATAATGCAAGGTGAACGTAATTTAGGAAATGTGCCTATAAATAACATTTATAAAATTTCGTCGATATTTGACAACTCTGAAACAGCATTCGCTATATATTTCACATTTCAGTTAGCTAAACGTACATGTAAGCGTTGGACACTTCTATATAGTTTTAGTTTTAGTGTAGGCAAAGAATACTACAGTCTTGTTTTGTGTTGACTTCAACATTGCCTAAAGCCCCGCAAGACACAAAGGTAAATGGCAAAATCAGTGTTTTCAAATCCAAACAAAAAAGTTATTCTTGATAAAAGTGCTTCACCTTCCAAAGTATTGCTGAATATTATGAGAAATACTGTGGTCAAATACAAATAATTACTTTGCATAATCGAATCGAATAATAAAACTATTTAACAAATGTTTTGTTTCATTTATGTTAACATATTGTGACAACCCTACCAAAATAGGTAACAATTTTACACGTTCTTAATCAGATAAACCTCTGTTCCGGTTATCTACTCATGTGGTGTAGGTACGTGCCTGTAAATGCGCATACGAGACAACTAAATATGCATCCGTAATATATGCATAGAGCAATATTAGCTTATCTTCTGCACGTCGCTATTTGAAGAATCAAATGAGCTATTTGAAATCATATCGCTTAAATTACGTCCGCCTCTTTATAGCTTCGAGGCAGCATTCGTTACACATTGCGTTTCTTTTTCTTTCTACACAGATTATTGGAATTCCTCTTCTTAATACGGTACCTTTAAACAAATGTAAGTTTCTATAGTTACATACGAATGTTCCTTGTTATTATGATCTGTATAAATTATAATATCTAACTATCTAACCATTGACTAGTTTTGCCATACAAATTACTTGTATTAAATATGTCGGTGGGGTAATTGAAAGGGGCATATGACATGGTTTATACCTACGAGTTATGTAGAAGAAACAAAGTAAGTACCTCGTGTTGGTCTGGGCTCCTCGGAAGAATAGGCCAATCGTGGCTAAAACGTACCACCGCCTTACCTATTACTGCCGCAAGTCAGTGGTTGTAATTATCGTGTTCCGGTTTGGAGGATAAGGTAGCCGGTTAATTTATGCATTAGACTTCATTACAAGATAGCAACGCACCATCTTAGGTGTCCACAAGCGATAGTTGACTCTTTCCATCAGAAGACCCATCTGCTTGTTTCCTATGATATTAAAAAAGTAATAGAACAAAATCTTGATTTACACCAGCATTAAAAAACTTTTCATCCGAATGATTACTTTGATATTTGGTTCTCTCTGACCACATCTATGTATTAATACGTGAAGTAACTTCACCCCGTGGACCCCGATGGAGTATGATATTTAGCACAGTTTAAACTTTAAATATATATGACGAAGGATTGCAGAAAATTATTATTTTTAAATATAATGCATTATTAACAAATTAAATAAATAAAAATAAACATTACACACACTACATTCAAGTGACACAAATGTATACTATTTTCTTTACGGCTAAAATAAGTTGTTAAACTTAAAAGAGATTTCATTGTTCAGCCTTTGGTCGAATTTCGACCACATGCGATCACTAGTTGTTAAAATTTCAGTTTTGTTTTATGACAGACTAATTTTAAAAATTACAACATTTTATCCATGCATTATGCATTATATAAACACTAATAAAAATTGATTCTCAACGGGCAACCCGCGAACAACGAGCTAAAATGAGATATATTACATTTATTTAAATAACATGCCCTATACGTTACGCTCACATCGGGGCACCATTTGCAAAACATTTCGTTGGTTATTTTAAATAAACACGCGTGTTATTGCGAAACCTCTTTGCATATAAAAATAAAACTCATAAATCCTAGAATACCCGTTGCGGACTGTTGCAAGATATATTAAAAAATTATCATCATTCCGGTATTCTTAATAGTATAAATTAAAAGTCAATAGTCATTCCAATTCATCATTAATTTACTAATTTATTAACTGGTAAAATAGGTTTTACTAACTTGTATAGTTTTTTCTAATATTGTAAGACAGCAAACAAGCAGACGGCTCTCACAAAGGACAGACCTTTCCCTTTCCCTTTCCCTTTCCCTTTCCCTTCGCCTTCGCCTTCGCCTTCGCCTTCGCCTTCGCCTTCGCCTTCGCCTTCGCCTTCGCCATCGCCTTCGCCTTCGCCATCGCCTTCGCCTTCGCCTTCGCCTTCGCCTTCGCCTTCGCCTTCGCCTTCGCCTTCGCCTTCGCCTTCGCCTTCGCCTTCGCCTTCGCCTTCGCCTTCGCCTTCGCCATCGCCATCGCCTTCGTCTTCGCCTTCGCCTTCGCCTTCGCCTTCGCCTTCGCCTTCGCCTTCGCCTTCGCCTTCGCCTTCGCCTTCGCCTTCGCCTTCGCCTTCGCCTTCGTCTTCGCCTTCGCCTTCGCCTTCGCCTTCGCCTTCGCCTTCGCCTTCGCCTTCGCCTTCGCCTTCGCCTTCGCCTTCGCCTTCGCCTTCGCCTTCGCCTTCGCCTTCGCCTTCGCCTTCGCCTTCGCCTTCGCCTTTTTCTTTCCCTTTCCCTTTCCCTTTCCCTTTCCATCCCAGACCTCATCGTCTACAGACAGTAAGATGTTAGTGGTGCGTTGTTATTCTTGTGGCCACATAAGCATGCATAAGTATAATGGCTACCTTATCCTTTCAAACCGTAAAACGACAGTGACAAATACTGATGCTATTGTGGACAGGTAAGGCGATGGTACCAGATCTGAGCGAGACGATGCAGAACTCTACTACCTAGTAGCCACGATGGTAGTGACTCCAATAGCTATTCGTTAGTCTCTTATCAACTGCCTGGCAGAATCGCAAATGATCTTTGAAGGGGCACGAGCCAATAATAATAAATAATAATTCACATGAATAATTCACATAAACATGCAGTAGTCTCATTATATTTAGATGCTATTTTTGCCATTTTCAATCATTTAAGTGATCGCATAATTTTCCGCTTGATTGCAATATATTAAATAAAGAAGGATTAGGACTTTTAGTATTTCTCTTTATTAGGACTTATAGACGAAGTTTCAAGACGAAACTTGTACTAAACTAAATTGCAAGTTACACCTCCAGCAATACAAATGTGAAAACCGCTTGCTTTGCGTCCATAGGCATATAAACAGACTAACGAACCAAATAAAAGCTAATAATATGATTATGTGTGAGAAAAAAAAATTTCATGGTTCAAAGCACAGACATCGGCCATTTACAAATTGTTACATGTCTTAGAATAATAAAATTATGTTACATGTATATATTATACACGACTAGGTAGGTACGTATTTTCTCACGAGGTTAACAAATGATCAAAAACACCATTTTGTTAACTACTAAAATTAGTTTCAAGTCTCTTCAGTCTTGAAAATCTTATCATCCAAATTGACAAAATTCAAATAAGAATACGAAAATATGAAAATTCAAAAAGAAGATACGTAAAGTAAGTACTCTTTACATATAAATAAAACAAAACATGAACGAAACAACCATTTTGTTTTAACTGCCACAAAATTAAATGCAGACAACTGCCACAAACGGCATCAAATAGAAGAATCATCAATAATAATACATGTTGTAAAAATGTATCGCTTAACTTCTTTAAAATAATAAAATTCCCGACGAAACGAATTCCCTCTTTTGGAAGTCGTTTAAAAATTACTACTTAATTAAAATCTTTTCAAGTCTAGAAAAAGATTGTGATTTTTTTCTTTTTGTTAGTGGAGAAAGGGAAATTTATAATATACAGGCAGGTACAATCTTTTGTTTAGAAAACGAAGAAAGGTTTTTCTTGTCGACTTATTTCTTATTTTTTAGAACAAGGGAAATATTTAATTTTGCATTGTAAACAATGTGCGACAAGAATGCCAATATCATCTAAAATATTATAAAAGTTAGTTATTTTTAATGAAACTTCCTACAGAGACCTTTATAAAAAGAGATTTCAGTACTAAATTTCGAGTAAAATAGCCTGTATTCTTGCATTTCATATACAAATTATGGGAATATTAATCAAATATTTTATGTATAAACTAACTGACCAAACTTTATATTGTAGCTGGCAAACGTTATTTTGCCATACAAATTACTTGTACTGAATATTTTAGGGGTGTACTTGAGACCGGTGGGAGAAGGGTTAATTGAGATAAAAACTATTCTATCATTTAAATTTGACCAATAAGTAAATATTTACAAAATTTAATTCAAATCGGTTCCGGAGTTTAGGAGTCCATAGCGAACAAACAACGTGACACGTAATTTATATATATTAAGATAAGCAGATGCTTTTCCTAATACAAATAGAAAGAAATTAACGGTAAAACTTCACTAACAATTTATACTGCCTACTCTCTCTAATCCGAAACACAGCAATAACAATCATTAAAACTATCATGGCACGGCAGCAAAAGTATGGCAGGATATAAGACGCCGCGCGCCGGTACAAAACCTGGTCGACACGTAACAGAATTCTATTACCTATTTGGGTTTAGAGATGGGTGATATATAACTTCACAGTGAATAAGTCACAGTGTTCCGCTGATTAAAGTGTTCGCTGTGATCTGTCAACAAGGAACTACGTTCCAACAGTAACGTAGGTAGGTAGGTACTGTAACACCGCCCAGCGACCTTTCAGCCGGACGTGTTACTTTGTCAATGATATCCCCTTTTCCTAGGGAATCTTTCTTTATACTCGCTTGGCAGCTCGAGGTACTGATGAAAAGCAAGATTTTTCGGGATTCTCTAATAAATAGACTTTCGTAGTGTATCTTCGTTTATTTTCGTGGGACGTCTATCCCTTGTCAAATTACTAACAAGACTCTCGAGAACTATTCTCTACAAACTAAACAGTTCTACATTTGAAAGTCGACAAAGCTGCCAGTTGTAACACCATAAAGGTGTTACATCAGCTACCCCCCAAGGTGGGAGCAGCTGAAACTGGTGGGGCATATGTCTCCCTTCATATGGCCTACCTATCCCTATCCTGATTGCCCTACCTACGAGGGGAAGGTACATTTTGGTGGGACTGTCTTTTCCTAAAAGATAGTTTGCCCCATGTGTGGTGCTGTTCATTACCACCACACCATGGCACAAACTTTGGTCTCCCAAAACCCCTCTAAAAGACAGACCACAGTCCCCTCACCTAACCTATCCTACCGCAAACATTTTTTATTTTATTACACTTTAGCCTGAAGGGCTCTAGCTGTATAAGAGATAATAAGAGATGGAAAGGCATAACAATTCAAACTTCTTTTCTTTGGTGGACCAAAAGAAAAAAGATTGAAGTATTACTTCCTCTCAACATCGAGCTCGCCCCAATATATAGACCACGATCATAAATATTCCTTACTCTGAACCATATTAATACCATCATTATGATATTTCCCATAACTATCCGAGTTCATGATATCCTATACAGATATCCTTTGTGTCGACTATGTCGTACTACAAAGTTGAACTCCCCTTCAAAAGACTTTCAACCCTTAACCTATATTGAATCTTTCGATTTTATACTAAGGCGGCTCAGTCCCTAGTATACATTATACCCCATAAGATTTTATTATTGAACGGAAGAACTTGAGAGGAATACATTGCTATTGGAAATATGACATTTCTTCATTTAATATTCTTTTGGTCATCTTTTTTCTTTTTAGCTTCGGTCCATCATCACAGCATTGGTTGAGCCCCGTCATATTACATGAAACAAATACAAGTATTAGTATTCTCATATATAAGCCCAAACAAAAGTAATGGTCTAACATGTAACAATTATTTATTACAATGAATGACTATAAGTATACTATATATTATTTACATACGTACATGAAATGCTTTCAACCTATTTATATGTACAATATCTCTATATCTCCTATTGCTTAACTTCGTAATTACATAATTTACATTAGATATTCTTTCCACTATTCTGTACGGCCCTTTATATAACCTACATAATTTCAAACTCCTATTGTCCACCCGTCTTGGTGTATAAACTAATACTAATTGTCCCGGTGAAAAGTGCTTTACTTTAGCCCTTTTGTCAAAATATCTCTTTTGCCTAACTTGTGCCCTCCTAATGTTTTGTACTGCCTTCCGAACTAACGCACCTTGTAAATTATGTCTCTCGGCATAATTTACTTCTCGGCTTTGACTATCCCTATTTACCCCCATGTCGCTTTGGAATATCGGTTCCCTAGCGTACATCATCATATATGGTGAAACTTTGGTGGTTGATTGTTTGCTAGTGTTATATGAATGACAAACTAATGGCACAAATCTACACCCTTCATCACATTTTGTAACAACATTTTCATTCTTTCGCGTGTCTGCGCACCCCTTTTTCATCTCCTTTTTACCTCTACATAATTCGTATGAATTATTGCGATCACTCTTATTTTCTCTGAAATTAAATATATTAGTTTCTATATTTTTCTTCGTATTCATTTTTGACATCGCAGTCAATGAATACGAAGACTTTATGTCAGCTCGTTTTATAATATTACATATATTGCGCATGTTGTTATGGCAACTATCTCTATTATTTGCAAACTGTCTAAAGCGATTTAAATTAAAATTTACAAAAAACTTTTTATTTATACACAAATAACCCTTTTTACAGTAAATAACTACATCATATTTATTAAGGAAATCCTGCCCCAGGATCATTTCGTAACCAATATTATTTACAATCACCATGTCGTTGGGGAAGACCCTTGCATTAATGAGGAGATTTACTCTCGCCTCACCAACGACTTTTAGTGTGGACCCTGTAACAGATTGAATTTTATCTCTGCTATATGGAACACTGGCTCCATATGGCAGATTTAACTTTTTTGCTAAACTCGCGGACATACAAGAGACATTTGCCCCTGTGTCTATTAAAGCGAGACATTTTTGTCCCCTAACACATAAACGAATACATGGATTTTTTACACCTGATATTTTTTCCTCTTGTTTGGCTTGAAGTGGTGCGGGCGTAACTGCTTCGCACATGTTGATGCGATGGCCCACGCCATCCGTGTGTTGTTGTGATTTCGGACTGCTTCTGAAAGAACTTTGTGTACATAAGGTTGTTTTATTATATCGAGGCGTACGAAAAACTTCCGTCGGTTTTTGACGTTCTTGTTGTGAACACACAGGCGCACCAGGAAGGACGTTTGTTTCCTCCCTATACAAATATTTCAGCGGCGGTGGCTGCAATGGAAGGTCAACCGTGGAATGCGGTTTTCCTCCAAATAATTCGTTATACTGCCTTATCGTGTCACGCAGCTCCTCTCGTGACTTATATAATTGCAATCCAAATTTTTCCTTTAACGAGGGTAATATCGTTTTAAGGAATTGTTTTATGAAAATTGCGTCTGAAATTTCAGCTTTGGCTGCGATGTCGCTGAGTCTGTAAAAATAGGTTAGTAGTTCCTCATCGCGGCCCTGTTTGGATACATAAAATTGCTCCATATAATTTATCGAAATAGGGAATTCGTTTTCAATTTTTATACATAATTCATCGAAATTGGCCGTGTCGGTATATATCATTTTGTAAAATGCTAACGCCGGACCATCAAGATATAGTCCCAGAAGTAAAGGCAAGCTCTCTATGTCCCATTTATTTATTGCCGCGACCGTTTTGAAATCTTTAATAAACTCCGCGAACGCCAAATTCTGCGTTCCGTTGAAGCGCTTGATGGCCTCCATCTTAACTCTTACCCTCTGACCACAATACTTAGCTTTCCTGGTTTTTTCTAGCGTGGTGATTGCGCTTAGCGCCTGAACGTGGTGACTTCCCGTAGCCACTTCACACAGCGACTTCCCGCAGCGACTTCACACAGCGACTTCACACAGCGACTTCCCACAGCGACTGCACACAGCGACTGCACGGCGCCTCCGCCAACTTGTAACACCGCCCAGCGACCTTTCAGCCGGACGTGTTACTTTGTCAATGATATCCCCTTTTCCTAGGGAATCTTTCTTTATACTCGCTTGGCAGCTCGAGGTACTGATGAAAAGCAAGATTTTTCGGGATTCTCTAATAAATAGACTTTCGTAGTGTATCTTCGTTTATTTTCGTGGGACGTCTATCCCTTGTCAAATTACTAACAAGACTCTCGAGGACTATTCTCTACAAACTAAACAGTTCTACATTTGAAAGTCGACAAAGCTGCCAGTTGTAACACCATAAAGGTGTTACAGTACCTATGCTTGCTCGCTACAGTAGATCGGTAGGTATGCATTTTAAATTATTAATATCAACATTGATTTAAATGCGACAGTCCTAAGCCCGTAAAAGTGTGAAGATTATTTTGAATTAACGCTCTCTCTTGTATAATTGAGAAATACATAAAATAAAAAATAAAAAAAGAAACAGACGATTTGAGAAAATGAGAACCTCCTCCTTTTTTAACGTCTGTTAAAATACGGCTAAATGGAATTTCGTTACTTGGAAGATAAGTGTGACTTCTGAATCGTGTGCCTAATTGTGATCGGAGTGATAACTGTGACGATATCGATAACAACTTCAACCTAATGAAAGGATTTTTTAACTTAGGCAATATGTATTGTGCTGAGTATGACCGACGTGACAAAGTCACGATTATTTTTTAACGTTACTTTCTTGTCACTGGAACGACAGTCACGGCGAATAAAAAGTAACGATTTTGCTCATGTCTATTTGAGTTACATATGAGGATATTACGATATAAATGCTTTTTCACCGCATCCATGAGGTGGAAGTTAACTAAAAACTTAAAAAACTTAATATTTGGTCTAGGGCTCAGCCTATTCAAATTAGATCATGAGGTCCCCGGTTAGAGGTCCGGATTGGACAAAAGTGTTAAGATTTATTCAAGGTTTTTCTCAAAATCCAAAATCTCAGTAGCAGCTCGTATTCTGTTGGGTAGTGAAACGTATAATAACGTGACGAATAACGTAAAAACGCTATTGCGTATTTATAGGTCTATTTATATTCGTCAGTAAAATGCGGCGATGGTGATCACTTATCTAGCTAATAGTGGTGAATCGGAAAGGCTAACGTTTGCTTCACTTTGCCTACCTACCCCTTTCGAATATTTTCTCTTCTGATCTCTTTTGATAAATGGAGTAAATGTAGTAATAGTTCACTACGGTTTCACCGTTTGTCGTTTTACGTGATATCTAGAGTCTATCGCCATATTTGACAACATGAACAAAGAGTATTCCGTTTATTTACTAATGTGACATGAAGCACTGTTATTTGTAACTGACGATAAAAAAAACAACGCTTGTACATGCTGTCCGAAATGCGGAGCTATGAAGAAACTACCAGCAGACTTCATTTTATTACGAGTGCCATACTACGAGTACTATACCATTTAGTCAACTAGCCTGTTGTCAGGGTGTCATATAAGTAAAAAATTATATATTTTGGATCCGGCCGCAGTCAGGTTTTTAATTCAATTAATAAATAATTACTCGTCACTAGATATTCTAAACGTCAAAAACATTTTTAGCCTATCCACAAACTAAATTTATCCTTCACAAACTACATCATTACGATCTTTAGTGGGTAATATTCAGACCAATAGCTTGGATAAAGTATTTATTAATATATACTGAACTATTGTTCAAAGCATAGTTTTAGACTATACGGCTTTAATTTCTGTAATTTTAAACTAAGAATGTCGCCATTCTACTCAACTCACAACAACGGCCTGTGTCATTAATTTTCATATACAGCTGAAACCAGAAAATAAAGTAATCGACGTTTGTACTGTCGCTTTGTATTCTGAAACAAAATAAGTTTTCTATTTTGTACTCTAAATTATATAAACTAGATGTATCGCTTATGTGTGTTGTCTAGTGGTCTAGTGGTTCGGTGTCGGCGTTGACCACACGAAGTCCTGGATTTGATTCTCGGGTCGAACAAATAATAAATGTATTTTTCAGTTTGGGGGCGTCCACAAATTACGTGAGATGTTAAGGAGGGAGAGGGCGTCTAGTCAAATCTCACCTTATCTTACGTAAGAGAGAGGGGGGTTCTCGACAAATATCACTCAATTTTTTTTCTGATTGAAACAAAAAAAATATACTTGGTCCATTATCCAGATTGTACATGCTTAAGATTTAATCTTAAGCGTAATCGTAAACGATTAAGATCATTCACTAATTCGTTTGAAAGAAAATGATTTGATACATACTTCGACGTTATAGAGTCTTAACTAGTCGTAAATAAAAGCACAAATCATTTTTTTTTTCTTTTTACAATAACAATCAAACGCGTTTACATATTTAAGAAACCCACATTTTGAAAAATCTCACGTGAGATTTGGAGGTGGGGGAGGGGGTTGAATAAAATCTCACGACATCTCACCATGGGGGGAGGGAGGGACAGAAAATTTAAAAGAACACCTCACGTAATTTATGGAAGCCCCCTTTTCTGATTATAACGTTGCCCTAATTTGGATCCAAAATCCAGGTCCAAGTGCGTGGTTGGCGATAGACTTGCCATCTATCACATCGTAGAACTAATGCCTAATTGCACCAATCTCGTCGCCATTAAGACAGTCTTTAATGACACGCTATCACACTCTTACACTTAGGATTTTCCTAAGCTAAGACAATGTTGGTGCAATTGGCCGTAAGTATCTTCGGTTAACCGTGGGTGCACTGGTTGTACTTCTGCCTACCTCTTCGAAGTTTGAGGCGTGAAGATACTTTTTAGATGTATTTAACATAATGGCCATGGATTTTAAAGTGAGGTTCTTGTATAGCACGCGATAGGGTTAACCAATTTGCTACTTCATTAGTGATGTATGCTGGATCAAAAATTACGTAACAATCCCGTGTTGGTCCCGTTGAAGAATAGAATACTTGACACTGCAAAGCAGATCGTAAAAGGCAAAACATTATCTACACATGTCACTACTATCGTGAGCAATAAGGTCACAGAGTTCCGCAACGTCTCGTCCGAGCTTGGTACCTATTCCTGCCTAACGCGTTTTTTCAGGGCGACCAAACTGTGTTGTATTCTTTAGAGTTAGACAGTCTACTTTCAGGACAAAAAAAAATAAGTCATACTTGAAAATGAAATAAAAAAGACATAAAATTCCACTTGAATTTGAGTGTGGCTTTTGACCTGAGATCATAAAACAACTTCAAAAATGTTTAGATATTGTAACTATGATTTAAAGATTATTTTCCCCTAGTTTCATGGCAATCACATTTTTTATGGAAATAAAAATAAAAAACAAGAAATTTTTTCCAATAAAATCTGAAAATTTTTAGTGCTAGTAAAAAGTGTTTATTACAAAAGCTGTAGATTTTTACTAATCTTTTTCAAAATCATTTTGTGATGGAATGACACGGTTAAATGTCATGGAAATGTTAAAAAACATTTTTCACCGCGCTTCATCCCTTCATATCTCGGAGTAGCTGGGAAAAGTCGCGGGCATTTTTTGGGTTTTTTGGGGTTTTCCTTGCGTACCTTGTTAACCTTTCGAAAACATACAACTTCTGGTTTTAATTTTGTCTCTCTCGTTAAATAAATGGGTTTCGATTGAATATAATAGATAATTTTAAGTATTTTTATAACACTTTTATTTTTTTTGAAATTCCATCCTCACCATCTCGATGTCTGGGAACCCACAACTGTGCGTTTCTCTCGGCACTTTTTGCCTCGTACTACTTTGTTGTGGAACAAATTACCGGCAGGGGTGTTTCCAAACGGATACGACTTGGAGCCATTCAAGAAAAGAGCTTACTTATTCTTAAAAGGCCGGCAACGCAACTGCAAGTCTCACTTACCATCAGGTGCACCTCCTGCTCGTTTGCCCCCTCTTCTATAACAAAAAAAAAACACAAAACTCGTTTTAGCGAACTTAACGTCTAAAGACATATTCTACCAATTAACCTTGCCTTGTAGAAAAATTGTCATAACGGGTAGTGCACAAAGTCTTAAGGAATATTTGTGAATATTTTTGCTTGAAGCAAAAAGACTAAATACATTTATCTTAACTTTACTGATGTACCTATCTTTAAACAGAAATCAGAAGTACTTTATTCAATAAAAAAAATTACAAGTTATTTTAACGCTTCAACATTTTTTTAAACTACTATCGGATCGGATACGCGGCCAACAATAAACGGCAGAATGGGTAAATTTTGAAATAACAGGTGGTAAATAAAAATGGATGTATTTATCGAGAGAGACACTGATATACATATATTAAGATCGATAGACACCTTAAAATTGATGAAGTGTTTGTTATGCGAGAGTTTGTATCGGGTCTCCGAAACTGGCGTATAATGACGAAGATTAAGCACGCCGAGAAAGCAAAGCGAGTCTGCCTGTATAGTGAAGTGTTTTTCTCTTAAAGAAAACCTAATTGAAATATCTTGTACGTAAAAACAGAACACGATATTCTACAAGTTTAATCATTTTTATCCAAATCTGTCTAGCTGTAGCGAATAAGTAAAAGATCCAAAAATATTACCTCTCGTTTCCACCATTGTAATTTCTGTAAACCAAAATCAACAGAGGCACCGATCCTGATAACTATTAAGTTACGAGCTGGGAAAGACCCTGGGAAATAAATAAGCTGTCTTGGAATCCACAATGAAATTAATCAGAGGTATGTAGGAGGAGTAGAAAAACACATCCTGTTTCCCTCCTTTTTCAGCAGAATACAGAAAAATCGTAAGAGCATAAAAATGCTATGAAATGAGACTTTTAAAATTAGGTTAAGCCTGATTGCTATTGCATTACAGTCGTTCAAAAATTGAGGACCTACCAAAATAGCCTTCTTAAGTATGACAAACTCGCTTGAAGGCACGGAACTTTCCACGTGTTTTCACAAGGTCGGAGCTACACCGAATATACATAGAATGCTATCAATCATTTAAATACGTTGATTTTGCCGGAGGGTACACCCCCAAAGATTCTGATGTGCAATTTGTTCATATTTACAATTTAATGTAGAGCACTCGCAAAAAGGAAGAGGAACTAATTTAAAAGAAAATAATATAGCTTTAAAATCAGCGCGACTAGTGAGAAACTGCGCAACACCATTGTCTACTTCTATGGTCTAATTCTATGATCACCATGGTTTGTTTCTATCAACGTTTTACTTAAGCGTTCCCGGATGCATGTGAAGAATTGATACAATTGCTGTCATTTAGTTGAACAACTCCAACACGACTGCAATTCCTCCAATTAATTCATTAGGAATGTCGATCACGGGATTATAACGGTGATATATTTTCGTTTGAGCTTGTATGTTGATAAATTCGAGGCTAGTAAAATTTGTAAAATTATAGTACATTGAAGGCCGAGGCTGTATTTCTAAATCTAATAGTAAGACACCTGATAAAACGGGTAAAACGTCGGAGCTTACAGTGCGATATGTTTTGCATAATTTGTATTAATGCTAGACGCTGATTTGAAGTACTTTACGTCAGATCGCTCCACTCGTAAATTTAGCAGCTCACTCAATTTATCTTTAAAGTGTTAAATATTAAACCCCATGTCGAGATAGATAATAGAGGTAGACACCGGCAAAGGATACGAAATTCAGTTTAGCCTTTTCGCCAATATAGTTACCAATGTTATAAATGCGAAAGTAACACTGTCTGTATGTCTCTCTATCTGTATCTTCTTCACACTTAAACCACTGCACCGATTTGGATGAAATTTGGTACAAAAATAGTTTGAGACCTGAGGAAGTATATCCGTTCTAGTTTTTATCCCGGAAATCCCACGGGAATGGGAACTATGCGGGTAAAACCCTGAGACTGTCAATCTTTTAAGCCACGGTAAAAAGGAGTAAATTAGGCTTAGAAATAATTCCACGCGGACGAATTCGCGGGCGTACATAGTGATTTATAAGGGCGTTATTTTCTCGAGACCAAACCTAAATATATTATGGATTATTTTCTCTTTATTGTGCTATTATTTATGTTTATACAGAGACGATACGAGAAGCGAACCTTTTAATACGTTTAATGAGGCGCAATGTTTAAATGATTTCTCAAGCCTCAATTGGATATCAAATTAAGACTAGCATAAGCTAGCGACTCTACCTGTGCTCCTGTGTTAGCTTGTATTTTTAAAATAACTTCTTCTGCATACCTTATATAAGCGAGAATCCTTTCGGCAAGGCTAATAAGAAAATAAATAGCCAAAATTCCATAGATATGGCGAAAGTACTGATCTCTGTGGGCATCCTAGAGTAAGGCGTTTAGTATTTGTTCTACAATTCAGTATATAATGCTAGAAAACCAGCTAAAGCGTGAATAAATAAAAAAGATCCAAACATATTACCAATTTACTCATGTATAATATTGATTGGATTGTTTATTTCTTCAATTCGGTATGTAATCCCAGAAAACTTACACTTTTGTATATATTTTTAATGAATATAGTTTTATTTATGAATTTTCAAATGTCATGCAGCCTGCATTATAATTACAGTGTCATTACCTTATCAGTTTAGTAATACAATCGCTAATGTGACATTTAAGAGTTGCTATTTAAGAATTTTACAAAGTAAAGTGACAGTGAAATGACATTTCCTAAGATAGCGGCTGTAATCCCGATTTTGTCCACTGAACAGCTAAGTTGGTAACATTATAGTCTCTTATCTAGACAGAAAAAAAAAATAGTGACATTGATATTTACTTTTGTACACCTGGCAATGCAAGTAGGTTACTCAATTTACTCAATGACGTCATTTCTCAATAAGTTTTGAACTTCACGAATACAAAACAATTCCAATAATTTAAAATGATACCAAATTCAAGTTGGTTTTCAATTCATGAATCCAGTATAATTCTCATAAAATTGTTCCCCAAAAATATTTTACCTTGTATTGGATAATACAATTATTGAGTGTATAGCATACTTACCACAAATTTGCGTGAAAACCTCTTCTCCGTAGCTACAAGGTGGATGTTCCCTTGAGATGTGACCTCATTCGGATAAAATCGAATTGTAGATATCCACTTCTCGTTGAATTAGTTATTAAATATAGTATGTAATAATATTTATTTAAGTTGTGTGTGAAAAACAATAACGTTATGTTTTCCCGACGAAAAACAGAGGTTATCAGTTTGACATCATGTATGTAGATTGTTGGAATTGGATAACATTTGAGTATGATGATTTATCGTACTGTTAGCTCTGTCACTCAGGCACTTATAAAAAAAAGGCACTCTTGTGAACAGAAGTTTATTATCAGGGCGAGCGAAGCGAGCCCTACACTATGCCACTTTCTGTGCACTTTTGTGGTACATTTTACTGTAAAAATATCGCATTTTTAGGTTCGAGCTTCGACGTGGTAGTTTATATTCATATCTAGATTTGTTATCTACCATAAAAATACCATTTTATAAAAATAAAAAAATAGAAGGTACAATTTGTATTAGAATCTTATTACTACTAACGCCATCTCTTATTAAATTAACGAGTTAAAATTGATAGAAGATACATTTTCTATTAGAATTTTTGAACTTATTAAGAAACGACCTACTTCATGAATTGTTTCTTCATATTTGACTGGCGGCGCGCGGTTATCGTGCCCTCGTATAAAGGCGAGGTTCAAGTATAAACTGCAATAGCTATAGGGCCATCAGTTTGATCAGTTTGGCATCGAAGGTGTATGATGAAATCATTGAAAGGAGAATGCAAGGGAAGTTCGAAGTAATATTGTGGGAGGCACAAGGAGAATTTAGGTCTAGAGCAGGGATGTTTGCTAGGAACAGAGTAAATAGAGCGTTAGAGAGTTTCACAATATGCTTATTGAGAAACAGTACAGATGTATTAATTGATTTATATTGTATTGAGATCAATTCCCAATCTTAGCCCGAGGGCGAGGGTAAAAAGCTAAAAAAAGGTATATTTACGCCCGTATCCCCGAAGAGGTAGGCAGAAGTACAACGTGTGCATCCACGGTTAGCTGAAGATATTTAAGTCCCACAATAGGTGGTCAGCCTATCGCCAGTAGGGCACTTTTCCAATACCGGGCAAAGTTGTTTTATCAGAAAACTGAAAAAAACACATTTTTTCATTTGCCTGACTCTGGAATCGAACTCCGAGGGTTTCTCTGAGAGAAAAATTCGAAAAATGTATTCGCTGAGTGTCTACCGTCAATTCTTCGCACCTGCGTAGTCCAAAAATTTTGAAGGTTTATTTAAATAAAACATTTTTTGATTTTAATTTCGTAAATCGACGTAAAACCAGGAACTTCCTGATTTTAGAAAAAAAAAACAATTATTTCAGCAAAATGTCAAAAATGTGTTATTTATAAGATCAACCTTTATTTTTAATACATATTTTTCCATGAAAATATCAACAGACAAAAACCAAATATTCCTAGTCTAAAGCCTGACGACGCGGGCCTTTGATGCAAATGTAATGTTTGGGTGAAAATACGCTGAGTTTTTTAGGTTAGATAATTATATATAAAGTCCATACATTAAAAGATGTAATTCTCATAAAAATACTTTTATAATAATATTACTAGATAGTATAACTTTACGAGCCCTTACAAAGCTCTGCTTTTTGCTAGTTTACTACTAATATTTTACACTTTTATTGGAACTTGAACAACTTGGATTACTATTCACTCGCGATTCCCTTGTGTAGGGTTATAACGACCCGGAGTCGGGATATAACACTAGTCTTTTTGCTGAAGGCCAGCCGGCAGGCAGAAGCCGGGTCCGTAGCTGGGCAGCGGTTAGACTAGAGAATATCTAACTAACTGAAATTTGGAAAAACATCTGTTTATATACTACTTTATTGATGAATTGCAGTTATGATTGCAAATCAGCAATATACTAAGACTATAAGGGGTGTAACAGTACGTGTACGTGTACAAAATTTTCTAAGTATATGTATGTATACTAACATATCGTTTCTCAATTGGTTCGAAAATCTCGATGATATGTCATAAACACTTTTTTAACTGTCAACAATTACTCCCGAACGGATAAACTACAAATTTGTGGCATGTGTGGAAACGCATGTTAAAGTGCACTTTACGGCGTTGGTACGTCGAAACTGTTAATGTTATAAAAAAATATAAAGTCAAAAAATCTAACTTTTTGCAGCTTTGTTCTTGTATATGTGTATTTTTTTCATAAAATAATAATAATAATATATGTGAATAAATTAGACGATTTGATCTAACCAATAGTAAGCAAATTATTTTATTGTGATATGGGTGTTAGTAAACGATACTTATATACGTATATAGAAATACATATATAAATACTGTAATATAAACATCCAAACCCAAAAATACAAACGCCTGTGCTCATAACACAAACGTTTGTCCCTGCCGGGAATCGGACCCACGCCCCATTGATTCTTGGTTAGGTTGTCTAACAACTCGACCAACGGGACTGCTATTAAGCAGTTTTCTAGAATATCTCCAATATAATAGAAAATAGACTATTAGGTACCCTTTTTCCAATACAACCGTAAAGATACGACGGTAAAGTTGAATCTCGAAAAAAACGAATAAAAATCTATAAAAATGCTAATTTTTTAAACTCCCCAAATAATTTTAGGCAACCCCTTATTTTTGAAACAAAAGTCTAGAAGCCACACGCAGACAACGATCGGAAGTGGAGTGAATTGCGCGCCTAGCAAATAGGTTCTCAGTTCTTATTATCACCACGCGAGACACATACCTACACTCTTTCCTTTTGTCTTGAATATTTCGGTGGATCCGTAAAATCCCTTTAGCACCTTCCACATAACAGTAACGTAAAATACATGTCCATCAGTTTCAAAGCGCCCTTTATTTGATTATGAAAGGTCTACGTCCCTTCAAATATTTCCGTTTATAATAATTTCGTTTTGCTTTGTAAATGTTCGTGAGAAACCTTTTTATTAGATTTCTCTACGGTTATATCTCGGCATCCCTTTATTACTGGTATCAATTACTATCTCTAATGCCTACTACGCGCTACCTGCTGCTTTATCTGCGTAATAAATAATATGTAAATAATAATAATAATAATAACTCTTTAATTCGGATAATAATCTATAATTTGATAATAGGTATTTAATATAATATGAAGACTTACTGGCTATGCTAGTAATGCATTTTTTATTCAATTATTTTCCCCTGGAAACACCTGCTGAATAGCGTTGCAAGGGACAATCTAGATAAAGTCCCTCAATTTGTTTTCTATTTCTGATGTTTAGTGATAAATGTATTTATGTCGTAGGCAAATTCTATAATTCTTCCGCACACAAATGGTATCGTCAAATTACAAACATAGATTTAATGTTTTTTTTTAAAGTTGATTTGTAATTATTATTACTATAGTTATTGTTGTTATAGTGATACAAACCAACTACGAGTAGTAGATGGTAGGATTTCGCAACGTCTCGCACGGGTTAGTGTGTAAAAATTAGTACGTTAAAATAAACGTTTTATATTTATTTAGATTACGTTTTATAGTATACTAGCGATCGCCCTGTGGCCGAAATTCGACCTCTGACTACACATTAAAATCTCTTCTGAGTTCGATAACAAACGTCTGTGTATATTATGATGTATGTCATATGAAAGTAGAGTATGTAATGTTTATTTTTATAAATTAAATGTATTTCCAATGCATATTATATAAAAAATATTAGATTCTACACCCTTTTGCAATGTAATTTTTAATTGTGCAAAATTTCATATTCTTCCATTTACAAAAATGGGTACAAACTTTTTATTTCACGTATTTAATATATAGATAATAATAATATTTAAGTTTATGATTGGAACAAACGTTAACACAAACTTCCATTAAGTGACAAAATTTTGAACATGAATATTTAATAGGTGATTTAAAAATAACGAGATATAATAAATAATAATTTAAAAATAAGCTGCTTGTGGTTGCAAACTGTCGTTTGCAATTACAAGCAGCAATGTCCTAAGCCTTTGTAATCAAAGGCTTAGGTTTGAGCAAGATTGTTGTTCAGGATTCCACAGGTAGTCAAATCAATACAAAGTATTAACATAATATGTGCACATTCTTATGATATTTCTGTTATGAGTATATCAATTTCAATTACACCTAATTAACTATTGATGACAGAGGCGTGCTAAGAAGTGAGAAGAAAAAATCTTATTTACTAAACAAATTTTAAAAATATTTTTACTGCTACATAGATGTGTAAAATGTGAGTTAAAGTTTTAAAAGATGATGTTAAAGTTTTATAAGTAATATAATCGTTTTATCTAGTTAAATTGTGTAACTCAACAAATTAACAGTCTAAGTGAATAGTTCAGTCATGTTAATTCTCTAATAGCTCAACAGAAGCGTGGCTTTCCGTGATGCAAAGCGTTCGTTTTTCATGCATTGTTATTGTGCGCGCAAAGTTGAAGCCAACAATCGATATATAAATAATGAATGCGTATTCTCGTGAAATGGGGTATGGTAGTATTATAAAATAACGTGTAGAATAATTTTTGTAAAGATTTTTGCTTCACATATTAATTGCTTGACAACATAACGCGACATTATTTTCTCGAACATCAAAGGTCAATGTATAAATCTGCACTGTTTAAATCATGAAATATGAGATAAAGGCTAGCACTCGTATTAATCAATTGCAATAAATATTTACATTATATCTCAGTCTATGAGATCTCGCCATCTCTTTTTATACAGCTGTGTTAGAGAGGGTAAGACCTCAGGAGATGACAGCAGTGTTTAAAATTTGGTTTCAAGTAGGTACGAGGTGCTGCCTCCAGATATACTACAGCTTCATGGTTTAAATACAATTATAATACAGTTAGGTTTAAATAGGTTTAAATACAGCGACGTATCAACGCCATTACCGTGAGTTTGCCCTCAACTTTCATATACAAAGGCATAAAGATATTTCAATAATATTACAATTTTTCACTCAATTCAATATTTAAATCTTAACTAACCTTTTCGCGCGGTTTCTTTTGCGTTCGAAATTATGTTTTAATGTTCAAAAACCGAACTTATTTATGTCTTAGTAGGTCTCATTTCTTTAGTGTACTTGTAAAACATAGCATACAAGTAAACTCACTATCGCATTCGTAATATATTTTTTAAATCATACGGACGCTGCAAACAAGCAGATAGCACTCCTTAAAAAGCAACAACAATTAGTCACAATGGTAGAGACTCATGAAGCCTTTGTTTTTAAACAATCTGCCTGGCAAAATGGCAGATGGTCTATTTTTCAAAGGGGCCCCGATTTACAAGGCGTAATATACTAGCAGGCCCGCTATACAGTGCTCTATGTGACAACATTTTTTTACAATGGCTGCGAATCATTTATTTACTTCACGATAAAAATTTCATAAAAATAAAAGTAATAAAATGAGCACAAGTTTGAAAAATTGTCTAATCATTAGTCAACTACTAATGATCAGACCATTAAAACTTAGGTTAGGTTAGGTTACTACTCAAACTTTTTTTATTGCTTATGTTTTGCTTTAAAAATTTGCGAATTGTCCTGTTCTTTTTTGGATGTACCTTATTGCCAGTAAGTTGGCTTAACAGTAGACATAAGAAAATTTAATACTATTATTTTATTTTATAGACTAGTTTAAGCTATTTAATTTTACTGTTTGATAGTTGAAAAAATATTACAATCAAACTTTATTGTTTAGTAAAGAAAGGTAATAACAAAATCTAATAATATTACAAAGGGTTTCTCTAGCATAAAATGGCAAACATAAGGATTTTATAGACAATAAGAATGCTGATGTCAGTATTGTAGAGATGCAAAGCCACATGCGCAAATTTATCGACTATTTTACTCTTCAATCTGGAGTATAATTGTGGTAAGCACTGTTGCATAAATTGGTGTACCAAGAGAGTCATCATAAAACTTACCTTTCATAATCAACCTTTATTAAACAAGTTGCGACACATTTAGCCTTGCTTACCTGTTACAAAATGCCTGACAAAAAATATTTTCATCACAAAAAGCTCCGATCAACACAAAGAAATGGAAACGTAGGGTGGAGAAGTTAAGTTTTAGGAGATGACGCTCTAAAATAAAAAATCAATACCAACTACATGCGTACGGAATACAGGATTATCCTGCGCTGGGAACGTATAGTCTGGTTAACAAGTGGTTTTTAGGTCAAAACTTTTCTAATTGTCTAAAAATTATTTTTTAGGTGTCATTCGATTCGGAATGGCATAAAGAAACTTTTTGAGAAAATTGAAGGGCCGCTCGCAAAAATTGCAAAAGTTATAAACAATTAAGTAAAAAAAAGAGGGGGTGGGGTTGATTTTTTGCAAATATCCCGAAAACTATTTGAGATTTTTTAAATTTGAAAAAGATTCAAAGAGAGAGAGAAATTTTCCAAAAAAAAGTCTCTACACCCGGAACTGTAGGATAAATATTTATAATTTTCCTAAAAGGTTGAAAGTATGCCCGAAAACGGATACTCCGGCTTGCGCAAGCCACGTCCACTTTGGACTTTTAATGAATAAATATTATTTTAACTTATTAAATATGAAAATTAAGAAGTTAAAAAATTGATGCGCCTACAAGATAGATCAACAGATAATATACTGTCGGCAAAAATTTTTATCGCGATTTTTCATTAGTTATCTATTGATTAACTAACAATTTTTTGTAGTACCAATGTTAACATTGAAAGTGCGATAATTGTTAAACTATAAATCTAGATTTTTTCATTTCATGGAGCTAATGACAAAGGCTTTAGAATAGATTTCCGTTAAAAAAATTAAAAGAATGATAATTTTCACTTTGTTATTAATTATGAAGCGCGATTAAGCATTTTTTTTTCATAATATTATTGTTGCTTCGTTTTTTGATGATCAAAAGCTATCTAAAAATGATTTGTAATCATTTTTATCTCCTATTGTTTAAAAAATTGTTATAAACAAATGCATTGTTTATAAGATAATTCAATTTTTATTTTCAGAAACATAATCTTTGATAAAAATTATGTTTAAAAAAATGATTGCGTAATATTAACTAGAAGTGATGGAAAATAATTGTTAATTAACAAATCCGTCTTTATGCAATATTTATTTTTAAGAAACGGTTTTTTTTAATCATAATTTGTATCAGATCATGTTTCTAAAAAAATTGAATTATTTTATAAACAATGCATTTGCTTATAACATTTTTTTAAACAATAGGAGATAAAATTGATAACAAATTATTTTTAGATAGCTTTTGATCATTAAAAAACGAAACAATAGTAATATTATAGAATGAAAGTCATCAACAAACAATAATCCGTCGGCAATTTTTTTTATCGCGATTTATCATTAGTTATCTATTAATTAACTAACAATTTTTTGTAGTACCAATGCTAACATTGAAAGTGCGACAATTGTTAAACTATAAATCTACATTTTTTTCCTTTCATGGAGCTATTTAACAAAGGGTTTAGAATAGATTTCCGTTTAAAATTTAAAAAAATGATAATTTTCACTTTGTTATTAACAATTATGAAGCGCCATTAAGCATTATTTTTTTTTCATAATATTACTATTGTTTGATTTTTTAATGATTAAAAGCTATCTAAAAATGACTTGTAATCATTTTTATCTCCTATTGTATTGTTATAAACAAATGCATTGCTTATAAGATAATTCAATTTTTATTCTGAGAAACATAATCTTTGATAAAAATTATCAACGGGAATCTCTTTTAAAGCCTTTGTTAAATAACTCGATGAAAGGAAAAAAACTCCAGATTTATAGTTACCATTGGTACTACAAAAAATTGTTAATTAATGGATAACTAATTGAAAATCGCGATAAAAAAAATTGCCGACGGATTACTGTTTATTGATCTATCTTGTATGAAATGTATGAATTTCTTTACATCTTAATTTTCATATTTAATAAGTTAAAATAATATTTATTCATTAAATTTCAAAGTTTACGTGGCTTGTGCAAACCGCAGTATCCGTTTTCGAGCGTATTTTCAACCCTCTGAGAATATTATAAACCTTTATCCTACAGTGCCAGGTATGGATTTTTTTTTTGGGAAATTTCCTTCTCTCTTTGAATCTTTTATCAAATAAAAAAAAATCAAATAGTTTTTGAGATGATTGCGAAAAACCAAACCCCCCCGTACAGTGCCAGGTATGGATTTTTTTTTTGGGAAATTTCCTTCTCTCTTTGAATCTTTTATCAAATAAAAAAAAATCAAATAGTTTTTGAGATGATTGCGAAAAACCAAACCCCCCGTTTTTTTCACTTAATTGTTTATAACTTTAGAAACTTTTGCGAGCGGCCTTTCAATTTTCTAAAAAGGTTTCTACGTGCCATTCTGAATCGAATGACACCTAAATCATAATTTTTGGTAAATTAGAAAAAGTTTTGACCTAAAAAGCACTCGTTAACCAGACTAGTAACGGCTGCGATTACAATATCGTAGCAATTCCACGCTTGCATATTGGAGGTCGTAGCATTACGTAGCAGTGCTACCATTATTTTGAATGTCATTATTAGTTACGATACCTTTGGCTAATTGTATTTTTACAGCCGTGTAGGGGTTATGCTAATCTTCATCAGTACCTACTTTGGATATACCAAGCTTATAATCGGAACAAAATTTGTAATTTTAAAACAACTCCCAAAATGATTAACTGTAATCCTTTTATTATTTTTTTATTTTAAGTTATTTTTTATTATTATTGTGTGTTCAGAAATCATTTCTGACCAAGTTGTTTCTTAATTTAATAGTTTCGGTATGATCCCTTTGTAATTTCATGGTCATGGTGACTAAAGCTAGAATAAATTAAAATAGACGATACTAATTAGGAGATATACGCGATAAGAATGTTTTTTAAAAGTACATATATGAAGACTTTAAACTGCCCGAAATTAATTATTAACACACACAATTACTTTATTAACTTTTATAAAATTAAATTAATAACACACAATTATAATTAAAATTAAATTATAATTATTAAAATTAAATTATTAACACACAATTATTTTATTGTATTTAAATACTGATAAAAGCGTATAAAAACTTAAAAAATATAATTTAATGGCATATTATTTTGATTATTTCTGTTAATTAGCGTTATTAATTTATTAGTATGTTACAAATATCTTCAATCAACTGATCTGAAATTTTGGATTGCTTTATATTATTACTTATAATTATACCAAACTATAAATTACCTTTTATTTAATCCAATATGATGACCTTACTGTTTTGTAGCCGGTAACATGGACATCAAATAAAAGCGTATTTTTGAAAAGTTTTCAAATAAATAATACTGTTATTAAACAGAATTGAAATAGCGATTAAAATATAGCACTAATCGGTAATGAAACGTATCATAAATCTCTATATTAAACAAGATAAAATTATTTTACATTTCCTTATCCTCAGATCGCCATTCTGCTTCATATGCATCATTTTAAGAGCAAAACGTAAAAGCAGCTAATGATCTTCGAAAAGGAATCTTGCTGCATTAATTTAAGGTTACCATAGTTGTTTAATCAACGAACTTGTTTTTCTGCAAGCTTCCATGACTTTCTATAAGCTCCACCATGTAACGCTGGAAATAATTCAGGTTTAGAGTACCTATTTGACAAAATATAACAAATTATACCTCTCTTTTATTTAGTTTCGGGGTTTTATGGCTACCTTTTAGTTCTATTATCAAATCCTGCGCATCTGCTAGTAGTGAAGGCCAGCTAAATCAGCCCAAGTTCAGCTGGCCACTTTTAGTTTCATCATCAGATCCTAGAAAACTAAATGTTTTTCAAAATAAACCAAATTAGCTCACACTCCATGAGTTTAACAGGTTTAGTTTACTATTTCCCATGGAATTCTTAAGCTAAACCTGGTATCAAGCACTGGAAATCATCCGACTCCAAAATCCTTAAAAGTACAAATCAAATAAGCTCAAAATATATGAAGTTACTCATTTGCAATTCAAAGTTTCAATGATCTCCTTCCTGCTTCATCGTAAGGCTTAGGAGTTCTTAGAGACTTCTTCCAATTCTAACATCAGGCTTTCCAGAGCCATCCTGCTCAAAAGTCACGAAAAGAACGGATCCAACCACTCAAAGTCAATGGTATTGCTCCATTTTATTCTTAAGTTTCCATGATCTCCTCCTAGCTCTAACCTCCATGAGAACCTGGAAATTAGCTAGAACTATGGTGTTTATAAAAACAGTATAACTGAGTCCAAACTTGTTGGTTTTATCTTATTTAGTCTAGGTGTTCCTATGTTGAGTTCAATAGATCTAGGCTGCTAGATCCAACACCTAAATATTAGTCAATACAAGACAATTGAGCGCTAACTCAATAAATTTACCATGTTGATGTTAGGAGTTCACTGTTCATTTTTTCGCATTTTACATCTGGATTCGGAAATTTCTGTCCTCAGAACCTATTTATCATGAGAAAGAAATTACTGCATCGAAATAAACTCTTTCAACTCTATCTTCAGATCTTCGACATCATGAGTAGTAATTAAATTTAGTATGTACTTATAGCAACAAAACCACTGAGCCAGAACTTGGTTGTTTCTACAAAACTTTGCAACTGAGAGTTTCAGTCTGTATATCCATGTTACATCATGGGATCAGCTGAGTGGTACCATAAGATTGCATTCGCACTAAAGTTACACAAGTTTGTCAAGTTTTAGTGCAGACGGATATAAGAAAGTCGCTGAAATGTGAGTTTGTAATATTTAGACAACTTGTTATTTACATAGGAACATTTCCAGTTAATTAGAAGCTGATAATCTTCGAATGATGATCTAGCGGCATAAAGTTAAGGTCACCATGTCATTGCAATATTATTAAAACAACAGAATATTACATTTAAATCGATAAAGCTTTTACAAGTTGCTTAACTTCATTCATCAATTTGAAAAGACCTGATGATTTTCAAAGGCTGAACAGATTCAATTAAATCATAGCTTAAAACCATCTTGGAAAATAGGGCTTTCATTTAAAACTGCAACCGAATCGTACCATCCGCCTAGTCACTTCGATGCCACAGACAAACACATAGATACACACAAACACAGATTCACACCTGAAACTTATAACACCCCTTGCTTTTGTGTCGACAGGTTATATACACACATTCATAATAATTAAATTTATTTATAAATATTAATCACAGCTCAATATTCATTAACAGGCGAAATTTAATAACGTTTGTTTGCCTAGTATGAGTATTGAATACACAAATTAATTAAAATTTTCGAGTTGTTGAATATAACACGTAGCAGGAAAATTAAATGAAATATGTGAAACTAGTCTAAACTTTTAATAATTTAACAGAATTATATTAGTATGAGGCATGAGCTTGTACCCCAGAACGCAATTGCACAGGTCGAGTTGCTCAAGCGCTGTACGCGGCCAGCTTCTAGGCGGATGCAGTATATCGGAAAACGTATCACAAAACTGGCTAGAATAGGCTGTTCGAAATAAAGATCGCAAGGCTGACCGGACTGCTACTTAAATTTCAACGTCTTACTGACCCGCATTTGTTGTTAGACTTAAGTTCATTAGAGCAGGGAGATCTCTAAGAGATAAATAGGGAAGCATCTTATAAGAATGGCCAGACACTAAACTACAAAAAAAAATACACCAGTGCGACCACCCACCCATATCCCTCGAGACGCCTTAAACACATCATTGAGTCTCTTACCTCACCTAAACACCTAGGTGCATTAGTAGTACGTCTACCTATACCTGTGGATCTAAAATTGAAGACAAAATGGGTATGTCTGTTACATTGCGTTTCAAGTGTAATGAATTAACTATTTACTTAACGAAAAGGGAATAAAATTTAAAAAAATATTTACATAGACATAGACATTAAATAATGAAACAACACAGAATTACACAACTATAGGCAATAGAATACTGCTAGTAAAAAAAAAGTTTCGTGTACGTAATCTCACCACATACAGACATCCGGACAGACAATAAGTTTTTTACACTAAATAATTGTTTCTTAAAAATATTAAATGCTTGACACTCATGTGTAGATATTCATATTATTCTGCATATATACACACGTATCTTTATGCTGAATCCCTTAAGGCGTAGACAACGAGAACTGAGTGCCATATGTCACGATCCTCGTAGATTTTTCTTGCTTCCTCCACATATCATATATCATAATTAACATATTGATTTTCAAAGTAGTTTATCAAATGGCTCGTAACTCATGCTACTCCCGAGATAGTCATGTATAGTTTATCGACATTGTCGTAAATTTTAGTAACAATTCTGATGACTGGAAAAACGTTCTGGCCTTTCTCTTTTATAGAAGGCGCACATCGCAGCGGGGATAAGATCAGGTTATTTGATTTAACAATAGTAGTTTGTTCACCAAGGCGAGAAAATGACCGATACCTTAGGAGTGTAGTTTGAGGCCCGAAGCGCGGCTGAGGGCCTCAATACACTCAAGTTAGGTATCGCATTATCTCCCGAGTGATACATACTGCTTTATACTACACCAATGAGGAAAATAAAAACATTTTAGTTAAAATTTATATTAAAATTATTACAATTATTGAAACTCCATAAATTCTTCATATGTTTTGTTGTACTTATGCTTGGACTTTTCTGGCAAAAGGTTTAAAATGACTGTTTGAGCAGCAGCGTCTTTTAATTCAGGCGGCGTAAATAAATCTTCATTCTCGCTACTATACATAAACATCAGAACAGAATGTAAGAACAAGATACAATAAAAAAGAAAATTCGCGCGTACAATCGTTTTTTTTTAATATTGAGGAGGCAAATGAAATAAAGCACATACTTGCCAAGTTTCCTTAGTAAATGCTAGTGGCCAGTAACATTTTGATGTGCTTTGAGATACAACAAACTTATGAATTTTAAAAAGTTAAAGGAGGGGAGAAAATTACTTTCTCCCCAAGGGGAGAAAGTAAATCCCATACTTTTTTGCCGCCCGCATATTGGTTCGCTTGGAATTAGGTACTTTTTTCTCGTTTTTCAAGTAAGAACTAATGTGCTTTCCGAATAGGTGTAGTATAATTTGATTTAACAAAAAATTTAGTCTAATACAACCCAAGGAAGACACAAGTTTATGCGTTTACCGCCAAGAAAACACATTTTGCCGTATCCCCTCGTTTTGAGAATACTCCTTTTATTGTCTCAGCCAGCATTAGAATTCTTGGTATCAACATATCGAGTAACGTCCAGTTTCGTGGTCATTTGGAAGGTAAAGCAAAGCTAGCGTACAAGAAAATTGGTGTTCTGAACAGGGCGAAACAGTACTTCACACCAGCCGACCATTTGCGACTTTACAAGCCGCAAGTCAGGTCTCATATAGAGTACTGTTCTCATCTTTGGGCAGGGGCTCCGCAGTATCAGCTTCTTTACCCTTGACCACATACAGCGTAGAGCATCTCGTATTGTCGATGACCAGGCTCTTTCCGATCGGCATGATCTTTTAGCGTTGCGAAGAGATGTTGGTTCTCTCTGCATGTTCTATCGCTATTACTGCGGGGAGTGTTCCGAGGAGTTGTTCGGCTTAATACTACCCGCTGATTTCCACCATTGGACATCACGCCAAAATTCTAAATTCCACCCTCACTATTTGGATGTCTGCAAGTCCACTGCAGTGCGATTTTCAAGGCAGTTTTTGCCCCGCACGACTGCTCTGTGGAATCAATTACCAGCGGATGTGTTTCCGAACCGATAGGACTTAGGGGCCTTCAAGAAAAGAGCGTACTCATTCCTTAAAAGCCGGCAAAGCACCTGCAGTACCTCCGGTGTTGCAGCTGTGATCAGTTACCATCAGGTGAGCCTTTTGCCGTTTGCCCCCTTTTCCATAGAAAATAATAATTTGAGGAATCGATCCGGAAGAAGTCTTTTAACAATACTGTTCGCTTTTAATTTTCTTTAAAAATTGTCACATGTTTGCGATTGCCTCGTTTCTCACTTGATTTCCTAACATTTTGCACGCCTTTGTCCGTTAAAATAATCAAATATATATATATATATATATATATATATATATATATATATTTATATATATATATATATATATATATATATATATATATATATATATATATATATATATATATATATATATATATATATATATATATATATATATAGTAGTATTGTTTCTAAATTTGTAGGTCAAAAATCCTCACTGCCTGGAGTATTTTTTATGGAAAATAACATATATTTACTCATATTATTATAATAAAGTAGGTACATGACAACATAATATTTATTTATATTGTTACAAAGTATATTATTTATGAAAAAATATGTACTTGCTCATATTATTGTTATAAAATGTATTGTTTATATTATGGAAACTTTTCCGGTACACGAAAACGGTCGTATAAAGTCATAAATTCAATAAAAAGATCGCATCGTTCGTGAAAACGTTTCACCTTTACGATATTACGAATGTGATGAAATACACTGTAATCTTGTATATAACTAGGTATAGTCTAAGGGGTTATAAAGGAATTAAAACTTTAGAAAATTAGCCCAAATATTATTTATAAATGTTATAGGCCTTGTTTTAGTAATCTATGTATATCTAATTAATTGTTTGCAAACTTGTTTATCAGTATAAGGTTGTTTCTCAGAGCAGACTCAGGAATGTTGTATGTTCTAGAACCGACCGAAAAAAAATAAACTGGTCAAAAACGCATACATATATCTGACTAGCAGGATTTTACTTCTGTTTGTGTTATAAATTTTTTATCTATGACAATTTTCAGATAGAAACTTCAATAGCAGCTCATAGGCTATCTTTGCATGTCACCTCGCTTGCTTTATATGAATTACGTAAAACTGTCGATCTCGGCTTAAGCGAGTAAAAAAGATAGTCGATTGTAGCCGTATTAAGTAGTCGTCAAAGTTAACAAAATGTGGCGATGTGGATCACGACCTATCCCCCTGTCCAATAAACTAACGAACTGTGATGAATCAGAAAAAGTATATTGAAGAACGGTGTAACTTTTTTTGAAATAAAACTTCTTTAGGCGTGACTTGTGAGTTACATAGATTTTTATTCAGACGGAAAATAACGCTTAAAGCAGTTTCCGCTGTTAAAAATAGAATCCACGCTAATATTATAAATGCGAAAGGCTATCTGTATGTTACGCTTTCACGACTAAGCACTGAACCAATTTTAATGAAGTTTGACATTGAGATAGTTGAAAATCAACCCTTAATAGGTTGAAAGAGCTGATGAAACTTTGTTTAAGAAACTATTTTCATCATGTTTATTTGACATGTTTATTTACTCAGTCAGATAACATACATACCATACGTGACACATACTAGCAAAAAGCAGAGCTTTGTAAGGGCTCGCAAAGTTGTACTATCTAGTAATATTGTTAGAAAAGTATTTTTATGAGAATTACATCTTTTAATTTATGGACTTTATTTATAATTATCTAACCTAAAAAACAGCGTATTTTCACCTAAACATTGGGTACATTCGCATCAAAGGCCCGCGTCGACAGGCTTTGGACTAGGAATATTTGGTTTTTGTTTGTTGGTATTTTCAAAGAAAAATGGGTATTAAAAATGAAGGTTGATTTAAAAAAAAAAACACATTTTCAACATTTTGCTGAAATAATTGTTTTTTTTTTCTAAAATCAGGAAGTTCCTGGTTTTACGTCGATTTACGAAATCAAAATCAAAAAATGTTTTATTTAAATAAACCTTCAAAATTTTTGGACTACGCAGGTGCGAAGAATTGACGGTAGACACTCAGCGAATACATTTTTCGAATTTTTCTCTCAGAGAAACCCTCGGAGTTCAATTCCAGAGTCAGGCAAATGAAAAATGTGTTTTTTCAGTTTTCTGATAAAAACAACTTTGCCCGGGATTGGAAAAGTGCCCTACTGGCGATAGGCTGGCCACCTATCACATTGTGAGACTTAAATATCTTTGGCTAACCGTGGATGCACACGTTGTACCTCTGCCTACTTCTTCGGGGATACGGGCGTGAATATACTTTTTTTAGCTTTTTACCCTCGGGCTAAAATTGGGAATTGATCTCAATACAATATAAATCAATTAATACATCTGTACTGTTTCTCAATACGCATATTGTGAAACTCTCTAACGCTCTATTTACTCTGTTCCCCGCAAACATCCCTACTCTAGACCTAAATTCCCCTTGTGCCTGCCACAACATTTCTTCGAACTTCCCTTGCATTCTCCTTTCAATGATTTTATCATACACCTTCGATGCCAAACTGATCAAACTGATGGCCCTATAGCTATTGCAGTTTATATTTGAATTTCGCCTTTAGGGCACGATGACCGCGCGCCGCCAGTCTAATATGAAGAAACAATTCATGAAGTAGTCTCTTAATAAGTTCAAAAATTCTAATACAAAATGTATCTTCTATCAATTTAAACTCGTTAATTTAATAAGAGATGGCGTTAGTAGTAATAAGATTCTAATACAAATTGTATCTGCTATTTTTTTATTTTTATAAATTGGTATTTTTATGGTAAATAACAAATCTAGACATGAATATAAACTACCACATCGAAGCTCAAACCTAAAAAATGCGATACTTTTTCAATAAAATGTACCACAAAAGTGCATAGATCGTGGCCTAGTGTAAGGCTCGCTGAGCTCGCCCTAATAATATCTATTTATACAACCTGACTGAGAAGAAGATATATATATATATATATATATATATATATATATATATATATATATATATCTTATATATATATATATATATATATATATATATATATATATATATATATATATATATATATATATATATATATATATCTTATATATATATATATATATATATATATATATATATATATATATATATATATATATATATATATATATATATATATATATATATATATATGCTATGATATTATTCATTATTGTAAATAAGTATTAGATTTTAATACTTCAATTCGCCATGTGCTATATTCATCCGAGGTTCTTACGTCACATGGACAGCAATGCATCATTGAAATCTTTGGTGTCTATGGTGTCTATAGGCGACGATTGTATCTTTTCATCAGGAGAGGCATCTGCTTGTTTTCTACGAGTATTTTATGACAAAAAAAATGTAAAAATCATTATTAAATGTCAAATCCTATTATCCCAAATAAAATACGCTAAAAATGTACATTTCGTAAGTAGTAAAAAGATTACATCTAAAGAACCGATGTTATATTTTATACACTTCATTATAATTCTAATTAGTACATAGTGCGCCCCTAGGAGCCAAACGGGATCGTCGTTTATCCTTAAATCCGTATTCACTATCCACATTCAATGACGTTGGTGTTCACTCGCAGAATGTTTTCTTCATACTTCTAACTTAGCTTTTATAAAGTTACATATATTGTCATATTTTATGTACTTAAATCAGGAATATAAAATTTTCTAACGAATGTTATATTTATTTTAGACCTCTTATATAAAAAAAATATTGGGTGAACGATTTTGTAAGCAACTGGGTGAGCAAGTTGACTGGTGAAAAAAGACTATTCTTTAAAGGACACGATAGTTATTGGTTATGTAACCAATAAAAATATATTGAAAAGAGAATATTGCTAAACTACGTGGAAAAACTCAACGAAAATAATGTAGTAATATTCAAAACACATAGCGGGCGACACGCGTCATGAGTTCGGCAAATAGCTGTTGATAAACAATTAACTTGTTTACCAACACGTTCAACAAGCGCGGATATTAATGTACGAGTCTCCGTGCTTGGAAGTACTCGTATTTTTTCGGATGCAACGATTTAACAGCAATAAGCAATTCATTTATATGTGCAAATTCTAGAAAGTAGTTGAGCTCTGGTTTACGTACGTACTTGTTATTATGGTAGACATATATTTTGAATATATATTTGAATTGATTTGGTACTCACATCTTCACGTCAGATCCCCTAAGGGGGAAGGTACAGAGAACCGTATGCCATACATCACGATCCTTGCAGGCTTGTCTCGCTTCCTCCACATCCATCACTCTCTTCATACTTATTAAGAGACTACTTCATGAATTGTTTCTTCATATTAGACTGGCGGCGCGCGGTCATCGTGCCCTCGTATAAAGGCGAAGTTCAAATATAAACTGCAATAGCTATAGGGCCATCAGTTTTATCAGTTTGGCATCGAAGGTGTATGATAAAATCATTGAAAGGAGAATGCAAGAGAAGTTCGAAGAAATGTTGTGGCAGGCACAAGGGGAATTTAGGTCTAGAGCAGGGATGTTTGCGGGGAACAGAGTAAATAGAGCGTTAGAGAGTTTCACAATATGCTTATTGATAAACAGTACAGATGTATTAATTGATTTATATTGTATTGAGATCAATTCCCAATTTTAGCCCGAGGGTAAAAAGCTAAAAAAAGTATATTCACGCCCGTATCCCCGAAGAAGTAGGCAGAGGTACAACGTGTGCATCCACGGTTAGCCAAAGATACTTAAGTCTCACACTCACTTGGTACTCGATTTGACAAATATAACTAATGGCTAGTCCTAAGTTAGGGCATTCGCTGTACCTGTGTTTACTGGTTTCGTTCCGTGAGTGACAAGCAGTTAGTGCTCATGCACACACACGCCTCACGCTTGTAGGAGTGTACCTAACAAAATGCCGTTAAGAGGGCACCGATTTTTATAGCGAATCAATATTTATCATTGTATGCGCTCTGTATATGTGTGTTTGTGAGGCACACAAGCCGGTGTGGCTTAGCGACACCATATACATTGGGTTGCCACTCCTGTAGGTTTAAATGGTGCATGATCGGACTACGGGTTTAACCGAGTCAATCCGAGCAGTGAGTGGTGACAGCAAAGCGACAGCCGACCAGCATGCCTCTCGGCGCGGGGTGCGTGACTGAGTGAGTGCGGTGATCGGCCAGAAGGATTGGAGAGGGAGCAAGGATGGGGCGGGGACCAGGGTTCATGCACGCGATAAATATTAGATCGAAACAATAGATCATTGCTTCCTAAAAATTAAACAAGCACCAGTGGCTTTTTGTTTTCTTTTTAAATATTTAATTGATGGATTGTTTTCAGATCAATTTTATCAATAAAAGTACTTACTGTAGTGTGTTCATTGTATAATTGGTATAATGGAAGACGGAGAATCACAATCAAAGATAAAAAAGTACGAATGTAATTTTTAACATTCGTCGTTAGAATATGAGAAGTAAAAAAATTGGTGAGAAAAGCCGATAAAAAACACATTTACTACTAAAAACTCGCGAAATGTGTCATTTGTAATGTGAACTTTTCAGTGAAATGGGATGGTGAAAAGGCTTTATCGTCTCACCTCAACAGTGAAATTTAATGAAAGACTTTCTGCCAAAGAAAAATTCTTCTGAGGAGCAAAACATAGCGATAATCGAAATTGCGTCGATTTATCACGGAATTTGCTAGCACCAAAAAACTTTTGAAAATATTAAAAATATTTATTGTTGTGAACTTTGTGAACTATATATATATATATATATATATATATATATATATATATATATATATATATATATATATATATATATATATATATATATATATATATATATATATATATATATATATATATAGTTCACAAACAACTTCTATCGATCGATATCGAGTTTTATACGGGTGAAAACTCGTAGTACATAAATTTTAATTATTTCGTTGTTTTATCTAAACGCTGAAGGAAGCACAACTAAAGCGGACAGGGCGAAGTGTGATGGTTCTGGCTAGGATGAGTGATACAAGGGCGGATTTTAATATTTCCTTTTTATCATTTATATATGTACTTAATAAATCGTATAAATTTTGTAAAATTTGTTGTTTTGCTATTATTTAAAAACGGATGGCCTTCTGAGTTAAGTATTTACACCATAATAAGCATTTTGGTTTTTGTTCAGAGGTAACTTTGATTTTTTTTCTATTGAAGAAACTACAAGTTATCATGTTTCCAAATGGTATGGTATGAATGCTTTAGTATCTTACTTATGAATTGCAGCGCAAAATATTTATAAAATACGATAAATCGTCTACTCATGTGGTGTAGCACGGATGAAATTTTGAATTGGTATATAAATATTAAGGATTATTAGTTAAAAATCTATTTAAGTATATGCTCTTTGTTTGCAAGCGCTGAATTTAAAAGACTGATTTGGCTATTTATTTTAATGTATAGTCTTATCTCGCAACTTATTTAAAATTAAATTGTTAGGAAAGGAAATGAATAAATTGTCCCGAAAATTTAGAAAAAATACTACAATAGCAGCTGAATATCAAGCCTACTCAATCGATATCCCTCGCATACAAACCGAATTGCTTACTCCTTTGTTATACGTACTAGTAATGATTGGAATTCTCTGCCATAAGCCATATTTCCTGCACTGTATAATTTTTATGTCTTCAAAGAAAAAAAGAATACCATTTATTTATATGAGCATAGGTGTTATAAATTGTTACAAATAATGTAGAGTTACCGTCACATTATACCAAATAGGTATTAAAAGGTTTTATGCTCCTTTATTACACTACTTGTATTTTCGATTCCTATAAAACAAGTCTCTAGTCAAAGGGTGTTCATCACAGAAAAAATGTATTCGCCAAACTTGTGGAGTAGGTCCTTTAGTATCCTTTAAGCCATTTTTCAAAAAAATAAACATCCTGACGCTAACTTCCCTATATATTTATGAAGCAGCTTTGTTCGTAAGGAAATATCCTCATCTATTTACCAGAACTGATTCTGAAAACAGAATTTTTACTTCTAGGGACCCCACCAGGTTAAAGTTCCCCAAATTTTCTAGCGTACTTTACAAACAAAACTGTAACGCAATGATAATTAAGGCCTACAACGCGCTACCTCAAACATTCAGAGAATTGAAAACTACAACTTTTACAAAAGAGGTTCGTAAATGGTTGATCAAGAACTCATTTTATACATTTAAGGAATATTTTTCTTTTAAGGAGAAAAAAAAATGTTTAAAAATATTCCACTAACACTTTTTTCTTGGTTTAAATAAAATATTAGTTGCATGCAAAATTAACATTTTTTGTAATACGATTGTAATCAATGGTAAAATATTTAATAAAATGCCCAATATAATAAAGAAAATTAAAGAATTGCAGTTGTTAAAGAAACATTTATTTAATTTATTATGCGAAAAATGTTATTACAGTACCATTGTCTAATTGAAGTATAAAACTATATAATGACAATAACAAAAATATTATTATAATACGTATTGTTAGAACGAAATTTTTATTTCATTTTGACATTTTTGTAATCTCTTGACATTATATAAAATTGGTTTAATTTATTTAGGTATAAGTGTAAAAAATATGAGTTTTTCTTAAATAGTATATAACAATAATCTGAAGTCATAAATTTGCATGCATGCATGCATCTGGCAAAATAGGTTTAAGCACATCGATATATGTTCAAATTTTTTTCCAACCCTATTTTGTGCAAATAAAGAATTTGAATTTAAATCTGAACACTTAAAGCTGTCACATTCACCTTTATATAATTACGAGGAACAAAACTTTGCACCCCTTTTTACGAGATTTACACAAATGGTGGAGTATGAAAACTGGCACAGTTAAAGTTACCATTGCGGAGGACTGCAGAAATCCATCATTTTTTTTAAATTATTTATATTACTAATAAATTATATATTAAAAAAATAAACATAATACACACTACATTCATAATCCGGTCAATCTAGACTTAAAAATAAGAGCGAAGGTACATAAATTCCCATCAATCTGAAAATCAGTAAGATTGTTAAAAATATGATTTAAAATAAAATTTGAAAGTTCCCCATTGTTCCCCTGTATGAAAAATTTTTTATTCAATGTCAAGGTCAAAAAAATGAGTTTTTCGCGATTTTCAGCAAAACGGTATCAACTGTATCATATGACATACATGATACTAAATATTTATCGTATATACTTTATATATACTTTATACTTACTTTATACTTTCTTTATGGTTTAAATCTGTTGTCAAACTTAAGAGATTTTATTGTTTACTAGCTGTTGACTTTGTTTACTCCGCACTGCTCCTCTCCCGTAGGTGATAGCGTGATAATATGTAGGTTTTATGTTGACCCGAACTGTTAGTAATATTCATGCAAAATTTGAAGTAAACGCATGCAGTACTTTTTGAGTTTACCCCGGAAATATATACAGACAAACAGACAAACAGACAAACAGACAAACAGACAAACAGACAAACAGACAAACAGACAAACAGACAAACAGACAAACAGACAAACAGACAAACAGACAAACAGACAAACAGACAAACAGACAAACAGACAAACAGACAAACAGACAAACAGACAAACAGACAAACAGACAAACAGACAAACAGACAAACAGACAAACAGACAAACAGACAAACAGACAAACAGACAAACAGACAAACAGACAAACAGACAAACAGACAAACAGACAAACAGACAAACAGACAAACAGACAAACAGACAAACAGACAAACAGACAAACAGACAAACAGACAAACAGACAAACAGACAAACAGACAAACAGACAAACAGACAAACAGACAAACAGACAAACAGACAAACAGACAAACAGACAAACAGACAAACAGACAAACAGACAAACAGACAAACAGACAAACAGACAAACAGACAAACAGACAAACAGACAAACAGACAAACAGACAAACAGACAAACAGACAAACAGACAAACAGACAAACAGACAAACAGACAAACAGACAAACAGACAAACAGACAAACAGACAAACAGACAAACAGACAAACAGACAAACAGACAAACAGACAAACAGACAAACAGACAAACAGACAAACAGACAAACAGACAAACAGACAAACAGACAAACAGACAAACAGACAAACAGACAAACAGACAAACAGACAAACAGACAAACAGACAAACAGACAAACAGACAAACAGACAAACAGACAAACAGACAAACAGACAAACAGACAAACAGACAAACAGACAAACAGACAAACAGACAAACAGACAAACAGACAAACAGACAAACAGACAAACAGACAAACAGACAAACAGACAAACAGACAGACAGACAGACAAACAGACAAACAGACAAACAGACAAACAGACAAACAGTCAAACAGACAAACAGTCAAACAGTCAAACAGTCAAACAGTCAAACAGACTAACAGACTAACAGACGAACAGACGAACAGACGAACAGACGAACAGACGAACAGACGAACAGACGAACAGACGAACAGACGAACAGACGAACAGACGAACAGACGAACAGACGAACAGACGAACAGACGAACAGACGAACAGACGAACAGACGAACAGACGAACAGACGAACAGACAAACAGACAAACAGAGAAACAGACATAAATTCTAAAAACTATATTTTTGGCTTCGATATCGATTGTAGATTGTAGGAAAGTTTTGACTTTTATTATATAAATACCTACGATTTTATTATATAAATATAGAAATAGATTCTAAAAAAAGTTGTTTATTCTATTGTCGAATTTTATCCACAGGACGATAGCTAGCATGTTTTGTTATACCATTATATTCCCTTTTATAGTTTAGACTCCTATAAAATTCACTAACGTTGCCACATTAGTGTGTTTATCCTTCGTGTTGGTTCGGGCTCTTTTGAAGAATAGACCATCTACCGTGCTGCCAGGCAGGTTGTAAGAAGTCATTTTTAAAAGGGTGGCAACGCAACTGCAAGGCCACTGGTATTGCAGATGTCCATGGGCGACGGTGATCACTCAACATCAGGTGCACTTCCTGCTCGTTTGCCCCCTCTTCCATAAAAAAAGAGGCAACGGATTGGCCATACGTGTCATTATCAACGTGACTACTAGGTGGTAGAGTTCTGCAACGTCTCGCCCAGGTATTTGATACCACCGCCTTACCTATTCCTGCCGCATTAGCTTCAATTTATCATTGTGGTATTCCGGCTTGGAGAATAAGGTAGCCAGCAGACTTCTGCATGTGGCATCATCATTTCGCCTCACGGATAGCAACGCATCATTAACATCTTTGGTAAGCCATGGTTTCTCTTTCCATTAGGAGGATTACTTGTTTGCTATTTTATGATATAAAAAAACACTATATATTTTACATTTGTCATTTTTAGTATATAACGAAATTTATTCTAAGATATGGTTTTCTATTACTAGGGATGTATAGAGTGACATTTCGGCACTTTATCCTATCCAGCGAAGTCATTGAGTTCGCTGATCAGCTAGACCGGTCAGTGCTGATGAATTTAACTACCTGACCTGTTACATAAATATAAAGGAGTTTTGTAGGGAAAAGGTATCCTTACACAAGGTCCCACACCTATGAGAAAAGGACGATGAGAAGATCCTTGCCTAAACATAAATTATTATACAACATACGTGCAGACGTGCAGACGTGCAGACGTGTAGACATAACATTCAAACATACGAACGTACGAACTTATGAACGTACTAACGTAGTCGTAGTATAATATAAAAAAATGTTTGTTTTTTCAGTTTTCTGTTAAAAATAACGTTGCCCGGGATTGGATAAGTGCACAGTTGGCGATAGGCTTGCCACCTATCACATTGCGGGACTAAGTATCTTCGGCTAATTGTGGGTGCACTTGTTGTATCTCTGCTAACTTCTTCGGTTCTTCGGAGATACGGGCGTGAAGATACTCCTTTTTTAAATAGATGAAGAAAGTTTATATTTTTTTATAGTATAAGATAGCAAACAAGCAGATGGGTCTCCTGATGGAAAGAGTCAACCATCGCCTATAGACACCAAAGGTGTTAATTGTGCGTTGCTATCTTGTGGCGAGGTCTTATACCACAAGCATAAGTTTACCGATTACCTTACCCTCCAAACCGGAACACGACAGTGACAAGCACTGACGCTATTGCGGCAGGAATAGACAAGGCGGTGGTACCAGACCCGGGCGAGACAATGCAAAACTCTACCACCTAGTAGCCACGATTTTAGTGACTCGTGTAGCCAATCGGTCGCCTTTAACGACCTGCCTTGCAGAACGGCAGGACCAACACGGGGGAAACTATATCGACGACATGTAAATTTATTTGTGGACCAAGCTGCGTGGGTGAGCTAGTTAATAATATAAAGCCGAGTGAATAAAACTACTACAAGAAAAAATATATAATATTTCTTAGACTAATTATAGAAACTTTGTTTTATCCGCTCAGTAACACGACACAGTTTTGTAACTGAATAATTTGTTTGAGTGAAGTTCTTTCTGAACTATCTGTCCTACCTTTGTTCAACAGTATCTCTTATATAAATAACACATAACAAAGCACTTAAAACCTAAGGAAAAAATGGAAAACGTGTTTTTTAATATGTATACGTATTTGTATGTACTTGTGTATATGGGTGTACTGGATTTTATTCATTAAATCATTTAATATTCTTACTTATTTAAATTTAATAGCATTGTCATTTATAAATTAAAATTATTTGCTATATATATTTGACTCCATATTCCTTATATCATACCATGTTATTATGTATGTTGTATGCTATTATTAATAAACTATTAGGGGTGAATAAACGCAAAACTATTGCTGCCTTTTTCAGGGAACTGGCTGCCACAGAAAATCGGCATTGGGATTACCATTATAATCCCAGCACATGCTGAGTGGTAGGCCAATTTGAGATGTCGCACCACCATTGTGTATTTTATATCTCTTTTGTTTTTTTTGTTTCTTTGTTTTTATAGCATATTGTGTAAAAAAGTTTTGTATGTCTCAATTGTATATTGTTGTTGTAAATTGTATATGTTCTGTGGTGTGCGTCTCAAATAAATGTGTTCTTATTCTTATTTTTATTCTTTTATTCTTGTTAAAGAAACTTTGTTAAATCCACTCCGGAACTCGGTACAGTTTTTTAAGTTAATACCTAATTTATTTGAAGGAATCTATTAGCTCAATATCTGATCCAAGATAATACGCTAGCAGTATGATTTCATGAAGTGGAAAATAACACTTCATTGCGTGGAATAACTGCCGAGCTTAACATCAATAGTGAAATCGTGCACAGATTTAAAACAATTCCAATCGTTAACAGCTGATGCTAGTGGCTCAATTTGCTTTAGTTTTCAATTCAATTAAGAACACGATAGTTTTGTTGTTGACATGCATTAATAAAAACTATAAAACTGATTTAGCAATTGAGCCGGGACTCCAACCCAAGACGCCATCTATACCGGATATATGGTATATTCGGTATAGATGGGTTTTGCAGTCTCGCCCGGGTTTGATTCCAACATCCTGCCTACCCTGTTACAACGGCGTCATTGCGCCGATGCGGTAATATCGCGGTTTGGATGGTAAAGTAGCCAGTATACGTAGCATTACACTTCGCCACACGGATAGCAACGTAGCATTTACATCTATGTGTCTACATGCTTTTTTCATCATAATATGACCACCCCGTTGGTCGAGTGGTTAGCGACTCTGACTACGCAATCGACGGGGCTTGGGTTCGATCCCCGACGTGGACAACCATTTGTGTGATGAGTGTTTGGGTGTTAATTAAATATATTTCAGGATTTATATATGTATTTCTTGTAGGTAGAGTAAACCAAACGTCTATAGACTTTCCGGTTTACCGCGATTCACCGGTTTGTCGGTTGGCGAGATAAGTGGTGATCTTCATCATTTCATTTACCGACATGTTAACGTTTATCGACTATTTCTAGCGATAACTGAGACCGACAGTTTAACGTGCTCATCCGAGGCACGGGAGTGGTTATACACTACTCCACCAGACTCCGAGCTGCTACTGAGGATTAGATTTTCGAGAAAACCTCGAATAACCCTCAATAACACTTTTCCCGCCCGATCCGGGGATCGAACCCGGGACCTCATAGTCTGAGCCCTCAGCCCAATAGGCTACCCCTAGACTATGAGAAATAGTATTACATACATGAAAATATACACGTACCATGAATTAACAGCTTCATGCACAGTACACACCATAAAGCTGTATTATATCTGGAGACAGCACTTCTAATACCTACTTGAAACCAAATTTTAAATACTGCTGTTCTCTTCTTTTGAGGTCTTACTCCCTCTTTCTAACATAGCTATATTAAAAGAGATGGCGAGACCTCATAGAATGAGATGTTATGTACGTATTTGTTTCAATTGATTAATACGAGTACTAGCTCCACCTTTACCTAATACTTCATGGTACACCATATACTTACGGCTATTTTCTTCACGGCTAGTCAGTTATCAAACTTAATAGTAGTTTGTTCACCAAGGCGAGAAAATGACCGATACCTTACGAGAGCGTAGTTTGAGTTAAAAGAAAATTCGCCCGTACAATCGTTTTTTTTTAATATTGAGGAAGCAAATGAAATAAAGCACATACTGCCAAGTTTCCTTAGTAAATGCTCGTGGCCAGTAACATTTTGATGTGCTTCGAGATACAAACTTATGAATTTTAAAAAGTTAAAGGAGGGGAGAAAATTACTTTTCCCCAAGGGGAGAAATTAAATCCCATACATTTTTACCGCCCGCATATTGGTTCGCTTGGAATTAGGTACTTTCTTCTCGTTTTTCAAGTAAGAACTAATGTGTTTTCCGAATAGGTGTAGTATAAAAGATTTTATAGTTTAATCTATGTTTGTGTTTCGGCCACAGGCGATCGCTAGTATAATTAATTTCTTCAAAATATCATTCACCCTTTCATTGTATCTTTTACACAAAAGAGAGAAGGCCTAATTATAGTTATTTTCAAAATTTTATTTACTCTTTTACCGTCTTTTTTACTTGAAAGAAGGCAACTGAAATAGTAATACGTTGAAATAGTTATTATTCAAATTCGAATACTTATTATTTGAACGTATTGTCTAAAAAAACCAGGTGCACAACTTTAATAAGTATTTTTTATTCTACGGTAAGCAAACAAACAGTTTACCTGATAGTACGAGATAAAATCGATAAAAGACATCAAAGATGTTAATGATAAGTTACTTTTAATGTAGTGCCTGAACTTAGCAAGAAGACATGGTAGTCGTCACAGAACTCTAAGGGACTTGCACAATACATTTATACAGGCATTTATAAGGGATTATGTTACAACAACTTATTAACTTGGGATTTATATAGACTTTACCTTCAAACCCATAATTAAAATGAAAACATATTACCGACAGCGTGGAGAGGTCGTCAAATATACACGTAGGAATTTGTAATTAAGGTACAGTTCAAAATTTCATCGAAATATTAAATTTTCTAGTGGTTAGTTTTCCAAAAGTTACACAAACTTTATAAATGTAATAAAGACTTCAGGGTCAAATTAACTAAACTTTGGTCAATTGGTTAGCGGATACGCCTGACGACCTCGATTCAAGACTCGGGTTTGGTTCCCGTCAGGAACACATATTTGTACATTGAGCACAACATTTATTGAAAAATACTTATTTGCAAGAATATGGGCTGACACAAGTTATTAAAATAAATTAAAAATTACCAACATATTCTACTCGTACCATGGTATTTTAAGCAAATATTTTAAAATTATTTTATTTTATTTAATGAAATTTTACATTTTGTGAGTCAATTTCTTTGGAATTACTATCTGATAACACTAATATCACAAACAAATAATTTGTTTCTGTGGAATTTGAGTAATTTGTAAAAAAACCTTGCTTCGTAACGACTGTGTATATAGGTAGACCCCGAATTATATCCGGGTCCCCTTGAAGAATAGGGTACCTGTCGTTCTACTTGACAGTTCATAAGAGGTGTACGATTGTCTGTAATTTTTTCTGCTTTTCTGCTACCACCGATTTACCTATTCCTACTGCTTGTCACTGTCATGTTCCGGTTTTGGGGGTCAAGTAGCCGATAAACTTATGCATGTAAGATTCAGACCTCGCTACAAGAATAGCAACATATCAATAACATTTTTGGTATCTTTTTTATATATCATAGGGTAGCAAACAGGCAAATGGATCACCTGGTGGGAAGAGATAACCACCGCCTATAGTCACCAAAAATATTAAAGATGCGAGTGGGGAGATGTTAATGCCACTTACATAAGTTTACCAGCTACCTTATCCTCTAAACCGGAACATGAAAATGACGAGGATTGACTCTATTGCGGCAAGAAAAGGCGGTGGTACCATTCCCGGGCGAGATGTTCCGGGACTCTATTACCTAGTAGTCACGATTGCAGTGACACGTATAGCCAATCGATCGCCTTTTACAACTTGCCTGGTAGAGCGGCAGTTAGTCTAAGTGGGTTGGACAAAGAGGACCCGGACTAACACGGAAAAAATGGCATGTCTATAGGCAATGATTCTCTCTTATCATCAGGAGAGTTATCTACTTATTTGCTATCTTATAATATAAAAAACGACGTTTAGTCTTATTACTTCGCATCGCTTCGCTTAGCTTCGCTTCGCTTAGCTTCGCCCGCGAGTATATTAACATGTCATCGAAATAGTTTTTAATACAAATTTCATCCCCTATTTCAGCCCTTCAGGGGCTGAACTTTGAAAAAAAATAGCCTATGATTGACCCCGGATCTTCAAATATTTCCATGCAAAATTTCATGAAAATCGGTCCAGCCGTGAAAACGTAACATACAGACAGACAAACAAGAAAACAAACAAGACAAACAGATAGACAGACAGACATCCGCATTTATAATATTAGTATGGAATTTCACAATTTCGTGTAAATATTAAAAATATTTTCTTCCATAATTCTGACAAACATTCGTTGCAATTGATTATTGTTTAGCACATACAAGATTACTAGTTGTTATTCGCGCCTTCCGTGTTCGCGTGACCCAAAATCATTACTTCCTTTCACTCACTCGGTAAAAAAGTAGGCTGTCTTTAAGATCGGTGATCGGTCCAGCAACCAAAGCCATGGCGCAATTGTGAGACTATATGATTTTGTATGTCTGTTCGTATTACTTCTTATTCAGCTATAAGATTTAAATAGTCTTACTAAATTCGACGAAAACTGGCGTACAGTAAGAATATGTGATTGCACAAATGATACGAATTATATTTTTTTATCATCAATGAATTTTCGTCCAGCGAAGCAGGCGAGCGTTAGCTTAAATATTATATTCTTTTTCCTTTGTTATATTTTTATTCGCCCTGAATATATTATTAACTATCTGAACCGCGCAGCATTGTGTGCGAATATTTTCTCCGTGTTGCTCCCGGGCTCCTTTGAAAAATAGCTGTAAACTGTCGTTCTGCGAGGCAGGTCGTAAAAGGCGACCGATTGGCTATGCGAGTCACTATCATCGTGACTAGGTGGTATAGTTCTGCAATTGTTTCGTCCGGGTCTGGTACCACTGCCTCACCTATTCCTGCCGCAATAGCGTCCGTGCTTGTCGCTGTCGTATTCCAGTTTGGAGGGTAAGGTAGCCGGCAAACTTATGCATGTGACATTAGACCTCGCCACAAGATAGCAACGCACCATTAACATCTTGTAATATTAATAATTAAGTATGGGTGCCTACCTAGATAACATTTTCAGAATTATGGACATATTATATAGACATATCTTTTTAAATTAATCTACCTGTTTCGCTTTTTAAAGCATCTTTAGGACGAAATATTTTTAGTAAAGAATATTGCCTCCTGAAGATGCTTTAAAAAGCGGTCGATTACTTTAAATATATAAGTCTATATTTGTGGTAAAATTGAAGTACAAGTGATCCATTGATATAAAAAATCCAAGATGCATATCAGGAACAAAACTGAGTGCTAAGTGTGAGTTTTTCTTTTCGCATTCGATCGTGAGCGCGTTTGGAGTTTACTAGGAATTTGTATGTGATTTGTACAGCGCCACCTAGTGCTAAACGTGAGAAACCAGTTTACCACTAGGTGGCACTGTACAAATCACATACAAATTCCTAGTAAACTCGAAACGCGCTCACGATCGAATGCGAAAAGAAAAACTCACACTTAGCACTCTGATACTCAAAATTGTCGCTAATTTTACACAAGTAGTTATATATATGAAAAAAATATGCGTTTTTGCATATCCAACCTTAAGCACAAGATTTATAGTTATTTTTGCAAAGCAATGTACGAAAAATAATAAAATTGACAGTATCGCGACCGACGTGATTCTATTTGAAGTGAGCGCACAATTTAAGATATTGCGCTCATTTTTGGAGGACGTTTTGGAGACACTGAGTGTATCTTGTCTTTTTTATATCAATGAAGTGATCATAAATTTGTTTTATTTAATGACAACTATGCTGTCTTTTTGGTCTAGTATTAGGCCTGTTTGATACGGACCATGAGGTCAGGGGTTCGATTTAGCCAAATAAATTATTATTGGTTTTAAGTACCTATCTAGAAACTTCTAGTCGTGGTCAACTATATCCCTGTGTCTCGAAAAACTAACATCTACATTAAAAGAGGGAGAATGCGTGAAAAAATGTAGAATAAATGTGTACAAAATATTAATTACGAAATTTACAATACAAAAAAACTAATTTAATTTACTTATTACTAATATGTTATAATGCCTTTTATCCTTATTAATATCTAAACATCAAGTATTTTGAACATTATCGTGGCATATTACCAACGACGAAACAGACACATTACATACACACACAGGCACATCTAGCCATCAAGACGTCCACAACTTGTTTTTCTTTAATCACTTTATATTACATATTATACTAGACAAATATTTTTAAGAAAGTATCTTCATGCCTGTATTCCTGACAAGGTAAGCAGAGGTACAACAAGTGCACCCAAGATTAGCTGAAAATACTTGGTATATGATAGGTGGCAAGCCTATAGCCAGTCGGGCACTTTTCGATCTCAGGCAGCTATTATTTATTTTATCAGAAAATCAAAATAACACATTTTTGTAATTGCAATGAACCCGGACCTCATGGGTCAACACTGACATCGGGCCACTAGACCACGGATATTTTTGAGAAGAATATTTTTAAGAATATTAAATGTGTTTATATTAATAAATAAGTGAAATAGGTACAATACAATACAATCCAGGAAAACGCTTAAACTTGACCATGATGAGTAGTACCTTAATGTTCCTCTTATGAGGCGTGCAATATATATTATTCTTAAAAATATTTGATAAAATACACATCTTCACACCAATACCCCTTAATGAATAAAACAGAATTGCAACTAGTGCATTCAAGCCCCATGATGTGAAAGGGTGCCCAAAAACGAAAACTAATCACATAACACACTAATCACACATTCTTGGATAAATTGTATCCCTGAAAAAATGAATAACTTATGTAGAACAAATTGCTCAACCCGAGATTTAAACTCCGAACCTGATCAGCTTACATAAAGCTGGTATCGCTTGCAAATTAGGGCAATATTTTAATATTAAAATAGAATTCAAATTTCTAAAAGAAAATACTCTAGAGCTAATCCCGTAATGTTATATTCTGTTCGTAGAACGCCTCTCGAAAATTCAATCGATTGTAATCAGGCAAGATAAAATTTCTCGTTAAAAAGTTTTGATTGAGGATTATAATTACCGAGAAAATGTAACGGATACTAATCATTAAACAAGATCAATATTTGAAATTTAATTATCACTTATACTTGCTTTTTGAATGTTACAAGCTTAAGCGTTCTTACTAATAAACGTAAATACAATTAAAATTAGCTTTAACCTATTAGTAGAAGAACCAAAGAGGATTTTGGGATTTAATCGAGCATAGCAGATAAACATTGGGAGGATACGTTAGACAGTTATTTTATATCATGAGATAGCAAAAACGAGCAGATGGCTCTTCGGGTGGAAAGGAAAACCACCGCCTATAGACACCAAAGATGTTAATGGTGCGTTGCTATCCATGTAGCGGGATAGCAATGCCACATGCATAACTCTACCGGCTACCTTACCCTCCAAACTGGAACACGACAATGAAAACGATTGATGCTATTGCGGCAGGAAAAGTTAAGGCGGTAATACTATGAGTATATACCCGCGCGAGATGTATCGGAACTCTACCGCCTAGCAAAGGACACCGTTGAAGTTTCCACTGTAAAAAAGCCCTTTATATAGGGCCGGGCATCTATGGCAGCTGCAACATTTCGCCTTTGATTATTAAACCATTTGACCACTTGTAGCGATTCAAGCAATCTACAAACGCTACCAGAAAAAATAATAAAAAATGAAATTCAAAATAAAATCCTGAATTGCGATAACACAATTATTTATCTTGTATACACTATATACAAGTTTCAACGCTTCTCAAATGGACTTCGGTCCCCAGGCAGTACACCTTACCTGGCTGGGAAGATCTTCCTTTTCGCCTTCCTTGTCCTTGTGCGACGTCATCAACCTCCAGAGTTATGACGTCACCTGATAATAATTGGCCAGCTGATTCCATCATTATATGACCCCTCAGCGGTACGGACCAACGGCGCCATAGTGGTGACCCTCGACAAAACAGTACGCTACAACCTTCTGACCATCAACACCTCCTGGATTCCACCTTCTGCTTCCAACAGCACCAGCCAGCTTCACAAGCTACGCCTCATCTACGCTTTCCGGAATCCAATGTGATTCTTGATAAATTAGAAGTAGCTTTTGACGTATTCTCTACCTAACCTGTGAGGGAACTGGTGTAACAATATTTATAAAATAAAATATCTATAAGAAAGAAATAATATTATCGTTACGTCAATAATATACCGGAAAATGTGCAATAAATACAAATACAAAGTAGCTACTCATGCATAGCCTGTAGCCATCAGTTGAGTCCCAACCTATCGAAAAATCTGGTTCACATTCAAGCAAATAAAAACAAACTTGAATATTTAGTTCATAAAGATTTTATCGACCTAAGATTCGACCCCAGCAGTGCAAGCGTCTATCCCAAAGCATATACCAATAGATTACTGGGTAGTTTCAGAAGGCCCCGCCACGATCTATCCTATCTGACGACCCTGATACAACAACCGACTAAACACATACACACACACACTAAACTTACACCGTTTTTTCGAGTAACTTTGATATTGGAATTTTTAAGAGAGGCTCAATGAAGCTCTTGGAAGCTGACATCGCATTTGCACTAACCTTTTTATTGCGAATAACCATGGATAGTGGTGACAGCTTTCCATTAGGTAATCGACTTACTCGTGTGCCAAGAGATACTATAAAAAAAGACAAGGCGGTCGACGATAAAGACTTCCTGCCAAGAAGCATTGCCACGACTATGCCCACCACATTTAAGCCCGGACGCCGCGCTAAGCTAAGAGTTGATCGCGCAGGAGACAGCCCTATCTCTGTTCGCCCATTAATTTGATAACACAGTAAAGAGTCTAAAGGTCAACAGTAATTAGTGAATTCGATAAAAAAGCTACTGGAGTAACAGCTGAAATATTGTTATCTGACCGACGTAATCCATAAGATTATGTCAATAAAGGTGCTATACTTTAGTAAAATTTCTTAAATTTCCTTACTGAACTGAACATAATACCTTTAAAGTAGCGCTAGCTAGTCATTAGTATTCAGGTTTGAAGGACTATCATTCCAAAGAAGGTCACGTGTCATTCAAATTAGACGAGCGAGATTTCGTAATTACTACGCCCTGGTTGTTTAAGCGATGCTTACAGCTGCAGCGTGCAGCCCGCTACGTTATAACAGTTTTTGGCGAATTCCGCGGGATTACCTGATTTTTCTGGGATAAAAAGTAGCCTATGTGCTATTCCAGGTCATCATCTACCTTTGTGCCAAATTTCATCTAAATCTTTTCAGTAGTTTTTGCGGTATTGAGTAACAAACACCCATCCATCAAGCTATCCATCCACCCAAACATCAAAACTTTCGCGTTTATAATATTAATAAAGATTTTATTTTTACTTTTATATTTTTATACTAAGTCTACCACCTAGTAGCCACGATGGTAGTGACTCGATAGCCAATCGGTCGCCTTTTACGACCTGCCTGGCAGAACGGCAGTTGGCCTATTCTACAAAGGAGGCCGGGACCAACACGGTGTTTACGCTCCCTCATATATTCGTGACGATTTTGTAAATGATGATTTTATTTTTAGCCTATAGACCCCAAAATTATTATGGTGCGTTGCTATCAGTATAACTGGAATCTAATGCTTAAAGTATGTTATAAGCAAGAAAACTTAAGGGAGTGATACCAAATCTATGTAAGTCGTTTCAAATGTTTACATAAAAAAAAGTCACGAGGACAGAGGAGGAGGCCAGTCATTCAATCTTTTTTAACTGCCTGCCTGGCATATTCTTTAAAAAAAAACCGGACCAACCAGTAAACATATAATTATTATATATCATTAACATTATAATAAATATAAAATTAATTAAGTTACCTTTTATAGCTAAAATGATTAACTAATGTAAATTAAATGTAATATGTGGATACCTCGAACTTTAAGAGTTAACAACAAAATTTATGTATATTAAACAACGTCAACCCTAGAGATGAATTTCATACTGCTCAGACCGCGCAATTGTCCTAAAACACCTTTTTACAAAGTTTTTACTTCGCGTATTCATACTCGTGGATAGAAAACCTTGTATGGATATGCATATAGAAATCGAATATTTCTAATTGAATCATATCGGATTTAACGTTATTCCACCATCCACTAGCGTCAATCGGATCAGTGGAATTATCGTTTTAATTTCTTAAAAGCATTTTATACAGGATTTAATCCATAGCTATTTAGACTCTAGGATTTAATAAATAGGCCTTTCGAATGGACGGTATCATTAGACTGGATCAATGAAAATATAAATAATCTATATTTATTTCATGCAAAAAATGGGTCTTTATTAAATCTTTAAATTCATTCTATATAATTTATACTTTCCATCGTCGGCAATTGGTGCAACTCCATCATAATTATTGTTTTAAATTAAATTAAATTAAATTAAATTAGTAATTTAAGTGACATTTGATTTTATTATTACTTTAGATCCGTTATTAGTTTAAATTTCATTTGTAATTTTGTATAATTTTTATTTGGTAGTTTGCCTCATTTTGTATCTTCGTACTGTGGTGATTTGGAAATAATGGTTGGCAACATTAATATTTTCTATCAAACTCAATATTTCACATCTACCGACCATTATTAACAATTCCTAACACAACGTATTTGTTGACAATTTAAGTTTTATCCCTGATGATGCAGTAAAATGCGAAACCGGTTGGCTATTTAAATAAATAAAGTATATATTATATATAATTAGTGAATTGTGAAACAGTACAAGTGTAAAATTTAAAACAATAAATTCATTCTTATATAAAATCTATAATGCCTACCAGTTACTAATTTTGTCAGCAAGAAAACTTTTACAATACATATAATTAAGTGTTAATCTTCATTTTTTAAATTATACATAACTAGATATATTTGTTAATATTAATTTAATTTTAGTATCACAAAATTTACTTTGACTATGTTACATTTTTTTAGTAATAAAACAAATTACTGTTTGTAGAATTTACTTAATGGTAATAATTTATGACTATCGGGAATATTATATGTCAAACTTTGTAACTATTTCTGGCAAATAAAATATTATTAAACAATATGCATTTTTGAAACGGAGTTTCTAATCGCACGTATTGTTTGCAGGCTGAGGCTGAGTTGGCCAAAAATGTGTAGCAATGAAAAATGACACCAAAAACCGACAATATTTTGCAATGATTTTTGAAGCACTTCCCGATCATCTGGGAAATTAAAATGATTTCAGTCGATTCAGCTTCCCGTCAATTTTGAGAATACGCAAAAATATTTTATACTGTTAACGTTTAAATGCAATTTTTTATTATATTAATATAAATGAATATAAATAACCAAGAATTATTGCAGTTTTCTGAGAAAAGCAACGTTGCCAGGGATTGGAAAAGTGCCCGGTTGGCGATAAGCTGCCCACCTATCACATTATGGGACTAAGTATCTTCGGCTAATCGTAAGTGTACGTGTCGTACGAGGCCTACTACTTCGGAGATACGGGCGTGAAGATAATTTTAATAATTATTACTACACAACTGTGAACAGGGGTCTTGCGGTATATTTCTTCTCATTTTCTGTAGTATATTTGAAATGCGACTATTTTTGCATTAGTCAAGTGAAAGTGAAGTTGCTGTTCTGAAGCATGAAACAACTGAAACTTATTTCAGTTGTTTCAACTAAATTATTTTTATTTTTATATTTAATGAGGGGAGTCATCTGCAAATAAAAATAACTCATGTTGGATTGTTTTGGGAAGACCATTAATATAAATTAAAAAAGCAAGAGACTTAAAATACTTTCCTGTGGTAGTCTTTAATTACTCCAGTAATAATTTGAGGTATATTCATTCCCAGATAGTTTTGTTTTTTCAATTTCCTAAATTTTGTTGTAAATACCGTATTTATCATGTTTTGCAACACAATTTTATTTGAAACAAAATGGTATGCCTTACACATTGTCTAAAAGTACAAAGAGTGAACACATTTTTCTCTAAGAATTTGGGAATACCGGAATTATATAATTACGAAACAAATATCGTCTTTCTTAGTCGTTCTGAAAAATTAGCTCTTTTTTACTCTTTGTTTGATCTACTACGAAAGCGCGTTATTAGTTTTTTTAATTATCATTTATTTTAACGAAAAACAGAATTTTCTTGTTATATATACAAAACACTACCATGGATATATAAAAATCAATTGCTGTTCGTTAGTCTCGCTAAAACTCGAAAACGGCTAAACCGATTTGGCTAATTTTGGTTTTGAATCAATTTTTGAAGTCCAGGGAAGGTTTAAAAGGTGAGAAAATATTTAAAAAAAAATACGAGTAGTTAAAAAGGCAAAACAACGTTTGCGGGGTCAGCTAATATATAATATAAAGTCTGTATTTCAAACCAACTACATGTTATATTATTTTTGTGTTATAGCACTCACCCCGTGCTTGGGAAACTGGAAAAACCTTAAAAACAACAAAGAAAAATATCGACACGCAAGATTTGAACCTGCGACCATCTCCCTAAAGCCGGCTTAAGGGAGATGGTCGCAGGTTCAAATCCCGCATGTCGATATTTTTCTTTGTTGTTTTTGAGGTTTTTTCATGTTATATGGTTGGGTTTGGAAAGACAATATCAGTGTAAAAATGAGAAAGGGCATGCTCCGTTGGTTCGGACATTTTGAAAAACTGGCAGATAACCGATGAGTCAAACAGATACACATTGCAAATATAGTTGGATGTTAGAATCGGGGAAGACCAAGACTGACCATACCACACCATAATATGGTTTGATATTATCAAATACCATGATCAAATTGGTTAAGTTAGGTCAGGCAGCTCGAAGGTGGTGTCAGGAGTTTCCGAAACCAGATAGTTACGATTGTGGACGAAGCAAGGAGAATCTGTCTAAACTTTATTCTCTCTGCTCGCTCCATAAGGGATTTGGCGTATATCTTCACGCTTTAATTTTTATTAATAAAAGCGAAATTTTGAATGTTCGGATGAATGGATGTTTGTTACTCAATCATGCAAAAACGATTAAACTAATTTGGATGAAATTTGGTACACATATAGATGATGACCTGGAATAGCATATAGACTACTTTTTATCCCGTAAATATTAAGTGTTTCCGTGGGATTCAATAACTTTTATAATGCAGCGAGCTGCATGGTGCAGCTCGTAAGCTAGTATACTTTTAAGGTTTTTTGTAAAGGTCCGGCCAAATTTTAAAATTAAGAACTAAATATTTAATTGAAAGTGCGTTTTAATTACTATTGTAAAATTATTACAAAACTGGCAGTCACTCGTGACTTCGTTCGCGTGACCAAAAATCATTATTTTTGTTTACTTAGTCGGGTAAAAAGTAGCATATATCACTCCTGAATAATGTAGCTTTCTAAAGGTGAAAGAATTTTTAAAATCGGTCGAGTAGTTTTTGAGTTAAATCGTTACAAATAAACAAACAATCAAATCTTTCCTCTTTATAATATTAGTAATAGATCATATAAAAATATTCATTTAAAAATATCCCACTAAATTCATGTATTGGATGCACCGAGTCTTGTGAATGAACAACAGAGTTCATTACTGGCAGTGTGTCATTTTACATTCACTTATAATTACGATAGTAACTATTATATGTAATCTGTTTCTCTAACTACATTTTTCCTGGTCACTGGTACACTTTTAATTTGGTTGAAAGCACTAAAATATTTTAGTTTTAATATTGCGTAATTGAAATTATATCCATGCGTTTTGTTTTTGTGTCGGATAAAGCGAATTTTTGAATTTTTTAAATTGTTTTTGTATTACATAAATAGAACATAGTAATTATATTAACGATACTGAACGGCCTCTGAAAATTTAACCGGACATTTAAAAGTAAGCCTGTATACGTGTAAATCTGCCATATAATATGGATGTAGTTAAACGAAAATGATCCAATCCACTATGGTCAAAAATGAGTCAAGCGCACCAAACCGAAGCCAAACATCTGTACTATCGGCCAGTAAAAAACATCTAAGCAAAAATAGCTCTATTACTTTATTCAACGTCAGAACTAGTCACCATGTATGGCACGTTAAAAAATTAAAAATTTCCAACTTCCAACTTCAATATTTGTAAAGTGATTTTGTGTGGATTGTGTAACTACGTCCATATGATCCGTGATAATTGCGCAGTGGGCTATGAATCGCAACTTGTTTGTATATGATATTGACATGTAGCACATAATAATAATTTCAATTTCAATTTCTGGATAAGACATTTCAACCTGAGTAGGATTATTTCCAGATTGTCAGCACAGCGTGGTGCACGCTGACATGCGAAAGGACTTAAATAGAAACATTTCATAACAGTTGTTTATGCTGCATACGAATTGTAAACACGAGTTACACGGCCGTTTAAAAAACAGAAATTCAACTTCAGCTAAATGGCTTTAATTCTCTTGACAGTCCAGTGAACTATCGTCGATAGGAATAGATTTATGACTATATTATAACGATATGAGTACTTAGTGTACTGAACTATCTATGTATGCCGTTATAATTCTAAATATCTGGTTGACCGACCTTGCCTCGGTTTTTGACATATATTTGGAACCGAGCTTTCCTTGGACTTGGAACCTTGATAAATCGATTCCTTGACCCGCAAAACCCCTAATTTGTGACTTCCATGAAAATCGTTGGAGCCGATTCCGAGATTCCAATTATGTATATATATATATATATACAAGAATTGCTCGTTTAAAGGTATTAGATATTATAAACGTAACTTGTCGCCTCCGTGGTCCAGTGGTCTGGTGTCGGAGTTGATGACATGAGGTCCCGAGTTAGATTCGCAGGTCGGGCGATTCAGAAATGTATTTTTTCAGTTTTCTGAAAAAAAAAAACAAAGTTGCTCGGGATTGGAAAAGTGACTGGTTGGCGATAGGCTTGCCACCTATCATTACATTGTGGTTATCTTCGGCTGAACGTGGGTGCATTTTTGTACCTCTGCTTACCCCTTCGGGGATACGGGCGTGAAGATACTTCTATAAAGGCGAAAATCTCTGTGTGTCAGAAATCAGATATCAGAAGAACTTTATTCAATAAAACTTTTTACAAGTTATTTTGACACGTCAATATTTTTTAAAACTACTACCGGATCGGAAACGCGGCCACGCTCTGTATGTTTCTGCTCTGTCTGCTCTGTGACTGTTACGCTTTCACTGTTAAACCAATGAATCGATTTTGATGAAGTTTAGCATTGATATAGTTAAAGATCCGGGGTCACGCATAAGTTTTTTAAGAATCAACCCATAAGAGGCTGAAATAGGGTATAAAAGTTAGTATGAAAAACTATATCGACATATAAATACACTCGCGGGGGAAACTGCGCGCGTCAGCTAGTCTATATCTTCTACACAAATATGTAGAATAGGAGTGTCTGTTTGCAATATTAAAATAACCGCTTTTTACTAAATGCGTATGGATCTATACACAGTACATATACCAAAATAAATTTTTATCTGTCAGTCTGATTGCTCCGGCTAATCTCTGAAACGGCTGAACCGATTTTAAAGGGGTTAAAATCGGTCCAGCCGTCCCGACTTTTACTTGCAGATAGCTGATGTAATAAGAAGTAAATTAGGCTATTTTTTATTTTAGAAAATTATGCACTCGGACGAAGTCGCGGGCACGGCTAGTTAATATTATGAATGCAATTAAAGTATATGAAAGTTTGGATGTTTTGACGCATGAATAGAAAGACGTTTGTTACCTATGTTCCATGTTTGTTACTCAATCATGCAAAAACTACTGAATAAATTTTGACGAAATCAGGTAGTAGCTGATCTAGAATAATGCATAAGCTACTTTTAATTTCGAAAAAATGAGTTGTTCTCGCGGTATTCATCAAAACTTTTATAATGCAGTGGGCAGCTCGGTCTAGTTAGTAATTTATGACTCAAAGTGTTAATTAAAATTGGTATACAACAAGAACACATGATTATGCAAGTGAAAAGCTATTTAATATTTTTGGGCGTTTGTTTATCCATTTATAACTTAATAAGAAGAGAGAAGCCTGTTTGAAGAATACAATGTAAGCAATTTTGATTACATTGTATTCTTCAAACATTTGATAATTAAAGTGGTGCATGAGAGAATATAATGTAGTAGCTATGGACAACAGCCAGGTATTAAAGCCCAGCCCTTGTATTAACTATTAATAACGGCATTTTCTAATTAAAACAACGTAATCAATTTTTACATTCTTATATTTTCTTCACATTTTATAATATAACCAAAACCTTAATTCTAATAACCTTATTCAATTTACTCTAATGTTAACATTCTATCATTTAATTCTCATAATGAAATATAAATTAACAAATACATGTACCTTAAATTGCTTATGCACGTTCTGGATTATTCAAACACTATTGTACTTTTTAACGGAGGCCAGTGTGTGTTATACTGATCGACGCAGAAGACTGAATGTCCGAGTTTTCAACCCGTCTTACCCGCCATTGTTGTTTTCGTGCAAGCTCTGTGATACCAGAGTAAATAATTTTAATTCGCACAAACAACGATGTCGGGCAAAATCCTGATTTATTAAATAAAAACCTAACAACACTATCAGCCGTTCTGTCAGGCAGTTCATAGCGAACGGTTGGTTAAGACGTACGAGTTTAACTCAATAGCATCGTAACTACTAAGAGGAAGGGTTTCGCAACCTCTCACCCAGGTTTTAGGTACCACCGCCTTACCTATATCTAGTGATGGTGTCACTTTTCATCAGGAGAACAATCTGCGTGTTTGCTATCTATGATGTCAAAAAAAAAAATTGGTATGCACTGAGAATACAGTAAATTATAGTACACATAATTTTTGTCTGTGTTTTTATCGTCAATAAATTCACGTTCAGCGAAGAAGGCTATAATAGCAGACAATAATTATACTCCCTCGGTGACAACCTGTAGTAATTTATATATCTAAACCCCTCTGTCCCTCTTTAGTTTTACGTTGTGATAAATAAATATGGTTTTTAAATATTTTTTGCGAATAGAAATTTTTTAGAGTAATTAATTTGGCTTAAATTAGGTTTTATTTATACGATGCCAGCCGCGTGACGCCAAGGGTGCGTGCATACCTATAATTACAAACGAAAAAAATATTATCGAGAAGAAAAAACTTATGTATTAAAACATATTTTAACAAGAACACTGTAGGTTTTAAAAACGCTAAGCGCCACATGCCCTATTTAAATAAAAAGCACAAGATTGCCCTGAAAGATATTATTTAAGTGACGAAATCCTTGGAACCCCTCCCTCCCCGTGACCAAGCGTGGTATTTTTAAGTCCCTCCTCCCCTTGAAAGAATGAACGTAGTATGGGTACGTTCCCTACGATATTTTTTTGAAAAGCAATTATGATAACAGGTGAAAAACTTTGATTCTTAGCTGTATTGATTTAAATCAGGATTGTGCAACCGGTGCCAATTTTTTTTTTATATCATAAGATAGCAAACAAGAAGATGGCTCTCCTGATGGAGAGAGTAACCATCGCCTTTATACACAAACGATGTTAATGGTGCGTTGCTATCTGGGGATGGTAATGCTACATGCATAACTCTACCAACTATCTCCAAACCAAACCGGAATACGACAATGACAAGCATTAACGCTATTGCGACAAGAATAGGTTAGGCGATGTACCAATTACCACAGTCACGATAGTAGTGACATCTACAAGCAATCGGTCACCTTTTTTGACTTGCCTAGGAGAATGGCGGTTGGCGTATTCTTAGACCTATTTAAAGATTTTAGGTTGACCAATCTGAACATAAAATACCCTTTTAAGATCACCCGTGTGTTTGTCTGTCTGTTCACCCGCCTTGATAGGCGGGTGAACAGACAGACAAACACACGGTATAATTTATCCCATTTTCTCCCGAAACACCAGGACTAATTTAAAATATATTTGAGTTAGTGACTGAATAATACATATTTGAGTTGGTGACTCAAACTCGGACGTTGTGTGATGGAAATATAACTATTTAATATATAACTATTTAATACTAGCTGTTGCCAGTGACTTCGTCCGCGCGGACTTCGTTTACTCCGCAGAGCACCTGGCCGCTAGGTGATAGCGTGATAATATGTAGCCTATATGTTGACCCGACCTGTTAGTAGTAGTCATGCAAAATTTGAAGTAAATCCATGCAGTACTTTTTAAGTTTACCCCGGACATACATACAGACAAACAGACAAATAGACAAACAGACAAAAATTCTAAAAACTATATTTTTGGCTTCGATATCGATTGTAGATCACGCCTCAAGTATTATTTTAAAAAATATTCAATATATAGATAATTACGGAGGACACTTTTGGAGGGTAAAATAGGAAAATCTAAATAAAATGAAAGAGCTGAAATACATATTTTAGATATAACATTTAAATATAAATAGTTATAAGTTATTTAAAGAAATGTAAAATTGTAGATCACGCCCAAAGTATTCTTTTAAAAAAATATTCAATACACAGTTTTGACTTTCCTACGATTTTATTATATGTTTAGATAAGAGAAAACAGTAATTTACCTATCTACAGAAAAATCTACATGGGATTAAATGTAAAGAACTTAGATAATCATGTGTAGAACCCTCTCGACGTGACTACCTCGCAGTTATCTGTTTTTTTTTATAAAGACATAAGTAGTCTGGACAGATAGTCTGCCTATGTATCTGATCTATCAACATATAGACAACAGGTGATATCATGGAGCTTAATACCATTGTCCAAAAGTGGGTAAAATAAGGTGTTCCCCGCAACCTGCTGATTTATCAGATGTTGTGAATGTGGGATTCACTGTTTACTGTTTCACACTTACTGTTTTTATATATAAGTAAGAAAAAATTATCGCATCGCACAGTTGTGGATTTCCAGACATCGAGATGGTGAGGATGGATTTTCAAATTTAGACGCGATGTCTGATGGTGGAATTCGGCGGCAGGAATTAATCCAAACAACTCTTCGGAACACTCCCTATGATAATTACTATAGAAGACGCAGAGAGAACCTACATCTCTGCGCAATACGAAAGAGTCAAGCTGTTTCGAATTAGCGTTACCACAGACGTAATAGACGACTATCTAGTGATAAAAGAGATCCTATCCTCAGACAAAATAAAATAAAGATGTAGCACTGTCATATTATGTCCTAGTAATGCCACTATTTGATACATAGTTTACTATAAGATACCTCGATATGCACTGACAGGGATCTGCTTGGTTTAGTTTAGAGGGTACGTATATGCGTGAGCATTTATTGGTTTGGAGATTTCAATAAAATGTTGGAGGCGCTCTGTCTTTATGCTTTTTGATCTAAGGTGATGACTCAAAGTCCATTACGACTTGACAGCAAAAGGCAAACATGACCTTTATTGAATACCAGCTGTTGCCAGTGACTTCGTCCGCGCGGACTTCGTTTACACCGCACTGCTCCTCCCCCGTAGGTGATAGCGTGATAATATGTAGCCAATATGTTGACCCGACCTGTTAGTAATATTCATGCAAAATTTAAAGTAAATCCATGCAGTACTGTTTGAGTTTACTCCGGACATACATACAGACAAACATACAAACAGACAAAAATTCTAAAAATTATATTTTTGGCTTTGATATCGATTGTAGATTACGCCCCAAGTGTTCTTTTAAAAAAATATTCAATGTACAGTTTTGACTCTCCTACGATTTTATAATATGTATAGATGTATAGATATATTTGAATACTGAGCCCTTTACCCATCTGTCAGTACATGTGTCATTTTACTTGAAGATATTGTCAATATATGTAACAGCCGTTTCATTCGAAGACAAGTACACAATGAAAGTAACATGTGAAGGGTAGAGTTCTAAGAAACGCTATACAATAGATATAAATATCTGGTTGACCGAGCTTTGCTCGGTTTTTCACATACCCATATCTTGGGAACCGAGCTTTTCTTGGACCTGGAACCTTGATAAATCGATTCCTTGACCGGAAAAACCCCTAATTTGTGACTTTCATGAAAATCGTTGGAGCCGATTCCGAGATTCCAATTATATAATATATATACAAGAATTGCTCGTTTAAAGGTATTAGATAAATACTCACGGGACAAATTCCACTTACTGATCTAACCCCAAAATAAGAAAATTATTTGCTTGTTATAGGTGTTAGTCAACGATACTAATACATAGAAATACATATAAGTATAAATCCTGGAATATATTTAATAAACACCCAAACCCAGAAACACAAATATTTATGCTCATCACACAAATGCTTGTCCCCGTCGGGGATCGAACCCGAGCCCTGTCGATTGCATATTCATGGTCGCTAACCACTCGACCAACGGGGCGATCAAGTATAAACAAACTTAAAAATAACATACCTATATTAAACTGAGTGATGATAATAAAGAAACAATGCAATTGCATCAAGCTTTGTCACTGTCCAATCGTGTGCTCCAATTACGAGGATAAGGTATCCGGTAAACTTATTTATGTTTTATGTGGTATTAACACCCCGCTACACGGAAAGCAACGTACAATAAACATATTTGATATCTATAGGCAATGGTTTTCTCTTTACATCACGCAAGCTATCTGCATATTTGCTATCGCATGATATGTAAAAAACAACAAACTAACAACCTGTATCTCTTGAATACAAAATCAGATCTTTACCAAATAGGCTAGGGTAGATAATTTTGGAAACAAAAGAAAATTATAGTAGGATGAAACCCATTGCAAATGGAAGAAAATAAAGCCAAAATAAGAGGAAAAATAAATTATGGGCGATTTGAGTTCGGGAATTGTGAAGGAGGGGATATGAAGGGGGGGGGGGGGGGGAACGGTTTATCACGATTTTCGGCAAAACTACAAGTCCTATCGAAAGTAGTTGAATGGCAAAGTTATCGGCAATAAAAAGATTTACAACTTTTGTATTAACACTTTTTCCATATAACCTCAAAATTATGTGAAAAATTTGAAAAACTGACTTATTGGTTTTTTATTTTAATCTCCTACAAAATAGATTTTTTTTTTCACCAGGCTGTATCTCATAAACCGTGATAGCAGCCTTGGTGACAGACGGACAGACAGACGAATTGACAGCGGAGTCTTAGTGTAAGATCTTATTGTACACCAAACATATACGTTTTACCCTTTAGGTACGAAACCCTAAAAACGAGGACAGTATTACCAAGATAATAGTCAATAGCTTTCCCGCGCATTATCGTCCGCAAGTAAATTAGCAATTCTTCAATATTGTTATTTACATTGATTTCCATCCCCTATTTAAGCATTTCAAGGGTTGATTTAAAAAAATAGGAGATATTAAGTTCCGGATATTATATTATCTCCACGCCAAATTTCATTAAAATCGGTTCAGCGAATTAGCCGTGAAAGCATAACAGACAAACAGAAATACAGACTTAACATATATAATATTCGTATGGCTTTACTAGGGGAACTAAAAGATAATTGTTTCTATAACGTAATTAAACAGTTTAACTTTTAAAAACATGTTGCTGCTTAAAATTCTACGTAATTAAGGGCAAAACACGCATGCCGCATAAACCTACCATTAGATGATTAAAACTTTAAAAGGTTTTACAATTTCACCTGTCACTAGCGCGACAATAACAGCAGTAACAAAGAAATATGAGAAAGGAAATTCTGACATATAATACTAACTGTTGCCTGCGACTTCGTTCGCAAGACTACTACTAGCTTATGGCCAGAAGGTTTTCTGTGGATTTTTAAATTTAACGAAAGCTAAAAAGCTTCATTGGCTTGGACATAAAGAAAGAATGCTAGATAAAAGGTTAACAAAAGAGATATACCACGGATTAAATGGATACGCCTTTCAAGACATTTTTGATAGTTTGTCAGCATAGCTTACCATTACATACAGAAATACAAAGTTATACTGCTTAGGTACCAATTAAATAAAATCATTTTAAGGGTAATTATGAAACCATGTCACCTCATTTGGTACGATAAAACAGTACAACATATTTATTTCCATTTTTTACAATATAACCTTCAAATGTATGAAATTTTTGACAGTAATAGACACGTTAGCTCATATTCGTGGAGACACGTTTCTTTCCCAATGGCGTGTCTATTAGTATTCATTTGGTCTGTGAGATATATTTTGCGAATGTGGAAGTATGTCGGATGAAAGATGATCATATTGATAAGGTATTTATTGTCCAAACGTGGTGTCAAGAGCGTCCGCAACCGCTGAGTTTGTATGAAGAGAGTAATGCATGTGAAGAAAGCAAGGTAAGTCTGCAAGGATCTCGATATATAGCACTCGTTTCTCTCTGTCTACACCGTAAGAGATCTGTCGTTAAAATATTTATGTATATATAAAGAAACAGCTTTATAAATAACGCATGTTTTTTTCGTAATATGTATATTTACGCCCGTATCCCTGAAGACATACTATATAGTCAGAGGTACAACAATTGTAATCACGATTAGCCGAAGAAACTAGGTTCCACAATGTGATAGGTTATCTAGGTGCTAACCTATCGCCAACCAGGCACTTTCCGATTCCGGGCAACGTTGTTTTTATCAGAAGTCTGAAAAAAACACATTTTTGTCACGCGTTAATGGAACCCGAGACCTCATGAAGACAACACCGACACCAGACCACAAGACCGCAGAGGTGACATGTAATGTGTAATGGATGAAAATGATTACTGTAGATATATATAATATATGTAATATTTTATTTAAAAATGTTATGAAAAAAAGACAAGCCCGCTGAGTTTCTTCCGCCGGATATTCTCAGTGTGTGGCCGCGTTTCCGATCCGGTAGTAGTTTAAAAAAAATGTTGAGGCGTCAATATAACTTGTAAAAAGTTTTATTGAATAAAGTACTTCTGATTTCTGATTCCTGATTTATCTGTTGAGATAACGCATCCCAAACTTTTGTGCAGAACTTAATGCAAATTATGCAGCATCTATCTCGTAAAATTTAGCCAGCGTAAGCGTAAGTGCAGCAAACGTAAACGCATAAAAGTATTTTTTACGACAAATCTCTGAAATTGTCGGCTTTTTACAATAATATGCATGTATTATACATATAAACCATCCTCTTGAATCACTCTGTCTATCAATAGAAACCGCAATCCGTCGCGTTTGACAAGATCTAAGCGTTCATACAGCGAAAACGACCTCATCAAATAAATGGCAGTAAGCGAAATGTTTACTTTTAGTAATCATCTAGCAATTATTCGAGATTTTCTTCGTGTGATCCCAAATCATTACATTGTTTTGCTCACTCGGGTAAAAAGTCCTGCCCTATAAAATTCTCTATCTTTTAGTGAAAGTTTCATCAAAATCGGTCTAGCGATTCTAGAGATTCCGTACAAACAACATGACATACAGAAACTTTAAAAACGGTTGTTTAGGTATTATTGGTACCTACTCGTCAACAACCAATTACTACTCTATGATGTTGCAGAGCAAAAAAACTTGAACCGTGCATTTCATTCCTTTCTATGCCTCCTAAAACATTGCGTAGGGGGTCACCCTTAAAATAATCTGTGCTTAAAAAACATTCTGAATTTTATCAAGAAAGTCAAGATCTTGTTCCTGAATAAAAGAGTTTGGATGCTGCATATTAAGTAGTATGTCATAGAATTGTTTGTTATTGTTATATATTAAATACCTATATCCTGTTCAAATGAAATAGTGTATGAAACGTTGCTTATATTTGGGTTTGTTTAAGACTCTGATCGACGGGCGAGTAAAACCGCGGTTTTATAGCTCCTCGGTAAATCTGGAGCATGGTAATATTATCTATATAGTATTGTAACTCGGCCGTATCTTTGAAATAAATTCCTACAGCCGCGCGGTACATAAACATGCAATAGGGCTGCCCGCCTCTAGCATTTTAATTACATTTGCCTACTTTGTGTTTCCATTTAGTTTTGTGATCGTAAATATACTTTTTCCTATAAACAAATAAAATAGTTTGTGAGTTGAATAGGAAGTGTTCAATTAAAATGCGTGTTGTTTTTTTATTTTGATTTAATTATTTCATATTAAAATGTATGTAATATGTGTATGACGTATGTAACGTCATATTAATTTGAATTATGTAATTAATTTAATTGAATTTATTTTTAGTAAAAAAGTCGCGCAGTTATTGTTAAAATACAACACACCGTCCGTTTTGTTTGTCTGACGGCATGAATGTTTGCATGCCGTCTGCCGAGCGCAATGAGATCGAGAATAGATCGAGGACCAAGATCGCGGCGCTTAGCGCATAGCTCGCGCTTCGTCCGTTTGTATGATGCTGCGTAAATAAAATTACCGTGGCTAGAGCATCTATTGCATTTATATACCAACTAGTCTGGCTCGCGGCTCATTATGTTTGCTTTCACAAATTTGCTTTGCTGTTTTTTTCACAATTTTTCTTCTTTATAGTTTTTTCGATAGTCGATCAGCAACAATGATCCGGGAATAAGATCGTTGTTCTTTAAAACCGCGCTATAGGCTCCACGGTATAAACGTCCATCAGGCCCTTTAGATGTAATTGATAGCAACCAAATATTTAAGATTTTGTTTAAAAATATGATTGTTTTTTTATATTTTGAAAACATTGCTGTAATTTAGGCCTGATTTATACATGTTTTTCTATTCAAAAACTTAACTGACTTCGTTATGAGATTGTTTTTTTATATCATATGATAGCAAACTAGCAGATGGGTCTCCTGATGGAAAGAGTCAACCATCGCCTATAGACATTGTGACTACTAGGTGGTAGAGTTCTGCATTGGCTCGACCGGGTCAGGTACCACCGCCTTACCTATTCCTGCCGCAATAGCGTCAGTGTTTGTCGCTGTCGTGTTCAGGTTTGGAGGGTAAGGTAGCCGGTAAACTTATGCATGTGGCATTAGAACTCGCCACAAGATAGCAACGCACCATTAACAACTTTGGTGTCTATAGGCGATGGTTGACTCTTTCCATCAGGAGACCCATCTGGCTGTTTGCTATCTTATGATATAAAAAAAAAACTTTGTATCGAACAGATAAAAAGAAATTGCAATGAGAAGAAGTCATAATATTCTTTTTTTAATAAAACAGAACTTAATATTGTAAATACCATGTCGATTTTAATATGAAATAATGGAAATATATCATAATTACGTTTAATTTGTGTATGACAAAATTGTATTCATGACAATCTAGGGCAATAAAATATATCAAAAGTAATTATTTGATTATATCAAAGTTGCGTATATGTCTCTCAAGTCTTAATTAGTTCTTAAAATAAGTCGACGATATATAAGTTACATCCTTGATATATAAGTACATCTTTGATAAGCCCCTAAGGCTAATTAGAAACCAATTTTATGCCTTTCAAACAGTTTAAGTTAGCGTGTTATTTACTAGTACTTAGTAGATTAAAAGTATATTTATCTTCATAGTGGCAATTAAGTTTGTAAATGGAAAAGTAGATCGGTCATTTATTGATGATTTTATTAATTTTCAGCTGCTTCTCACTTTCTTACTTATCCCGGTTTACACTTATCCCGGTTTGGAGAGAAAGGTGGCTGTAAGCTTATGCATGTGGCGTTACCTTACCATCGCTTGAATAGCAACGCACTATTAACATCTTTGATGTCAATAGGCGATGCTTTTTCAAACACTAAATAAACAAAACTGTGTAAGTACATAAATGTACTTATATCTTCAAGCTGCAGCTTTGGCTATACGTGTAATTAAATAACATATATTATGTATATATATATATATATATATATATATATATATATATATATATATATATATATATATATATATATATATATATTATATACTTCCAGCCAACCTGTTAAAGTAAGATAATAATAGAAATAAAGGAATAAATTTTGTAACTAATTAACACATACTAATAATGTATTAAAAAAATGATGTAGAGAAAAAACATACAGTATAAGGAAAACTTACATTTCAGCTAGGAAGTGTTCTTTAACACGTTTTTTAAATGTCTCTAAAGTCTGACAAAGGCGAATCTCACTGGGCAGGGAATTCCACAGACTTACAGCATGTCCTGCAAATGAGTGCAAATAAGCAACAGAGTTGCTAGGAGGAAAATACAAAAAGGTTTTACTCTAGAAGGAGAGTACACATTAGACTTGATGATAGCAGTAATAGTGTTGATATACAATGAAAATAAAAGTGGAGAAAGAACTCCAGCTTGCGGAACACCAACATGTAAGTCAATCCAGCGTGATTTAAGTTCGCCAGAAATCACACTTTGCGATCGGCCCCGTAGATAAGATCTAAACCAGTCAAGAGCAGATGTAGAAATATTAAAAGAAGCAAGTACTGTTATTAGCAAATCGAGATTTACTGAATTATAAGCATGACTAAAATCAACAAGAACGAGAATAGTGAGTTTTTTGTCATCTATAGCCTGACGGATTGTTTCGGTGACTCGGATTAGAGAAGTGACGGTGCTGTGCCCCCATTGTCTTCTTCACCCTCACCTGATTGGTGAGGGTGAAGAAGACAATTTCTTGTGAGATAATCATTTAGCTGAGGATTCTCAGCTAAATGATTATCTCACAATTATTATTGATCTCTCGTAGAGAATATAAATGTTCTGTGTTATTGACTGTTGTAAGATATAAACCAACATAAATATTTTTTGTAAGAGGGTAAACTTAAATATCGCTCAACAGTATTGTCAGCCTAGCCTAGTGTGATTGCGAGGTCACGCCGCAGGATCGGACGTGATGTTGTACTAAACTGATCATCTAGGCGTACGTGCTATTGGTAGGTCACGCTGACCTGAACACCCATATCTTGGGAACCGAGCTTTTCTTGGACCTGGAACCATGATAAATCGATTCCTATAGAATATTTAATTTTTCTTTTTGGTATTTTCTTTACCTGGTTGACCGAGCTTTGCTGGGTTTTTCACATACCCATATCTTGGGAACCGAGCTTTTCTTGGACCTGAAACCTTGATAAATCGATTCCTTGACCCGAAATACCCCTAATTTGTGACTTTCATGAAAATCGTTGGAGCCGATTCCGAGATTCCAATTATATATATATATATATATATATATATATATATATACATATATATATATATATATATATATACATACAAGAATCGCTCGTTTAAAGGTATTAGATATTGCGTGACTTAAGCCAAAATTTCTTCAGAAACGTTTATGTTTTCTTCATGTGCGAAGTTTTATTTAACAAAGCGAGAAGTTTAATAAGGTGTTATCATCTAACTTAAAGTAATAATGTGTTTGAGAAATTAACATTCTCCAACAGTTCTAAATAGAATACTTGTTGCAGAATATACCTTTCTAAACAATAAAAGATAAGCTTTCAAATTGGATGGCAAGTTAATTAGCATAACTTCACGGCTTTATGAATTTTACTGGTAGGTACCCGTCATTTTGTTACATGATCCTAATATATTACTTACTTTTAGTCGGTAAGACGGTCACACGCTCAAAAAGTAGCTTTTGTTACTACTTAATATAGTACTTTTCAAATGGTATTAGAATTTTTGAAGAAGAAATTGTGGTATTTAATTTGCAAAATTTCCGCGAAACCAAATTTGTAATTTAATAAATACAACAATTCCTTCTTTAAATTATGAATTTTCGCAAAGGGACGCCTGAATCTATTAAATAAGAATTTTTTGAAATTTGTTGAGAAGTTTTTTACTTCTTATATCATTAGCTGAACCCGGCCTAGTATTATTGTGGCTCAGTTATAAGTCTCTCGAAAATATTTAGAATTTTACGTTTCTATTAGCACTTATAATTAAAAAGTATGTATATAAAAAGACTCTCCAACTTAACAGAGAATAAATATCGTATCAATCCATGGTTTTAAGTTTTGTGGACACACATTAGTGTAGATAGAAAAATAAATTTCCTTTTTCATCTTGCCCTGTGTGTGAAATTATTTATTATATTATATAAATAGGTATTTATTACATATATAATATTATATAAATAGGTATTTATTATATATATAATATTATATAAATAGGTTTTTATTATAGACACATAAACACGATAAAACGTCGCGTCGTGGTATGATGCGAATAATATGTATGATAATTGTAAGAACCTTAAACGCTTCGACTCTATTAACGTTTTGTTACTTGAATCGGGCCCTAGATTTCTGCTGTCGAAAATAAATCCTATCGTTAAAGGACCGAAAAAAGTATGCGCGTTGCTTATGTCAAATAAGCACGACCATTTATAATGTCGAAATGTTTCTGTTAGGTGTCATTGTAATTGTAGCGTTCCTTACGCTGAAGCCAAATTCTGGCTAGGCTAATATTTTAATCAAGTAACTAGTAATTTAGTTACTAAACATGTCTGAACGCCATATATTTAGTCGAGTAAATTAGTGCAAAATTTAGTCGAGACCATTAATTTATTTGTATTTTCTCGAGCAAGTAGCGCCCCCACCGCGCGTTCTGCTTACCGGTTCACCGACTAAACATGTTTAAATCTCTCATTTTAATCGAGTTTATTAGTTGTACGTAGGTCACACTATAAGTATTGCGTCACTTAAAAAAACAACATGTTATAAACAAAATATTACGTTTATTGCTTTTCAAAATAATCTACATTTTAAATATTTTTTCATGCGATCGAACCATTTTTTAAAACAGGAGGACCACAGATCTGCAGGCATGTTTTCTACGTGCTCATTGAACGCTATCACTGCCTCTTCGGAGTTGGTAAAAGTGAAACCTCTCATCAAATCTTTGATTTTGGGGAAAAATACGGAAATCACAGGATGCTAAGTTGGGGCTATGTACATAATGAGTGACGAGATGTACTTTTTCGGAAGCTAAAAATGACTTTGTTTTGTTGGCCGTGTGTGAAGAAGCGTTATCATGGTGTAGGAGAATGCGGCTTTTGGGTCGTCTTTCGAGAACTTTTTCTAACAGCCTGGTAAACTCAACGCATGTTATTAGGGTTTTTTAGCGCAAAAAAAATATATACGTCAGATTTGTGGAGTTAGCTCTTTGACTTCTTGTAGACCATTATTTAAAAGACTAAAAATATTAACATTAACATCACGGTATATTTATGAAGTAGCTATGATATGATAACTGTTTTGTTACAAAATATCCAGAATTATATGAACAAGATAATAAAATTGACAAATATACCTATATAGAGAGATCCAAACAAGATTAAACTTCCTAGATGTCATAGTTCATTATTCCAAAAAAATTGTTATATAATGACAATAGAAACTTATAATGCTCTTCCCAAAAGTATAAGAGAGTTAAAAAATAAACTATTTAAAAAGAGATTACGAAATTGGCTTATTGAAAATTGTTTTTATACATTGGAAGAATACTTTACTTATAAACATATGAAATAATTTGCATCAAACATTAATTTTAATACAATATTAAAGAGACAGACATATATTATATATATATATATATATATATATATATATATATATATATATATATATATATATATATATATATATATACACACACACACACACACACATATATATATATATATATATACACACACACACACACATATATATATATATATATATATATATATATATATATATATATATATATATATATATATATATATATATATATATGTGTGTGTGTGTGTGTGTGTGTGTGTGTTTATTATATATTTATTAAAAATAAATGACTATGAAATATATAAATAAATTTTAAAGAATAATAATAATAGTAATTATAAGTTAATGGTAGTTATTAGTATTAATTTGTTATATTAATTAATTAAAATTAGTGTTAAATTTTTTTTCAAGGTTATTTATTGTAAAGTAGAAATTATTATAGTTATATCTAACTAAAAACCGTCTTGCATGCTATTGAGAAATGGCGGAACATTGTACTACAAATAAATATTAACATCTTTAAATTATATCATGTTCCAAGCAATGTACGAATAAATAAATAAAAAAAAAACAAATAGTAGAATACCACTCGGCATTAACACTCTTTTGATCTTCAAGTGGAATTTTACTGATGGGACCCGTAGCTGAGAAAAAAAACGCGATCATTTTTTTTACCAACGTTTCTCGCCTGTCTCACTTTTGTTGGCCTGTTCTCATTTTCAAACACTCATTCACAAGATTGCTGTTGTTTTTTCGGGTTCAAAACAATAAATCCACGTTTCGTCTCCTGTGACAATGTCATAAACAGCATTAGAATATCCGTGGTCGTACTTCAGTAGCATCTGTGAGCACCATTCCACGTGAGCCTGCTTCTGCTTCGCTGTCACTTCACGAGGGATCCAACGACAACAAAGTTTCCTAACTTTCAATTCTTCGTGTAAAATTTTCTGAATTTGGCTCATACTAATCATCATTGCTCATAATAATAATAATTCTTTCAGATCTAACCTCTCTTTCACTTCAACAATAAGAACGAAATTAACGTAAAATTATAAAAGATTAATCTAAGGTGAAGTACTCCTGACATTGAAAGGATTAAATGCCGAAGGAGAGAAAGATAAAGTTAACAGATTTGCTTTTGCTTTGACAAGCTATGAACTGTTTACGTCATAAAGCGTAAAGTTCCGTTCCACCTCATGCAATTAAAGTTTAAGACGTAGTATTAGAACTTTCAGTCAGTATTAGTCAGTGTTATAACTTATAAATTAGCTAGCATTTGTATATTAATACGTGAAGTAAAAACTTTGTACCCCTTTTTCAGACAATTGCGCAAACGGTGGAGTATGAAATTTAAAAAAGGAAATGTAAAAAAGGAAGGAAAGGGAATTAATTAAATTTGCTATTCTCCGCGAACTGCTCTATGTGACCTCTATGCTGACTAAGGGTTAAATGGATATCGATTTTGATCTTTCAATCCCTTCGAATGCCATTTGAAAGATCAAAATCGATTATTGTATAAAGCTTTTAAAAATCAACATACTGTCGTTTTTAACAAACTAGATGTTTGGACTGAAAAACTCCATGCTTATAGTTGTTACTCCTTTGATCTGAAAAATACCACAATTTAGCGGGAAGTTTTATGGAAGGAAGGGTCATGCGGTTTACAGATTTTTCTCCAATGTCATTGACCTTTTTTATAGAGGTTTACTGGTAAAAGACTGTCCTTCCTGAAAGAAGGTGTTCGTTACTGAATTTTGATACAGAAGTGTAAAAAATTGGATACTTAAATTTTGACCCAATTTTCCATAAGAAAAGACTAGCACAGGACTCCTGCGCACGGTGCATAGAAGTTAATGTTTACGAACAGCAATTTAGTAAACATCGAATCGAAAGCCCAAATTGCCTCAAAAAGTTTCTATTCTGGCCAAGATGAGATAGTATTTCAGCCCGGGACAGTTGCTCAATCTTTATCAAGCACAAGTCCGTTCGTGCATGGAATACTGCTCTCACCTCTGAGATAGATCCGCCAAATACCAGCTGGAGGCGCTTGAGGCGATAAAGAGTCGTGCCAAGAGGCTCATAAACGACAATGATCTGGTAAGCAAAAAACTCCAGATCCTCGCTCATCGCCGCAGAGTGGCTAGTTTATCGGTCTTTTATCGAATACATTTTGGAGGGTGCGCTGCGGGATTGCACGACTTAATTCCGCCATCCCCGTTTTTTTATCGATCTTCGAGGTGCACAGATACTAGGCATCGCTATATGGTACTCTATTCACCCAGCAAGGGAACAGGCGTAATGATACCTTTTTCAGGATACTGTATACTTGCGATTGTTTTCCACAAAATTTCACGTCAAGAATATTTAAATAGTTGATGTTTTCCAGTCAGAGTAAATGTGATTATTCTACGAGCGCTTTAGCAGGCTCCACGTTTCTTCTGTTTTACTAAATCCAGTTTCGTATAACTTTCATCACAAAAATGGTTTTTTCATAACGAAAATCGATTCTCAGCCCTTGAAGTTGAGGACAAAGGTTTCGTAAGCATCTTTCGTGGAAAAATGCAACACTTGAAGTAGAGGACATCCCGTCTTAACTCTTGTGAAAATGTTAGTGACATAATACATGTGTGTCGTAGCAAAGGACAAAGTTTTATGTTACTGAGTGGTTTGGTTAAAAATATTATATAACTAGCTGATCCGGCAAACGTTGTTCTGCCTTTTTAACTACTCTTTTTTTTTCTATATTTTCTCACCCTTCCCTTGACTTCAACGAATAATTCAAAACCAAAATTAGCCAAATCGGTTCAGCCGTTCTCGAGTTTTAGCGAGACTAACGAACGGCAACTGATTTTTATATATATATATTTTATATATATATTTTATATATATATTTTAGACATATATTTTCCCGTGTTGTTTCGGGCTACCTTTGAGGAATAGACAGAACCGCTCTGCCAGGTAGTTCGTAAAAGGTTTCGTAAGAGACCTATCGACTGTGCGAATCACTAACGTTGTGGTATAGTTCTCCCTCGCATTATCTCCCCCCGGGTCCGGTGCCACTGCCTTATCTATTCACGATAGTAGTTATCACACTGGTAATATGCGGCCATGAGGGTAGCAAGCAACAAGTGGGGACCGGTTTTGCCAACCGAAAAACCAATGAATAATCCTGAACCAGCACATCTGTTGAAGCTCGGTTATCTTTATCTACTTCGCAAAAAAGCGGCTTGATGATAACCATTTAATTCAATTCTTTTAAATAATTTTGTGGTAATAAATACATTTCCAAATATTCTTTCATAGTCTATTTATATCAGCATCGAGACACTTTTTGTGGAACCATAATGTTGACCGCGCCGTTTGTTGAATAGTGAGCGACCCAGTTTACTCAATCGACGGGGCTCGGGGTTCGATTTCCAACACGGACAACCATTAATTGAGTTATGAGCATAAATATTTGTATTTCTGGGTTTGGGTATTTATTAAATATATTCCAGTGTTTATATACATGTATTTGTATGTATTAGCATTATTGATTAACACCCATAACACAACCAAACAATTTGCTTACATTAGGGTTAGATCAATTCGTGTAATTTGTCCACCGATATTTATTATTATTATTTATTATAAATGTATGTTGTCCCTTAAACACATCACTTATTCAATAGACATATTAAGATAGTATATCGCGCGATGGGAGCCGGATAAAAGTTAATACTTATTGCTCTGGCAGCAAATAAAATTATCCCAAACCATTTCTTTTTAATACTGTAAGATTGCAGATGAGTCTCCTGATGGCAAGAGTCAACTATCGCTTATAGACACCAAAGGTGTTAATGGTGCGTTGCTATCTTGTGGCTAGGTCTAATGCCACATGTATAAGTTTACCGGCTACCTTACCAAAGCCGAATATGAAAGTGACAAGCACTAACGCTATTGCGGCAAGAATAGGTAAGGTGGAGACAATGTAGGTCTCTACCACCTAGTAGTCACGATGGTAGTGACTCGTATAGCCAAACGGTCGCCTTTTACGACCTGCCTGGTAGAACGGCGGTTGGTCTATTCTTCAAAGGAGCCCGGGACCAACACGGGTAAAATAAAATATAAACAATAACAATTATAACACTAACAAACAATAACATTTATTTTAGTTATATTGGAAGGCGGCGCGTCTTGATGAGGAACTAGTGATTAACAAGATGCTCCGTTCTTCCAATATCTAAATAAATTGGTAAAGTGTGAGTCTGATTACGCGCAATGTAGGGTTTCGAAGTTACCCGTCACAATAATGGGGACTAAGAAGAGGGCTTTTAGTATTTCGTATTATGAACATTTGACCTATTTAACGTCAATGATAGACATATCCGCGCCATAAGTTCGCCCATAAAAACTTCTCCAAAAACATGTAAGTTTGTCTTCTATTACTCAAAAACTCGTAAGGCCTTCTAAGCTGTAATAGTATTCCTTTTATCTTCATTATATTTACCGAGATTTTGTTTTACGCTTAAAACCAATCGTTTCACTGACAGACGGGAGGCACACTTGACTATAACTATAGTTAGCACTTTTTTATTCTTTTTTTATTAGGAAGTTATTAAAATGTGAACGATTAGTCTAAATTTAGGTTCAGAATAATTACTAACAACTTCAGGGATCGGCAAAACCAATATGTTCTTCCACTGATGTGGTATAATATAAGTTCTGCAAATACAGTTATAAATATCTAATAAGTATAATTTGGCATTATCTGGTAAATAGTAAAACATAGAATAACTTATTTGGTCAACACCTGGAGCGGTATCTTTCTTCTTAAGGCATTTATTTAGCTCGCCAAGGACAAAACAGAATTCTAAGAGAGTGTTTGTAGTTGTTATATTTGGAATTTGGTTTAGCACAGAATCGGGAGCAAGCTTACAAAGTAATTATTTTTTTTTATTATATCGTATACTTATATTATTTTGCCTAACGCTTTTAACCCATCTCATTTTTCTCCACATACCTGAACAGGAGGTACTTTCATCTATACAGCTGCAAAATTCCTTCCAACACCTCGATTTTACTTGCCGAATAAGACGTTGAGTTTCTGCTACTTGAGTTTTAAAGGATGCTAAGTTATCAGGTGTAAGATTTTTCCTAAACTTCCTAAGCGCTAACCTTCATTTGGCCACTGATAGTGAAAGAGAAGAATTCCAGTAGCTTTTTGGTTTGAACCTAGATTGAGGCTCATTGCAACTTTTAATAGTGGGAATACTTTTGGATGCTGCGTAATTAATTTGGGATATAAAAATTAATTCCACAATGTCAGGTTGGCTTAAAAATTGTTTTTCAACATTTTTTTATATATATTTCGATCGGACTTTTTATAATTACGTCTCTTGTAAAAATTATTTTGCCTGCATTGCCAATTTAGACTAATCTTGACAATTAAATGATCGCTGCCTAAGTTTTCATTCATGACCTCCCAACTTAAATATATTGCAATGTCTGAAGATGAAAATGTGATGTCAGGAGAGGATTTTTGTAATATACCGTTCATTAAACTTACCCTAGTTGGTTTTCCGTTATTAAGAGAAATAAATCCACTTTCTAAAGAGGCGTCAAAGATTTGCGTTCCTCTTACATCATTTTTGTAAGACCAATTAGTATGATGTGCATTGAAGTCCCTGGCTATTATAGTTCTTGTCATAGATATGTTGAAAAAATGGTCCCATTCAGATTGAGCTGTATGGGTAGGTGAGGTACAATAAACAGTTATTATGTCTTTTAGGAATTTACAGTTTAGTACTTGAACATGTAATAATTCTATGCCAGAGTTTTTAGAAATAGAATCACAAAGCTGGGTTTTTATAAACCTATGTACTATTAATGCTATACCACCATACGCCTCGTTAGGTTTATCTTTTCTAAAAATAATGTAGTAACTAAATTTTATATCCGTTTCCTTGTCTTACCAAGTTTCACTAACTATAGCTATATGAATCACTTCAGTATTCAATAAACTATCGAAATCAATGTATTTTGGCCTTAAGCTTTTAGCGTTCCATTGAAATATTCGTATCATCTTATAATTATTGTTATTAACACAATCCATAAAAAAGTTTTTGAATTAAGTTGTTCAACCAAGAATTATCTCCAACTAAGTTACTCAGATTTTTCTTAATTCTTCTCTATATCTCTTAATTCTTCTTTCTCGCAATATTATTACTGCTTTTTCTTCCCATGAACTGTCCGCCAAAAATACTTATTTTATTTGTCTAAAAAGTCTAGTAAACTCAAAACCTCTTTGTTTTGTTCTGCTAGCTTCCTTTCGGTCTTCTTGCATACTAAGGTTTTCGTTTTCTGTGCCACTTGTTAAGGTTACCCTATTATTATTGTCAGTTCTAGTCTTCTTTTTTTTCTATTTTCTTTTCGCTTGATTCTTATTTGGAATAGCCATAGTGTTACAACTATCTTCTTCTTTACTTCTATTTTCCTCATCTGACTGAACTAACCTAGTTTTATTCAACAAAACCTCTTTATATTTCTTCAAAGATCCAGTATCAGGAGCTCGTAAATCATTGTTTATCATCAAATCGTTAATAAACTCCTTTTTTTCTGAAGATTCATTTAAAACTTTTTGAAGCGCGTTTCTATACGTCAATCCTTCTTCACTCATAATTTTGCGAATTCTTTTTTTCCTTTTTGTATATAGGACAATTTCGGTCCACAGCCATTTGGCAACCTTGGCAGTTCGCGCATTTGAAAACGGCTGTCTCACAATTTTCATGTGCTCCTGAGCATTTAGGGCAGATTATTTTTTTTCTTATACACTGTCGCGACAAATGACCAAATTTCCAGCACCGAGAGCTCTGAAACACTGGGAATGTGTATGGCAACACTTTGAATCGGCACCCATAGCCAAAGATAAAGTTCGGTAACGACGGACTTTTAAAGCATACTCTTATAGTCTCACTGTTTTCCCATTTACCGACTTTGGCTAGGTATTTCAGTCTTTTGATAGATATAATTTCCTGTTCACACGTTAAGGTTTCACTTAATTCTTTCTCACTGAATATTAAATCTACGTCTTTTACAATTCCGTACGTTAATGTGTTTTCATAGAACATTTGACAACGACAATCCATTTCTAGCAATTTTTTTGATGTCTGTAGTTTAATCTTGCTCAAACTTCAACTTAATTAATACCTTGAAGGGACTTTTATATTTGATACTTAAAATGTTTGTGATGTTTTCTTCTGCCAATAATTTAGCTAGACCTATCTGTTTATGTAAAACTTGTTTAGAAATCAAGCACACTTCTTGCAACTCAACATCGTTCAGATGTGTTGATTTTTTGGAAAGGTTACCGTCTTTAGAAAAACTTCTGTTCAATCGTTTAGCGCCTTTTCCCACTGTTATAAATTCGCCATCATCCAGTTCTTCCATACTTGTATTCTTCTCTCTTCCTCTTTTTTCAGCCATTTGTTGCACTTCTATACCAGTATCATCCCAACCTATAGCAAGCAAACTATTATTTGTTTTCTGTTTTTCCGCATTATCGATATTCTTTCGAGTCTCAAAACTATTCACTTCCCCATCACTATTGAATGCACTCATCACGCGATAACAAAAAAAAGGTATTTAACGTGAATAACGACATTTGTTGAGCGTTAAAACCTTTTATTCAATTATTAAGTAAATGTGCGCTTCTATATAACAAACGAACGCGAGTAATAGTTAGCACTTTAAAGCTTAATATTTCACATACGAATCCTTTAATCGAAAAAAAATCACAAACCTACAATATTTTTTAAAAACCTATACAACGATACCCTCTTTATGGTGTTCTAAAAAATATTTTTCAAGATTTTTTGTTAACACTTCGTTGCCGTGACTAAATATACATATTCATGCTAATTTACAGCTATTGTAGCGATTCCTTACTTTTATATTTATGTTTCTGTATTTTGAATTTGTCTTACGAGAGTTATTTGGCTACTTACATTTTTTATATATTTTTTTATGTTTTCCTTTCTATTTTATGCTGTATTAATGTTTTTACTCATAAATATTTTCCATTATTTTGATTTTCATAATTTTGTACGTTTGACACAATGTATGTTAAAATTATTTTCTTAAATTTAAATTTTTAAGCTCAAAATAAGTTCCTAATAAATGTACCCCTAATATAAAAAATATAATTCAAATATCTTTAAGTTTCGACATTGTTCCATCCTTGGGCCTATAAATACCGAAGTCGAAGTACTGATTCCTTATTTTTATGTTTATGTTTCTGTATTTTGAATTTGTCTTACGAGTGTTATTTGGCTACTTACATTTTTTATGTATTTTGTTATGTTTTCTCTGAGCTAGACTGCGGGCGGACGGACAAACGGACGGACATAGCAAAACTATAAAGGTTCGTAGTTTATTTTGGAATTTTAAATAAACTGTGCCAACGACTATATAACAATACGTTATCTAGGTATAAGTCAAATTAAGAAATATTTACGTATTTTTTATAGGTTTTCGTATTTAAATCATTAAAGAGATGGTATATTTCTATTAGCATAGAAACTTCTTGTGGAATCATATTTTATTTAAATCGCTTTTCCCTCTGATCGAAGCTCTGATAAGAATGTTTTATTCTTTTATAGATTATTTTCTTTTATTTTCATTTTGTTTTACTTTTATTTTTATATAATGATAGGTAGATTTTTAAATTTTTTACAATGCAAGGTTTTTAGTTTTTCGTTATATGCATTTATGTATGCATTTGCTTCATTTTCAGCGTTACTTTCGCTAGTTTGTGCAACCACATTGCCTCTTAAATACATTACTTAGTTAATATGCCGCACTATTAGTCGTTGACACGTTAGCTCCCGAGATGGGAGCCAGGTAGAAAATATAATTGTTCCGGTGGCACTAAGATTAATCATTTCTCAACCAACCTCTTTGCACCATTTAATATTATGCATTAGTTTTAAATTGAAAAAGCGGTTTTTTTCATATCATAAGATAGCAAACTAGCAGATGGCTCTCCTGATAGAAACAGAAACTTTCGCCTACAGATACCAAAGATGTTAATGGTTTGTTGCTATCCGTGTGGCATGTAATGCCATATGCATAAGTCTACTGGTTACTTTACCCTCCAAACTGGAACACGATAATGACGAGCATTTACGTTATTGCGGTAGGAATAGATAAGAAAGTGGTACCAAATACACGGGCGAGACGTTGCAGAACTTTACCACGTAGTAGTCACGATGGTAGAGACACGTATAGCCAATCGGTCGCCTTTTACGACCTGCCTGGAAGAATATCAGTTGGTCTATTATGTGTTTTCGACAAATATTATGTACTTAATGAAAATATAATTCAACCTAAGAAATAAACTTTTGTAACTTTTTTATTTGTTAGCTTCCTTCTATCTAAAATTATAATATATAAGCAAATAGTCTATTCCTATTAGCATCAAGAAACTTCTAGTGGAACCATATAATGCTCCTTAAATAAATTACTTATTCAGTGGATACATTAAGATACTCACTAAAGTTGTATTAAGATGTCGCACTGTAGTTAGCACGTTATCTCCACAGATGGAGTGAGATAGAAGTTGTTATTGCCTCGGTGGCATAATATATAAGTAATTAGCCTTCGACTAACCTCTTAATATCAAGATCTTATACTGTTAATATTTTCTAGTCTAGTAGAATGATAGTCGGTACTTTATTGTTCTATTTGCGGTTTTTTTATATATATCATAAGATAGCAAACAAGCAGATGGGTCTCCTGATGTAAAGAGTCAACCATCGCCTATAGACAACAAAGATGTTAACCTTTTGAGCGCCTAGGTCATCTATTTGTGATAAGCACCTGCGGGCCCTGTACGCCAACGACGTCTATAAATGATAAAAAACCCGGCCCACAAAAATATGAAATAAACATGTTGAGACACTATTAATGGTACTTTTCTTCCACATTCGGTAACATAGAATATCCCAGCAACGTGTCAGTATAAAAACAAGTCTCCTAGAGCCTAAAAAACTGAGAAATATTGAGCTATAAAACATGAATTTTTATGCAAGCAAATACTACGCCTAACACGCCAAAGTCTAGTCATGACAGCTAGTGTTGTACTGTTGACGATATAGTTTTCTTGAAAACTATTCAAAATTCAACTCAAACGAGTTATTTTATTTTATACTAGCTGTTGCCAGCGACTTTGTCCGCGCGGACTTCGTTTACTCCGCACAGCACCCGGCCGCTAGGTGATAGCGTGATAATATGTAGCCCATATGTTGACCTGACCTGTTAGTAATATCCATGTAAAATTTGAAGTAAATCCATGCAGTACTTTTTGAGTTTACCCCGGACATACATACAGACAAACAGATAAACAAACAGACTATATTTTTGGCTTTGATATCGTTTGTAGATCACGCCCCAAGTATTCTTTTAAAAAATATACAATGTACAGTTTTGACTTTTCTACGATTTTATTATATGTATAGAGTAGGTACAGATTTATTGAAATGTAATAAAACAAAATGTAGAAAACATTACACTATTATTAGCTACACGAATTAAAGAAAATATCCTTAAAAAAAAATGCACATAATAAACCCGATATCTCGACTCGGGCGCATCCTTAGCGCGTCATCAATAATCAGTTCTCTGGGCGCCATAGTCACGGATAGACGACAGCCTGATTACGTCATAAGCGTATTCGCGACCGTTGTGAATAATGTAGTGAAGTGCAACATGAGCGATTCATTTCGAACTCCTTCGCATATTGGAAGGCGTTGATGATGACGAGGAATTTTCAGAATATTCGGATTCAATACCTATACATCTATCTAGAACTTGAAATAATAATTATTAGTACAATATCTAAAGAAACTTAGCAGAGAAATTGATTTCCCTGAAGTACTGTTTCAGAGGTCATATTTCAGTGTCATTTTTACTTATTTTTTAAAAACAACGTTGGCTCTATATGTTATTGTATAAAAGATGATCTCAAGTTACTGTAAACAAAAAGTATTTATTCCACTTGTTATGGTTAACAAGAACGGAGATCTCATAGTGGACCCTCTAAAATTAATCAAAAACAAAAGAAAATTATAGTAGGATGAAACCTATTGCAAACGGAAGAAAATAAAGCCAAAATAAGAGGAAAAATAAATTACGGGCGATTTGAGTTCGGGAAGTGTGAGGGAGGCGATTTTAAGGGGGAAAAACGGTTTATTACGGTTTTCGTCAAAACTACGAGTCCTATCGAAATAAGTTGAATGGCAAAGTTATCGGCAATAAGAAGATCTACATCTTTTGTATTTGCACTTTTTTCATATAACCTATTCCTTATCTTATTATCCGCCTTACCTATTCCTGCCGCAATAGCGTCAGTGCTTGTCACTGTCGTGTTCCGGTTTGGAGGGTAAGGTAGCCGGTAGATTCATGCATGTGGCCTTAGATAGCAACGCACCATTAACACCTTTGGTGTCTATAGGGGATGGTTGACTTTTCCATCGGGGGAACCATCTGCTTGTTTGCTATCATATAATATAAAAATAACCTCAACATTATGCAAAAAATTTGAAAATCTGACTTTTTGGTTTTTTGTTTTTGTCTCCTACAAAAATAGTTTTTTTTTTTACGAAACTAGGTAATAAGTTGCTTTTTTATATCCCATTTTTGCCATTCAACTTTTTTCGATAGAACTCGTAGTTTTGCCAAAAATCGTGATAAACCGTTTTTCCCCCTTCAAATCCCCGCTCACATTTCTCGAACTCAAATCGCCCGTAATTTATTTTTCCTCTTATTTTGGCTTTATTTTCTTCCATTTGCATTGGGTTTCAGCCTACTATAACTTTCTTTTGTTTCCAAAATTATCTACCCTAGCCTATAGATACTTGACGCGCCTTTTAAGTGGGTGTGGTGCAGGTGTGCACCAAACGATCTCGCTTTACAAATTTATTGTATGATATTGTACTATTATTTACATTAGTATAAGGACAGAATTATATAATCATAATAAATGGGTGATTCTTCAAAAATGTGTTCTCCGTGTAAGGTCCATGGTATTTTTGAAATCGCTTAATTAAAGTAAATTACACAAACATTTTAATAGTTTATGCAAATTTAAAGAACATATGAAAATTCGACACGTAGTGGATTTATACTTTTCCTAAAAAAAAGTATTGAACATTTGCGGTCCATGGAAATTACATTACAGCCCACGGAAATTACCCAGCAGGTAAAATTTTGCTAAATACCGTATCAGATATGAAAATAAGATTAGATAAAAGTGGTTTAGGGAACTATGAACGACTATAATATATATTAATACGATATTAGGCAATTTTTTTCAGCAACTCTTTTTTTCTGAATTTCACCTCTCCGCTAAACATACATATACAGCAAAACAGATTAGCAATAAAGTGCGTGTGTTACAAATGTGTGAAATGTGTACATTTCCTATTACCTTTTGCTTTACTAAGCCATGCAATTGAACGTGTGTGAAAAACTTAGTGTTCGTATTTTCATAAAAATTATTACAATTGTAGCGACGATGTAATCATATTGGTACATAAGTAAGTAGTCGAGTAACGAAAAATTGCAGGATTAGCGAAAAATATGAATGTATGCTCAACCGAGCAGTTACCTAGCCTAGCTTAGGCGTGTTACTACTTACGTTGAATACTTTCTTTAACATCAAAACATTAATAGTAGACTCATTTTCGGCACTTTGAGCATGATAATAAGACGCTTTAAACGATTCTTCGCTAAGACGCTTTAAATGAAGCTTCGGTTTAACAAAGTTAAATAAAAAAGGCAGATTAAACTGAACGTCTATAGACTTTCTGGTTCACCGTGATTCACCGGTTTGTCGGTTAGCGAGGTAAGTGGTGATCCTAATCGCTGCATTTACCGATATGTTAACGATTATCGACTATTCTTTTTTTCTTTTTTATATATCATAAGATAGCAAACAAGCAGATGGGTCTCCTGATGGAAAGAGTCAACCATCGCCTATGGACACCAAAGATGTTAATGGTGCGTTGCTATCTTGTAGCGAGGTCTTATGCCACATGCATAAGTTTATCGGCTACCTTACCATTCAAACCGGAACACGACAGTGAACAGCACTGACGCCATTGCGACAGGAATAGGTAAGGCGGTGGTACCAGACCCGGTCGAGCCGATGCAGAACTACTATTCCTAGCGATAACCAGGACCGACAGTTTTACGTGCTCATCCAAGGCACGGGAGTGGTAATACACCACTCCGCCCGACTCTGAGCAGCTACTGAGGTTTAAGACTTTAGAGGAAACCCCGAAATAATTTGAACAACACCTTTGCTCGACCTGGAGATCGAACCTAGGACTATGAGCAGTCTATAGGATAAGCTTTGGTTTAACAGGTTTAAATTGAAAAAAATAACTGACATACAATATTTATCATTTAATCTGGTGATTGCATGAATTACAGTATAAACATTGAATATTTCATGTTAATTATCGCAAACAAAATGAAATAAAGTAATTTCCATGGGTTTTTATGTAACTTTCATGGTTTTTTATACATGGAAATTACACCATGGAAATCACCAAAAAGCAATTATTTTGAAATTTCTCGCCATTGGAAAGATACAGGCTACTAGTTTGTAATTGGCTATCTACGTTTGGGAGTTAGGTATAAGACCGCAATACCCATTTACTAAAAATAGTACGATTACATTCCAAAAATGTGACATGGAAATTCTTAAAAAGTGAGAACCAAAAATTGAAAAATTGAAGAACTTACTCTTGCACCAAAATTGAGGGATTTAGGACTATGAATACCTGATCCATAAGCTGCAGCATAAAAGCAGAATCAGAAAAACTCATCCCGTTACCTCTAGACCTCGCCAGTTCAGAGTAGTAACCGTCGTAATAAGCGAAGCTAAAATTTTGCCAAGTGTGTGACATACTTACTTACACTCATAAAATAAAAACTTTCACTGCAATTGGATTAGAAGTTTGGCCAGGATATAAAATGATTTGTATTTTTGAATTTTGTGTATAAATCTGATTAAAAGCGTTAGTGAATTAAAAAATATCTGCGATTGATCAGAATACGGAGCGCGTGTTTCGCGTGTAAAACGTGCAAAATTAACCGGATTTGAGGTGTTGAGGGTAAATAACTCTTATATACATGGTTATTACATAACGAAATCTATATGACACGATGCATATAGAATGTATAAACATGTTATAGTAGATTTATGTAAACATTATTTGTTTACATAAGAGATAAGAATCTGTTACGCTCAAAAATTGTACTCTGAAGAATGACCCAAATATGGAACTGATTGCTTTGTTTCTATTTGATTACAAATTTAGAACTACGCTTTTCGAACCAATTTTTCCAAATCTGTTTTCTATGATGATTAATTACATAATTAGCCCAATTATAATTAATAATGCAAGTTACTATATGTTTCTAGATTCTAAATGTAATTATTTTTGACCCTGTTATAATGGTCTAATTGGAAAAAAACTGAATCTAATAAGAATTGATGTGCTCGCGATCCAGTCGGTTGACCGACCGGTGAGTGGTTTGGCGCGAAAATTATGTCGACTGACATATCATTATGAATCAAATGATCTTTCTACCTTTGAGTCTTTTTGTATGACGATGAACTTGCACTGCTGCGTTCATTTGCCAGACAGTGTTGACGCCAGGATCCAAGTTTACATTTTATTAATACTTAGTTTATAAGTTATATATCATCTGGGAATACCTACTCCGCAAGGGACCCGGCGTGAAGATATGTATATCGTCTGGGAGTTTTATCTACTAGGATGGTACCTATCAACTAGGTTTAGAGTCGTGGACTCTCAGATGATAAAGTTATTTGTTTAAAAATACTAAGAGAAATCTCTAAGTTGCATACACCTACACCTTGCTTAAATTAATATTTAATTTTTTTTTATCATAATTATACGTTACTACACTTAAAAATGTGTTTTTTTTTAATTTAAAAGATGCAGATTGAAGAATGCGCGATTTTCTTTCTCATGCTCAAAATCATCTAGCAGCATCAGCACAAACGTCTTATGACCGTAACTTTTCCTTAGCTTAACTTGGCCTTCGCTTCCGCCGATACATAAAATGTTGTTAATCGATGTCTTCTAGACACCGATTTCGAAATCGATACATAACGAGCGACTCGGGTACATCTCTTAAGAAGAGGCGAAAAAGAATGGTCAACTACCCCTTTGTCGCCCAGTCGTGACAATGACGACATCACTATGAAGAATAGTGCTGTGTGTTTACCACTATTTTATTTTGAATATTTGTTTTTATTTATGTAATATTATTTATGTTATGTGTACTAATTTCATATATACGAAAAGTGGAAGATGGCACAAGATGAAATCAAACACCACAGATTAAAAGTAATCATTTATTGCGTAGTTTTGCATATAAAAAGAACAAAAACAAATCGTCGAGTTTTACCAATATATCGACTCTTGTCAGCACTAATTTTTTCGTAAGTATTTTTGTATATTTTTGCCGAAACAAGAAAATGTGACGAAAAAGAGGCAACTATAAAACTTACATTTATAGTGTTTAGGTCCATACCCCGTGGTGGTTCGGACTCTCTTTGAAGAAAAGACCATCTGCCGTTCTGCCAGGCAGTTCGTAAGAGGCGAACGATTGGCTGTGGAGTCACAAACATCAAGGCTACTAGGCAGTAGAGTTCTGCAATAATCTGCCCGGTTATGCTACCATCATCTTACCTATTCCTGCCGCAATATCGTCAATACTTGTCACTGCTATGTTCCTCTTTTATTTATACCTCGTCACAATGGTAGTAACGCACTATTAACATCTTTAGTGTCTATAGACGATGGATTATCTTTCCACCGGAGAGCCATGTACTTGTTTGCTATCTTATGCCATAAAAGAAGGCTGTAAGAGAATAGGCAAAGCGGTGGTAACCAACACCTGGACAAGACGTTTTGGATCTCTATCATTAAATTGGTAAAATGCAATTATTTGTAGATAAATAATTTAAATGTACTTGTGTTTTTTAAATTTTACTTCAAAAATCTATATTTATTACTACATTATTCAACCACATTATTATTCAAGCACATTACTCAACTAATTTCACTTTTTTGCTCATTAATACTCTTACATAAAAAACTCAACACTCAACTTTTTAATGAAAAAATGTAAAACCGATTGAATATCCTCCTATCTCACAAAAAATATTCCAATAACACTTTTATTGACCCAGATATCATCATATACCAGATGATAAGCATCATAACCTATGCGTAATAATATTTTTATAACTTTAGTATATTATTTACTCGTAGTATGCACTAAAACACAATGGTAGTACACTATGTTAGATTATCATGAAAACACAATATAAAATCACCGTATGAAATATTAATTTCAACTTTGCTGATCAAGATTTAAATCAGTGATATATGCGTTTTGCACAAACGACGCTCTTACCCCTAAACCACATTACCACAGCAGTAATTTGGCTAAATTTCCCTTACATATCGATTTTATTATAATATGATGTTTATTGTTCATTACAAGTCTGTCTCAACACATACAACTATTTACTCTCTTTATATAAACGTTTTATGACGTGTTCCTCTAGTTCCTTTATGTATTATCCTTTTAGAACTTTCTAGAGCTTACACGCTTTTGAGACAGCAGTTTACTTAAAACCGTGTAAGCTCTGCAAGGCTTGCCGTCTCTTGAAATCAAACAAAATGTAATCTTACTTACTGTGACATATTCACATAGTGCTGGAAAGCATGTCGGCAATGCTATCGATAACACGGTATTACTTAAAAAGTAGTTTTTTTTTAATATCATAAGATAGCAAACTAGCGGATGGTTCTCCTGATGGAAAGAGTCAACCATCGCCTATAGACACCAAAGATGTTAATGGTGCGTTGCTATCTTGTGGCGAGGTCTAATGCCACATGCACAAGTTTACCGGCTAGCTTACCCTCCAAACCGGACAAGCACTGACGCTATAGGTAAGGCGGTGGTACCAGACCCGGGCGAGGCAATGCAGAACTCTACCACCTAGTAGCCACGATGTTAGTGATTCGTATAGCCAATCGGTCGCCTTTTACGACCTTCCTCGCAGAATGGCAGTTGGCCTATTCTTCAAAAGAGCCCGGGACCAACACGAATGGTATCTTTAATCTCTCCTGATGGAAAGAAACAACAATCGCTTAGACACCAAAGATGTTAATGGTAGGTTGCTATCTTTGCGGTGGAGTCATACTGCCAAAAGCGTAAGTCTTTTGGCTACCTTACCTTCCAAACCGGAATACGACAGTGATAGCACTGACGCTATTGCAGCCGGGATAGGAAAAGTTGTAACATCAAACCGAGCGAGACAATGCACAACTCTACCGTCTAGTAGCCACGGTGATAGTGACTTGCAATCGTTCGCCTCTTACGAACTGCCTGGCAGAACGGCAGGTGATCAAGTCTTCAAAAACAGACCGGACCAATAAGGAGTTCACATCTACGTTTAATATATTTTTGTGTACTTTATATTTTTGTTATTTTAATTTTATTTGGTGGTTTCGTTATTTTAATTCTTTTTAAAAACAACAAAGAAAAATATCGACATGCAGGGATTGAACCTGCGACCATCTCCCTAAAGCCGAGACGCTCTTCCACTGAGCTAATGTCAACAGACTCGACGTGGCGAAATTCTTCTTTGCTATATGATCGAGTTTTCTTTGTTGTTTTTAGTTTTTCCAGTTTTACCAAGCACTGGGTGAGCGCTATAGCACAAAAATATTCGGTATATATTTTATTTGGTTTTGTCATACTTAAATCTATTTAAGTAGCTGATGGAACAGAAACAAAAAATTCTACTCCTGGCAAGTAATTAAATGACAGAGTTTGCCCTTTATCTTTTTTGCTAGGAGTCGAGTTTTTCGTTAAAAGTCGACGATTTTGGCATTGGTGTCATAAGAAGGACAATTCATTAATTTTATTCATTAAAGAAAAACAAAACATCAATACATAATCTACTTAACTTCCTTCAAGAAGAAATTAATACTATCACTGAGTACATTCAAGAAAAGACCATCTGCCGTTCTGCCAGGCAGTTTGTAAGAGGTGAACGATTGGCTATTCCAGTCACTACCATCATGACTGCTAGATGGTAGAGTTCCACACCGTCTTCTTTATATTATAAGATATCAAACACATAACTCTCCTGATGTAAAGAAACAACAATCACTTAGACAACAAAGATGTTAATGATGCGTTGCTATTCTTGTAGCGGGGTCTTAATGCCACACCTTGCCCTCCAAACCAGAATATGACTGTAATAGCACTGACGCTATTACAGCCTGGATAGGGAAAGATATCAAACACATAGCTCCCCTCATGTAAAGAGACAACAATCACTTAGAAAACAAAGATTTTAATGATACGTTGCTATTCTTGTAGCAGGGTCTTAACGCCACATGCATAAGTTTACCGGCTAACTTGCCCTCGAAACCAGACAACGACAGTAATAGCACTGACGCTATTACAGCCGGGATAGATACAGATATCAAACACATAGCTCCCCTGATGTAAAGAGACAACAACCACTTAGCCAACAAAGATGTTGATGATGCATTGCTATCATTGTAGCGGGGTCTTAATGCCACATGCATAAGTTTACCGGCTACCTTGCCTTCCAAACCAGACAACGACAGTAATAGCACTGACGCTATTACAGCCGGGATAGATACAGATATCAAACACATAGCTCCCCTGATGTAAAGAGACAACAACCACTTAGCCAACAAAGATGTTGATGATGCATTGCTATCGTTGTAGCGGGGTCTTAATGCCACATGCATAAGTTTACCGGCTACCTTGCCCTCCAAACCAGACAACGACAGTAATAGCACTGACGCTATTACAGCCGGGAAAGGTAACGATATCAAACACATAGCTCCCCTGATGTAAAGAGACAACAACCACTTAGCCAACAAAGATGTTGATGATGCGTTGCTATCCTTGTAGCGGGGTCTTAATGCCACATGCATAAGTTTACCGGCTACCTTGCCCTCCAAACCAGACAACGACAGTAATAGCACTGACGCTATTACAGCCGGGAAAGTTAAAGATATCAAACACATAGCTCTCCTGGTGTAAAGAAACAACAATCACTTAGAAAACAAAGATGCTAATGATACGTTGCTATCCTTGTAGCGGGGTCTTACAGCCGGGACAGATAAATCTTAAAATAAATATAATTGTGATACCAAATCGAGCGAGACAATGCACAACTCTACCGTCTTGTAGCCACGGTGATATTGACTCGCAATCGTTCGCCTCTTACAAACTGCCTGGCAGAACGGCAGGTGATCAAGTCTTCAAAAATAGACCGGACCAACACGGAGTTAACATCTACGTTTAATATATTTTTGTGTACTTTATATTTTGGTTATTTTAATTTTATTTGGTGATAATTGTATTCATTGTTAGTCATATTCGGTATATGTTTTTTTGGTTTTGATAAATTATAATAATCTTAAATCTATTTAAAATACATAATATTTCAATCTTTTGAAATACATGTTTACCAAATTGTCGCAGGATTTTTCCAAATTATTCTGACTTAATAAACTAGTCAGAAAAAAATAGGCTGATGGAACAGAAACAAAAATTTCTACTCCTGGTAACAAAATACATGACAGAGTTTCCCCTTTGTCTTTTTCTTTTTTGCCAGGTGTCGATTTTTTTCATTAAAATTCGACGAGTTTGACATTGGTGACATAAGAAGGAAAATTCATTAGTTTTATTTATTCATGAAAAAGAAAATATCAATACATAAACTACTTAACTTCCTTCAAGAAGAAATTAATACTACTACTGAGTGGTTTCAAGAATAGTCCATTTGCCGTTCTGCCAGGCAGTTTGTAAGAGATGAACGATTGGTTATTGCAGTCACTATCATCATAACTACTAGATGGTAGAGTTCCGCACTGTCTTTTTAAATCATAAGATAAAGCAATTTTCAAAAAGTCAAAAACCTCTCCTGATGAAAAGAGACAACAATCTTCAATCTAGAGAAAGACTACAGACACCAAAGACGTTATTAGTGCAATGATATCCTTGTAGCGGGGTCTTAATGCCACATGCATAATTAGTGTACCGGCTACCTTACCCTTCTAATCGGAATACGAAAGTGATAAATATCAGTGCTTATTACCTATCCGTGCCGCAATAGCGTCAGCGCTATTGCGGCAGGGTTAGGTAAAGTGATGATACATTGTTCGCCGTGTTGGTCCCGGCCTCCATTGTAGAATAGGCCAACTGCTGTTCTGCCAGGTAGGTCTTAAAAGGCGACCGATTGGTTATCGAGTCACTACCATCGTGGCTACTAGGTGGTAGAGTTCTGCATTGTCTCGCCCGGGTCGCCTTACCTATTCCTGCCGCAATAGCGCCAGTGTTTGTCGCTGTCGTGTTCCGGTTTGGAGGGTAAGGTAGCCGGCAAACTTATGCATGTGGCATTAGACCTCGCCACAAGATAGCAACGCACCATTAACATCTTTGGTGTCTATAGGCGATGGTTGACTCTTTTCATCAGGAGACCCATCTGCTCGTTTGCTATCTTATGATATAAAAAAAAAACCGAACGAAACAATGCACAAATCTACCGTCTAGTAGCCACGATGATAGTGACTCGCAATCGTTCGCCTCTTACGAACTGCCTGGCAGAACGGCAGGTGATCAAGTCTTCAAAAACAGACCGGACCAACACGGAATTCACATCTACGTTTAATATATTTTTGTGTACTTTATATTTTTTTTTAATTTTAATTTTATCTGGTGATAATTGTATTTATTGTTAGTTATATTATATTCAGTACATTTTAGTTGGTTTTGACACATCACAAAAAGACACAGTTTAACATAGAAATCTTAATAGAACTTTCGTTCTATTAATATTTTAAGAAAATATATAAAATATATAAAATATTGAAATATATTTTTTAAATCATTGAAATATATTTTTTCCGAATCGTTGCAGCGTTTATTCAAATCATTCTGACTTGAAAAACCAGTCAGAACAAAAGTAGGCTGATGGAACAGAAACAAAAAATCTACTTCTGGCAAGAAACTAAAAGATAGAGTTTTCCCTTTGTCTTTTTATTTTTTTCCAGCAGTCAATATTTTCGTTAAAATTCGACAACTTGGATATTGGAGTCATGAAAACGAAATTTCATTAATTTTATTCATTGAAGAAAAAGACCACCAATACATACACTTACTAATTAATACTACTTAACTTCCTCCAAGAAGAAATTAATTTAAGTGGAAGCCGAGAATCTTTTCGAAAATTAGATTTGATTTAGATACAAAAGGACAAAGTTTAATTTTTAACATTTTAGGAGTGAGTTTAGGTTTTTAGTTTATTTGATATTTGTATTCTAGATTCAGAATTTAAATTTTTTGTGTACTTTATATTTTTGTAATTTAAATTTTATAATGTGAAACAGTATAAGGTTATTATTTCTCATCGAAGGTTATTTATATAATTACCTGTACCTGTCACAATAGCGTCAGTGCTTATCATTGTCGTGTTCTAGTTAGGAAGATAAGGTAGCTGGTAAACTTATGCATGTGGCATTAAGACCCCGCCACAAGTATAGCAACGCACCATTAACATCTTTGGTGACTATAGGCGATTGTTTTCTCTTACCATCAGTAAAGCCATCTGTTTCTTGCCATCTTATGATATAAAAAAATATTGTTAAACATTGTTATCAAAGTGATGATAATGAAGACGCATGCATAAGGACGAGAAGAATTTGTGGAAACGCTTGACTTTTATTTAAATCCAATATGAAAAGTAGAGATTACCATGAGGAAATGAAGTCATTTTTAAAAAATAGAAGACTGACAAATTACTTCAAAATTAATAATTATGCATTTTTTCAATATCATATATCAACATATAGGCTACATTTTATCACGCCAGCACCTACGAGGGAGGAGCTGTGCGGAGTAAAGGAAGTCCGCGCGGACGAAGTCGCTGGCAACAGCTAGTAATAAATATGAAGAAATGAACTCACAGAATGCAATTTTTTGATAATATACATATTAGTGCCGTGCCGTAAGGCCTAAAAATTGTTAAGCGTCAGAACCCAGGACTAGTCAATGAATCTGTATAATGAGTGTTTGATAGCATTTTTAAGGGCTCAAATTAAAAAGTAAAAAGAAATGTACCTATCTCGAATACAGATTTTTTTAAAACATTTTCCTGGGAAATGAGAAGTGGAAGGTGGAACATAATGTTTATTTTTTTTACATTGCTTCGAAATATGCTATCGTAAAGTAGCAAACAAGTAGACGGCTCTCCTGATAGAAAGGAAAGAGAACCCATCGCCTATAGACACCAAAGATGTTAATGGTGCGTTGCTATCTGTGTGCGGGGTGGCAATACCACATGCATATAAGTCTACCAAGTACCTTACCCTTCAAACCGGAACAGGATAATGAGAAGCATTAACGTTATTGCGGCAGGAATGGGTAAGGCGTTGGTACCAAATGCCCGGGCGAGCTAGTCACGATGGTAGTGACACGTATGGCCAATCGGTTGCCTCTTACGACCTACCTGGCAGAACGGCAGTTGGTGTATTCTTCAAAGGAGCCCGGACCTGCACAGTTTCCTCGGAGAAGTGGTGCTGCGGATATACCCGTAATTGACGTTAAATAAGTTAATTAAATGTTCTTAGTATGCAATATCAAAAATACTCTTTTTAGTCCACATCATCGTAATGTTATGGAATTAAAGTAAGAAAAAAAAACTTCAAAACCCAACATTGACCATAGCCCTTCACGCACTTTACTAATTTTTAAAACGTAACTTTAAACTAATACAATTTATTAAATATAAAATTTAAATCTTTACCATAAACATTTTGTTCCCCCTCCACCTCTCATTTTCCAGGAAATTGTTTAAAATATTTTTTTGTAATCGAGATCGATCAATTTTTTTAACTTATTTGAGTCTTTAATAATGCTGACAAACACATTATACAGATTCATTGACTATCCCTGGATTCCGAGGTATTAATCTTACGGCGGTCAACTATATATAAAATTTCTAATGTATTTTCTTTTCCCTGTTTTAAGCCGAGTCCTTTTTTTAAAAATAGATTACTGTCTTACAGCTAGCCATTTTGACAACATGACACTAACATTGTGACAACTGACGAGGTGGTTGAGTTTATTATCGTCTCGATTGGGTCTGCTTCCAACACTTTCCTTATTCCATTTGCAATAGCATTGGTGATGGTTGCTGCTATGTTCGGGTTTGGAGGGTAAGATAGGTGGTAAACTAAGTCATGAAGCATTCATTCCCGCCACGTACATAACGACGCACGATTATCGTCCATTACCGTTCATCGATAGTGTTTATATGCGATGGTTATCTCTTTCTATTTCAGGGGATTCAACTCATTGTTTGCCAACTTATGATAAAAAAAAATATGGTACTTGATCAATATCCGTCATATCTACCACCAAAAATCAATTTTAATTCGTAGATATGAAGGAGATTTAATTCATACGGCAACACCACAATCGTAGACAACGACGTCTTCGCCAGGTTAGATCAGCTTGTGGCCCTTATATTAATCACCTTCTTTAAAAAATATATGTTAAATATATAAATAAAGGATTTGATGAAGAGTTGTTGATGAAGATTATAATCTTACGGAATGTATAAAACTTAAACCAAACGATGTACGTATGGAGCCTCGTCCATGTTCTTTACATTTATGTCTTAAACTTAAAACCGTTCCTAACTCAGTTAATTTTAATAGGAGGAAAACAGTCGTAAACTTTTTATTAATAATTTTAAGCTTTACACATTTTAGCTGATTTTTCAATACTTGCAGCCCAAAAAACCTTGACACATTATTTTTAGATAATAACAACTACATTCTGTATTAAAAATGCAAAAAAGCATATAATAATTTTGATGTTTTTGTTGATGACAAGAATAATTGTCATCAACAAAAATATCAAAATTGACTGTCAAAAAACTGTGAAAAAACGACTGTCACTTTTTATAGTGCTAACAAAGACCGGCAGCTCTATGAGGTCTGCGAGATAAGAATTTTAATCACCAACTGATTGCAGGATGCTATTGAGATTTTACTAGGTAGAAGAATAGTGTAAAACTTCGTGGTCCAAACTGGTCAAAACAAGACCGTAATTTTATCAATGCTATAATACAAATAGGTTTATAGGATAATTAAACTAAAACTCAGTTTAATCTTAAACTTTTAAAAAATTAACTACCTTTTAAAAAATTAACAGACTTTAACCACAAATAAATTAGTAGGTAAATACTTGTATTTTTCGAATGCATGTTAGTATGTGTAATGTTTTTTTAAATTCATTAAGTATATAAAAATATTACTTTACTGCACTTCTTCTTAATATAAAATTCAATTGTGTTAAATTTAATACTCCCCTGTCTGCACCATTTTGGTTACAAAGTTTTCGCTATTAATGTATAAAAATAAAGAATGTAGAACTGATCCATATCTACATTCATAATATATCTGTCGTACCGTGTCATTATTCCAACTTGTAACGCGTTGTCTTGGAATAATCGGGATCAAGATTTTGACTCGATCATCTGAAATACGTATAAGGTTTTCTATGCGTTCAAAATCGATTAAATATACTGTAAAGGCTATCTTATTGTGTTACAAAGTTCCTAGTAATGACTATATTTTTTGAGTTATGTTTTCCTAAAATCAGTGATAAAGTTTCAAATCTATGTATACATATAATAAAATCGTAGGAAAGTCAAAAATGTACATTGAATATTTTTTTAAAAGAATACTTGGGGCGTGATCTACAATCGATATCAAAGCCAAAAATATAGTTTTTTAGAATTTTTGTCTGTTTGTCTGTATGTATGTCTGGGGTAAATTCAAAAAGTACTGCATGGATTTACTTCAAATTTTGCATCAATATTACTAATAGGTCGGGTTAACATAATATAGGCTACATATTATCACGCTATCATCTACGGGGGAGCAGCTGTGCGGAGTAAACTAAGTTCGCGCGGACGAAGTCGTGGGCAACAGCTATTAAACAGCTAGTAAGCCTTCTAAAATGTTGCGAAGTAAAACGCCAGGTGTACTTTATTGTCGTCATGCTCAATTTAACAGAAAGAAAATAGACATTAAAATCTACGTTATAGGGAAACTTGTTGGTTGGTTCCGGGCTCCTTTGAAGAATAAACCAACTGCCGTTCTGCCAGGCAGGTCGTAAAAGGCGACAGATTCACTATACGAGTCACTAATACTAGGTGGTAGAGTTCTGCATTGTCTCGCCCGGGTCTGGTACCACCGCCTTACCTATTCCTGCCGCAATAACGTCAGTATTTGTCACTGTCGTGTTCCGGTTTGGAGGGTGAGGTAGCTGGTAAACTTATGCTATGCTGTGGCATTAGACCTCGCCACAAAATAGCAACGCACCATTAACACCTTTTGGTGTCCAACAGTCATCTTTGATATTTTATTATTGGAAAATCCTTTTATAATCTAGTTAAAAGCACGTTTCAGAAAAAAATAAATACTGGAAAGGAAGAAAAATTAAATAAACAATTTAATGGACACAAATACTTAAAGAATCTGTAAACAATTTAATATTTTTTTCTACAAACCAGACGATATTAAGTAGTGTAAAAGGAAATTAAGCAAAAAAACCTCTGTAATTAGTTACTTGATTTTGATCTACTAAAATAATTGATATGGATTTAGGAAAGATAGGGCTTCTACTTTAGCATGTTTCGAATTACTACATTAGTATGTTCTTTATAAAGAGCATAGCTGAATGTTTCTATAGTAAAATGTAACCACTGTGTATATTTTTTGACATGAGTGAAGCGTTTAACTTTGTTTCACACAAAATGTTATAAGAGAAAAATATGGTTTAAGTCATTAGATTGGATAAAGAGTTATTCAGAGAATAGGAAACAATGTATTGAAATATGGTTGAAATATATCAGAGAATATTGGATACAATTTATTTCATCACCGTTACAACTAAGTTAAAATTTAAAAATAACAATTGAAATGGAATTTGCGCCCGCTGGTCGAAATTTTACCGTGAGATCATATTACATGCCATATTCAAATCTCTTCTAATTTGGACTAAAATAGTAGGGATATATGTGAATAATATTAAATGTTATTTATTAAACTGATACTACCATGCACATTAAACTCATGATAATGTGGATTGTAGGTAATGTTTAGTTTTATTAAATAATTTGTTTTAAATGCATATTACATTACTAAATTATAAGTTTTCTGCACTCCTTCATAATGTAAACTTTAACTGTGCTAAATTTCATACCCTTTCCTCCGTTCGCGTTATTGTCGTAAAAAACGATACAAAGCTTTCACTTTACGTATGAATTATCTACTTGCAGTTGTATGAGTAATTAGAATAATACACTGCATTTATTACAGAATATGGAAAGTTGCGCAATAAAAAGTATAATTCATTCATTCATTAGTGAAACAATTTCTTTACTTTTATTTAATTACGTACAAGAAATCTACTTTTAAAGCAAACTTTAAGGCGAGATAATTTCGCTTCTAATTGGTTAAAGAACTCGATATACGTAGGTCACACTAAAAGTTTTACGTAACTTAAAAAAACAACATGTTATAACCAAAATATTATGTTTATTGCTTTTCAAAATAATCTCCTTTACATTTTAAACATTTTTTTATGCGATCGAACCATTTTTAAAAACAGGAGGACCACAGATCTGAAGGCATGTTTTCTACGTGCTGATTGAACGCTATCACTGCCTGTTCGGAGTTGGTAAAAGTAAAATCTCTCATCAAATCTTTCTCGTTCATCAGGTCGGGGCTATACGCAGGATGAGTGACGAGATGTACTTTTTCGGAAGCTAAAAATGACTTTGTTTTGTTGGCCGTGTGTGAAGAATAATCATCTAGCAATTACTTACTTGGGTTAATCGTCTACCATTCGGCATTAACACTCTTTTGATCTTCAAGTGGAATTGTACAGATGGGACCCGTAGCTGAGAAAAAAACGCGATCATTTTTTTACCAACGTTTCTCGCTTGTCTCACTTTTATTGGCCTGTTCTCATTTTCAAACACCCATTCACAAGATTGCTGTTTTTTTTCGGGTTCAAAACAATAAATCCACGTTTCGTGAGATCACAGGAGATGTGATAGTGTCATAAACAGCATTAGAATGTCCGTGGTCGTACTTCAGTAGCATCTGTGAGCACCATTCCACGCGAGCCCGCTTCTGCTCCGCTGTCAGTTCATGAGGGATCCAACGACAACAAAGTTTCCGAACTTTCAGTTCTTCGTGTAAAATTTTCTGAATTTGGCTCATACCAATCTCCAATAGTCCTCGAATTGTCTCATAGGTAATCCGGGGGTTTTCTTCAATTAACCGCTTAACAGTAGCCACATTATTTTCGTTGACGGCAGTTTAAGGCCGCCCTTCACGAAATTCGTCATGTAAAGAAACTTGACCTCTGTCAAATTCAGCAAACCATCGCCTCACGGTGCTCAAACAAGGTGCTTCTCTCCCAAAAGCATTTTGAAGACGAGCGGCACAGTCTTGCGTAGAAAGAGAACTTTTAAAATCATAAAAAATCATCGCTCTAAAATCTTTTCGACTTAATTCCATTTTCGTTGCGTACTTAGAACTTTGATGTGTGATAAAAAAACAATTGAGAAATAATTTCCTGCCAATTGTTTTTCTTTTTATTACTAAGAAGGTTGCAACGTTTTAAAAATATAACATTCGAAATTCAAATTGTTCCGATTAGCTAGAAGTGCAAAACTTTTAGTGTGCCATGTATTATAATATTATACTAAATTTATAAGTTTACAAAAATTTATAATAAGAATTTATGTGAATATTTATGTGAAATTCATCTGTAACAATGATCTCATTTAACTAGTATACGTATACGTATATCTAGCGATCAGTACAATTGACGGACTCGATCACCGTGCAAAGAAAAATTTCGCACTTTTGTCTAGTCGACACTGGCTGAGTTGGTTAGATTTAGAGTTCAAGTCCTGGCGTGTCGAAATTTTTCTTTGTTGTTAAGTTTTTAAGTTTTCCCAAGCACGGAGTGATTGCTAAAGCACATATATTCTAAGTTATGACTAATTTTGTTACTTACATGCTGTTTTTAAAAATATTACCGATGGCTACACAAAATGTGACACATGTAGCTTATGTGACAGTGCTGTTGCCAAGATGTTGACGCGACGTGGTGATACCAACTTTAAAATATTTGCTAAATTTTAGCAAAATTGAAAGATAAATAAGTGCATTTTAAAATACCATAGTATTTTTATCCATACTTACATTATAAATGCGACAGCAACTACGTCTCTCTGTATGTGAAATTATCACGTCAACCGATGAGCTGATTGTTATGATATAGCGATAATTTAAAGTCCTGGGATACGAGTCTTTTTTTCACATGTTGTCTACACTCCCATACTAATACTGTTATAAATATATATAACATTATAAATACGAAAGTCTCTCTGTTACTCTTTTACGGCTGAACCGATTAGATGAAACATAGTATGGAGATAGTTGAAGATTTAAGGTCAAACATAGGCTACTTTATTTCCAAAAAAAAAATCCCCAAGGGGTTAAACAGAGCTTGAAAACATTGCATATATTTTAGATCTCAAGAAAAACACGGAGGAATCTGAGATTCGGCATTACTTAGCGTTTATATGGAGAAGTGCTGGAAGCTACCTTTTAATAAAAAAAACCCTAAAAGCCTGAAAGTTTATATGAAAAACTATATTGATGATATGTCAATCTATTTGCGAGCGATGCTGCGGTGGGTCAGCTAGTTTTTTTTACAAATAGAATTTTTGGAAACGGGTATTTTTTTACAGTTATTATTTACTATATTCAATTAATCAAAATGCTGTTTCAGGGCTTACTGTTCATCATTTGACTTTAATTCCAATTTTAACTTATTTGAATCAACCTTTTTTGTTTGTCTATTTTCTTATTTATCTGTTTAGAAACCTAATTATAGTTAAATTATTTAAGCAACATTCTCATTTCGTATATGAGATTGTGTTATTTGCGTTGTCTCGGCTCTACGTTCATGAGAATTGTATCAACAAGTGGTTTCCAGTCAATACGCTTAATTATAGCAATAGAAAAGGCAAATGTTTGATATTTCACTTGTACTTTATATTGTAGTTGCTGACTATGGTTATATGACTGTACTTTTGAGTTGCCTGATTGATTTATAAGGAATGTAATGTTTTTTCGATTTGGTTCGCAGTTGCTTTTGATTTTGTAATTATTACCTACTTCTTTTCAGAATACCAACTTATCCAAAATGCAGTTTGCATTCGACTTTAATTCCAATTTTAATTTATTTTAATCTACCTTTCTTATTTTATTTTTCTCAACATATATGTCGGCGTGAATTGTAAAATAAGGCACAGCGCGCTATCCGGTTGCCAGATGGCATTAATATTATTTAGGCGCGCTAACGAAACGTCAGAGTCAGTGGTGGGGGAGTCGGGCGTCTTGCGAATAGCCCGGTGCGGCCGGCCGCATTCAACGTCCGACTCGCGACAAACACACACTGATACCTCTCACGGAACGTTTGCCTTACAAAGTATAATTGTTGTTAAATTCGATTCAAATAGAGATTAACGTTATATTCACGAGACTGAAGTTTTATTCTGCTAGCTACGCAAGTATAGTGGTCTATAACCCTAACGCTACCATGTCAGAGACGCGAGGTAATCCTGACCCTTATCCAATATCAGGAGTGGGAAGTGAGACCCGACAACACATCGGAGACAGTGTCACAAGAGAAGCTGATTTTGTGACCAATAACATGGACAACCACCCTAAAACCGACGGCGGCGAAGCCTCAGCTCTATTGCAGCTGCTTCATGGATTAGCAGCTGGGATTCATCAACAATCCCCCACGGCACTTATTAAATTTGATCCAGATGAACCAGATGCCGATATTGAAGGATGGTGTAAAATAAATGAGGTGATCATAAAACACAAGGATATTAAAGGTACTGATCTGTTGTTGCTATTAATGCAAGCTCTGCGAGGTCGTGCTGCTACTTGTCTAACAAAAATTCAACCCGATTGTATAAAGTGGGAAAATATAAAGAATTTATTGCTATCAAAATTTGCTAAACCATTGTTAATGCAAGATTATTTTGATCGAATTATAAAATTCAAAATAAACGACAAAGAAACCGTTGCGGAGGCAGCATTACGTTTGTGGCAACTAATCGAGACCGTGCCTGAGGTTGAGTTTAATGAACAAGTAATATCTGGTTTCGCAGTGTCGATTTTGTCAAATTATGATCATAATCTTAGACGTGAACTAAATGCTTATTGTATAACGTCAAAAACTCAACTATTTCGTATATTACGCGGCGTTTCATTAAAACGGCATAATGATGATATGACGCCGCATTTGGAAAATAAACGTCCACGCTTTGGCACCAACAGATCAATTTTTCCATTCAGTGGCACATGTCATCGCTGTGGCGAGATTGGACATAAAATTTTGAATTGCCCTCGTATGTTTGGTGAAAGTTCGCAGATCCAGAAACCGTTAAAGGCACCTATGCGCCATGAAGAAAGCCGTTCTATAAAGTGCTTTACATGCGGTAAGCAGGGACATGTAGCTAGTACCTGCGCGGCCGTTTCTGCCTTTCGGAATACCTCGCAAGATTCGAAGAAAGAAGTAAATTTGTGCAACAAGAACGTAGCCACTGGTAAGCTACATGTTGCAGGTATGTGGTGTGATTTTCTATTTGACTCCGGCTCGGAATGTTCCTTAATGAAAGATAGTTTGGCTGCAAAATTCAATGGGGTGTACACTTATGATACAATAGTACTAGTAGGCATAGGACAATCAGATGTAAAATGTGCTAAGCAAATGCGGTGTGTTGTAAACATACAAAAGCTAACCTTGAAAATTTTATTTCACATTGTTGATGATTTTTATATAACTCAACCAATCATACTAGGTCGTGATATTATTGACATGGGGGTACATATCGAAATGTGCAGTAAAGGTGTTAACTTATTTCAATCAAAATTTTCTCTTTTGGTAACGCGTAATCATTCCGGTGTAGATATTGCTTTAGAATCGCGGTTAGACACAGATTTAGAAGGCGAGTTTAAAAATGCTTTATTAAAGTTACTATCTCCGTATTCAGACTATTTCGTTGATGGGACACCATCAAGACGCGTGACCACAGGTGAAATAAAAATTGATCTAATTGATCCGAACAAAACTGTGCAAAGACGCCCGTATAGGTTGTCAGCTAGCGAACGGCAAATAGTAAAGACAAAAATATCTGAACTGTTAGAGGCTGGGGTTATTCGTGAAAGTAGCTCTCCATTTGCTAGTCCCATATTACTGGTTAAAAAGAAGGACGGAAGTGATCGCATGGTAGTAGACTATAGAGAGCTCAACTCAAATACACGCAGCGATAATTACCCTCTTCCGCGAATAGGTGACCATATCGACAGATTACACGGTGCCAACTTCTTTACTTCTCTAGATATGACATCTAGCTTCCACTGTATTAGTGTAAAACCAGATTCTGTGGAACGTACCGCTTTTGTTACGCCCGACGGTCATTTTGAATATGTTGCTATGCCTTTTGGTCTTAAAAATGCAGCATCGGTTTTTCAAAAATGCATATCTAATGCTCTAAAAAATTGCGAATTTGCACTAGTGTATATTGATGACGTATTAATACCATCTGTCACAATAGAGCAAGGTTTAGAACGCTTAAATCTAGTTATATCCGCATTAGTTGATGCAGGATTCTCATTGAATATGAAAAAATGTAAATTTTTAAAACGTGAAATTTATTATTTAGGGTACATGATTAAATCGGGAGAAATAAGACCTAATCCTATTAAAATACAAGCACTAGCTGAAATCCCGACTCCACGTACGGCTACTCAAGTACGTCAGTTTATAGGACTTGCTTCATATTTCCGTCAGTTTATTCCTAACTTTTCTCTGTTGATGGCACCATTGTATCCCCTTACCCGACACAATGGTGAAATTAAATGGCACGAGAAACATGATGAAATACATAAGCGTGTGATAAAAATTTTGACATCCGAACCGCTATTAGCAATATTCGATCCGGATAGTGACATAGAGCTGCACACGGACGCTAGTTCTCAGGGATACGGTGGTATTCTGATTCAACGAAAAAACCGCACGCAGCACGTCGTAGCGTACTATAGTCGACGCACCTCCGAAGCAGAGTCACGTTATCACTCATATGAGCTAGAGACACTAGCGGTAGTCCGCGCCGTAGAACATTTTAGACACTACCTATATGGTCGCCACTTTACGGTCCGAACAGACTGTAATGCGTTAAAATCATCTAGTACAAAAAAAGATCTCACTCCTCGTGTGCATAGGTGGTGGGCAATATTACAAAGTTATGATTTTAGTGTAGAATACAAAGAAGGACGTTACATGTCCCACGTAGACTTTTTATCGAGAAACCCTTTACCTGATTATAGATTTGGTAACGGTCATGTTAACTCGGTTCCTACAATATGTAAAAATGTTCAATTATTAGAGTTACAACAGGAATGGTTAGCAGTAGAGCAGCAGCGAGATACTGAATTAGTGGATATTATAAAGAAATGGAAAGTCGGTGACTTGCCACGAGACGTTGCTCATTCGTACGACATTAGAAAAGGCATTTTATACCGTAAGGTAAACTATAATAAACGGAATGTTTGGTTGCCCATAGTACCCCGGTCATTAGTTTGGTCTCTTATTAGCCACGTCCATACAGAAATTAAACATCTTGGTTACGATAAAACTCTTGATAAATTGTACGACTTGTATTGGTTCCCTGGGATGGCCAAGGCTGTAAAAAAATTTGTTAATGCCTGTTTGATTTGTAAAGCTTGTAAGGGTATATCGGGAGCCCAACAAATTCAGCTGCATCCTATACCAAAAGTAAATACCCCATGGCACACAGTCCATATAGACTTAAGCGGAAAATTAAGCGGTAAAAGTGTAAAAAAGGAATACGTATGTGTAATTGTTGACGCTTTTACTAAATATGTTCTATTACGATTAACGACCAGTTTAGATACTCATTGTGCTATAGAATCCCTTAAGGAAGCAATACATTTATTCGGCGCGCCTAAACGAGTGATCGCTGATCAGGGTCGCTGTTTTATTAGTAGTCAATTTAAGCAGTTTTGTTTAGAAAATAATATAGAGCTCCATATTGTTGCCGTAGGGGCTAGTAGGGCTAACGGGCAGGTAGAGAGAGTCATGCAGACGCTTAAAAATCTACTTACAATAGCAGAAAATAGTTCCGATACCGTTTGGAGAGATGAACTCGGTGAGATTCAGCTTGTAATAAATTCTACAAAAAGTAGAGTAACTGGTTACTCTCCCACTGAACTTATGTTTGGAATTAAGTCCCAACCTTTGGGGATATCAAAAGTTTCCTACGGTAACGAAGCTAGTAATTGTAGGGTTAACCTAGATGAGTGCCGTAAAACCGCCTCTTCTAATATAGATGTAGCAGCAAAATTAGACACAGTGCGTTTTAATAAAGGAAAAGCTCAAATAAAGCCATTTAGCAAAGGTGATTTTGTTTTTCTTAAGTGTTGCGAGCGCAATCAAACCAAACTCGATAGAAAATTTAGAGGCCCTTTTAAAATTATTGGAGTATTGGAAAATGATCGCTACGAACTGCAACATGTAGACGGCTCTAAGAGAAAGTACAAATACTCTCATGAAAATTTGCGTAAGGTACCAGAAGGGCGGGAAGGTTTAACAGAGATGGCTGAAGAACTTTGTAATCAAGCGTTAATAACTGATGAACCCGTGTCGGCGGGAAGTAGTGGTGAAGATGATGGTGGAAACGCGGTTGCCAAGGCTTTGTTTGAGGAAAGTAGTGATGAGGAAGTTGGTGGTGGAAGTCTGGTTACTACGGTGGCAGAAGTGCACTGTGAAATGAATAATGAGAGTGAGGCAGAAGGTGAGAGACTTCTGGCCTGTGATGATGGTAGAGGTACGTTAAGTAACATTTCGTTGACTGTCTGCAAGCCACTGGCCTGCCTCGCGCTACATGTGTGATGGCCTCCAGTGGGTGGTGCAAAACAGTAGCGATTGTTATACGCGTTACCTTTGTGTTGAGATGTAGAGTACATGCAGACAATTATTTCTTGTGAAATGCCTGTGGATCGGTATCGGTATATTGATTTTGTTGATTTCAGATATGACGCACGAGGACGTGCGCACGTCAGGAAGGCCGTGTCGGCGTGAATTGTAAAATAAGGCACAGCGCGCTATCCGGTTGCCAGATGGCATTAATATTATTTAGGCGCGCTAACGAAACGTCAGAGTCAGTGGTGGGGGAGTCGGGCGTCTTGCGAATAGCCCGGTGCGGCCGGCCGCATTCAACGTCCGACTCGCGACAAACACACACTGATACCTCTCACGGAACGTTTGCCTTACAAAGTATAATTGTTGTTAAATTCGATTCAAATAGAGATTAACGTTATATTCACGAGACTGAAGTTTTATTCTGCTAGCTACGCAAGTATAGTGGTCTATAACCCTAACGCTACCATGTCAGAGACGCGAGGTAATCCTGACCCTTATCCGATATATATATTTAAATTTTGACTCAACATCATTTACAATACACGCCTCGTGGCTATGAAACAGCTTACCGATATCATTGCGACAGGGTGATAATAAGTTTCAGTTTTAAAAAGCATCTGAAAACTCACTAGCTGAATCGCAAGTTATTTCTTGTCATATAATAATATGGTGTTATGTTGTGGCCAGATCGCAGAATTGATGACATCATGAAATGCTCGAAAATTTAATAAAATTTTTCACTGTCCATTGGCACATCATGATATTCCTTGATCAGATCAATGATAAGAAATCGTTTATCAATATGGATAACTACACACACGACTACTTCATAATTAGGTCAAGCAATTGTCCGGTCTCACAGGAGACAACCCTTAGCGCGAGCGTTGTAAGCCAAAATTTTAACTTACACTTTGGTTGAGCACTCTGCTCGCCCAAAAAGTCCGGTGACGCAGTAACGACCAAAAGGTACACTGTAGTAGTTAGTCATTACTAAAATAAAAATAAAAAATACTGAAGCGTGTAGGATCTATTTTTGTCTCAATTATGTCATGTTTTAATTAAACATCTCAGTGGTTTGAACTTAGGTACAACTTAAATTATATGGAAAAGAAAATTCTAATTTGTGGTGAGGTAAACCACAAATTAGGATTTTCTTTTGCCTTATGGCTAAAATTGTTACCTGGGCTTATAAGAACATAAAATATATTTATACACGATTTCTTTTACAAGTGAGGTGGAGAGTGGAGAACTTGTTGTTGAACGCTTTATATCGTAAGGTTAACTGTTAGATATTAGATTGACTTTCGTGACGTAACGTAACGATACTTTATATATGTTTTTCTATATATTAACACTTTAACGATTCCAAGTATATTTCCGTCCCTATCACCAAAATGTCCTATATTCTAGATATATAAAAATCAATCCCTATTTTCCTTGGTCACGACATCACGCCTGAATGGCTGGACCAATTTCGGTAATTTTTTTTTGTTGTGTTTGTGATTGTAAGGAGAAGGTTCTTATAAAAGAAAATATTAAGACAATTGCGCGGAAAATTAGAAAATTTAAGAATACTTAACCACCATATAAAGTTTAATGCCATTTTGGCTGCGTGGAAGGACAATCCCGTAGTCTTATATAAATTACGTGTCACGTTGTTTATCCGCTATGGATTCCTAATATGAATGGCAAAACAACGTTTGCCGGGTCAGCTAGTTATATTATACTAGCTGCAGCGTGCAGCTCCCTGCATTATAAAAGTTATTAGTGAATCCCGCGGTATCATCTAGCTTTTCCAGGATAAAAAGGTAGATGATGACCTAAAATAGCATATGTGCTATTTTAGGTCATCATCTACCTGTGTGCCAAATTTTATTCAATTCCGTTCAGTAGTTTTTGCGTGATTGCGGATCCGTCCATCCAAATATCCAAATTTCGCATTTATATATACTAGCTTTTACCCGCAGCTTTGCTCGCGTTAAATGGGGCGTGGGGGATTAGAAATAGACAAAAAGTAGCCTATGTCACTCCCCATCCCTTCAATCATCTCCACTTAAAAAATAACGCCAATTCGGTGCTCCGTTATGCCGTGAAAGGCGGACAAACAAACACACACATACACTTTCCCATTTATAATATTAGTATTGATAGATTTTAAACTAACATGAGGTCACGCAATAAATTTTATCCTTATTATACATTTTATCATTTTAATCCGTTAAAAATTCTAATTTAATTTCTTACTACTATATTCCATTGAGGTATTTACATGATGATAACTACACTTTTGCACTATATGTAATGTACGTATCAAACAAAGGTCTTCAGTGCATTACATATAATGCATGGACAGTGAAAGTGTTAATATCGTTAACTTTCATATCGTTCGTAACAGCCATATCACAAGCAAAATATAATTTGCTTACTTCTGGGATCTTAGATCAATTTGTGTAATTTGTCCAGTGATGCTATTATTATTATAACAAGTGGTTTATGGTTTATTCAACAAAAGAGACCCGAAACAATACGACAAATTCCAAATAAACTATTTTTAGTGTTTTGGATTTTTGCAAAAACACATTGTTTATATGTAATTTTCTTTACATGTTCGGTCTATTATTTGTCCCGAAATCATAGTCTAAGTAAAGTTACTCGAATCTGTGAATAATAAAAAATAAATGGATACCAAAGTTTCTTTGTTCTCAATATTTATTTTCTTTCTTTTAAGCTAGTTATAAGCAATACAGAGAAAGCGATTATTCTCTGAAAACGAAAATCTACACGTTAGAAATGTAGACAGTTTCAAGATTGATAAGGCGAATGTTATGCAAATCCTTTATTTATTTTTTATTTTTTTACACAGATTTTACAATATCATAGTCGCTGTATATGTCAACTTTCACTAGGTACTTATTTTAGTGTTAGTTTGTGAATAACGTCACCGAGATCGATACGTTAAGGTTAAGTTACTTTTGAAGCTCTGAAGTTACAACTTCACTGCCATCTCTCAGATATCGGCCTGCTATTGCAATGTTCCGAGGTAGAAAAACTACTATCCTTTCGACCAACCATTGCTCTTGCCGTATATACTACCCCATAAAAGAGTTACTTGTTCTGCGGAAACAATATATGTTTACAACTCCTTCTTGATACAAAAGACGAAACCAGTTAATTTAGAATCAACAGTAGAATCAATTGCAATAGTTTTTGCAATATTCAATTGCAATACATATGTTATGCAAGTCCTTCATGATATAAAAGTAGAAACCAGTTAGTTTAGAATCAGCAGTAGAATCAATTGCAATAGTTTTTGCAATATTCAATTGCAATACATATGTTATGCAAGTCCTTCATGATATAAAAGTCGAAACCAGTTAGTTTAGAATCAGCAGTAGAATCAATTGCAATAGTTTTTGCAATATTCAATTGCAATACATATGTTATGCAAGTTCTTCATGATATAAAAGTCGAAACCAGTTAGTTTAGAATCAGCAGTAGAATCAATTGCAATATTTTTTGCAATATTCAATTGCAAACACACTTTTATCCCAAAAGTCTATAAATATTTTTTATGTAGACACTCTAGTTTGTTCTTAAGGCGAGACACCGGAGACAAACTGAAAAAACTGATTTGCTTAATCACATTTTATGTAATGGTTGTTGAATAATAGTTTTACAAAAATTACGCGATATACCTGAAGGTATTATCTCAGGAATGTACTAACTTATTACATGATAGAATGTTAAGTACATTCGATTCGATTCGATCATATAAAATTCCAAAAACAGCCTATAAAAACTCTAAAACAAGTAATTTGTTCATAATATTTACAATTTTCCACATGATTTTTATATTGTAATATCTAGTTTTAAATACAAAAAAAATGTACTAAATTTTGGTTTTCAGCTGAAGTCCTATATTTATTTATCCGAAAATTAAACCGTTTCCCAGCGGTTTTAGAACAAACCGCGCCGCCCAGTTTTTATAGTATTGGCGCGCGTCAAAATACCTCACCTTAGGATGTTGTTTATTTATCTAATTATTATTTCTCTGAATCACCAAAATTTTTACCGCTTATCCGTTGTCAGTCCAAAGCCTGTAAATATGATGAGAAACATTGCCATCACATGTTTAATAATTCCTACCGCTAATTGCTCGCTGAAAAAAAAAATGCTGAACTATTCAACGACAACTTGCTGAAATACATTCATATATATTATATGAAATTCTATCGCTGTACTTTACCAATTGCATAAAAATTGTGCTTATAACTTTATAGTAGGAGAGTCCTACTGGATTTTGTAGATTAAATTACAAAAAAATGAAAGGTTATATAATGTTGTTTACTTCAATGGTGGGGGAAAAATCTGCAGATAAAAAAAAATGTGTAAAAAATCAGTGACATGGAAACACTGAAGCACGTTAGATTAGGGTATGGTTGGTTAATTGCCAGCTAAAATTTAGAAAATCTGACGATTCAAGTGCAGCGTAAGGGAGTGGGAGGATCACAAAGTTGCAAAGAAAATGTTATCTTAACAGTCTCGAGCGTGACTGAATTTTCTTTTATTATGGAGGAAATTATGTAAGAATTACGAAAAAAATAATCTGACAATTTTCACAAGCTGAAGTTATTTCTTAATTTTCTTTTTTTTCCTGCCATAGTTACCCCCCCTCTATAGAAAGGGCTTATATTTAGTGGAGGGCCTTAACAGTATGCGAGGTACTCCTCCTGTTAATCTGACGCGCCCGAGTAAATACCAAAATCCCCTCTTGGGCTCCCCCCACTATTATGTACTCATACGAGGCACAAAGATGTTAACACAACGCCACTGGATTCCGAACTAAAACTGGGCTTTAGTTTTTCGAAATTAACACTTGTCCGATCTGGAGATCAAATTCGGGACCTCATGATCTGAGCTGAATAAACTAAGCCCTAGACCACCTGGCTGTCAACGACTATTTATTTACCTCTTACTAACTCATACTTTTCGTTGACAACTCACTCACTCATTCACTTTGTTTATACAAACGTTCCCATATCACTTACGTCTTCAATTATGCAAATGACAGTTCCGTCGTAAATTGTAATTTGTTCGTGTTTAAGGTAACAGCAAATTTCACTCTCATAGAGAAGCTATGTTGGATAGGTGAATTAAATATTACTAACTGTCTCTCACGTGTGATGTTATTTTGTTGGCTTATATGTTCTCACGGGATAAACCCGTGAGAACATATAAGCCTGTCGCGTAATTTTTAGTTTAACACAATGTAAAACATCTGTAAGCCGGTTAACCCTACAAGCTATCCCTGAAACTTCCTGCTAAATTGAGATATTTGAAGCTCAAAGAAGCAATAAAACTATACCTAAGCAAGCAAAATGTCACTATTTCAATTTTTGAAAATGTACTTCAATATGATGGTCGATTTTGATCTATTGAATGGCAATCAGTGCAGTTTTGAGCTGTATTTTTAAATGATGATCGATTTTGATCTTTCAAATGGCAATCAATGCAATTTTGAGCTATAAAATGTTTTATTAGCTACAAAATAGACAGGTTTAAAAATGTCGAAGAAATATTTAAAAAATCAACAATTTTCAAATGGCCAAAACCAAAACCAAAAATGCAGATTTCCTGACAAATTGATGGTCATATCATAAGTAACCAACAAAGATATAATAAAAAGGGAATATTGATAACCTGTATGATTTCACTCTTGTAGAATTAATAATATAATATGAAATGATCCCAAAGATTCTGAGCTCGCCTGCTGGTATTCTAATTAATGATTCATATGCTACCTCCAACAACTTATGCGGGAATAATAATTATACATTCAAAGATTATTTCAGCTCCAATACGCTCTATGAAGAGATTTTATTCTAACAGCAGTCAATTTCGGCGTGACGTTTAATTATAAACTAAAAATCTCATATTTATGTTCAAACCACGTTCAAACAATATATTGAAATAATAATTTAAAAGAAGTTATGAAGCTTCAAAAAAGTGTCACGAAATACTTAAATCGAACCCTAAAACTAACTAGGTCAAAACGATGATATATAAAAAAATGTCATTGTGCCAGTATTGAATTATTACAAAAATATTTATATTGCTATTATTTATATTAATACTAACTGACCCGGCATATGCCCGGCATACGTTGTTTTGCCATACAAATAACTTGAATATTTTCATGGGATTTTTGAGGGGGGGGAGGATTAATTGAGATAAAAACTGTCCTATCTTTTAAGTTGAACCAAACAGTAGATATCTACAAAATTTCATTAAAATCGGTTCAGTTGTTTCAAAGTCCATCGCAGACATACAACGTGGCACGTACCTAATTTATATACATTAAGATTGCATGTGTGGATTTATACAGGTAGACTCATAAAAGACTGCACATACTGAAGAAGGGTGTCCATTACTCGATTCTGATAAAGAATATGTAAAAAAAGTAATTTAAGTTTTAACCTAATCTATCTATCTATATATATATATATATATATATAAAAATCAATTGCTGTTCGTTAGCCTCGCTAAAACTCGAGAACGGCTGAACCAATTTGGCTAATTTTGGTTTTGAATTAATTGTTGAAGTCCAGGGAAGGTTTAAAAGGTGAGAAAATATAGAAAAAAAAAATAAGAGTAGTTAAAAATTCAGAACAACGTTTGCCGGGTCAGCTAGTTATATAATAAAAATTACTAGTTTGGGCTCTCGCGCATAGATATCGAAGTTTATTATTTACAAACAGAGATTTGCCGAACACTCATTAGCGGGTCGCTCGCGCGGTGAGAGGCTTTTTGAATAATCATCTCCATCGCCTAATTTTACCCACTCGATAAAGACTACCATTAAACTAATAAGTAGACACAAGCGTTTTTGTTATTTTTCATCACCGATGGACATCACATCGTTGTTTCGTTAACGACACCCGTTGTCAACATCGTTGTTTCAGACAACGGTGTTAGACATCCAACTAGTGGCTGGTGAACATTAAACATGTTGATAGTTTGGCGTTTTCATAAATGTTGTGATACCATCGTAATTCAATGTTAAAAAATGTAGGAGAATAAAGTTTGTAAAAAATGTAGGAGAGAGTTGATGTAAATAAATTGATGAAATATTAAAATATAAAGATGTTTATTTAGTTAGTTAAAAATTTGTATTCGCAGTTAAAATAAAAATTTGTCTATTCAAGCAAGCAGGTTAGTTGCCACTTGGCATTGATATCGATGCGCGCGTCCATCAATTATAGTATCCCTATTATTATATTAGTCCCTTTATTATTATATCGTTCACAATTCGATTCATTCGCTCATATTGGCCACCGGGCATTGCTGTGTTATGATTGACATGGGTTGTTGTCGGTTACAGTCAGCATTATTCTATTCCTGTGAACACGTTGAATTTGGGTGTTATTCACATCCGTTGTTGAATATTTCGGAATCGGATTCGTACACTATATACTAACATCGTTGACTAGCAACTTTTTTTAAAAAAACGGCCACGTCCACTAACAATCCATATACAAATACGAAAACTTAACCACTACGCGCAGTGATGCATAAAAATTAAAGTTCTGCATTGTTTCACCTTGGTCTGGTACCATCGCCCAACCTATTCCTACCGTGTCTGTGCTTTTCACTGTCGTGTTCTGGTTTGGAGAGTAAGGTAGCCGGTAAACTCATGCATGGGACAACATAAATAGCAACGCATCAATAACATATTTAGTCTCAGTGGGCGATGTTTGTCTCATTTCAGCAGGAGATGTATCTGCTTGTTTGATATCTTATAATAGGAAAAAAATAAGTCGTAGGTATTATGTAGGTCGCGAATGTCACATATTCCGCTCAACACATTCAAACAATAGCACTAACGAATAAACAAACTAAATGTTTTGTATTCAACACAATGGCGTACCTACTACTGCTGTGCATTTTTAATTCGCAGTTAGTTAAAACGATGTGACCTGGAACGAAAGTTGGGAATTCTGTTGTTAGCGAACCTGCTTAATTCAATGTTGTTTCTAATGCAAAATTATTTATACTAGCGAGAACCCTTTGGCTAAAAATCGACCGCAATTCTATTCTTGTTAAAACACAAATTATAGAATAAATAAACTGTAATTCAGTTTGACAATAGACTATATTAAAATGTCTTCTAAGTTTGACAAGTGAATTTAACCATAAACAAATCTTCTTATATATAAAAATGAATTGCTGTTCGTTAGTCTCGCTAAAACTCAAGAACGGCTGAACTGATTTGGCTAATTTTAGTTTTGAATTAATTGTTGAAGTCCAGGGAAGTTTTAAAAGGTGAGACAATATATAAAAAAGGAGTAGTTAAAAAGGTAAAATAACGTTTGCCGGGTCAACGGGTACTAAATAAATAAATGTCACTGTTCAAATGACATGAATTGATCTAACTCCAAAGTAAGAAAATTATTTGCTTGTGATATGGTTATCAGACATCGGTACTAATACTGAGAAATACATAAGTAATATAATAACTTTAACACTGCTTTCAACGTGAAGTCGTTTTATAGTGACAACCAAACCAAGGCCATGACTTGCCACCGATGTGTGCCGCAGTAAACGGAAAGAACAGTTCGATGCCCTGCAGCGCCACTTAAGAGACGTAGTCAGCAACGACATCTGGATCATCCAGTGAGAAGGATACTTGCCTCCATGGGTAGGATGCAAAGAATGGCCGCAATCCGTCCCAAATCCCAATCTGCTGACCTGTAATGCCAAACCCGGCGACAGCCTGAAAAACGAGGCCAAGATAATAATATTACCGGCACTCTATATGAGGCAGTGGTTTGAAGAACCTAGCGGAGCACCTACAGATACTTGGTAATTGTCCAGATGAGAGGTCAGGAGAAGGTCTAACTGGGACGGTAAATGGTAATCAACATCTGGAACATGGGTAAAAGAAGCAACCATATGCTTAAGTAAAATCGTGAACAGATATCCCCGCGTGATCGATGGTACGTGAGCTAAGCTATTCAGCACGATTGGTGTTAAAGTCAGCAAGGATCACGATCTCTGCCGAGGGGATCTGCTGTACCACGGAATCTGTTGCTATTTTTATATACTCTATGAGTCGGTCTACTTCAGCATTTAATAATAATAATAATATAAATATTCACGGGACAAATTACACTTACTGATCTAACCCCAAAGTAAGCAAATATTTGCTTGTGTTATGGGTGTTAGTCAACGATACTAATACATAGAAATACATATATAAATACCAGAATATATATAATAAACACCCAAACCCGGAAATACAAACATTTATGCTCATCACAAAAATGCTTGTCCCCGTCGGGATCGAACCTGAGCCCTGTTGATTGTGTAGTCAGGGTCGCTAACCACTCGACCAACGGGGCGGACTATGGGACCACTATGGGACCTGGAAAGGCACGCATAGATGCGTGGATGGTCGTCGCACTCTAAGCGTAGCCAGAGGATGGATAGGTCCCTACCTTCGAGGCTGCTGAGACGCTGGGAACAGATAATCTCTCGAACGTAAGCACAAACTCCTGCCCGGCGTACAAATGACTGTTCTAATTTGTATCCCGGGTAGGAGAGATATGATGTATCCGCCGGAGAAAATATCTGATACTTGATTAAAAGGAGCAAAGCTGGCTTAGCCGTCTCAAGGTGGTAATGGACGGCATTTAAATTAGAATGGAGACAATATATTAGTAAAGTCCACGCGAAGTGTGGTAAGTAAGGTAAGTCCCGTGCAGCAAAGTGTGTGAGCGCAAGTTTGGCTGCAGACTGACAGGACTGCAGAAACCTAATATTTTTAAAGAAAATGCATTGAAAAAACATTAATAAAAATAAACGTTACATAAACTACATCTTCTTCTATCTATATATATAAAAATCAATCCCTATTTTCCTTGGTCACGACATCACGCCTGAATGGCTGGACCAATTTCGGTAATTTTTTTTGTTGTGTTTGTAATTGTAAGGAGAAGGTTCTTATAAAAGAAAACATTAAGAAAGTTGCGCCGAAAAATAGAAAATTTAAGAATACTTAACTACCATATAAGGTTTAATGCCATTTTAGCTGCGTGGAAGGACAAACCCGTAGGGCGTAGACTTATATAAATTACGTGTCACGTTGTTTGTCCGCTATGGATTCGTAATATGAATGGCAAAACAACGTTTGCCGGGTCAGCTAGTAAAATATAAAATCGATGAATTTCGTCTAAAGACGATCGCTAGTATACCTACATAGTTTGACTGGTAAAAGATTGTACATAGTGAACGACATGGGCATACGTAAATGTAACAATGTGTATTGGACATAATCAAAAACTATGGTCACCGCACTTTTTACTAACGAGTCTTGTCACACGTTCAGTAAATTGCTGGAAGCAAACATTAAACTTCTATGTGCCATGCGCGGGTATCCATGCTAAACATTTTCATTGGATAATTAGATGAAAATGTAAGTACCTATTTTTTATATATTCGGTATCTGAATCGAGTAATGAACACCCTATTTCAATACGACAATCTTTTACCAGACAACCTGTATATAGATAATATGACTTAGGCGTCCGTTAAGAAAGATAATTTGAAAATGCACCCCTCAAACATTCCCAGAATATTAAAAACGAGAAAGCCAGTAACTCAAATTACTCCAAACATCATAACATGGCTTTTGCATTTAAATTTCTGTAATGGAAGGGTAACTATGAAATACTTGAAACATTCCATTGTTGGGTCCCGGGATTAAATTATTTTGAACAACTTAAGTTGTAAATAAAATAAATATCGTCTTTATAAAGTTAACGAATTTCAAAATTATTTGAACGTATTCAACTGTTTTGTTAGTAATAATCAGAATGCCAGCCTTTTTTAGGCAATCATATTAGGTAGTATTATTACAAAAGGTATCATCACGCCAATTTCCTAGAGGGTAGGAAGGTGAACTGATTGTCTATAGACATCGTGGTGAACAGTATCACCACGATTTCCCAGTTTGTCGGTTGACGAAATGGCTGATGAACCACAACCTAGAACGTCTTTAAAAGTAATTTCCTAGGTTATCAGTATATCTTGCATTTACATTAGAAAGAGTACAGAGTTATAATACTTATCGATAAAACAAAATTGCTGCGAGTTTGCTTTTTATACCTTTGCTTCTTATTCGGCATATTGAATCAATAAAATATTCTGCATTTTGCAGATTTTAGATTAAAAGGGCGTAGTAATGGATCATTATTACTATAATTTAGTTAAAATAAGAATTTGTTGTTTTTAGGGTTCCATACCTCGAAAGGAAAAAACGGAACCCTTATAGGATCACTTTGTTGTTCGTTCGTCCGCCGGTCAAGACCCTTTTTCTTAGGAACACATGGAGGTATTAAGCTGAAATTTATATCAAATACTCAGGTCTACAGTCTATTAGAGCTTAGGAATCAAAACCTGAACTCAGAATCTTATAACACAGATAAAAGTAAAATTGCGGAAACCGTAAATTTTTAGTTACATCATATAGTAAGAATATTTTGGTTATTTTGCGATTGATATATTGTTGCTATCATGTACAGATATGTATGAAACCCTCGGTGCACGAGTCTGACTCGCACTTGGCCAGTTTTTATTATATATATATATATATATATATATATATATATATATATATATATATATATATATATATATATATATATATATATATATATATATATATATATATATATAATAAGAGTAGTTAAAAGGCAAAACAACGTTTGCCGGGGCAGCTAGTATTAAATAAATAAATATCTACAAGCGCTCGAAATTTATAATATTTGTTTCTTTGCGTGGTTGCACGTTCTCCGCCCAATATTGTGTTTGTTTTCATGCGGTCTGTGCTTGAAATCAAATAACACAGTATCATCACGCCCGGTTCTCTTGCGTGGTAGGCAGAGTAAACTGAACATCTATAGACTTTTCACTTCACCACGATTCACCGGTTTGTCGGTTGGCAGTTAAGTGGTGATAGTAACAATTACCGACAATTTCTAGCGATAACCGGGACCGACAGTTTAACATGCTCATCCGAGGCACGGGAGTAGTAATACACCACTCCGCCAGACTCCGAGTTGCTACTGAGGATTAGATTTTCGAGAAAACCTCAATAACACTTTGTCCGACCCGAGGATCGAACCCGGGACCTCATGGTCTGAACCAAATAGGCTACCCCTAGACCACGAGGCAGTCAAGTAATTTTATTTAAATCCGTCAAGTTCAAAGATCAAACATAAAGTTCCGTGATGTGAACAATCGGGCATGCCAAAAACAGACATAAGTGCATATTTCGTGGCCCGATCGCAGAATTGCTCATATCATGAAATGCTTGAGAATTTCATAAAATGGTGGCATTTTAACTAAAATTGACTAGATCGTTAAATCATTAACGTTTCACGATTTTATCGTCCACGATTGGTTATATCGTGAAATTGTATGTCCATAAGACATTTCATAAAAATCCTGAATATATTAGTACTTATCTTGTTTATTGTTTTTGTGTACGACAGATATTTATAAAATCTAGGAATGCTAAGATATATTAAAAGTCCTTTCAACATAGTTTTCAGGTTATTACTAAATAACATATAGTAAGGGAAGCCGCCATTTTGACACACAAACCAAGCGCTTCTAGCGCCTCTGTCGGTAGATAATGTAACTATTTTACGATGTTATCAATTAAATTTGATTATTTCATGAAGTAGTCGCGCGTTAATTAACCATATCGATAAACGATTTCTTATCATTGATCTGATTAAGGAACATCATGATTTAGCCATGTAGATGATGAAATATATATGCTTGAAAACATAATTCTTCTGAAGATGTTAGATAAATATGTGAATTTGAGCTGTAAGTGTGAAAAAATAACTTTTTAACATACGAGCTAGTGGGCCACCTGATGGAAAGCGGTCCACTGTTCCACCATTATTGTTGGACATCAAGAACAAAAGGTATTAATCGCCATTGTGATACCGACTTCTGAATAAACTATAATTCGATTTCACGAGTCTCCGTTTGTGTGATCACCGAAACCTTACCTATTTAAAAAATTTAGCATAAGGTTTAAAATTGTTTATTTATTCGAAGCGCTCCTAAAATCAACATAATTTATTTTTCTAGGTGTAAAAGTGCTGAACTGACAAACGGCGTGGCGACTCATTACTTTTAATGGGTATTCAAGCTCTGAAAAGGTCCTGAAAATTTTCTTAGACGCCGTCCCGGATCTCGGCAGTTTATATAATTACGTTAGGACAAGCTACATAATCTATTATATATCGGGGACAAAACCAGATAATACACACTTCCGTTTTCTTCAAAGTTTTTTTTTTCAGTTAGCTAGCTAACCCTCGCAGCTTCGCCCGCGAAAAGAGTATTTTAATACTAGAATAACAAGACATCAATATTTGACACTAAATTGCATCACGTATTTTTGTCATTTAGGTTTTGATCATCGAAAAAATATCCTATGTTTGACCCCGGATCTTAAGCTATCCCTTTGACAAGTTTCATCAAAATTGGTTCAACGGTTTCGCCGTAAAAGCGTAACAAGCAGACAGTCTTTCACGTTTATAATATTAGTGAATAATTTGCAAAAAAATGTACATAGTACAAAAGAAACACAGTGAAAATCAATTTTTTCGTTACAAAAGAGTTCGTTACATACGTCATAATGCCCACTAGCCTCACCCCATTCGACTTCTAATTCTAATTAATATAATTAATATATCTAAAAAATAGGTATTTACAGAGAAAAATAACAATAAATAAAACGTTACATCGTTCTAATTTTTTCTACTTTCAAATCAAATACAATTATGCTCATGTGTTTCTTTGTTTAATTTTGGGGTCCAAAATATAAAATGGCTCGTACCTTGTGAATGTTGTGTAAGAACCCGAACGACCTTTGTTTATATATTTCATATTTAATTTTTCAAGAAAATCTTGCAGATGTCTAACTTGTCTTTTTTCCTACTTTTGTGTTTTAGTTTCTCTTTTACCAGCTGTAATTCTACTGTAATCATCCATTTCTAGAAAATTTTGTATTTCTTTCATCCCTTTAAACCTTTTAACTTCAAGTGCTATTTTTTCCCCCTTAGTTTTTTTTTCCTTTTAATCCTAAGCTAGAGTTACCAAAATTAGTCTTCAATTTATATTTTTTCGTAATGTCATTGTTTACTACATTCTTTAAAACATATTTTTCAGATTTAAACTCCGCTTTAGAGTATTGGCTTGATAATGATTCTTTTAAACATAGTTTTTCATTGCCTTTTTTACTTTTTCTTTATCCGGACTGGCAATATTTGGAATGGTTGCTTGTAAGAACTGCTCAGTTTTTGATAACGGTGTTGTTGCTTCTTTAGTTACTAAATTAGTATTTTCTTAATAAAGTTTTATTTTGATAAAAGTTATCGAACCTTGTGTTTTACTTTTTTATCTTTCTGGTCAATATTTGGTTCTTCGGTTTGTTTGACTTCAGTTTTTTGTTTTTAGCTGTCGCCATTTTTTGCGCTGTTCTTTTTTGCTTTGTTTCTGATAGTCATTTAATTTTTTATAGATTTTCTTGGTTCTTTCAGCATTTTTTGTTTTTAACTTTTCAAGTTTTTCAGGTTCATTTTGTTTTAATTTTTCCCGTTACTTTCTTTGACGTTCTGCTGAAGTCATTAGTACCATTTTTCATTATTTACAAACACATACAATAACATGAATTTAAATTTAAATGGGTCTACGTCAGGGGTAAACCCTATCTTAATAAAGAATCATCGCAATCGTTCAAAATTAAAGCAGGAATCGCGTAAGTAAGACATACAATAAAAAAAATGAGAACTTCTTCCTTTTTTTAAATCAGTTAAAACTCTGACTTGTGCAATATGCTCACAACTTTATACATTTTCCTTTGTGTAACATTACACAAAGAAGAACAAATCGAAGGCGTCAACACAGAGTTTTACAAATCACAGAAAAATATCTTAACAGAATTATTTGATTGCATAATGATTCTCTTGGTACTGATGAATTGACATAAAAATATATAATTTTTAAATTATTTACGAGTACTTACGTACGAAATCCACGTTAAACGGAGGAAACCTTTTAGCGACACAAATCGAGTATCATAGTTTAAGAAAAAATGTCAGAAAAGACAATATGGCTGCGTTGATAAATTGTTAGGTGGGCAGTTGAGTAGAGTTTTGCCAGTATTGAATAAATTAAAAATGCGTTCAAAATTAATTAAATATATGAGATGTCGTTGTTACATATTGGTGTTACACAAAGTACTACGAAAGTGGACATGTATTTAAATTCAATTCTGCTTTACTTTAGTTTTAAATTTTACAACAATTTCCTTTTTTTCGATAGTTCAGTAACTTAGTCAAAACAGTCTGCACTAAATTTAATAATATTTATTTGAAATAATAGACCGGGATCCCAAATACAAACTTTTTTTGATTAAAAACAAACTAAATTTTTGCGAACAACTTCGTTTTGACGAAAAAACCATCTTTTCTAGCTTCGAAAGATCTCGAATTCTTCAAATTATCTGATGAAACACATCGTTTAATTTTTTCATCAAGCAGAATAATGGTTATGAAACAATGAATAGAAAACATTAATGCTAGAGATATTGTATAAAGTGTCGCTTATTGCGTTGTAGTTGAACCATTCATTAGCTCTTTAGGGCCTATGAACTGTTCTAATACGATTTATTGGAACCGAACCGTAAAATGATGTATTAAACGATATGGTGGTTATTAAACAATGAAAAGAAGCTATTAATACTACATAATTTGTAAAAAACTGTCTTATTAAATATAATTTGCGTTTAAGATATAGTAGAGTTTAATAACCTTAGACGATTATGTTATGAAACGATGCATTAAACGGTGTGGTAGTTATGAAACGATGAATAGAAGTCATTCATGATAGAGATATTATATAAAATGTCGCTTATCGCGCTCTAGTTATAATGAAGTTTAATTTTTGATAAATAAGCCAACAAATTTTGCCATTCCAAAACGCTTTAGAGCTTTGAACTGTTTTATTACAAGTTATTGGAACCGTGCTAGATTATGTAATGAAACGGTATATTAAACGGTGTGGTGTTTATTAAACGATGAATAGAAGTCATTAATGCGATAGATATTGTATAAATTGTCACTTATTGTGATTTAATTATAGTGAACTTCAAGTTTTAATATATAAATTAAATTTAGCCATTCCTGAACGCCTTAGAGCTTAGAACTGTTTTATTATATCTTATTGGAAACGTCTAAGATTATGTGATGAATCGATATATTAAATGGTGTAGTGGTCATGAAACGATGACTACTTAAATATGAATTTTATTGTATAGCAAAGGTAAGCCCTCCAATTTATCTATAAAACTTAATAAGAATCGAAGCGCTTAGGGCTCTTACACACATAAACACGATACAACGTCGAGTCGCGTCGTGTCATGATGCGGCATAATGTATAACAAAATGTGTAAGCGTTTAGCTTCGACTCGGTTTAAGTTTTGTTGCGCAATGTTGTGGCACAATATAAAAAAACAAGTTATTTGTTTCCATTAACTGGAATGACTATAAAGCTCATAATTATGGGTAACTCGTTTAAAATATCAATAATGAAGATACCTGTTTAAACTTATTTAAAATATCAATAATGAAGATACCTGTTTCAGAAGGCCCATTCTTGTTTAAGTAATTACTTAACACAATTGAGCTAAGGAATAATAATTAACTTAATGTATTGTAATGAAAATCTGTTGGGTAACAACGAGTGGATCAGTGTTAAGTTTATGTTACAATCATTTTTATCTACAAGCAAATAAAATACATTTTTCTTTAAATTAAATAAAAGTGATATTTAAGGACTGTCTGTAAAATAGTTTAGATGAAAAGTGTTCCGTCCGTATCTTCAAATATCTGTAAACAAGAGTGGATTGTTCACTCACTAATGTTAATGTATAGTCACTGTAAAAATAGGTTCGTCACCTTAAGATCTAGTTTCGCTTGCACTAGTGTACGAATCAATCACGCCAACATACAAGTACCAAAAACAGTTCTACTGACACATTAAATAAATGTGACGTTTTCTATTAAATAAAGTTTATCTAACAATAATTATTGCATCAATCATTGCTGCTCGTTTTTCAATTCTTAAAGGTCTCGGCATTATTATGACATTACGAAAATAAAGGATATTATATTTATGGCAAATATGTTTTGCAATAAAATATTGAATAACAATAGAAATCTAGAAATAACAAGGGTGACATTAACCGTGACAATAGTTTCATCATAAATATTAATGGCAGGTCAAATCATTAAAAAGGTTTTAATAAAAAAAAAACATTAGCATCCTTTTATATAATAATCATTTACACAAGATAAAATAAGGAAATAGTGTTGATGCAAGCAAGTCTGAACCATGTTATCGAATAGTTAAGCATAATTTTCTATGCAACAGTCTATTATGTGACAAATCTTAAAAAGATCATATGTGCTCGCAGCTTGTCAAATGAATTAATTTGAAAACTGACGAACTTATTCATACCACTACTGTACGATTACACATAACTTTTTGAAGCGTTTTTTTATATCATATAATAACAAACAAGCAGATAGGTCTTCTGATGGATAGATTCAGCCATCGCCTATAGACATCAATGATGTAAATGCGGTAATTGCTGTGCGTTACTATCTTGTGGCAAAGTCTAATGCCACATTCATAAGACTTTTCCAGTTTTTCTCTGCAAACAAAGTACCTCATTTACCTACTTGCAGAAAGGTCTTATGATAGAGGAATAAGTTGGAGTTAATAACAAGATGAGCTACACAGTTGTCTGTGTTGGTCCAGGCTTCCTTTGAAAAATAGACCATAAGCCATTCTGTTAGGCAGGTCGTAAACCGCGACCGATTGGCTCTACGTGTTACTATCATCGTGACTACTAGGTGGTACAGATTCGCGACGTTTCCCCTGGCGTTATAGTACCACCGCCTTATTTATTCCTGTAATAGCGTAAACGCGTTGTCATGTTCTGGTTTAGAGGATAGGGTAACTGATAGAACATATAGCATTTTCATCCCACTTCTCAAATGCAACGCACCATTATAGATAGCGTATTTGGTGTCTATATGCGATGGTTTTTCTTTCTATTAGGAAAGCCATCTGCTTTTTTGCTAGATAGCAGATATTAGATAATGATAAATTTAAAAAATAATATATGTATTACGTCATTAGTTATATTAATTAGACCTGTCTCTCTATCAAGAAGATATTATGTTATAGTTACATTAAACATTGTAAGCTCTTGATTAATGTAACATGGTCGGATTAAATCTTAATACTATTATGTACAACTAGTTAGTGGCCCCAGTTTGAGATTTGTTTTAAAATAACGATAAAATTGTCCCCGTGGATATCCAGAATGGAACACTACTTTTCTCCATCCATATTGATTCGAGCCCCTTTGAAGAATAGACCACCTGCCTTTCTTAAAAGGCGAATGATTGACCATAAGTGTCATTATTATCGTGACTCCTAGGTGGTAGAGTTCCGCAAAATCTCGCCAGCGTCTAGTATTACCGCCTGTTCCTGTCGCAATAGCGCCAATGCTTGTCATTATTGTGTTCCGTGCCTGTAGACTTACACAAGTAGCATTTCTTTCCCGCTATATGAATAGCAAGACATTATAAACATGTGTCTATATGAGGTAGTTGTATCTTTCAAAATAAAAATCAAAATCAAAAAATGTTTTATTCAAGTAAACCCTTACAGGCACTTTTGACGTGTCGACATTTTTTTAACTTCCCGCTATGTATGTAGATAAGGAAGTTACTGATTTTCAAAAATCAAGTTTTACCAGATCGCCACGTCTGAGATTCTAGGAATCTTTTCCGACTATTTTCACGATGACGTCAGCATGTCTGTATGTATGTGTGTGTGTGTGTGTGTGTATGTATGTGTGTATGTAAACATCTCATAACTTTTGAACGGCTAGACTGATCGAAACGCACTTGATGGTATTCTATTGGATTACGCTCAACTTAGATTTCCTGAAATATTTAACCAAATCGACCCAGGAGATTTTGAGAAATTTTGAAAAACTCAAGATGTTAATACATGACCATAATTCTCTGAGTTGATAATAAAAAATAGATCAATTGTTGGACTGCCATTCATCTCGTAAAAGGCGAGAAAAATTATCATCTTGACTAAAATTATCATCTTGACTACTAAGTAGAGAGACAAACTTATTCTACAATAGCATCAGTGCCCGTCGCTGTCATTTTCCGATTTTAAGAGTACTCATAGAGCATCACACTAATGCACGGATAGTCGCGCATAATTTTCATCTTTATGTCTATAGGTAAAGGTTAGCGCTTTTTATAGTCACACATCCTTGACATATACAACTTTAGAGGTAATGGTTATCGATTTTTATCAGAAAAACCATCTCCTTGTTAGCTACTCTGTATTATAATAATAGTAATATAAAAAATGAGACCGGCTTGAAATATCAATTTATATCTCAAAAACTACTTTTTCGATTTTAATGAAACTTGGACTATTCGCTAAGGTGGAATAGACATAATTGTAATCAAAAATATTTGTCACGATATGGCTTTTAGTTTTCAAGAAATCGTGGGCAAACATATAAATAGACAAATTTAACACAATTTAGTACACATGCTTCGACGCCCAAATAAATACTTAAATACAATTCCTACAATATTATATACATACGTTAAACTAATAACTTCCGTGTTTTTGTCAGTTGAAAGTCATACTCCTAGACCAGGGGTGGGCAACTTGCGTCTCACGAGCCACATGTGGCTCTTTAGATATGAAGCTGTGGCTCTTTAGTTCCATACGCAAATATTATTTACTTTATAAAAAATATTTCAACATTTCTACTTGAATAACCATTGCTCTCATTAAATTTGCTCAATTGCTTGTTATTTTGTTCTGAAGTAAAAGTAATTAAATTAAGTTAATTGTTTAATTTTTTACTTAAATAATATATAATGTTAATTGTTTAAGTAGTGATTATCTATAATATCATATAATATAAAGTCCTTCCAAAATAGGTGATCATATTTTAAAACAGCGTTCAGTACGTCTAACCAAAGATATCCACCCAAAAACGCTTTCCGTCTTTCTGCATAAAATAATCCACTTTTAGCGTAACGTAAGTTAAACTACCTCGCGCCATATCTGTGGAGTGATAATTTCATTCAACGTTTCGTTTACATTTTATGGGTGTGCGTCAAAGCCAGTTCATAGGTGCTTACGTCATACAAATATAGCACGCGCGCGAAGGCCTTAAACTTTGGAAGGTGAGAACAGCCGGCAGGTGGTTACGATCTTTTACGCCGCTTTAAGTTTATTAGAACATACCTACGTTTATTATTTGTTGTAAATAGTCAATATTATTCAATAGTCAATAGTCAATAGTTCATTGATTGAGAACACGTATTAAATTTTTGACAACAAATTTTAATATAATTTTGTAACGGAAAACTCCAAAAAAGTAATGAGCTACAAATCTGCGTGATAATAAGAACAAGAACATTTAAAATTGGACAATTTCCGTCGCCCTCATCAGAAACGACTAATATTAATTAATAATAATAATAAACTAATATTAATTAATAATAATAATTAATTAATTAATTATTAATAATAATATTAATTAATAATAATAATTAATTAATAATAATAAACAAGTATTCTCGGTCCAAGCTGCAGTTGTCTTTGTCGCACTCTAAAGTATACTTGTAAGATGCGATAGTGTAAACTGCAAGTCAACAGATCGCTAGATTTTACAAATATGTATCTATTTTTCAATTCTCTTGTCCTTAATGTAGGAAAAATTAAGGGCAAGAGAATTGAAAAATAGCCATTAGTAGCGCGGGCGGTATTTACATGACGTAAGCCCCTACGTATTAGCTCTCACACACACCAACAAATATGGCGAGAGGTTATTTACTTTACTACTACTTACTCTTACGTTAAAAATGGATTATTTTATGCAGAAAGGCGTAAAGCGTTGTGAGACAAAATTATTTTATTCGTAAAAATCAAAATGTTTTAGGTCCTTGAATCACATTATTTTTAGCTGGATATCTTTGGTTAGACGTACTGGACGCTGTGTTAAAATATAATCAGCTATTTTGGAAGGACCTTACACATTATCTAATTTGTTGTAAAAAAAACACTACTAATATATGAATAAATAGGTTTTTTTTCTTATGATTAAATAGATTAGTTTTATTATCAAAAAGGTTTATTTATGCAAGTATCGGCTATACACACCAAAGATATTAATGGTGCGTTGCTATCTTGTGGCGAGGTTTAATGCCACATGCTTAGTGCAAATATATCGGCTATCTTGACCTACAAACTGGCACATGACAGTGGCAAGCATTGACGCTATCGTGGCATAGGTAAGGCAGTGGTACTAGACCCGGGCGAGACAATGCAGAACTCTACCACCTAGTAGCCACGATGGTAGTGACTCGCATAGCCAATCGGACGCCTTTGCCTGGCAAAACGCCAGTTGGCCTATTCTTTAAAGGGACCTGGGACCAACACGGGGAACGTTGGTAAGAAAAAATTTCTAGCTCTTTAAAAACTTTGAAATTATTTAAATCGTAATTTTTGACTCTTCGAACTCAAAAAGTTGTCGACTTCTGTTCTCGACCAAAGCTGCTATCGAGGTTTAAATTTTCGAAAACTATACTTAAATAACCCGCCCTAAACAAATAAAATATTAATGTACAGATTAAATAATTACCCGTGGCTCGGAAGTTTGCGGTTTTTGCCTTCTCCGCGCTGTTAAGGTGTTTAATATTTGTTTTCCCACGAACAATCCAGACTGATACAAAATAATTTATATTGTTTGCTTTGAAAAATTCATTTCAAACTGTTTACTTTGGCCTAATAAAATCGCAATAGCCGAGGTAAATCACAAATTGGGCATTGGGAATAATTCTTATGGTAAATTGTTATAAAATAAAAGACACAAAAATAGAGAATTAAAAGACGGAAATATAGTTTGAAATCTTTGAAAATCCAAAATAGCTGGATGTATTTTCCTACTTTTATATACTTCTGATTAATTTCGATGCGGGTCCCAAGTCAGCTTAGACTTTCCCCAGGGCACACTGAGCCCGCAACGCAGTGGTTATCAGAAACATTTTTTAAATGTATCAAATATTTTGTTTATTTTTTATGTTTACTTATGTAACTGTATTAGTGATATATGAAAATAACGACACAGTTTAACCTTGACATGTTGAAAGTAGAGTAGGTACTACCTCAACGCTCGGCTTATGAGACGTGCAAAATAAAAAAGTTTTACATTCATATATATCTTCAGGCCAGATCTCTTACCGGGTAGGCAGAAAGAACCAAGTGCGTATGTATCACTACTCTCTTCATGCAAACACGCTGGTTGCGAAGACTCTTGACACCACCATCGGACTGTACTTATCGTACAGTATCGTGGTCCGTCAGTCTTGGTCTTTCCCGGTACCTACATCCTTCCTCATTCGCAAGGTACCCATATCAGTTGTGTTAACCTTCCATCTATCCATCATTCTACATGTCCGAACCAACGGAGCATGCATATTTACATACATATTTTATATTTACATCTCATCTTTACAGCGACATTATTTTTCAAGCCTAACCTCTCGGCTCTCTCTCTCTTGAACATTACGGAACCGGTCCGCGAGTGTTACGCCACATATTTTTCTTAGCGACCTCATCTAGACCACGTTGACGTTGACCACTTTCATTCTCTATCTAACATACTCAACTCTCAATTCCATACAACAACGTTGGAATAAGCACACAATAAATACTAGTTTTATAAAACCAAATCGATGTATACTAGAAATACATGAAGAAACATATCTATTGACGCCATTTTTGTATGATCCTAATATTATACGATCTGCCTGGCTGAAAGGCAAATAGTCTATTCCTATAACAAAAATAATATTGAGTTATAACTTAAAGTGGCCAGTGTATAGTGGTAGGTATGTGTTTTTTTTTTTGCAAAATCTATTCTCTTATCAAAACGTAAAGGCGCGGACACATTTTGGTATGTAATAATGGCATTACTTTTATATTATTTGGATTGTGATAAGGCTAATTTCAAATACAGTACAAACACAAAATCCTAATCGGATTCCCCTGTTTCGCAGGAAAACTGCATCCAATTTCCACCAATTAAGGAACCACCTCAGGGGTATACTTTCAAACAAAACGAGATATTTGAACGTTCGTCCATAGTAGACGAAAATTTTAACTAGGAATATTCAAAGAGAACTCCTAAAATTGAGAACAACTTTCTTTTTGAATTCAGTCGAAAATATTTAAATAAAATTTTCAACGGATCTCTCTCTAGTCTTTTTTAAATTTTAAAACAACCCAGCAGTGAAACGTTGACATTATTCTTAATTTCATAATATCCCTTATTATTGAAATTAAACTTCTTTTGGCGCGTTAGGAAAAAATTATGAGAAAAAGGTGAAATTAATTAAGTTTGCTATTATCCGCGAACTGTTCTTTGTATATGCCGTGATGGTACCGAAAAGAAAGACGTCAGTTTAATAAATGTAAGTCAGTAAGAAGTCAGTACGTCAGTAAGACTCACCGATGGTCCGGACAAAAAGAAGACCCCAGCGACAGAATTATCCACACACATTCACCACACTTTTACGGCAACGTCTAACGCCGGCACCAATTACAAAGTATGGTGGATGTGGGTGGATAATTGTGCTGCTGGAGTCTTCTTTTTGTCCGGACCATTGGTGAGTCCTACCATTTATTAAACTACCGTCTTTCTTTTCGGTACCATCGCGGAGGATAAAACGAACAATTCGCGGATAATAGCAAATTTAATTAATTAATTTCACCTTTTAATAATGGATTTCCGCAAAGTAACGCCTGAATCAATAAAATAAAAAAATATGTGAGTAAATTTTTACGATGCGCTCGCATATGGTCACAAAAAACTGACATCGTGAAACTGGCTAGTAGCATTTTAGTTTTTCAAATAAATTTTTTGTACATTTTTTGTACAATGTACAAATAATTCTCTTATGATATATAAATAAAATTTATTTTGTATCATCTAGATAATATAATATAATAAAACTTTCTTTCAATCTATTAAATACTTTTCTTTCTATTAATTATTAGTTTTGTTTTATCTATAAACATAGAATAACGCGAAAGATAAATTTTTTAGAAAGATTTTTATCTTATTACACTAAAGTAGTATAACTTCTTACGTGCGTATATAAGTACACACCCACGTTTTTTTAAAATTTTTTCATTTAATTTTTGATAGCCCGTAGAATAAAGACCATCGTGCACTATAACAACACCATAACGACACAAACGCTAACTTTGAGGAGCATTGGTGGCTCTGGAGCGTAGCGGTTGTTGCCGCGCTGCACGCCTGTACAAGCTTCACATTATTTTTTTTCGGATGGCAAAGAGATGTTCCTCGTTGGATTGTAAAAATAACGAGAAATTATGATTCGTATATGTTTTTTGCTTATTGATTACTAGTGATCGACCTCTAGTTGAAATTCGACTAAAATTCTATGTCTCCGTTTGACCATAGACTAAACAATAAAATGTCTTTTAAGTTTGACACCAGACTTTAAACATAAACAAAATAAAATATGTATATCATAGATATGCTACACGTGTATATATTATGATGAGATTTAAATGAATGGTAGTGTGTGCTATAGTTTATTTTAAGTTATGTAATTTATTTCTAATGCATATTATGAGTATATAAAAATATTAGCTTTCTACGCTTTAACACAATAACAACTTTAACTGTGCTCAATTTCCATCCATGTCATTCACAACTCCATAATACAACCGACAAAATGATATTTTATGTATAATTAAGTGGTGTAGTTGTAATCGGTATAATATATTGAGACATAAATTACTACAGGGAGTACCGGGAAACATTAGTCGATAAATGTTGCATGAAATACTCTCTAATTACCTATGTCTTCATTATGTAGTAATAATTATTTATGAAGGTAAAATTAACATGAAGTGTGTTAAAGATACAAACTGAAAGCTGTGGAAATGTGGACTTTGCATTTTATGTCCGCCATATTAAGTAATTCCATATTATGTACAGAATGTAACCTTATTAAAATCATGAAAAAAATGTAACTTTATTTAACAAAATACATAAAAGATACAGCCAACATATTATGCGGTAGTATATGATTTGTGTGTATTATAGAATAAGATATCTCATATGAAGAGAAAGAAATAGTCATAACTCAGTGAGTTGCCATCCGTGTGACTATTTGTCATACTATTTGCTATATGCATAAGGCGCCGTTCATAAATTATGTAAGGCGTTTCGGGGAGGGGGGGTGTTGATTGAATATTATAACTTCTTACTACGGGTAGGGGGGCAGAGAATCTAAAATTACGTAAGATTTGAAATTGAAAATTCTACCACTTTCGCGCTAAAAAATGGCTTTATAATTTTTTATTACAGTTACAGTTATTATTTATTACAGTTACAGTTATTATTAGTTACAGTTATTATTTATTACATTTAGTTAATAATATTTATAGTAGTATGATTGCAATAAAGTCTAAAGGGGTAGGGGGGACTAGTCGTAATCTTATGATGTCTTACATTAGGGGGAGAGGGGGTCAAATTAGCCCTCAAAACCTCTTACGTAATTTATGAATGGCCCCTAAGTAACTTTATTTCAAACCGGAACATGAGTGTTACAAGTCACTATTGCGGCAGGAAAACGTAAGCTAATATCTTAAGATACCAATCAGACGGCTTTCCTGATGGAAAGAGAAACTATCGCCTGTAGACACCAAAAATGTTAATGGTGCGTTGCTATCCGGGTGGCGGGATGGCAATGCCACATGCATAAGTCTATCGGCTACTTTTTACACTTCAACCTGGAACACGACAATGACAAGCATTGACGGTATAGCTGCAGGAATAGGTAAGTTGCAGAACTCAACCACCCAGTAGTTGCGATGTTAGTGACACGTATAGCCAAATGGTCGCCTCTTATGACCTGCCTGGCAGAACGTCAATTGGTCTATTCTTCAAAGGGTGGTTCAACACGGGGGAACATGGGAGATAAGGTAATTACAATGATCGAAAACAGAAATCAGAAGTATTTTATTCAATAAAACTTTTTACAAGTTATTTTGACACGTCAATGTATTTTTAAAAACTACTACTGGATCGGAAACGCGGCCATACACTGAGAAGATCCGGCGGAAGAAACTCAGTAGGCGTGTCTTTTTTCATATCATCTATTTTTTTATAATATCACAATATTATAAAAAATATATATAAGGTCGGTATGAAGAGCAATTAATCCCAGGCTTTTTTGTCTACTAAATAATGAGATTTTATAATTTCCTTTTTTACAGCCGAGCCACGTTCGGTCTCTTTACGCGTTAAACGATCCCTGGCAGCAAGGCAAATGATTTATTCTTAATATATATGTAACATAAACAAAATGGTATTAAACAATATATTATATAATAAGAAATAGCGTAATAATAATAAAACCGACTCCGAGAAAATTAGACTGTTTAATGATAACCACACATCACACAAATAGTAGTAGCCTAAGGGGGGATTTTGGGAGTTACTCGAGCGCATCAGCCTTAACAGTAGTTAAGGCTTTTTACCAAATATAAGCCCTTTGAATAGAGCCGGGCATCTAGCGCAGTAAAAATTCATGATTTTCATGTAATTTAGTATGCAAGGGATTTCGGGGGCGATAAATCGATCTAGCTTTAGAAAACATCATTTTTAGTAAAAAAATACTGAACAAAGCTACTTTATTAAAGATGAGTGAAAAATAACAGTGCTACACTTACATTTTTAAGTTTCACTGATTAATAATAAAAGGTTTTTACTTATATTTTACACAACACTCACAAAAAATAGGGAAAGTAAATTTCCACAAAAAAATTACACAGTTTACACAGTTAACATACTTAGTCGTTGTTTTGTTATCAAAACCTGGCTTCTAAAACCTAAATATTATGAGACTGAAGATATATTGAAGTAGGCCATGCACACAAATACACACACACACTCATCTATGTACATTTCATTTTACTCACACATGCAAACGCACACACTCATACGCACACATATACTCACACGTGTTTTTAGATATGTTGCTTAGTAATGTTAATTTATTATCAGATTGTTGGCATTGTCTCCTGTACCACAGTTTATACTAGCGCAGGGCACTGGTTAAACCTATGATTTGATTATTTCCTGTCCGAATTTAAATAAAGTTTTATTTATTTATTTATTTTACTTTATAGGATAGCTGATGGTTCTCCTGTTATAATTAGATATAACAATCGCCACCGAAGATGGATCAATCTATATAAACTAGCGATCGCCCTGTGGTCGAGATTCGTCAGTAAGCAATAAAATCTCTTCTAAGTATGACAGATTTTAGCTTTAAAGAAAATAATATAAATGTGTATATTATTATGTATACCAATGACTGTATGTACTATGTTTAATGTTTATTTTTATAAATTATTATGTATGTCACATAAAGTGTGTGTAATAATTACTTTTATTAATTTAACATATTTCTCATGCATTTTAATTTAAAATATTAGGTTTCTGCAGTTCTCCTGAATGTAAACTGTGCCAAATTTCATACTTCATCGTCCGCGCAATTGTCTTAAAAAGACATCCAAAGTTTATCCTGCACGTATGAATATATAGATTAATGAAGTTAAAACATTATTATTAAATTTAAAAAGTTAAAAATATCACGGCTTTGAAGGCATTTCAAGTTTTTAAGTAATAGTCGACCAACTTATAAAATGTACTTGGAGAAGTTTTTATAGGCGGTAAACCTTTAAGTATCTTCACGCCCGTATCCCCGAAAGGGTAGGTAGAGGTACAACAAGTGCATCCACGATTAGCCGAAGATACTTGGTCCCACAATGCGATAGGTGGCAAGCCTATCGCCAACCGGGCACTTTCCAATCCCGGGCAATGTTGTTTTTATCAGAAAACTGAAAAAACACATTTCTGAATTGCCCGACCCAGGAATCGAACCCGGGACCTCTGTGGTCAACTCCGACACCGGACCACTACACCACAGAGGCGATTAAACCTTTAGCGCCGTATATTCATCATTAACGTTAAATATTCATAGTATGGAACAGTAAAACCCCTCTTCTAGTCCGCATTATTTTGGTGGGCAACTTCAGAACCCTACATTGCGCATGGCCACACTCGCATTTTGTTCTTATTCTAGATGACCACCCTTTTTGACGGCCCTTGCTTGGAGTAAACCGCCTAATAAATGATGCAGCATAAGCTCTGAGACTAGCAAGAAGCTAAAAGATTTTACTTTAGACGTGGTCTTACATTAACGTAGCACACAAAGACGTTACTTTTAATTTCCAGTTTGTTCCTTCTACCGTCTAATATAATTATGATTTACAAGACTACACTTTCATTAAGGAAAAGTACAGCTTAATTATATTCTTTTACATTTTTTAATTTAAAACTAAGTCGATAATTTTAAGATTAATACAAATCTAAGTGCTTTGTTATCTATACATATAATAAAATCGTAGGAAAGTCAAAACTGTACATTGAATATTTTTAAAAAAAATACTTGGGGCGTGATCTATAATCGATATCGAAGCCAAAAATATAGTTCTTAGAATTTTTGTCTGTTTGTCTGTATGTATGTCCGGGGTAAACACAAAAAGTACTGCATGGATTTACTTCAAATTTTGCATGAATATTACTAACAGCTCGGGTCAACATATAGGCTACATATTATCACGCTATCACCTACGGGGGAGGAGCAGTGCGGAGTAAATGAAGTCCGCACGGACGAAGTCGCAGGCAACAGCTAGTTGCAAATATAAAGATAGTAACACTAATATTACAAATGCGAAAGTCTGTCTATCTATAACGCTTTTACAGCTTTAGCCGTAGTTGTATTACGAATAACAGTAGGTAACCTACAAATGTAAGTCACATTTTTATATTGTAATTATCAAATAGCGATTTACCGCTGAACTGAATTTGGCTCCAGATAATTAAAGATTCGGAGTAAAACATAGATTTTTTTTTTAAATCAACCCTATCAAGGGGCTGAGAAGGAAAACTTTGTACCCATTTTTAAGACAACAATGCAAACGGTGTACTTAGTATGAAATTTGGCACAGTTAAAGTTTACATTTCGGAGGACTGCAGAAACCTAATATTTTTTAAAAATGTAACGCATATTATTTACAAACTAGCTGTTGCCCGCGACTTATTCCGCGCGGACTTCGTTTACTCTGCACAGCTCCTCCCCCGTAGGTGCTAGCGTGATAATATGTAGTCTATATGTTGACCCGACCTGTTAGTAATATTCATGCAAAACTTAAAGTAAATCCATGCAGTACTTTTTGAGTTTACCCCGGACATACATAACTTTTCTACGATTTTATTATATGTATATAGATATTAGGTTAATTATATAAAATTTATAAAAATAAACATTAAACATAATACATACATTCATTGGTATGCATAATAATATACACATCTATATTATTTTCTTTGAAGCTAAAATCTGGAGATTTTATTGCTTACTGACGAATCTCGACCACAGGGCGATCGTTAGTTTATATAGATTGATCCATCTTCGGTGGCGATTGTTATATCTAATTACAACAGGAGAACCATCAGCTATCCTATAAAGTAAAATAAATAAATAAATAAAATTTATTTAAATTCGGACAGGAAATAATCAAATCACAGGTTTAACCAGTGCCCTGCGCTAGTATAAACTGCGGTACAGGAGACAATGCCAACAATCTGGTAATAAATTAACATTACTAAGCAACATATTATCTAATAATACGTGTGAGTATATGTGTTTGGTATGTATGTGTATGAGTGTGTGCGTTTGCATGTGAGAGTAAAATGAAGTGTACATAGATGAATGTGTGTGTGTATTTGTGTGCATGGCCTACTTCAATATATCTTCTGTATCATAATATTTAGGTTTTAGAAGCCAGGTTTTGATAACAAAACAACGATTTAGTATAAGTGCATTTTATATTAATAGTACTTTTATTAAAGATTTATTTTAGATCCATACTAATATTATAAATGCGAAAGTAACTCTGTCTGTTTGTCTGTCTGTTACGCTTTCACGGCCAAACCACTGAACCGATTTGGATAAAATTTGGTACAAATATAGTTTGAGACCCAAGAAAGGACATAGAATAGTCCTGAGTTCGATTTCCGGGTCAGGCAATTCAAAATGTATTTTTCAGTTTTCGGATAAAAACAACGTTGCCTGGGATTGGATTTGTACCTGGTTTACGATAGGCTTGCCACATTATGCAACTAAGTATCTTCAGCTAATCTTAGGTACACTTGTTCTATCTCTGCCTACCTCTTCGGGGATATGAGCGTGTAGATATTTTTTTTTTAGTTCCACAAAGCTGCTCTGATGAAAATATTTATTTACGAAAGAATAAATATTACAATTATTTGTATGCGACATGTGATTCCGTATTTATTTATATATAAAATCAATTATACGTAAAACTACTAATGTACATTTTGGAACCTTTCTAACGTCTACTTTCCCCCATCCCTTATAACAAAGCTTTAGCTACGAACATAGTGGTTAGTGGAACTTTTCACAACACAACCACACTTTTAACCACAACAATTAGAGCCATTTGGCTTTAATTAACGAGTTCATTATAATGTTACATTAAGTGATGATGATTCTATTGTAAATCCTGAATATAGGCTAAAACGACTAACACCTATTATATACCTTTTTTAGGGTTCCAAAGCACTAGGAACCCTTATAGTTTCGCTATGTTCGTCCGTCCGTCCATCCGTCCGTCCGCACGATCGCTTAGAGATTACTACTAGAAAGCTATAATTTGGCACGAATATATTATGTACTAGCTATACTATAGTATGTACAGCTTCGCCCGCGAGTAGATTAGCATGTCATCAAGATAGCTTTTCATACAAATTTCATCCCCTATTTCAACCTTTTAAGGGTTGATCTTTGAAAAAAATTAGCCTATGTTTGACTCCGGCTCTCCAACTACTTCCATGTCAACTTTCAGGAAAATCGGTCCAGCGGTTTAGCCGTGAAAGCGTAACAGACAGACAGACTTTCGCATTTATATTATGTATGGATGTATGGATATTAGTCACGTCAACAAAGTGGTAACATCTTGAAAAATATTATTTTTAGGGTAGCTGCCCTACATGTAAAATGGGGATGTTAATTATTTTTCTCATGTACCCCATTGTGTGGGGTATCGTTAGATAGGATTTAAAAAAATATTGTAGGTTTGTGAAAACAAGTTTTTGATTAAGGGACTCGTTTGTCAAATATTAAGCTTGTAAGTGCTAATTTTTGTTAGAGTCAAGTGTACCGTATGGATTACATAGTCACATAGTCTAGGAAACTGTTGGAAATTTGTATAATATTTTTCATTGACCGCCCCGTTGGTCGAGTGGTTAGCGACCCGGACTACGCAATCAACGGGACTCGGGTTCGATCCCCGATGGGGACAAGCATTTGTGTGATGAGCATAAATGTTTGTATTTCCGGGTTTGGGTGTTTATTATGTATGTAAAAGTATTTATACATGTATTTCTGTGTATTAGTATCGTTGACTAACACCCATAACACAAGCAAATAATTTGCTTACTTTGGGGTTAGATCAATAAGTGTAATCTGTCCCGTGAATATTTATTATTTATTATTATAATTTATTTTGATGATTTTTAACCTAACCCTATATAATTTGATTTGAATGACTGTGATTGACTCGTCAAAATGAAGCTGTTCACAAAAATTCAGCTTGTTATTAATCAAAATTGTTTGTTCGTGGGACCACGGTCTAATTGAAAATTACTATCTAATTCAGTGTAACGACAACAATTAAACGTAATTTTCCATTTTTAAACTAAACAAGTATTATGACGTATGAGGCATGCACTTTCGGATTTCCCAATTTTTCTTCTTTTTCCTGCAATTTGTTCCATATTTAAAAATACATCACGCTAACATTTTAAGTAGTTATTAGTTAAGAGAGATATTAAATAAACCTTTACACCGTTTACACAACCTAAAAGCTTCTTTTATTGTTAAGGAAGCGGCGGAAATGTGGAATATTCCACTGTGTACGTCTTCAAAGAAAGTAAACATAAAGGTGGATGTAGAGGTAGGTATTATTTATACTAGGTGGTAGAGATCTGTAAGGTTTCGTACCGTCTTACTTATTCCCGTCGCTTTAGCATCTGTGCTTGTTATTATCTTGCTATTTGGAGGGTGAAAGCAGTCAATAAACCTATGCTTATAGAATTCTAACGCGCCACACGAATAGCAACGCGCCATGAACATCTTTGTAAGAGTAAGAGGGAGGAATGGAAGGGAGAGGGAGAGATAGAGATAGTGAAAAGGTTAGTGAAAGATAGAGGATAAAGGAAGTTAGACATAAAGAGAGATATATAGATAGAAAGAGAGGGAGATAGAGTTGAAGAGAGAAATATACGTGACGTGAGATGAAAGTAAAGCAATATGAAGTAATAGGCGATAAAGATAATTGAAGATAAGATGGAGCTAGATAGAGATAGATGTAGAGATAAAGAGATGTAGTTATAAAGGGAGAAAGAGATAGAGATAAATGGAGAGAGTTAAAGAGATATATTTAAAAAGGGAGATAGCGTTATCTCCTCTAAGATGAGAGTAGGAGAGGGAGGAAGATATGGGCTGAAGGGGAGAAGAGAATGAGATGGAAGAAAAAAGAGTGTGAGAAAAAGAAAGGTAGAGAAAGGAACAAGAGAGAGATGGGGGAAGAGAGAGAGCGAGGGAGGGAAGACAGAAAGAAACTATACTTCCAAAGGGTAACTTAGCCGGTTAAAAAAGTAGTCTATGTACTTTAATTACTGATAAAGAAATTGAGATAAAGAGAGTAAGAGATTTAAACTGTTTATATAATGAAAGAAAAAATTAGCTCTCTTATAATAATATCAATTACAAATTATAGTAACTCTATAAACCCTCTACTCTCCTTTATCGTCAAATTGCCTTCTGTGGTACTTCATGTTTCGTTTGTCATTTACTGATATACTTGCACTAATAAAAGAATCGTTTATTATTACCTATTAAACTAAAATCAGATTTTTGACTAAAAACAATCGCAACCCGCACCCCCTTGCCTAATACCAGAGGTGATACCAGTAGTACAGTCGAAAAGTCAAAAATCTGCGAAAAATCGTTCCAAATCTCGAAAAAATATGTGCGATGACTCATTCGTCGCTGAATATTATCTTGAGAAAAACGTATTTTTTTGTTTTTCAGCCTAGTAAAACTTATAACTGTTATAAACAAATGTGTATATGTAGTATTGATATATATGTAGCCTAAAAGTTATTCTATAAATATGAAATGAGTTTGTAAACAGCATAATTACAATAATTGAAAAGCTGTAACTTTTAAAAACTTGATTTGATTATAATTTTTTTGCACAGTATTATTAGACGCATTTTTTGTAACTTCTTCTGTATGTAAAAAATTGTCTGTAAAAATTGATTGGTTGAAAAATCTTGATGTTATGCCAAGAAAACATTTTATGTTAAAATTTCGTCTACGAAAACTCCTGCGGGTCTAGACAAGTGGCATAAACGCTAGGAGAATAGAAAGATAAATGTATGGACTTGACGTAAGCGTTCGATTATGCTTATGTCAAATGCATACATTTATCTTTCTATTCTCCGAGCGTTTATGCCACTTTAGCCAAGTGTAGTAGACCCGCTGAACGGATAAACTGATTTTGTTGCAAATGTAAAAAAAAATATTTTGCGAAATTATTTTCAAGTTTTTTAATATTTCTTAAAATTACCTGAGTCAAATTATTTCAGGTTTTCTGGAAGTCCAAGTTTTATGAAATCCAATCAAATATACCAAAAGAATTCAGTTGAATCCCATCAACCACATTTCGAACGTCAAGCCGTTTAAAAATTATGAGATGTTTACGTACACACATATACACACACACACACATACATACAGACATACTGGCATCATCGTAAAAATAGTTCGAAACGGTTTCTAGGACATCGAAACTTTGTATCCATCAGTGACTTCGTAGCGAGAAAATAAAAATATCGTGTGCAAGGTAATAACTGTAAGTAGCTTATTAAAGTTAAAAATATTATGTGCATATGTTGGATCAATGGATCTATGTTGTCATCATATAGATAAGTAATTGGTCTGGCTGTGCTTGACTAGATACCGCCGACGTACTTGTCAAATGCGGCAACAAATACTACGCCGAAACTGGAGTACCCGATTCAGTGAGACCAATCACAATGCAAGCTCTAAGAACACACTACTCACTGTTATCCATTTGCACATTGTCATGTCACACACACTACAATATTGAGTTGCCGCATTCACGGAGTTGTTGTTTTTAGATAGTGCGGTATCTTGTCAATCGCCGCGAGACCAATTATTTAGGTATCTATGGTGCAAATGAACATTTACAGGCAATTTTGACAAGCCGATATTTTCTTTTATTTCGAAACGCGGCCACATATTAAGAAGAACCTGCGGAAAAACTCAGCGGGCGTGTCTTTTCTGTTCATTCACATTTTAAAAAACATATTTCGATCAGGAAATCGACATTTTTTATTTCATCACATAAAATATTTTCAACTCATAAGCTCTTACAAATGGATAACTCGTCGTTAATACGCCTTCCATAGAATTTATCCTAGAATTACTGAGGCACACCTACATTTACGAGGACATTAGGAATGATAGTACTACTTTATTTTTATAGCATTGACTGCAAGCTGACCATTACCTTGATCATAAAGATAACCATCGCCTGCAGACAAAAATTAATAATATTCTGTAAAGATAAGAGTCCAAATCCGGGCGTTTTTAAATAATAGACTATCTAATATGCCTTCTTGCCAGGTAGTTATAAATAACAATTTGGTTGTCTTTTATACATTATAAATTTGATAGAAACACTCTAGTCCTACTACATAGCAGACTCTGCCATTCTCTACTTAAAAGGCAAACAGTCTATCTAAAAGTACAGACTAAAAGCATGATATAAGTTACGATGTGAAATGATAAGAAAATGAAATGACGTCGTTGATTCAGACGTGTAAGAAAGTTCAAATGAATACGAAATTTGTATGTATGGCTGAGAGTTTTATGTACTACGTACTAGATAAGCTGTGCTAAGTAGAATTCATGTTCCTATTCAGTCGTTCAACCAAGGACCCAACTTAAAGAAAAAACCCAACCCAACTAAACCAATCAAAAATAGGCAGCGCTGCAACGTATTATAGAATATAACATACTATATTCGTGACCAAAAGTACCCTCGTAACCGCCGTGAATTTCATAGCGCTTACGCGTTTTATTTCAACGAGTTCCAATGGACTGCACTTCAGTAAAAAACAAGTGGCGTGGCACATGCCTTGTCTAGTACGTTAGTACACAGAAATCTTTGGTATGTGGCTGCCACCACCGACCAAACAAATACCAACAGACACTATGTTGGGCGAAAACCGTGTACTCGCTCATCTATATATAAACATTAATGCGTGAATGGCAAACTTTGTACCCCTTTTTAAGAGAATCGTGCGCTCGGTGGAGTATGAATTTTGGTGCAGTTAGACTAAACATTGCGGAGGATGCAGAAACCTAATTTTTTTTTGTAAAAAGCATTAGAAATACAAAAAATAAACAATACACACACTAATTCATATGACATACACGATATTCATATGACACACATATATGTATATATATTATTTTCTTCACAGCTAAAATAAATCGTCAAACTTTTTAAAGAGATTTTATTGTTTGGTCTATGGTCGGATTTCGACCACAGGCCAGCGAAATATTTATATTGAGTTTGCTGCCACAGCCCACATGCCATCGCTAGTATAAGCAAATGCTTGTAAATTTCAAATTTTTGTAGACATATAGTATCGTGAAAAAATAGAAATATGCCTTACTGTGCTATTTTATCGTGACAAATTAGAAGCCAATCTTAAAAAATACTCCTGAAATAATTTTGTTTCATCAGTAAGTACAATTCTGTATTTCTGGGTGTAAATGCAAGCTACACTGACAATCTCAGATATTGCCTTGAAAGGTGGTTCCGTTGATGCCACAAACTAAAGTAAACGTACCTACAATGAGCAAATCCATACAGTGCTGTCCGAAGGTAATCTCAAAAATCTCCGATTCTAGCTCGTTTATGTAAAGCTAGCTGAATTGGCAGATGTCCTTATAAAATATATTAAATCTAGAACTAAATAATAAAAGGCGCAGTTAGCTGCGCACAAACGTCAAACGCGCACAGGTTTAATAATTGTTAAGTTTTCTGAAATTTTCCAATGTTCTAAGCAATTTTCTTAATTTTCCACTTGATAAAAACCTTCTACAAAATATTAGAATAATTTAAAAACGATAAATGAATTTGGTCGTTTTCTAGATATTTTTTGACCAAAGAATTTTATCCGATATATTTTTTTTAATTTAGATAAATTTGAGGAAAGCAATGTACGCGTGTATGCTCATGAATTTGGCACTCGATCTTAATTCTATCGCAAAAATTTATGCTGAAAAAACGTGTGTATGAACTTACCTAAAGCATACAACGTAAAAATTATCATATGACAACCCTAGATTTTAAGTAAATCGTTTATCAAATTCGGAATATTTTAATCATCTCTCTATTGGATAGAAAAGTATCATAAAATAAAAATATGTATGTAAGTCGCTCAGGAAGCTCCATATCCTTTCACCGAATAAACGCAAGGTCAACAATTCTATTAAAACGTTTGCAGAAATATCTCTTGAGAGATAAATATAACTTCATACATTATTTGCTTTGTAACGTTTTTTGTGGAATGTTAAGTTTTTATGATACAGATAGATTAATTTCATTTTATGCGCAGTAACATATAAACAAAAAAGTAATACTGAAAAAAAGAGTCGAAAAAAATATTCCATAGTTCCATATATTAACACGTCTCCTTTTTACTTGAAAACATGGCGCAAATGTTGACTTCGCTGCGCAAATGACGGTATGTGTTTACAAGTCTATGTATGTACATTTGAATCTAATATCATTCTAGAGACTAAACGCATAGGGCGAATTTAATTCTTACGCCAATGGATCCGTCAAAACCACGTCTGTGTCAAGCACATGACAGTAATCAAAATTCACCACACCGACAATCAGATGTCATATTCTCAAAATTAAAAACTGACTACGCAATCGACGGGGCTCCGGTTTGATCCCCGACGGGGACAAGCAATTGTGTGATGAGCATAAATGTTTGTATTTCCGGGTTTGTGTGTTTATTATTAAATATATTCCAGTATTTATATAAGTATTTCTATGTATTGGTATCGTTGACTAACACCCATAACACAAGCAAATAATTTATTTACTTTGAGTTTAGATGCCGGATAATTTGTATAGGATCTTTTTGTTAAAAAAATACTGATTTGATGGCTTAAGCACGAAGCCGCGGGTAAAAGGTAGTTGAAAATATTGGAATAGAAACAGTAAAAGGCGCTCAATAACTTTATGTACACTAAGACTAAGACACTTATGTATTTCCTTATTATATTAAAGGAAAAAAGAAAGTTTTCCTTATTATATTAAAGGAGGTGTCAAGTTGAACTGGGCGATCAAGTAATTTGCATGAAATCGTCAATACATGACCAGTGCAAGACTTCCGTTTACAGATGTGTAATAATACCTAATTATTATTAATTGTTTACATTTTATTAATGTAAAGGTTATTTAAGAGTTAAAATTATAAAACATTTTTGCATATTCTCAAAATCGACGTAAAGCTCAATCGATTGAAAAAAGGTATGTGATCAGAAAGTGCTTAAAAATCGCTACAAAATTATCGGTTATTGTATCATTTTTTGGTAACACATTTTTCTATGTATCGTTAAATAGGTACTTATAAATCATCTTTAATTTCTTTTCATCATTTTCATTTCAATAACATTTTTTATAATAATTTAAATTTAATCAGCAGCCATTGTCACTCTATCCCGTTTTGGTTTTTTTGTAGTTAAACATTAGGGTATTTTATTTTTATTTATTTTTAATTACGAGTATAGGCTCGTGTGTATAATATAAAGTAACACGTGAGGCTCCTTAAGTATAAATTTAAACCTCAAAAAAATATAAATTGATGTGTAAAATCTAGTTACTAGACAAATAGTGCACCACTAGCAATTAGAATTTGAAATAAAGGGCATTGAAAAACATTATTCTGGCATTGCGGTTAGTATCCTAACAGATAGCGTTTTAAATATCACAATAAACGACGAATAAAATCGAACAGATTAAAAATTTCTACCAAAATCGATTGAAATTGCTTACACCCAAATTGATCCAAATATTGATACACATTCGTTGGCATAGCGCCGTGGTAGACACTGGTACGATTCTATTGTGGTTATATAGGTATTAAGGTATTAATTATCTGTAACTAGCAATCGCCCGCAGGTCGAAATTCGACTCTTGACCAAACACTAAAATCTCTTTAAAAAGCTTGTCAAATAAATTATTGATTTTAGCCGTAAATAAAATAATACTAGATGAAAACCCGGCTTCGCTCGGAAGTCTCGTAATACGCAATCTTATATACTAACCCAAATAGTAGACATTAAAAAGTAGCAACACTTTAGTGACGTCTTCTTTCAATTTTTACGTTGGTTTAATAAATACAACTCTATAGTGTTAATATTTTTTAATTTCTACTCTTTTATGAACGAAGAGAAAATAAGTTTCACGATAATCTGCGCTCCATTTTACGATACTTTGATAAATACTTACGCCATCTACACCACATATTTGTAACCTTTAAAGAAATATGGCCGATTTGTCTGTCAGCACCGTTAGAAATTTTAATCACTATTTTAACAAAATACTCGACATTCCGAATTTTGCGGTTATATGTTGTCAACTCAAAATTATTATTTTTATACGCATTATAATTTAGGTAAGGTTTCGATTGAGTCTACCGTCGTCTTGACGAAATTATTAATATAGATATTTATATAAGTAATGTGTGTATAACATCATGTATGTCACATGAACAGACATTAGCTCAGTGTTGCCAGTGACAGATAATCAAATATAACATGAGACAGCTCATTAAGTAACATTTTCACGAGAAAAGTAACATTTCCTTATTTTATGCGGAAAATACACGGACACTAATAAAATAATATGACACTTTGTTATACAGAAACTAAAAAAGTTTTCTATCTCATTAGTTAAGCTTCAAAAGAATCGTAATAATTTTTAATCAAATAATTGACTGATAATTCATTTAATCCATATAAATAAATATAATTAATCAGTTTATAGAAAACAACCTCATCTTTAATCACATCAATTTTATTTGATGGAAATTATAAATAATATTAATAAGTCTAAAAGTAACGTAAAAGTAACATTTTGAGTTGTGTAACATGGAAGTAACATAAGAGGGTCAAAAGTAACATAAAATGTTACAAAAGTAACATTCTGGCATCGCTGCATTAGCTTATATATTAGTACACATGTGTGTATTTTATGTTATTATGATGTATGTCAAATGAATGTAGTGTGTGTAATGTTCATTTTATTAAATTAATATAATGAACATTACATTTTACACATTACACACACTACATTATTAAGTTTATGCCAAATTTCATTCTCTTCTGTTCATTTGGGGGCGTCCACAAATTACGTGAGGTGTTTTTTAAATTTTCTGTTCCTCCCCTCCCTCCAACGTAAGATTAGATGAGATTTGACTCGACCCCCTCTCCCCCTTAAACATCTCACGTAATTTGTGGACGCCCCCTTTGTCTTAAAGACGGGGTACAAGTTTTAGCTTCTCGTATTAATATTAAGGGTAGTTCATATTCTCTAATTTAGAGAATAGTGTTTAAGGCTGGCTATCCCAAAAATATCCCACCAACTAATATATTAAAACTTTTATGACTTATTTTAAATCTATACAAATAACATAAAAGTGAAGTTTAAAAAATTTAAGTTTACTAGCTGCGCCCTGCAGCCCTCTGCATCGGAAAAGTTTTCGGTGAATCCACGGTAAAAACTTATTTTTTCGGGATAAAAAGTATTCTATGCTATATTCCAGGTTATTTTGTATATAAGTATGTAACAATGTCATCCAAATCGGTTCAGCCGTTTTTGCGTGAAGAATAACAAACATCCATTCGTCCATCTTCACAAACTTTCGCATTTATAATATTACTTTTTTTTAATTATTAATTTACTAGCTGACCCGGTGAACTTCGTATCGCCTAAGTTGATAAGTCAACAATTACACTATGACAAAAATTAAAAATTATAAAACACTTAAAATTCTTTTAAGTCACTAAAAATCACAATGAGAATTACAATTTCAGATTTCTTATTATGATATCTAGGCACTCATTTTATTTCATTTTATTTTTACTTATTCTAATTAATTTTCATTTTTATTGTAGTACTTTATAGTACACGATATGTTTTGTTTGATTACCTGACGCGTAAACCGGTAGTATATAAAACGTTAGTAGTTAGTATATAAAACATAGTGACTCAACAAAAGACCGGTAAAAGAGGACAAACCTTGACAACTTGAAAAACTTTTTATCATCATAGTATCATTAAGCCCGATTCCCTTGTAGGGTATGCAGAGTAAACCGAACGTCTATAGACTTTCCAGTTCACCACGATTCACAGGTGATAACCGCTGCCCTCGGCTTTACGTTCTCATCCTCCGATTTATAATAATATAAGGAGGCACTGAAATGGCAATACACAACCCGCCAGACTCCGAGCTGCTACTGAGATTTTGGATTTTCGGAAAAAGACCTAGAAAAAACCGCAATCAAACTTTGCCCTGGTATCGAACCGAGATCTCATGATCTGAGCCGAATAGGCGATCTCCTAGACAGGCAGTCGACGAAAAACTTTGCTTATCAATTATATAATTAGCAAAACCTATTTTTCTGTTACATGAATTATGTGTGATATAATAATTACAAACGCATTGCTGATTTTATTTATAGAATTCCAGAAGAAATCGAAAATTTGTCTTATTTATATCAAAATTTCAATTTTTCTGTTTTAAAAAGAAGTACCTAATATGTTTTTTATTTTTTTCTCTTTTCTCAATTTTTCTTTTTTAAAAAGAAGTACCTAATATGTTTTTTTTTATTGTTACAGGTATTTGTAGACATGGAAGTATTTTATACTCCACCAAAAAATCCTAGTGTGCCAATCACTGAAGACGTTGATTACCATAGTAACGGGCCTCACGTAGCTATCGATATGCCAGAAGTCCACCGATCACTCCCAGGTTCTCGACAAGGTTCTCTGCATGGGTCCTCCCACAGCTCTGGGGCACCATCAGATATTGACGAAGAAGACAACACTCTTGAAAACCTCCAAAGGAATATCGCAAGTCTAGAACGGTCTATGCAAAATAAAGAGACTGTAATTGATATTGAATCTGGCGAAGCTACTCGTACACGGAAACTAAAAATCGCTGGAAAACGTATTTTAAAGTAAGTATTGATATCTTTTTAGCACAGTTTTTACTTTTTATGTTTATATTTTAGCTTGCTTAGTATGTTAGTATATAAAGGAAATTTTGAACATGGATTTGACGTACTTTAAAACGTCGGATTAATTTGAAACTGGGCAGTCTTATCAAGGACCGACGACAATGCAATAATATAAATAGTTAGTCCTGTTAGCCTTACCAGGATCTTAGGGATTAGCGATTAACGTATTTTAGCCTTATATTATAATATATAATATTATAATATAAGGCTAAAATACGTTAAAATATTATAATATATAATATAATATAATATAATATGTTAACTTTAGAATCGCGGCGACATCTTCTCGATATGTTGTTCATATACGATGTGTGTTGCGGCTCCGTCAATAGTGATGTTCTAACATCCAGTTTGATTCAACTATGTGTACCTAACAAACGCACCAGGCACTTTTTGATACTCATTATAGTCGAACATGATATGTAAGTAATTCCATAGTAGCCAGATTACAGACTACATACAATAAAAAGTTCGCCTGTGTAGACCCCTTTTGTGTTACTAAAAATAAATTTCGTAATTTAATACTAGAAACTACTAAGTCTATTACTCAACATAAAACATAAAAGCCTCGAAATATCAATGACAAACTTTATAAAAAATTTGACTTATCATATTTTATAACTTTCAACATAAAACATAACACGAATATACACGCAGAGACATACACACACGTACACACACACACACACACACATGAACATACACTACGTGTCCCCTGAAAAGAAAACGAGTAGGTATAATATAATTATATGTACTTACCTCTAATGTAGCTTAAAGTAACAGTTTTTCTTTTTTGCTATTAATAATATAAGTACAATTTAGTGTTATTTTATCATCACTGACGTGCATTCAGTTTGGTTTATAAAATGTAAATTCGTAACTGGCTGTAAATTACTAATATTCATGTATAGCTATCAATGTAATTTAAGCACTGTGGATTTTGTTAATAAATAAATAATATTATTGGTAGTCGCTGACAACTAAAAACACTCGTTTATTCACGCTTTTATAAAAAATCGAGCTAAAAGATAAAATAATAGTCGAAGAAGCTAAAAAACGTGCATTTATAGAAAATTGAACTAAAAATTGAAAAATAAATAAAAGTTTAAAAACTAAAAAACACTTTTGTAAAAGTCGAACTAAAAAAACGAAAGTAAGAAAAGGGTAAAAAATTGTGAATAAATTTGAATTAAGAATTAGAACTAATCAGTTAAGTATATTACATCCTGAAGATGCTTTAAAAAGTGAAACCGGTCGAGTAATATAATAAAAATTGTGTAAAAGTGAAATTTATGTACAAGTGGAGTAGTAAAAGTGTCTAGTAACAATGGAATTTCACCAAGTGCCGACGATGGAAAGTATAGAATATATGAATTAAGAATAGTGTGAATTATAAAAAAAAGGTATTCCATTGTAAAAAAAGCCTGGGGTACATGGTTAAAAAGATTTTATAACAAAGAAACACATATATACATACTGACATATACTTAATAAACACTTAAACCCAGAAATACAAACATTTATGCACATCACAAAAAGATATTTTCCTGTCGGAAATTGAACCCAAGCCCCACTGATGGCGTAATCAGGGTCGCTAACCACTCTGCCAAAGGGGCGGTCGCCTTATATGTAACGACAATCTATATACATATAATAATACATATAATAAAATCGTAGGAAAGTCAATGTATATCCCGGGTAAACTCAAAAAGTGAATATTACTAACAAGTCGGGTCAACATATAGGCTACATATTATCACGCTATCACCTACGGGGGAGGTGCTGTGCGGAGTAAACGATGTCCGCGCGGACGAAGTCGCAGGCAACAGCTAGTAGATAATTAAGAAAAACGTATGCTTCAAAACTATTCGACTTGTATGATGCTGAGTTCCTATAATCCCCAAGTTGGTCCGGACTCCTTTGAATATTAGACCCAATGGCGTTCTGCCGGGCAGATCGTAAAAAGCGACCGATTGTTTATAATTGTCGTAGGTAGAATTCCGCAACGTCTCGCTCGGGTATTTGGTACCATCGCCTTACCTATTCCTGCCGCAATTGTTGCTGTAACAGCGTCAATGCTTGTCATTGTCGTGTTTCGGTTTGGAGGGCAATGTAGCCGGGAGACTTATGATGTACCATTGCTATCCCGCCACACGGATAGCAACGCACTATTAACATTTTAGTTTGTCTTTTCATCAGGAAATCCATCTGCTTGTTTGCTATCTAATAATATTTTAAAAAATCCATCCGCCATTCGTAGCAGTAGCCATTGGTAACCAATTTGATAATTACTAGGAATTCTACAAGTTGTTTGGACATTTGGTAATCTGACATTTTAAGTAACAGCGCATACACCTCGTAGGAAATATTACTACTCGTGAATAAAACCAGTTGCTTTATTGATGCAGGAACCGGGCATGAATTTAAATATGTTTACTTACGTAGTAGTAGTATGTAGTACCCATTTCTAGAAGTCTAGCGTTAAGATAGTTGATAAGATAACCTTACCTTTAAAAAACCTCAGGTAATAGCGCTGGGCTTGTAACAGTGCTGAACTTGTCACTGCAATATTTCGGTTTGGAGGTTAAAGTTTAAGGTCACAGCACACATATCAACTTGGAAATGGATCGGGACCGTATCGCCTTTCGCCTCGCCGTCAAGCAGGTGTCAACCTAACGTATACACGTAACCAAAGCGAATCAGCAGCTCTTGTAAGTCAACTCAGCTACGGCTAGGCGACACCGCGCTTACCGCTCGCCGACTGCTGGCTGTCCTAAGTCAAGTCGCGGGAGGGAACAGGGGCAAGGTTGGACGAAGAGACGTGAGCTCGGATACGGAGAGACGTAAACGCGGGGACGACGAGCCGTAAGCGCGGGCACTGCAAGTTGACCACGCACCGCATCGCGGTTCGGAGCCTGTTCCGAGGCGAGGCGATTACGTTACGATTCCGATTAGTCTGCGTTGCAGTAAGAAGTTTCATACAAACGATACTGAAAGGCTAGAGACGATACGGTGATGATCCCTTTTCGAGTTGATATGTGTGCTGTGACCCTTAATTACATCCGTCACATGGATGATACCTACGCGTAACACACAATAACATAAAATTAACATAAAATTATAATTATATATAAATATAATTAACATTAAATATATATAATTAACATAAAATTAACATAATAACATAAACATAAAATTAATGAACACCCGTGTGTTCGAAAATCGCTCGACGAGTTAACATCATTAGTTTCTACGGTGATGGTGATCACTTTCCTCAGCAGAGCTCTCTGTTAGTTGTCCAATGACAAAAAAATGCTGATTTATGTTTACGAATTGTTGTTTACCTTACTCAAAAGAATTTTCAATTTTCCGTGTCGTGTAGTCGTCACAAGTTCACATTCCCTTTATATGAAATTCCAACATGTCGGAATTAAGCCTTGTGTCGCTATTAAACCTTATTGTGTCTGCTGAAGTAAAGAGAAAAAAATTCCTAACAATCTATACATATAATAAAATCGTAGGAAAGTCAAAACTGTACATTGAATATTTTTTTAAAAGAATACTTGGGGCGTGATCTACAATCGATATCGAAGCCAAAAGTATAGTTTTTAGAATTTTTGTCTGTTTGTCTGTATGTATGTTCGGGGTAAACTCAAAAAGTACTGCATGGAGTTACTTCAAATTTTGCATGAATATTACTAACAGGTCGGGTCACCATATAGACTACATATTATCACGCTATCATCTACGGAGGAGGAGCTGTGCGGAGTAAACGAAGTCCGCTCGGACGAAGTCGCGGACAACAGTAACATTATAAAACATGCGAAAGTGGGAATATTTGTTATGGTGAAATCGTAACAACTGAACTATCATCTTAATTATTACGAAATTTTTCATACGTTGGTAAACACAAGCTGCGTAATCCCAACCTATCTCTAGAGAGCACTGAAGTAAGAGATAGGTTGGTAACCCCTTACCTATCTTACTTCAGAAAGAGAACAAATAAGAGTAACTTCACGCCCATATAGAAAACGGTAGGCAGAGGTACAGCCAGTTCACCCACGATTTGTTGAAGTTACTTAGTCCCACAACGCGAAAGGTGGCAAGCCTATCGCCAACCGGACACTTATCCAATCCCGTGCAACATTGTTTTTATCAGAGATAACACACCTGAAACAACACATATTTGAATTGTCCGACCCGGGAATCGAACCTGGGACCTCATATTGTGGTCAACACCGAGACTGGACCACTAGACCACAGAAGTGACAGCAAAAGTAGAGAGAGGCGACAGAGGAAGTACAGGTGTATAAATAAGAAAAGGCGCGCTCTTTTGATTCGGATATAAAGTACCTATCGCATGCTTTTATTTATTTTGATAATCTTAAACTTATTTATTTTGATAACCATTCGTCCAAGAAATATAGTAAAAGTATGGGTTTGGCCATCTTTGTAGGAATCCCTTTTGACCACTTGATATTTGAATCAATGTTCAAAAAATTGTAATGTTTAATATCAATTAAATATTAATAGACATAAATAAAGGTTTGTTAACTTCTCCTTAAAATTTTAATGTAATAAAAATTTAATAATAAAATTGTGTAAGTATAGTATGGTAAGTAGTTTACTAGGTGGTAGACTTCTGCATTGTCTCGCCCGGGTCTGGTACCACCGCTTTACCTATTCCTGCCGATGTAGCGTCAATGCTTGTCACTGTCGTGTTCGTTTGGAGGGTAAGGTAGCCGGTATACTTTTGCATGTGGCATTAGACTTCGCAATAAGATAGCAACGCACCATTAACGTCTTTGGTGTCTATAGGCGATGGTTGACTCTTACCATCAGGAGACCCGTCTGCTTGTTTGCTATCTTATGATTATAAAAAAAAAGGTAAAATAACTTTGTAAATTGCAAACATTTTGACAAAGCATAATAAGAGTTTTTTAATTATAAAAATAACTTTATAGACCGTGGACACCACGAAGGACGGACCAGGAACACATTTTTTTGATAAATAACAATCAGAATTTTTGTGAACTGCTTCGTTTTGACGAGACTCCCACCTTTTTATCTTCGAAAAATCTTAAATCGGGTAACTAATAAAGATAGATAAAAAAGAAGACTTTGGATTGTCGGACTAAGAAAAGTTTCCACTTTACGTGTAGAAAAAAGGAACCCTTGAATTATAATAAAAATTTACAGGCTTATATAATAAAAATTAACTGCCGTAAACGAATTCTCATTTCCTATATCCCCGGAACCCTACATTAGATCTTCACCTAATAAAAATGTGACCACACGGAGTATAAAATCCTCTTAAACAAAAAAAAAGATTTTTTTAAATCGGTTCATAAATGACTGAGTTCTGAGGTAACAAACATAAAAAATGATAAGTGCGTGTCGGGCCACGTGCAATGTTGGGTTCCGAAGTTGCAATCAAAATAATGCGAACTATGAACAGAGCTTTTATTGTTTCATACTATAAATATTTAACCTATTTAAAATCAATGACGGGTATCAATGATGTTCCCGTCATTGATTTACGCAAAAGATTGTAAAGCCTTCTGAGCCGTGATAGTTTAACTTCATTATATTTACCAATGCCGTCAATTTTTTGCTACCCCCAAAACTAACCATTTAGCTGGCAGCTGTTACTTGACTCTAACAAAAATTTGCACATTAAATCTTAATACTTCACAAACGCGTCCCTTAAGCAAAAGCTTGTTTTTACAAACCTACAATATTTTTAAAAACCTATCCAACGATACCCCACACACTATGGGGTACTCGATAAAATTTTAACATCCCTACTTTACACGTAGAGAAGCTAGCATAAAAAAATATTTTCCAAGATTTTATGTTACCCCTTAGTTGTATATTCATGCCAAATGAAAGATTTCTAGTATTAACGATCTCTGGGCTACACTTCGGACGGACGGACGAACATACATAGCGAAACTATAAGGGTACCAAATTTACTTCTGAGCCCTAAAAGCAGTCGAATTGATAACCTCCTTTTGTTGAAAGTCGGTTAAAAATAAAATCTTTTCTCTTTAAATGTGTTTTTTCAGTTTTTTGGCTAAAACAACGTTGCCTGGGTTTTTTTTTTTATATCATAAGATAGCAAACAAGCAGATGGGTCTCCTGATGGAAAGAGTCAACCATCGCCTATAGACACCAAAGATGTTAATGGTGCGTTGCTATCTTGTGGCGAGGTCTAATGCCACATGCATAAGTTTACCGGCTACCTTACCCACCAAACCGGAACACGACAGCGACAAGCACTGACGCTATTGTGGCAGAAATAGGTAAGGCGGTGGTACCAGACCCGGGCGAGACCATGCAGAACTCTACCACCTAGTAGCCACGATGGTAGTGACTCGATAGCCAATCGGTCGCCTTTTACGACCTGCCTGGCAGAACGGCAGTTGGCCTACTCTACAAAGGAGGCCGGGACCAACACGGCGAAAATTGGATCGGGTTTGAAAAGAGTTGATAATAGGCTAGATAATCCTATCACATTGTGGGATTATGTATCTTCGGCTGATCGTGATTGCACTTGTTGTACCTCTACCAACGTCTTTAGGGATACAGGCGTGAAGATACTTTTTTTTTCCTGCACTCTATCACCATGTAAACTTTAACTATGCCAAATTTCGTACTACTCTGTTCACGTAATTTCCGTAAAAAGTGGTGCAAAGTTTTTGACTATTAATCTTTTTTATTCAAGTAATGTTTCTTATTTTAGACGTGGCTTTTCTATGGGAGCAGGCGAAAAGTTTGTCACGATATCTGAAGGAGAGAAGAGAAAATCAACGTTTAAAACTGTACGCAGTTTAATAAGACTAAGCAAGCCAAAGAACCGAGATAGCAGCGGCGACGAGGAGCAGGCGCTTCTCGAAATGCCCGGCCCGTCTTCAGAACCAGACCGCCCTTTGAGTCAAACATCCGTATCGTCAGATGACGTTCTTGTGGATACCCGTTCGTCATGTTATACGCCAATGAAGAAAACGTAAGTTATTTTTGCAAATTCAAAGAAGAACAATGAGGGTTCATATAAAGCTGGCCTCAAAAGCAATGCATGTTGATAGATGCTTATCGTATTGTTATACATTATTAATTTCTTCTGAATTGAAAATTGTATCACGGACACTTTTTATAGTGTTAAAATTCACGAAAAACCTGCAAAGATTAATATTACTTGAATTCACAGTTATTATATACGATTATAACCTATTCACGTCGCAATATAGCGTCAGCATAGATATAATACGTTTTTGTATCATCATGAAGATGATTCTTGTTTTTTTTCATTTCTTTAGGATTGTTCAAAGAATAGCTTCTTTATACAGCCTTCTGTGTTGTAAGTTTCGACTATAGTAATAAATACTATAACTGTTGTTGTATTTTATACAATAGTTTGAAATTATGTGTCTTACCCTGTGGTCTTACCTATCCGATATTTTTCAAATTTGTTTGGTTAGTCATAAATAAAAGAAAGTGTTAATTTTATGACAGAAAATATGAAACTTTGCTTGATTTTAGAATAAGAGAAAACGTACTAGTTTGTTTAGTTTTATGATTTCCAATATTCCTCTTTAAAATTTACTTGCTATTAAAAGTGTTCGTTGAATTCTAAGAGCTAATTGTACATTACATTAATTTGACATTTTCGGCTGACGCTATATTCTTGCAGCACTTTTAGGCCGATCTCATCAGTCTCCTTTGTATCGTACTTATGTATAAGTTACACTTGAAATAAATCTTTGTTTATTTCAAGTGTAATTTATACAGTTAAAATTATTAAATTTTTAGACTTTTACTTTAGCAGAATTTTTATAACAAAAAGATATATAAAATTGTCATGTCTCCTTTTTCGCAAACACATTAAACTCTGTTGTTTTGGTCTTTTGGTATTTTTTATATTATTCAGTTTTGCATCTCCTTTTTGCCTGCCATGCCTTTTTTTAATCGTGTGTTGGATATTGGTACTGGTTACTGTTAACTTTAACAATAAAAATTAATGGTTATTGTTAAAGTTTCATTCAAACTCTCTGGCAAGAACGTGACATGTAACCTTATTCCACCTCTTACGTAATGCTTGACAGCAAAGCTGTCTTCGCCAGATTAAACGTTAGCCGGATCAACCAGATAATGTTAACAGTTCATTATCTTATTATTAAGAAACACAAAGTCTAATGTAATTTAATTTACAGACGCCATGCGATAGATACCGCTGGACCATCAGCCCTCAAAGGAGCGGACTTCCAAATATGTGTGACAATCATTGAGGCGCGACAGTTGGCTGGTCTTAACATGGACCCGGTGGTCTGCGTGCAAGTTGGTGACGTACGCAAATACACGAGCGTTAAGGAAAGCACCAACTGTCCATACTACAATGAGGTGAGCTGGGTTGAAGATTAATGCCACTTCTATGTTAATGTGATGGGGGTAATAGCTGTGATGGTTAAATTGACCACCGCCTGATCAGATATTTGATCAGCTGCGCGGGGCAGTTCGTATAACTGACCCGCGCTTGATCCACAATTCTTTTGGAACTTAATCATAATTCTCAGGCAAATCAAACTTAAGGAAGATTATTTTACATCTTCTTCAAATTCTGACTTCAATGAACTGTTGAAGGTGATGTCGATACAGCACCATGATACGTCAAGATAGAGTAATCGTAGTATGGTAGAGATGATGCTTTAATGTAGCAAGATTATTAATTATATGTGTAGACTCACTGGCTACAGAAATCGGAATAAGGTCTAATTCAGTATACATTTAGAGGGATAGGTTAAGTTGGCCTCGAAGAAATTGGAAGTGCTCAATCGTGCCGTGTGATTTTTCAGTACAAGACACATCTTACAATTTTATAAAGCACGAGTTCAGCCCCATATGGAATATTGTTCACATATCTGGGATTGCCTCAATATCAGACCCTCCAATTTGACAGAATACAGCGGGGAACCATTCGATTAATCAACAATCCCGTACTCCAATGATTTAGAGGCCCTTAATATTCCCACGGACATTGGCTCTTTATAAGTATTATACCTTTATAAGTATATAACTCTTTATAATTAGTATACAATGGTGAGTGTTCTGATGACTTTTGAATGAATACCTTCGTCCTTTTTTCGCCTTCGTATAACATGTCGTAGTGAAAGATTTCATTTACACCACGTTGAAGCTTTTCACGAACTTTCTTGGCCCGAATGGTAAAACTCTAAAACAATCTCTCTCATACGGTGTTTTTTTATATCATAAGATAGTAAACAAGCAGATGGGTCTCTTGATGGAAAGAGCCAACCATCGTCTATAGACACCAGAGATGTCAATGGTGCGTTGCTATCTTTGTGATGAGGTCTAATGTCACATGCATAAGTTTAGCGTCTACCTTACCCTCTAAACTGAAACAGGACAGTAAAAAGCTTAGACGCTATTGTGGTAGGAATAGGTAAGGTGGTGGTACCAGATCCGGGCGAGACAATGCAGAATTTTACCACCTAGTAGCCACGATGGTAGTGACCCGCATAGCCAATCGGTCGCCTTTTACTACCTGCCTGGCAGAACTGCAGCTGACCAGCATTCTTCAAAGGAGCCCGGGACCAAAACGGGGAAATGTTTCCAAGGAGCTTTGACATGGGTATTTTTTAAAGAGGATAGACAGTTTCTTTAGAGGTCGGCATTGCATTAGCGATGCCATTGTGACTGATTTCCATCAGGTGGTCCGTTGCTCATATGTCGTCAATATCTATAAAAAAGTACTGATAACATCAAGAGTATACGAGACAGTGGTAGCAACTCGAATAGTACCCACTAGCAGACACAAATAAATGACCCGAATCAAAGTAGTTATTTTCTCAACATCAAAATTTTTACACATAATTTCGTTGTTTCATTTTTAAAACCAGGGTACTTAAGTACATCAATATTTTACCTAAGTAAATATTGCTCCTAAAATAATCTATTATACTTGCTAATCTGGCAAACGTTGTTTAGGCTGCATACATATTTTGGTGGGGCACTTAAAACTACTTTGGGGGGGTTGAGATAAAAAATATCCTATCTTTTGGAATCGGTTCAGTAGCTTAGGAATTCATAGCGGATAAACAACGTGACACGTAATTTATATATATTATGATTAATGAAGGTAATAATTTGTGTATTGTTCAATCATATCCGTATTGTTATCGGAAATATATGAAGTTCAGTGAAGTTAATAATATCTTTAATTACCTCAAACAATGTCTTTGTTATAATCTTCATTCCATTCCACGCTCATTGTTCTAATTTCGATTAAAAGGAGACGTTTATTTTGTATAACATTCCTTGAGGGCTTGTTCCATTAATAAAACCCAAATAATTATTTTAGTGTACTTAAGCTTCATCATCGCTAGTAATATCAATAGAAAATTAATTCACTGCAATATTTAGATAAGTTTATAATATAAATGTCTCTTTAGTGTCTTTTTTCTCTCCCTCCCTCTCTCCATCTCTCTTTATACAAATTAATGTGTATATGTATAAGTTTACCGGCTACTTGACCCTCCAAACCGGAACACTACCTCGAAAAGCAATGACGCTATGGCGGCAGGATGTGTAAGGCATTGCGTAAATCTATCACCTAGTAGTTAGTAGGTTTATGTTGTCAACGATATAATTAATTTCTTAAACGACGAAAAGACAATATTGGAACTCTACAACCTAGTAACCACGATGGGATGGCATAGCCAACCGTTCGCCTCTAACGAACTGCCTGGCAAGACGGCAGACGGTCTCTTCTTCAAAAGACCCCCAGATCAACACGTGGGAAAACCTACTTCAACAAAAGGTAAAGGTTCTCAATTCGTCGTAATCTTTTTGTTGCTATGTGCTATGTGTTTGCGGATTACTCTAAGGCACCGGGATAGATTTAAAAAAATATATTTTATTTGAAGGTCAAAGGAAAGGAAATCAATTTAAATTAGCTAATTTCCTCGAACAATTTAGCCTAACCTCGGCGACACCACCAAAAGGGGAGACGCCAGTTTTATCACACAAATATGACCCCAGTGGCATAATTATTAACCCTCATCCACCACAGTTTTACCCACGTCAGCAACAGCAACAGTTTGCAGATAATACCAAATTTAATTTAATTAAATTCACTTTGATTTATGGATTGCCGGAAAGTAACGCCTGAATCAATAAAAAAAATTGGTTGGGAGGATTATACTTTTCATTTAGTCTCATATATAAATTTATTGCAGATCTGATCCAGCGTTCCAGAGAGAACCGAGATCAGACATCGGTTTTTGCAGTTTCACTGGCACTTTTAAATTGTTTATTGAATTGTTTCTTTAGCCACTTATAATGTATAAATTAATCGTAAATTAAAAAACTGCCGTAGTTCGGTTCGAAAATAAGGGGCTACTTGGAAAGTAAGTTTTGAAAATTAGTATCTCTATAGATTTTGATGTGCTCGTTCCGAATTTCAACTTTGCCACCTCGCATCTGTGCTGCTCGAGGCGCCATATTGCTAAGATGGCGCCTAGCGGCGGATTTTTGCCAATGTCTTTTCTTAATCCTTTACGAAACCGAATAATATTATAATACCAATGTTCAAAACTCCTTGAAAATATTCCAAGCAAAACTGCCGAATGATCGAACTACTTTTAGTACACTTGTATATATTTACCCTAACTGATCACAATATACAAGTCCGGACTCAATACTAGGGTAAAAGAGATTGTGTAGATAAAAATTTGCAGGTGTTATTTGCATCCAATATTGTAATTTGTAATATTTTGTAATTTGCGACCAATGGAAGGGAGGCACTGAAGTCCCAGAATTTATAAAAAGCGCAACAGTTCATCACTTTCACGGATAATAATACTTAATTGGATTAACTTCGGTGTATACAAGAGCTGGTTTTTCTCTGTCTCTTTTGATCACGGTATTCATACACTTGTTAACTTGCCTTTAAAATAGTTTTTTACGCCTTACCGCCCGGCCACGCGAATCAGAGACGGTGGCGGTGGCGTAGCGCCCGAGGCGTAAAATTCGCGCGGCGCGGATTTAAGGCCATACGAAGTTGCGTTCACCGCTACAACCAGTATAGTCCGAGAGCGAAATATCTTTTTCAACTTCATCTCGATATTGTTTGGAGTAATATATTATGGGAGGCTTGTATTATGGGTGTTAGTCAACGATACTAATACATAGAAATACATATATAAATACTGGGATATATTTAATAAACACCCAACCCCGGAAATATAAACATTTATGCTCATCACACAAATGCTTTTCCCGTCGGGAATTAAACCCGAGCCCCGTCTATTGCGTAGTCAGGGTCACTAATCACTCGACCAACGGGACGGTAATAAATATTTATGTATGTATTTTGATATGTATATATCTAAGATTGTATGTACATAATATATATTTATATAATTACCTAAAAATTATGTAATCTAGATTTAAAAATATTACGAAAATGAAACCACTATGTGATTTTCTGATGTGGTTAGCTGGTAGAAATCAGAAATCAGAAATACTTTATTCAATAAACTTTTTACAAGTTATTTTGACACGTCAACATAATTTTTTTAAAACTACTACCGGATCTGAAAAGCGGCCACACACTGAGAAGATCTGGTGGAAGAAACTCAGCTGACTTGTCTTTTTTTTTTCATGTCGTCTATTTTTTTACAATATCACAATATTACAAAAAATATATATAAGATCGGTATGAGGAGCAATTAATCCCAGGCTTTTTTTTCTTCTAAATAATCTATCCTTTTTTACACAGTTTTGTTCTAACATATTTTTTAAATTTATTGACTGGTAAATCTCTTATAGTTTCGGGAAGTTTATTGTAAAAGCATATACATTGCCCCATAAAAGAGTTACTTATTCTGTTACGAGATGCATGTACGTCACCATTTTTTAAAAAAGCAAATATTTTTACGAACGTACATCAAGTTCTCAAATATATATTGGGATATAACAGTTAGAATATTGATTTCTTTGAATTTTTCTCTCAGGGAAACTCTCGGGCTAAGATTGTAAATTGCCCTAATAGCTCTTTTTTGCAATACAAATATAGTATTTATTTCAGCAGAATTTCCCCAGAGAAGAATTTCTTGTGACGTAATGCTGTGAAAGTAACTAAAGTATACAATTCTTGCTGTGTCGACATCAGTTAACTGTCTCATTTTTTAACTGCATAAGCTGCCGAACTAAGTCTATTTGCTAAATTATTAATTAATTAATTAAATTATTAATTGTAATTTCTTATTTAAAGTAATACCTAAAAACATAGTGGTATCCACCAGATCCAGGTTGTTTTCATCCAATTGTACGCTGGTATCTACATGCCTTACATTAGGCAATGAAAATTTAACACTCTTAGTTTTGTTACCATTTAATAAAAGATTGTTCGTACTGAACCAGTGTACAACTTTTGAAATCACATTATTTACTTCGTCATACTTACCAATTCGTCTTTTCACTTTGAATAAAAGTACGATTCCATGCTTATCCCCTACGTAGTAAGACAAGTCATTTATGTATATCAGAAACAGAAATGGACCAAGCATGGAGCCCTGCGGGACACCCATGGTTACAACAGCACCAGGGGACATTTTACCATTAATATCAACCTTCTGAATTCCTTCATTTAAGTAAGAAACCAGAAGATTGAGAGTTTTATTTCGAACTCCATACTGGTGTAAATTCCTGATAAAAATGTTATGATCGACACAGTCAAATGCCTTAGACAAATCATAGAACACTCCAAGGGAATCCTGCGAATTATCCCAGGCTTCATAAACGTTTTTGAGTAATTCGACACCAGCATCTATGTTTGAGCAACCCTTCGTAAAACCGAATTGTTTATTATGAAATAATCTAAATTTATCAAAATGTCTATGCATTTGTTCTAGTATAATTTTAGTAGAGAATGCTTTATGCATTTAGCTTGCCATTTGTATCCTATTTATTCTGTACGTGGTTTAATAGATAAATAAATAAATAAAATACTATCATTAAACAGCAATAAAAACGATAACATCGATAGTTTTCATGTTTTAAATAAAATAAACTGTCGAAAGTATCGATATAGTATCAATCGTTGAAGATAAACAAAGTTGTTTATTTTCAACGATTGATACTATCGATGTTATTGATGTTACAATCGTAATAATGGCATTTCTAGATTTAAACTATCGGTTTTTTGGCAACACTACTATAATTATATTCTTATGAATATTTAACATTGTAAGAAGAAATAAAAATTGTATCTCTGGGCTTTGTTTATACTTATGGTGTGATGACCAGACTTCCAAATTGCTGGCCTAGTACCTATTTGAAAATTAAAGTGACAATGTTCATAGTGTATTTCTCGGCAACTACAACTAAACCGTTTTGATTCCTAGACTATTCGCCGTTGCCGCCGCGCGAGTCCATGCCATGCGTTGTCGGCTGTACTGATTCATACATTTGTTTCAATCGCCCGCTGCCTTCCTGCCGCGCGCCCTATTAGTTCGACAAAATTCGTCGGTCAGCCCGCCGATCGCCGCGCCGCGTGGAATGCTTAGTACTTTCCTATGTATTTGTTTTAGACGATAGACGCTTTGCCGTTCGCACCGCGTGAAAAACCGCGGGCGGGAATTTCCCGTGACCAGGTGGTTAGTGTGTAATAGTGATGTGAATTTTTCACCGCTTGGCCCACTCCCACACACTTGCACATTTAAGAATATTTCTGAATAAATTATACGAATCGATCTAATCCCAAAATAAGCAAATTATTTGCTTGTGTATGGGTATAAGCCGACTGAAAATATAATTAATCAAAACCCAAACCCAGAAGAAATAAAAGCATCTATGCTCATCACACAAATGCTCGATGCTTGACCCTGTTGACAATCGAACCATAGCTCCATCGACTGCTAATTTAGGATCGCTAACCACTCGACAAACGGAACGGTAACATTTCTTACTAACAATAAAATAATTTTGTCCACAGTATTTTGTCTTCGACTTCCACATGCCTCCAATAATGCTGTTCGATAAGATCATCACTTTATCGGTAAGTAATTGCAATCCTCTTCAACCAGAAGCCTCGAGAATATCAACAAAAAAAAAATTAGGCGATGAACATATGCTGAAAAATTAAATAAATATTTTCTCAAAAAAAAATCCAATACAGTTTGTGCTCTCCAAATGTTTGGCGAATCTTCAGTGTCTTTCTTTCTAGTCATATTATTATAAAATTAGGATAGGTCTACCACTCAGATTTAACCACGAATAACGATGCAATAACCAAGGTAATGTGTTACCATCGAGGCTAGAAAATCGCCAATGATGAATGAGTATTTACCTTAGAACCAAAAGAGTTATCTTAATTATATATTAGCTAAATGTTTTAAGGATTACAAATATAAAATTTACCATACGCCAAAACACAGTAATGTAAACGCCATGGCAAAAATAAATGAAATAAAAATGGCAATTATTGCAATACCAACATTTAAATATATAAGTTTTTTCACCACAGAAAATACTTTTTGAATGATGTGGACATCATGTCGTGGAAATAAATGCTTTAAAATTTGGAACGGACTGGTAGCATTCATTCAGCGTAGGTGCGAACTGCATAATAATGTGAGTATTCAATATGGGAGCATGATCCCCATCCACTGATACTGAAAACAGTATTGTTCAACAGTAACAAGCTTAAAATGAAAAACAGTATATAATACTTTCTTTAACTGTATAGTTGGGAAGCCTTTAAAAAACCTCATTTGTAAAATAAATGTTCCCGGGATTGTCATCCTTTACAGATTTTTGTTAGTAGTGACAACATACCAGTAGTTTTAAGTAAATTATTCACTTATGCAGAGGTAATTTCTAAAATATTGGTTGAACATTAATGTGCGAAGTTTCGGTGACCTATGACAATAATATATCATTTACACACGTTTATATTTGAGAGGTTAGGTTTTGAAGTTGCAAGGCTTGTAATAAAGAGTTTCCACGTCAGGATTTCTTGTGAATGTTTTTAATTTTAAGTGTGCGAAGTTTTGTTTCTAATAGTGTGCTATTGCGAATTGTTTTTTTTTTCAAATTTTTCTTGCGACTAATAATATTTATATGTAATCCTTGCATAAAAATTATTTACGATACCTACAATGAAGACAATCTAATATATTACTTTCTTTTTATGATTAAATATCATCTGCAAAGTTACTGGAGCAAGAAAACCGAATTACTTATTCAATGGTATTGCAGAGATTAAGAGATTTCGTTGGAAGTTGTAAACTTACTTTAAATTCTTCTTTGAATTATGAATTTCCCTAAAGTAAGTAAAGCTGAAAATCCACAACTATGCGTTTCTCTCGGCTCTTTTTGCCTCGCACTACTTTGTTGTGGAGTCAATTACCGGCAGGGGTGTTTCCAAATGGATTCGACTTAGGGGCCTTCAAGAAAAGAGCTTACTCATTCTTGAAAGGCCGGCGACACAACTGCAAGGCCTCTGGTATTGTGGATGTCATGAGCGGCGGTGATCATTTACCATCAGGTGCACCTCTTGCTCGTTTGCCCCCTCTTCTATAAAATCATTTAGTTTTCCTCACAATAACTGCCAATTAAAACTGCATGAAAATTATTTACCTCTTTTGTAACCCTCGATTAGCATTATCAAAATGTTTAGGGACTGTAACATCAAATTTACATTCGATGTTTAACAATGGTATTTTAATCGTTTTTTACAACAGGGATTACAATATAACAACGTCAATAATGTTATAGATACTTGCCAGTATAAGCTCTTGGTCTGTTTTATTCAGCTTTTACAATCAGTCTTAATATACTATTGGTGTATAATATAAGATATGCAAACTAGCACGATATTTCTAACTTTTATATGATACTAGCTGACCTAGCAAATTTCGTTTTGCTGTATAAATTATTATACATATAAACCTTTCTCTTGGTTCACTCTATCTATTAAAAACATATCAAAATTCGTTCCATAGTTTTAAAAATCTAAGCATACATAGGTACAGACAGCGGAAAGCGACTTTGTTTTATACTATATATCATAAATAGCAAACAAGCAGATGGGTCTCCTGACGAAAAGAGTCGACATATCGCCGAGTCGCCTATAGACACCAAAGATGTTAATGGCGCGTTGCTATCTTGTGGCGAGGTCTAATGCCACAGCATAAGTTTACACATTCGACACACACGAAACACGACAGTAATAAGCACCTACGCTATTACCGCAGGAATAGGTAAGGCGGTGGTACCAAACCCGGGCTAGACAATGCAGTATTCTACCACCTAGGAGCTTTAATGGTAGTGACTCGCATAGCCAATCGGTCGCCTGCCTGGCAGAACGGCCGTTGGCCTATAATTCTTCAAAGGAGCCCGGACCAATACAGGAGAAATTATTTTTTAGGCTACTCGCGTATGAGATTAGTCAAACTTAAGACAGACTGTATAGCAAATAATTTCTTGCACAACCGCTCAGCCATTGAGATGAACGTATTACAATCAAAAGCGAACTTCCTTATACTACTGACGGAGCAGGAAATTTTAAAAAAATCAGCAAAAATTAACTAGGTAAATTGTGTGTATTTAAATGAAGTGAAATGAAAAATTTAATACTATCCTAAACAAAAATACTTAAATGCGGTATGTTCACGGCAATAGACAAACAAACCAGTGCAGTAGTTTTTTTCGAAAAAAAAAACATTTTTCCAATTACTTATTAAATTATCTTGCAAATACTTTAAAACTAAGTATGTAACTGCTCTTCCGAAAAATCGCAGCTTTTCGAAAAAAGTCATAGAGAGAAAGTTTGGTAGGCTCGTCAAAAGAAAGCCACTCACGAAATTTCAAGTATATTCTTAGAGTATACAAGTTTAATATATCTATGTATATATTCATCATTTAACAAGTAGGGTGATGAGGCATCAATGCGAACTAATATTATTGTGTCCTAATTATTTTAAGATGTTTGTAATAACAGAAACATCTACACTAATTTATATTTAATGTAAGCACAAGTATCTATGTCAGAACTTAGTGTAAACAACATAGTATCTGACAAAGAGGCTATTTACTAATTATTATCAAACATGTCAAGTCAACTAAAACACCGACGAAACATGTCTAAAGTTACTTATGTATAAACAACAAAAGTTTGAACCGCAGAACTTATGTTGTACTTTTAAAGTTCAGTTGTTTGACTCAAACTTTTAAACATGGGTATAGTAACTCAGTTTAAAACTTATCTTATTTAATAAATAATGTTAAATTTTATTCGAAACTAGCCATGCGATTGGCTTCAGACGGCTGTAGGTACTTAAGAAGAAAATAAGACTAAATATAATAAGTATCATCATTCCAGGCCCCTTGCGGTAAAGATAGAGTGAACTGATCGTCTTTAGACTTTCCAATGCACCACAATTTATTGGTTCATCGGGTGGCGAGATGGGTGGCGATCCGCGTCTACATATTTTTTAGACCTGATAAGGATTACCACTTTTTTCAAGTGGTAACCAAGACCAACAGCTTTACGTGCTCATCCGAGGCACGAGGGTGTTAACACACTACCACCAGACTCCGAGCTGCTACTGACATTTTGGATTTTCGAGAAAAACCTCGAATAAAGCTCAGTAATACTTTTGCCCGATGCCGGGACTTTGTAACCTCTGCCGAACAGGCTAGCCCCTGGTATATTTCAAATCAAATTTTTCACTTTATTCTACGATTTTTCCCTAACGGAAAGGGGAAAAAACTTATTTCCTTTTAATATTATTCTCTTCTAGTATATATTTTATTTAATTGATTAGAAAATCGTAGAAAATTATTCTCGTTTATCTAACATTCGTCACTCCGAAAGACACACAAGGGATGTACAAAACCAAAATGGCCTGTGTTCTTTCGGCAACAAGCGATCGCTAGTTATATTAAATAAACTAAAAAATGACAACAAGATATTATTCTAATACAAATTGCTTTGAGTAATTTATTTACTACGGTAATTCTAATCTCTAATTTAATTCCTCAACAAACACAATTAAGTTTTCAACTTGGATGTCTAATGGTAAGTTTTGATCAAAAGTATCAGGTGAGTAGGATTTAGATTATAATTGATCATAATTATTATGACACGATCAAATTAAGTTTAATTCTGTATTAATTGGAGCAAAAGTTATTAAAGTATACGAACAAGTTAAAATCAAAATATAAAAGCGAGATCAAAAAAGTTATAATTGCGTCAAGCAAAATGTTACAATAAAATTCCAGCAATTAGTCGCTCCACTAAGCGCTTGGAAATAACCATTAAAACTCTAAATACGAGTATCTATAAAGAATTGATGGTTACAAAAATGAGCCTCTTCGGGAAATTTTTCAAACGAGTAACGTAAATGGAAAAAGGATAAATACGCAGAGTAGGTTTGGCTATTTAGAATAAGGGAATTCAATGAAATATTGAAAAAGAAATATGAAACGACGAATTGTCCTAGCTACGTGGGTTTTATATATGGGATTTAAATAGACGTAAATATATAAATCTAACAACTTTTATTGATTCCTTGCTATTTAACTTCGAATAGAAATAGGCATACATAAGTTTAAGTATAGTATTAAATCGAGCTCCCTATTTTATGTTCATGGCAGATTTTAATTTTTTCTTATTGTCATTTAGTTAATAACCAAGCCTGGCATGTATGAATGAGACAAGGTACTAAGCATTAATTGCTTTTAATATATATATATATATATATATATATATATGTATCTGTTTGGGGCGGGGATTAATACACAGTTCACTTTTCCTGGGGGGTTACCATCAACTTTTAAAAAAACGCTCAATTCCCAGTCAGTTCAAAAGCAGGCCTGCTTTTGGCCTGCTAGAAATCATACTACGAGGGCTAAAAAGGTGAACGTTTTTTGCGTCAAGGTGAACGGTTATGCTTATCTATGGCCTGCTATAATATCATTGCGTTTTATAACATCAGTTTAGAAATTTGAATCGTATATTTTTCTAGTTTGTCGGTTTTCTGTTTATTAAGGTGAAAACATGACTTTGTTGGATATTTAAATTTTTTTAACTATAATTTATTGGTTATATTCACGTAACTGAAATACTAAGTAATAAAAATGTAAGTTCACCTTAATAAATAACTAGCCTCAAAGGTATAAAAATTTACTTGATTCTGAACGTGACGCTGACATTTTAGGCGCGTAAATTAAATGTCTTGTCTTTTTTTATCTAAATTTCACCACTCAAAACTTTGGTCAAAACCGAAAACAATACATAGATACTCAAGTATTTCTTTTTATAAGCTTTTAGTAGGTACTTAATAGTGTGCTTAATAGTTTCTTTACATAAAGTTACGCGTAGTACTCTAATTGAGGAGCGTCTGTTCAAAAGGAGCTATCTACGTATCGGATTGTTTATACGTTTTTATTATGAATTTCACTTGCTATCCAAGATCTTATTATGCACTGTGTTTATTTTTGGTCAAAAGTGCCTATTTCCGCTTTAAACTTCTACCTTATTGTACGGTTTTGATCAAAAGGTGCTAATTGTAATAGGTTCTAACTGGTTGGTAAACACCAATCACAATTCTAACCAAAAAGGGTTATATTTCATAGTAATTTCGTTAATTATTTATAGTTTGGTACAAAAAGAACTATTTACTTGCTACGAAACAAACGAAGTGTCAGTTCTTCTGTTTCTTAAAGGACGCGAATCCAGGCCAGAAAAAAAGATATTTGAAGTTTCTAAACAAAAAATCATATTTTTCAATGAAAATTTCAGTGTCAAATTATTGTCTTAAGTCAAAGTTACATTTTATGCGCCTCTCTTGCAACTGTGTGTGTGTCACTGATCCTGCTTTAATTGTATAAATATCAGCAAATTCATGAAAAAAAATCTTGAAATTCCTAATAAAATATGGATGTGGAGGCGTAAAAAGAAAGTCGTAAATATTTTACTTGTGAAGCAATTAGGAGATGACTGGGCTGAGTTACTGGAGTTGTTATTCTTTAGTAAATTTATTCTTGATGATCAAACAACGATAACCGGTGCTAGCAATGAAGATCACCAACATGATGAGTCTTGTGACTGTTTAGAACATGACATTAGTCAAATTAGAATATAAAATTAACTTTCATCTTTCTATTTTTCTTTTATTTTTTGTCCTAGACCAAACTTGTACTCTAAGCATTACTGATCAAAAGGCGCTATTTATTCTTGGTTCAGATCAGAAGGTGCTATTTGTTATCATTTCAGAACAAAAGGTGCTATTTTCAGAATAACTGATCAAAAGGTGTTATTTACATTATTTATAATTTAATATTGTGGTCTTTGTTAAAGATACAAAAAAATATTTTAGTCATAAAGTTAGTGGACTTATCATGAATCATCTCAATTAAAAAAAATACACTTGCCTCATACTAATTTCAGGAAAAAAAAGTCTTTTAAATTATCTAAAATGTGGTTAGCATGTAAATAGCCCTTTTTGAACAGACACTCCTCAAGTGGTCTGTACATAAAGTGATATCTGACGATCGGACCCGGCCGTCTTAAAGAAGTTGTTTTGTAATGAAATGTAAATGTATGTAATGTAAATGTGGCATCTTTAATATATTTATGTCGAAAGTTATTGTTTATAAATAAAGCAAAGAAGATATTATAATCACTACGTTTTAAGTAACAAGTTTATAACATTCTGTTGAACAAATCCATTTCTTTTTCCTTTTTCATCCACGTCTTGTTGGTTGGATGTAATCAACTTCTTCATCCCAAGGAATTTCAAAACATTTATACTGATATTGGGGTTAAAGCAAATTGATTTAAGCTTGGGATTATTTCAGGCAAATGTGCAAAATGCTGCAAGCATTTTTCTGGACCCGAATAAGGACCTTTCTCATTTTTTTATGTATAAGGTGTTCTTTTCTGTATCCTATAATGGATTCTGGGTGAAAATTTGTATTTAAGTAATAATATAATAATGATCTTAGTGTAAAGTTGTTATAAATTTAGTGTTTTGTACTTTTTGTAGCAACATGTACCGAATAAGCAAATGATTTTTGTGTCAATATTAGAATATCCTGGCCCATAAAGGTAAACTACACAAATTATTGCTGATTCCATTATATTGCTATTCTTGGAGCTGGGATGTTACACATTATGTGTATATTTACCATAAGTCTTATTGCTAATTGATAAATGTTAATAGCAGTGTACACTGTAACTACAGTGTCCAAAGTCCAGATGCATAAAGCTTTGTTCACTACAATATGAAGCCAAGGCATCATAACAAGCTATGTTTGAAGGTCATCTCATGTAGTTTTTTCATTGTTTTAAACTTGTCATACATCCTTTAATTAAATTATACAGTCTGACATTTCCTATTTTTTATAGCATGAGTGTTAGTAACTGCAATTCCTATTTTGCTTTTAGAATAGGATACTTGAAGTCCAATCACCTGATAAATGACAGTAGATAAAGGACAGCATTACATACTCTTTAAAGTACAGGAGTTGGATCTTATATTGACATAGAACTGAAAAAAATCAATTTGCTGTAGTAGATTTGATTGGTGTCCAAATTGACCTATTCGTATCACATATGTGATACGAATAGGTTACTTATATAATAAGTTACTTATAAAATAATACTTATATAAGTATAAACAAATTGCATAATTTTAGTATACATATATTGTGTTGATACAGTATATGTGTATTTTTTGCCTTATTGATTTATTGTTAGTGTCCATACTGAAGAACTAGAGTACAAGAACTGAGTAGTTCAAAAATAAAGTGTTCCGGTATAAAATATCAAGAAATCCTTAATACTGAGTAGTTCAAAAGTATTCTGCTATAAAATGTCAAGAAATCCTTAATAGCAGCCAGGGTGTAGGTAGTCATAGCAAATTCTCAATCCCTTAAATATATTGACTACCTAGTACCTACCTACTATATGTTTTTAGGAATTTCAAGAATATATTCCAAATCCCAGTAGTACATACCTCCAACACATATTCTAGTTGGAGCCTATTAATCTGGCAACTGAACCCAGTGAAGTAAGGTGATTTCTAACAATATTGTGCATGGTTATACAATGTTAAATCTTTTGTGGGAAAATAATAGGGAATGGAAACAAGCTTAACAATTGTCACAAGCAACTCATCTTGATTTTGTATGGGCTAAATCTGCCTACATAATATGTCCATTTGAAATAATTTGACTTATGTAATGAAAGAATTTTTCTAACAAGCACTTGTTAGAACAATTCTTTCAAAGTCTAAGTTTTGGTCATTTTCCTCCGCATATAAACAAACTTACAAAATCCACTGCTTTTTTACATGCATTGTGCTATTTCTAATTTTTTTTTGTTATACAGCTTTAACCACGACTTATCATAAAAACGTTTACTTCTTTTGCTCAGTCAGGTAGCCAATGTGTTGATAGCAATGATGTGTATAAATATTACCACACATAATTGGTTGATAGTGTTGCTTTCTATCCATAAAATTATTAAAATCGATATTGTAGTTTGGCTTTTATTAATTACAAGCAAATTTTACTTCAATGATTTATCTAGGTTGAAAAATCAGGCAAGGTTAGGTTAGGTTGAAAAATAAATTTATCATATAAATGTTAATTTATACAAGAAGTCAAGAAAAAATATAAAGTCCGTCTTATTTTTGAAGCAGATAGCTATCTTGATGACATAACTGCATAACCATAGGATGATTGATGTTAAGCTTCATGTGTTAAGATTATCAGAAACCTTACCTTCCAAGCTAAAATATGTCTATGCCATACACTGACATTATAGACAGGATAAACAAAGCTTTATACGCAATAGTGTCGCATGGAGGAAGCCTTACCACAGTGTTTTAATGTCCATACCAATTAATGCCAGGGTGCACTGCAAGTCAAGTTGATATTAGGGCAGTAAGGGGAACTTGGTCAATCCCTTTTACCCAGTGTTGGGTTGTCTTTAATGTACTTTTGAATATAGAGAAATATCAAAATACCCAAATAGTATTATAGCTTCTGTAGCATCCCAATTGCCTATTGGTTATGGTTACAAGTAAACACCTTCTACTATTTGGTGAAACAGATATACCATATTCACCAAGGTTTTTTTATACATATCACTAGCTGTTGCCAGCGACTTCGTCCGCACAGACTTCGTTTACTCCGCACTGCTCTGCTATATGTTGACCCGACCTGTTAGTAATATCCATGCAAAATTTGAAGTAAATCCGTGCAATACTTTTTGAGTTTACCCCAGACATACATACAGGCAAACAGACAAAAATTCTAAAAACTATATTTTTACTTCGATATTGATTGTAGATCATGCCCCGAGTATTCTTTAAAAAATATAGTCAATGTACAGTTTTGACTTTCCTACGATTTTATTATATGTACAGATTAGATAACAAATAAGTAGATGGCAATGCCACCATGCCATGCTCCTGATAGAAAGAAAAACCATCACCTATAGATTGCTATTCTTGTGGTGGGATGGCAATGCCACATGCATAAGTCCACTGGCTACCAAACCCTCCAAACTGGAACATAACAATGACAAGCATTTATGCTGTTGTGGCAGGAATAGGTAAGGCAGTGGTAACAAATACCTGGGCAAGACTTTGCAGTACTATACTACCTACTAATCACAATGGTAGTGACACATATAGCCATTTAGTCGCCTTTTACGACCTGCCTTGCAGAACAGTAGTTTGTCTATTCTTCAAAGGAGCCGGTCAACACGGGGAAAAGGTTATAACACATAAAAATATTAAAAAACATTTAATTTTATACTAAATAAAATATTTATTAAAAATAACAAACTGAGAATATAATGACAAAACAGTATAATTTTATGTAAACAAATACTCTAAAACTTCATAATATTCTTTCTAGACTCCCTGATGCAACTGCCACAAGCATGTAACAAAGTCCTACCTATGAGCAATTACAACTTGTACTTCATTGTTGGATCCAAATCCAAAATTAAAGGAAATGACTTAAGTTTCCTGTTGCATCTCAAAGTCGCTGAGTTCAGAGACAGATGAACTGGCTGCATTACAAATTTTATGAAGGGTATGTGCATAAGCCATTCAACCAGCTACATGTGGTTGGTGATACAGCATTCAAAGGCTGACTAGACCTATGTTTCGCTTTTAGAACACTAATGAACCTTTCAATAACATTTTGGGCCTGGATATGTTTGGCCGTATAATATGCTTCTGGAGAATCTAGTTCTGCATTTCAAATTAGTGTTATCTTTTTTTTCTGAGTGGATTCTCAGAATCTCCTAGAATAAATATATAGTAAAATTATATTTTGTATTTATTATTATTTAATTTTACTTACTGTGGATTTGTTATTATTTAAAGTAAGTAAATTAAAGACTAGCAACTCGATACCACTCTTACAAATCTTTAAATAAGTCAGGTATTATGTTAATATAGCTGATATGTACTTAGTTGTAATATGAAACAGAAATATGAAAATGTATGGATAACTTCAAAAAAATATAAAATGATGAATTAATATCATCATATTAGTCCTCTTGTAAGGTAGGCAGAGTGAAGCATATGTCAATAGACAATATCATATGTCAATTAAGTCATCCATTGTACTGTAATTGTGCATAAATTTAAATAAGTAGACTCTGGTTAACAAGTTTGTCGGTTAGCGAGATATATGGTAGTCCTATTGCCACATTTTGCTTTATTTGTAGAGGTAAATTATGTGGAGTCACTAGCCCACTAGACATGATATTTTAAAAATAAATATATAATAAAATGAATAAATTTTAATAAACATCTATAATTTGCAGTAATTTGACCTTTTTTATTTTCCTAAAACTTCAGTAAATAATATATTTATTTTAATACTTTACCAATTGACATTTAAATAATGCAAAGAATGGTAGTTTTCCTACAATAAATTAGTTTTTTTATGTTTAGTAGGTCTTATTCTGGTTGTGTGAGTCCCATCAATAGAACTTTAATGCAAAATAACACACATATCAAACTTTATATGATATTTTCATCATTTAGATAAATGTATAAATACATTTTTAAATCCACACTAATATTATAAAATGCATGTTTACTGTCTTACACTTTCACAGCTAAATCTCAATTGATTTTAATAAAATTTGGCATGAAGATAATTGCAGATCCGGGATCATACACAGGCTAACTTTTTTTCAAAAATATACCTATAAGATGCTAAAATAGTGAATGAAAGATTTTATTAAAAACTAATATAGTTTTTTTATGAACAGTGTGTTATAATATTCACAGGCAAAGCTTGCAGGTCAGCTAGTTATTTATTTCATTGATATTTAACAATTTTAGAGACTGTACCCTAACTTATTAGCCTGTCACCCTGCTGCAGGATGGGGAATTTTATATATTTATGTCTAATTGCATGTTATTCAAAGCAGAAATAACTTGTGCTAGTAATATTGGCTGTACAACTTTTTGATCTTTGTGGGTCTCTGATATGCATATGAGCCATGTGCATTAACATAATTGCTGTAAAACCTGCCAATGTGTAAATAGGAAGTTATGGGCAAACTTTCAAAACTTTGGTATTGTGTAAACAATTTAGAAAAAACCTATATTAACCCTTTTATATACTTAAACTTTAGACTTCTGGGTATTTATTTTCATAACAGGTACCAAATCCTTGCACAAACTATAAAATAAATCCTTGAATAACCTTAAAGGTGTAGTTATGAATTGAAATGAAGTAGTTTTGTGGAAAATAAACAGATTTTTATGTTCATAGCTAAGTATCCATATTTATTTACAAATTTTCTTTTATACAATTGAAAAGGGTCGTCCATCTCTTTAATTCGACGCCGTCGGTTTCTTTTTCTCTCGAAAAATTGATATTCGTCACATATCTACAAAAACAAAACAGATATATTTCACCCGCTTCACAACTTCTTAAAAACAAACTTTCAAGTGGGTTTCACACTTTAAAACATTATCACAAGTAAGTATGCACTTTAAATTCCAAAATTTAATTTACGATCAAAGTCGATAGTGCTAGCAAACAGTTTATTTTGGTTTATTTAAAGACCTCTACAGCAAAACAATTCAATAAAAGCTGGTCAAGAGTAACTTTTTAAGGATTGGTTTATCTGGCATTAGAAAAATTGTAAAAACGCAATACAGCTGTCAAATAAAGTGTCATGGTACGGATAGTCTATATGAAAAAAAAGGTGAACGGTTTTCATAGACGTCAAGTAGCAGGCCTGCTATTGGCCTGTTAATAAGGTGTCATGGTACGAAAAAGCAAGGCAGTTCAAATTCTGTCCTGCTTTAAGAGCTCGTAGTTACCCCCCTGAATTGCTTTATAATTACTAATGTTATCAAGTGGTCATAGTGTCTGATAAAGTCCTTACTGCGTTGTTTCAAACCGATGAATTAAATAAGGCGTTATTACGAGATTACGTTTCACATCGCTTTCGAAAAAAGTCGTAGCATTAAATTTTTGCAAACTCGCCAAAAGAAAACAACTTACGAAGTTTTGAGTATATATTAATCATTTAACAAAAAGGGTACTGTTTTGCAGGCTATGAGGTTTTGACCTTGATAAATTGGATCGGTCCGATTCGCTTAGTAAAAATACGCGGCAAGTAACAGAGCATAGCTAGTGTAATATAATACAAAGGAACTTACGTTAAAGCATTTTATGTATACAAGCAACTATTATAAATTACAATAAACTACATTTAGGTTCATATTTATGTTCAAACGGTTATATATTTTGTCTCGCCATCGCTCAACACAAGGGCTCTAATGCTCTTGAGTGATTTCCTTTCAGAGAATAAATTTCCTTAATGAAATGTCAGAGGAAGCTCACTTTAGTCGGAGAATTATATTATCGGGATAGCTACGTGCGCTAGGATGCTGAAATATCAAATAAACATGATACCTACTTGTAAAATACATGTTTATCAATCTCGTAATAATTTTAATAACACTTTTTTACATTTCCGTTACTAGATGAGCAAAGTATTCCAACCGTGTCAGTTTAAGCCCCCTTTTGAAAAATAAGACTGCTGCCTCACAGCTAGGCGTCTTGTAAAAGGCGGAAGAAGAAATTTACAACGTTCTCACTCATTACATCGTGACCGTAAAGTAGGTGTAGAGTTCTGAAACTTCTCGACAGAGTCTAATACCACCGACTTACCAATTCCTGACGATGCTCTTCACGGTCTTGTTCCGTTTTGGAGTGTTGGGTAAACTTAGGCATGAGGCAATTCAACCCCACCACACGGATAGCAACCCATTCCCATCTTTGATAATAAGCAATGATTATTTCTTTCTATCAGAAGAACCTTCTGCTCATTTGCTATCCCGTCAAATAAAAAAGAAACAACCTTTTTACGTTTACAGTTTGTTTTTTGCAATAATCGATACTGAAAATCTTGTATGTTCATCTAAAGTATGGAGGTGTTAAAAAACTACCTAGAGAGTCTGGTACTTCGAGCTGTTAGTTAGATGTCGATTTTTAAGGACAATTACAAAACGCCAATAACACTTTCGCCTGACACAGAGATTAAAATATTGTTTGTGACAAAAACGATAAGCATCACAAATTACATATCTTTTACAAAAACATTCGATTGAATTTATTTTTACTACATGTTCGCACGCGTTTTTTTAAATGTATGCATACAAGATGGAAGAATGACAGTAGGTCTAGAATTTGTAAAAATTTCTACCTATACCTGCTGGTAGAATACATAGAATTATTTATTCCACCCATTGATTCCCCCAGCATATCTACTATAATTTATGTCACTATGATAGAATGTGCTGGTACCTGTAAATAAATAATAACAACTTTTACAACCATATTCTTGAAAAATAAAGATACAATTGTACAATTGTACTTCCTTTCTTTATTTTAATACTTACCTAATACAATGAAAATGTATTAAATATTTGTTTCAGTAATTTTAAAATATTACATACTACTGCAAAAATCTATGATAATGCTTAGTTGGTTAAAAACGTATTATATAAAATATACTAGCCGTTGCCAGCGACTTCGTCCGCGCGGACTTCGTTTACTTCACACAGCACCTGGCCGCTAGGTGATAGCGTGATAATATGTAGCCTATATGTTGACCCGACCTGTTAGTAATATCCATGCAAAATTTGAAGTAAATCCACGCAGTACTTTTTGAGTTTACCCCGGACATACATACAGACAAACAGACAACAGACATACAGACATACAGACATACAGACAAACAGACAAACAGACAAAAATTCTAAAAATATATTTTTGGCTTCGATATCGATTGTAGATCACCCCAAGTATTCTTTTAAAAATATTCAATGTACAGTTTTGACTTTCCTACGATTTTATTATATGTATATTTTCAGTCCTTGCTAGTGTTGAGGGTTACAAAAAATTTAAATATTTTTCGAAGCTACATATTATGTCTTCTATTCTTGTTTTTTTTTCATCCCTGTTTTCAAAGTAATAAAAAAATATTATCCTAAACACATGATTATGATTATATAAATTGTTTAGCACTAATTCAGTGCTAGGGATATTAACAAACTTAGTTGAACAAAGAAAAACCGCGTCAAAATTATCCTTTGGTTAGAAATTTTTTTCATTTTATTAATTATATATATAAAATATAACATGTTATTTTTTAATAATTATTATTAAAAAAATACCATGTTATATTTAAGTACATATTATTACGCAACGCACATCTAAAACATCATACGTTCCATATGATATATATTCTGTACCTATCTAGTAGTAAATAATTATGAAGTTTATTTCTGGCAACAATAACATTAAACAGATAGGAGAGGACAACTCATAAAATGGCATGTTATTGTAAGCGTACGTCCTACAGTATACTAATGCTAACACCTTAATTGAACTTTTTACTCATGCACGTGGCTTCACGCCAAATCCCTTATAGGTAGGTAGAAAGAATCGAGTGCTACGCAATTAATAGGTTAGAAGACTGTGCTAAATACGCTCGTGTTCATTGTTTTTTGGTAAAATCATGCTATTGTAGTAGGACTTTTAAAGTTTCAAGAAATATTGAATTACAATTACTAAGACCAAATTCCTAGATCGTTACTTAGGAAGTACATAAATTGTAGAGAATACTTAGCAAAGACTTCTGATAAATACAGAATTACAATTAAATAAATATATGTAGGTACTATAGAAGGGAAGCAGATACCCTGTTTAATCCCGATTAAGCTTAACAAAACTTCAAATCATTTGGCGAGGTCTATTTTATAAAAAAATTAAATTATGACGTTCGATTTCTTCACAAACGACTAGGGAAAACTATTATCAGAAGTTACAACCAGTATAAAGGCCAAAACTTCATTTTGATTGAAGTCTTCCTTGGGATAACTTTTGCTGATGACGTACGCCTACGATAAAGAAATCAAAGTGGGTCAAATTAATGTCCAAGCACTGTTGCATCCATTTTAATTCATGTAACATTCCGTGTTTGGCGATAAGCGTGACGCATGCAACGTGTTATGTCCACAGAACGTGCCGCTTGTTTACAGGTTTTGCAATCTCGAAACATTCTGCGTGCTAATAAGCTGCTCGGAAACTTCAAACTCGATGTAGCTACCGTGTGGAATCAGCCAGGTGAGAACTTTTAGTAACATAATTAACAAATTTAAGCTAGCTAAAATTGTTTTGGAAGGTAAGATAGCCGGTAAATTATGCATGTGGAATTATATTACAGCTATATTGATGGCTACGCACAATTAATATTTACGGTTGTCTTTTCCTATAAGGAGAGCTATCAAATTGTTTTCTGTGTAACTTAAATATCTTTGCACCAGATCCTTTGCGGCTACCAAACACTTCAAACTAAAACACAACAATTAATGTTACTGATGCTGTTCTACAAAGAATAAATAAAGCGTTTACACAAAATCTTGATGAGATATTGCAAGATCTACCACCTATTATAGTCACAATAATAGTGACACGTTTGGCCAATTGTTCGCATTTAACGTACTGCCTGACCAAAAGGCAGATGTGCTATTCTTCAAAGTGGCCCAGATCAATACGGGGATAAATTCAAATACTAAGATACTTGTCTAAGTTAGTGCATAAAAATTCTTACACATCGAGTTGAAAATCTTGTTCATGTTACAAAATTTAGCAATAGACCGTTTTTAACTTAATAAAATAGCTCTCAACACTTGAGGAGTATATTGGTTGGTGATATTATTTATATTTTCGGCAATTTAAGTACTGAATAAAAATTACACACAACACTGTATTTACACTCAAGAATTCGGGCTTAGTGCTCAGGACGATAAATAATCAGAAACAAAATTCGGAGGGTGAGATCTTCGCGTTATCAAATAATGCTTTTTAAATTACTTTTTTAAGAAATAGGTAGCTAACTTAGATATTCATGAACGATGCTACACACTTGCCATCCAGTAAGCCTGCAGCTCCTTTTCTCCTCTTGTATGAAAAAAAAATATTAACGTTAGAACAAACATTGACCATAATATTAACAATGGGTGCGTAATAGGCTGTAGAGCCCGTGTTCATACAAACCACATTTAAAGAATAGATAAACTGTTCCAAACATTACTTAAAAAGACAGAGAAGGCTTAGCGTATCATTAACTAACTGGTAAAGTTCTCCAGTATCTAGCTGAGTTTGATATAACTACCTTATTTGTTCCTGACACGATAGCGTTGGTTAGATCATTAGGAATGAACAGTTTATAACGTAGCGTTACTAGACTTGGCAGGTTAGGAAAATGATAACATTTTACTACAATCAGGCCACATAAGACAACGCATAATAATATGATAATGTCATTTTCGATCGACAAAAATGAAAACTCAAAATAATAGAGTTCATACACTCTATTATTTATATGAGTATACAATATGTAACAGAGACCGGGCCGCTAAGCTTTGCCAGTCTGGTCCAACACGTCACAAGCACGTCACACATTTCGGTGACGCGAACCCTATAATAAGTTTTTCCCCTATCAAAAATCGCTCCATATGACTAACGTATTCACTACAATAAAAACTCTATCATCCACATCCCCAAAGAAGTAGGCAGAAGTGCAACTAGTAAACCTACAATGCTAATGGTACGAGTATTACGTCCTATTTTTTAATTGGGTCAAGTTATCAACAAGTCGAGCACATATCCAGCCACAGGTGATTTATGCACACATATAATCGTTTATGTATAAGGTAGGGCAAAAGTATTTTCGTATTTATATACAAAGGAAAATATTTTTATGTATAATTTTTTATTTATTTATAATATGTATGTGCCATTTTGATCGATGACTTGTTGCCATCTTGTGGGTAGTGCCATGATCCCATTCCCGTAGAAATTTTAGATTTTTAATTAAAAAATCTGACAGATAGTGTTCAGTGTTCTTTTGAGGCTAGCTTAATGCTTCCTAAAGAGTTCTGCAATGCCCGAAACAGATAGAAATCTGATGGAACAAGGTCAGGGCGATACGGAAGATGTATCAACACATCCCAGTTCAGCTCTCTCAATTTTTGCTGCATGACTATAGATGAATGCGGTCTGGCGCTGTTATGGTGAAACACCACGCCTTTTCTATTTACCAGCTACGGCCGGTTTTTCTCAATAACTTTTTTTTAACCTTATCAGTTGCTGATAGTAGAGGTCAGAATCGATAGTTTTACCCGGTGGAAAAAGCTCGTAGTGGACGATTCTTTTCCAATCCAACCATACACATTGCATCACTTTGTTCCGAGTCAGGCCGGGATTTGCCATAGCCTGTGGGGCTTGTTCATGCTTCGACCATGATCTTTTTCGCACATTCTTATCGTAAGTCACCCATTTTTTATCACCTGTAATCAACTGTTTAAGAAATGATTCGGAATTGTTACGTTTCGACAAAGTATCGCAAATGGAAACACGTTGCATTAGGTTTCTCTCAGCGAGATCATGTGGTACCCAAATGTCTTGTACCCAGACTTTCGTAAATGACGTAAAACTGTTTTATGATCAACATCCAGTTCTTCAGCAATGTCGTAGCTACTAATATGTCGATCTTGCTCCACTTTCTCAAAGATGGCACTGATTTTATCTGTGACTGGGAGTCCAGAGTGAACCTCATCTTTCACACAAAAATTTCCAAACTTAAAACGCTTGAACCACATTTGGGCTACTCTTATTGATATCGCATTAGGTCCGTAAACCGCACAAATTTTATTCGCGGCGTTCGTCACATTTTTACCTTTTTTGTAATAAAACTTTAAAATGTACGGAATTTCTTCGTTACATACGTTCATTTTACTGGTTTGAAAAACAATTGAAAAATGGTGGGAACTAGTTTTTTTTTTTATTTATTGCATTTCAGAATATCAGATGTTTAATGGTGTTAAAACCAGCCAGTTACATTCAGTACAGTCAAAGAGGTTTGATTACTAATAATACATTCAAAATACAAAAATACTTTTGCCCCAACCTATTATATACATACCTTTGCACCAGAAGGCTTTTTAGAATCAAGTGCCATACATTAATTATATCCTTGCAGATTTTCCATTCTTATTAGACATTAATGACTTTCTTTATACAAATACGTTACCGTACTGCTAGGGATAGCACCCAATCAATCTAGTCGTAATATATCACTCTTGATTTTCTTATATTCTACAATCACAATTTAGGATTCCTAGCAAAATAAATTACTTATATAAAATTAATTGCTGGACTCGGAAATCTTAATTATGAGCTCATACGTCTATACTGAAACCAGTGTCCTTAGCTCACGAAGTCTACTATTGACTAAAAATAGATAAGGGTTGAAATATCACAATTAAAAAAAAAACAGCTATTTATTGTGGAAGATAATTTAACTGTTAATTCTGCAACGAATCAAATTATGTAAATACGAGTATAACTTGCTCTCGACCTATATTATTCTGTGAAGTTGTTTGCATGCTAATAGAATGCAATCTCTACAGTTACATAGAAAATATGCAAAGTAATGGGAAACGTACTATTAAATGCAACAAACTAATAATTCTTGACTTCTAACTATTTTTACGTATGTATTATGTGAGTACCATTTCAAGGTATCTAATCATTACTTGCTATCGAGAACGTTTAAATGTGCTATTAAAACTTAATATCTGTGAGCGAGTATAAAATATACATATTGATTAGGTGGGGTATATTCCTAGCTATATACATATATATAATTATCTGATATTTTTTCCATTTCACTTCTCTCTAATAGTATAAACGAGCTAATTGTTCAGCCTATCCCATCTGTTTACATGCATGTCAATGATATGTTTACATTAATTGCTATCCGAATAAGTCCGAGTCATGCCTAATATTCAGGCCGTAATGTTAATTCACGAGGAATAGTGGATTTGTGTGATGTGACGGAGTGTCAAGACAAGCTTGTGTCTGAAATTGCAGCATATCAGGAGATGGTCTCAGAATGTTATGATCACAACGTGGTTACGTTCAACCCCAGAAGACACAGATCTGTGCGTTAACTGCCAAAAAGAACCCATTCATTAAGACTCTTGTATTTCAGAACATACCCATTAAAATCTCGTCTAACATATCTTTACTAGATGTTAAAGTTTCGAACGAGGTCTAATTAGGAGAATAAGGCTAAAGTAGTCTCAAATAAGTTGGAAGTGCTCAATTGTACAAAGCGGTATTTCAGTATACCACACATCTTACAACTTTATAGGACACAATTTCGGCCCTATGTGAAATATTGCTCACAAGATATTTGTGCGGCGATGAGGCCTCCAAATATCAAATCCGAATACAGTTTTGGGCCATTCGACTAAAAGACAATCCCCCTACTTACGAACGGCTTAAGTTCGAACTTCTTCGGCTTTCAACTTCAACTCCGTAACAGCTTTGGTTCTTTATGCGTATTCTAGCGGTTGTACCATGGAGGGCTTTTCCATTATTTTTAGTACCTGTACCCACTTTCCGCCTTCGTACTACAAGGTGTAGTGAAAAATTTCATCCACATTATTTTGAAGCTTAGACAACTGCCATTATTCGCTTTTCGCGTACATTTATAACCTGAACAGTGCAAACTTGTTATAGTGGAATTTATGTGTTAACAGATCGTCAATTTTACCACAAATGGGCCCTGCTCACCGACCCAGATGACATGACTGCTGGAGCCAAAGGATATTTGAAATGTGACATTAGTGTAATTGGAAAAGGCGACACTATTAAGGTGCCACCGAAGAGTGAAAAAGACGAAGATGATATTGAGGCGTAAGTATTTCACATTAATTTTATAACAAAAAGGCCCTTTTTATGATCCAGATAAGATTACAACTGTTGGTTAGTGAATATAAAAAGGGTAACATTATTACGGTGCCAATGAAATAAATAAAAAAAGAGCTGATATTGAGGAACTGGTTGAGAATGACCAAGGCAAATGCATGGTAAAGCGATTAAAAGTGTATTGTTTTTTTTAATACAACTAGCTGCTCCTTGCAGCTAGCTGTATTATAAAAGTTTTTGGTGAATCCTACAAGAAGTTATTTTTTCAAAGCAAAATGTATACTGATGTGCTGTTCCAGGTCATCATCTACTTGTGTGCCAAATTTCATTCAAATTTGTCCAGCCGTTTTTCTATCATTCATACAAACTACAACTCTGACTATGGTAGGTACAGGATAATGTTTAGTTAATCATCTTAGTGTTGGGAAAAGCATCGCTTCATTAACACTTTTTTTTGTAAATGTCTGTAGAAAGCACTTTTTCTCTTGATTCTCTTTTTCTGTTATTTTTATCTGCTGTTAATGAGCTGCTATAAGTTTAAACTTCTATCTTGTGCCGATCAATACAACTATATAGGGTTATAAGATTGAAAGCACACTTATAACTTTTATTTACTTGAATACTTTCAGGCTTTAGGAAATAACCTATTCTAATTAAAACTTTTTTTAATAAATTTAAAATTTGAAGTTCCACCCTAACAATCTCGATGTCTGGAAATTCACAACTGTACGTTTCCCTCGACACTTTTTACCTCACACTACTCTTTTGTGGAATTAATAGCCGAAAAGGGTGTTTCCGAACGGATACGACTTGGGGAAAAAAAATGCTTGCTCGTTCTTAAAAGGACGGCAACGCAAATACAAAACCTCTGATGTTGCGGATATCCGTGTGCGGCGATGATCACTTACCATCAGGCTCACCTCCTGCTCGTTTGCCCCCTCTTCTAAAAAAAAGTCAAGTATTTCAGATATTCTTTACCTTTCAATTAAACTAAAAAAAACTGATATATAATATGATATTTAGTTTATGACTATCAATAAAACGAAAATGGATTATCACATTAAAAACACGATCGTATTTCTTATTTACTTGAATATTTTCAGGCTTTAAAAATAACTTTTATAATTAAAACTTTTGTGTGAATTTTCAATCCAAAAAAAAGTCCAAATACGAATGAAATGAAAATCCGAAAAGAAAACAATTCCACTTTGATTTTACCTTGCGAATTTGTTCTTTGACCTGTAATATTTTTATTTCTGAAATCAAATATTTACAATAAATAAAAGTAAGACTCCTGAGAGGCAACGTGTTTTACTCCGCGCGTTTTATGATCAAAGCTGCTTTTTAAACTTATCGTATTTAGTTTATGCCCATCAATAAAACTAATAAATTAGTACATTGCGTGTCGGAGCATGCGCATTTAGGGTTCCAAAGTTGCCCATCACAATAATCCGGACTAAGAAGAGGGCTTTTATAGTTTTAAACTATGAACACTTAAGCTAAGCAACGTCAATGACAAATATATATTAGCACCACAGGTTCCCCACCTATAAAACTGCTCTAAGTTCTCTAAGTATATTTTATAAGTTGGTCGACTAGGCTTGTAGAAGGCTGGTAGAAGGCTTTACAAGTTTTTGAGCAAAAACTTGTAAAGCTTGCTTAGCCTTAGCCGTGATAGTTTTCCTTTTAATATCATTATATATCCTAATACCATGATTTTTTTCCCACCCCCAATCAAAAGCCAAACCAACTTAGCCTGCAGAGAGGGGGACACTTGATTCTAACAAAAATTAGTACTTAAAAGCTTAATGTTTCACAAAACACGGGACGGTTTCCGAACCAGTCCGAGATATCGCGTCCGTGAGAAGTGTCTATGTGTGGTATGCTCGAATACTACTTGTATGTAGTATTGACTTCTGTTAGTCTCCAGTAGTGATACTGCCTTCGAATTTCGAAATAATTTAATTAGGAGAAATCACAAAAATGTTAAGTGTTCGTATAACCAAACTGGGAGACACGATTGACAAACACATGCTATATGTTTACAACAAAAATTGTCAAAGTAAAATGAAGAAAAGTTTATCTCAATAAAAGAGGTAGTCAGCTCATACATCAAAGAATTAAAAGGGTTGATTGAATTAATCCGCAACGTATAAGGAACAAAAGTCCAAATACGAATGAAATGAAAATCCGAGTATGTACTATGTATAACTAAACCCAATTATTGTAGTGTTACTGAAAGGATCCCTTTGAATAATGTCATATACTACAAACCACAATAACAACCGCAAGCCGGCGGCATTCAAGAAAACAATTCCACTTTGATTTTACCTTGCGAATTTGTTCTTTGATCTGTAATATTTTTATTTCTGAAATCAAATATTTACAATAAATAAAATGTACGACTCCTGAAAAGCAACGTGGTTTACTCCGCGCGTTTTATGATCAAAGATGTTGATCTTACACTTACGTAAAGATTGTACCTACCTACTTGTGTGAAGTTTTCAAGAAAAAAAAGAGTTTTAAGATTTTGCTCTTCTGATAGCTTGCCTTAATATTTTGAAATCCTATTCACGTAAATGCCTTTGACGTCCTTTTAAGTTGTAACAATCTTAATAATTCGGAGCCTCTGAGTGCTGTCAGATCCGTAAGTACATTATTATTTTTCAGGTGAAATAAAAAATTAAGAAGTATTTTACTTTGGTTATCTGTTTGAGAGGCAGCCGGCCATAAAGATGTTTACGTTGATATTCAGCGGCAGCTAAACTTGTCGCATCAGTGAAATCGGTGTAAACAGAAGCTATTATAGTATACAGTGTTCATCCATCCTGTTTCCCCAGGATATATCATCATATTTTCATTGTGTTCTGGGATATCTTGGATAGTTTTAAGCAGTCTTGAATTTAGAGCCCCCTGGTAACGAAATGAATTCATTTTAATGTTTATTTATTTATTTTTATTGTTGGCCTGTCCGTGCCCGTGCTGTTATGAGTGTGTGCGAGTGTTTGGAATACTTTTTTTAAACTCAGAATTTATTCAAATTTCGAAGTATAAAAAAAAATTTCATTATAATTACTTGAATTTATTTTCACTACATAATTCATATATTCATAGGTAGAAAATACCTACAAATAAAAATGTTCGAAGGAATAACCATCGCATTTAAACACCAAAGATATGACTGCTACCTCCGAAGCTAAAAATGTTGTAAAACCTATTTTTTCATAAGTTCAACGTTTGGCTTCTTAGCTCCCAAGTAGCTTTTATTATTTTAATTTAGTTCTTACTAGCTGTTGCGTGCAGTCCGCTGCATTATAAATTTTTTTGGTGAATCCCGCGGGATAGTCTATTTTTCCGGGATAAAAAGTGCTATTTCAGGTCATCATCTACGTGTGTGCCAAATTTCATTCAAATCCGTTCAGTAGTTTTTGTGTGATTGAGTAACAAACATCCATCCAAACATCTGAACTTTCGCATTTACTAACACTAATATAGATTAGCGTAATGTCGATGAAAGGAACGTCTGCACGTGCTCCAATTTTGCGATAAGTTCAGTATTTTTTTTGTGCTTGGGTTAATTCAGACCACAAAATCTTGATCGCAATCATCTTATGGAACTCGTGGACTTTAAGAATTGTAATCAATAAGTGGCTTTAAAATAATCTACAAATCTATATCTATATTATTAACATTATAAATGCGAAAGTTTGGATGTTTGGACGGATGTTTGTTACTCAATCACGCAAAAACTACTGAACGGATTTAAATGAATAGCACATAGGCTATTTTTTATCCCAGAAAAATTAGGTGATCTCGTGGGATTCACCAAAAACTTATAATGCAGCGGGCTGCACACTGCAGCTAGTAATATTATAAGTGTGAATGTTTGGATGAATGTTTGTTACTCAATTACGCAAAAACTACTGAACGGATTTGAATGAAATTTGGTACACACATAGATGATAACCCAGCATAGCACATAGGCTACTTTTTATCCTGGAATAATTATGTGATCCCGCGGGGTTTGCCAAAACTTTTAAAATGCAGCAAGCTGCACACTGCAGCTAGTAAATATATATAGCTTCAAGCTTCATCTCTTACCCAAAACAAATACCATAAAATGCGTCATTGAAATCAAACAATAACGTAATTAATAAATTTTTTGACAGAAACCTTCTTCTCCCTGATGGAGTGCCCATTGAACGACAGCGTACAAAATTCATAGTGAGGATTTACAAAGCTGATGGTCTACCCAAAATGAATTACTCGATTCTGGCGAACGTAAAAAAAGCTTTCACTGGCGAAGCACAAGACATGGTTGACCCCTACGTACAAGTTTGTTTTGCAGGAATGACCGTACGTATATATATATAAAAATATAACATTGTATATTTTGATCGATCTTGAATGTATCCATCGCGTGTACCGATACAAACATTATACTTACGTTATCAAAGTTCTTGTAAAATATAGATGGTCTTATAAATGACTATTTTATGAGTTCTTTTAGTCCATTGAAACCCGATTATCGTTCCGTCCGTCAAAAGTGTATGTAAAGGTTAATTTGAATAAAACATTTTTTGATATGATTTGTAGTTAATTTTTGTGCTTAAAGTTTAAAAGTCAGAGCGTGTAATTTTATTTTTTGAATGTTAGGGGGGAGTTAGTGTACAGTTAGGTAGTCGTTTTCGTGGCTGCAACTCACCGTAGCCGCCATCTTGTTACCGAGTTTCTGTGCTATATTGGGAAAATTGCACAGAAATTTCGTAATAACATTTACCATCCTTGCTAATCTTCACATATAAAAACAAGATTGTATGCCCTAACTAGTGCGAACCCAAACATAACGTTTTAATGGACCATTAGTAAAACTTAATATTTTATTCTTACCTTTGTTATAAACACATTTGTACAGATTTGTTTTGTGTATACTTATTACATTTTAGTATTGTTAGGTTTATATTTACTAATGCATATATTATATATACTTAATATATATTTTGTATATTTATGTATAATTCCAACTTGCGTTTTTTATTTGGAAGAAATCCTCGCTCAAGTGGTAATCTCATATATCGATCAGACAAGGATAATATTTCACTACATGCGATAAAATATGATTAAGTTACAGAATTTATATTTGTATGTGTCCAAAGATGTAAATGGTGAGTTGCCATTCGTGTTACTAGATATAACACGAATGGCAACCAATATAATGGCAAAAAATATAAGTTTTTTGGAACCCATATCATATATATCCCGCATATAACCATAACCAAACAAAAATGGCATCCTCTGACGCTATGACTACAGCAATAGGTAGGTAGTACCTATTTATCCTATCCTAATCCTAGTAAGTATAACCTGAGTGTGACGCTGCAGGTCTCTACCACAAAGTATCGATGTTAATGTTACATTTGGACACGCTTTTTATGAAATGCCGAGCAGTAAGAAGTCTATTCTATAAGTAACCTGGTCCAACATGGGGAGATTTATTAGTATTATACTCAACAATGCCTCTCAGAAATTAGCACTTCCGTATAATTAAGGTGTTCTTTAGAATAATATATGTACATTGCCGCTAAAGTTTGTTTTATCCCATTTAGATTAAAGGTTTTCTCTTAGGGGTTACAAACTATTGTACGAACTACAACTTTTGCTTTATCCAATATGCGGCTTGCCTTTGTTGAGTCAGTCGTCAGACAAACATAAATTAGAATTAACCTGTTCTAAAGTCTCTTTAAGAGTTTCTTAAATATTGAAGTTTGTAAAATGATGAGGCAAGCAAAATTATAAAACTGCTTTTCCAAACTTAATACCAACAGTGGCGGATTTACGCTTGATGCCGCCCTTGGCCCTGACTGATAACCGCTTTTTTTGTGTGGAAGTGATTATTGAAATCATGCATTTAATTTATAAACATTTAAATTTTTATAGATAAAACTGTATGAAATACCAAAAATATATTTTTTAGTTGATTTTTAACTCACTATATACTAGATGTTGCCCGCGACTTTGTTCGCGTGACCCAAAAATATCAAATCTTTTCATTTAATGCGGTAAAAAAGTAATCTATGTTATCCTAGAATAATGTACCTACATTTCCATTTACAGGTGATATGATTTTTAAAATCAGTTTATTCTAACAATTTTTCATACATGATTTTTGAATTCGTATTGCCCTTAACTTCTTTCACCTTTCAAAATTTGTAATTTAAAAAATGTTGCCGCCTATAGAATTATACCGCTCTAGGCCCGGGCCGGCCTATGGGTAAATCCACCACCGAATACCAAAATGACATTTTAAACGCTTAAAATTAATAAATATATATATCAATAATAGCCAAGTCAGCAAGTGGCTTTTGAGTCAAACCTTTTTCTCCGCCTACAAAAAATATATCGTATATAATTAAAAAAAAATCGAGAGCAGCTCGCAAAAATTAAAAAAGTTATAAATAATTAAATGGAAAAATATGGGGTTTGGTTTTTGAAAATATCTCATTTTTCTAATTACAAATAAAAATCAAAAAGAAGAGAAAATTATGCAACAAAATTTTCCTTCCGAAATTGTTGGACTATTTTCTAAGAGAGTTAAAAATACGTCTGAAAACCGATACTGCTTGCACAAGCAACGCTGATTCTGGACCTTTAACGAATAAATAAATATTATTTAAACTTATTAAATCTATCAAAATTAAGGATTGAAAAAAATCTTCTTTTTTATATCATAAGATAGCAAACAAGCAGACGGGTCTCCTGATGAAAAGAGTCAAACATCGCCTATAGACACCAAAGATGTTAATAGTGCGTTGCTGTCTTGTGATGAATGATGTTTACCAGCTACCTTACCCTCCAAACCGGAACACGACAGCGACAAGCACTGACGCTATTGCGGCACGAATAAGGCAGTGGTACCAGACCCGGGCGAGACAATGCAGAACTCTACCACATAGTGGCCACGATGGTAGTAACTCGCATAGCCAATTGGTCGCCTTTTACGATCTGCCTGGCAGAGCGGCAGTTGGCCTATTCTTTTAAGGAGCCCGGGAAAATTCAGGCACCTTTGGAGGAATTAGTAATAATCCCTAGTCAAAAAATTTTATCGCGATTTTTCTATTAATTATGCATTACTAAATTAACAATTTTTTTTCTACATTCTTGTTAAAAAAAATTAAAAAATATGTATTTTTCACTTTGTTATTTACAATTTTTAACCTAATTAAAAAGCTCGTTCATAACAATGAGACTTCTCCACAACTAACAGATAGATTACAATATTTTCTAATTTTTCATTTGGGATAGTATACATTGACTTTATATAAATTTAAAAATTAACAGCCTAAAAGGCGGTAAAATCGAAGAAAAAATTATGTTTTTGGCATAAATTAAAATATGGTTGTTTTTTTATGGAGAAGCGTGTCCAAGGAAACAAAAGTTTGGAATGGAATGGCTGGAATTAAACTTAGGAAAAAATTTGAATTTAATACTTGTTGAATACTTGTTTTAACAATAAGTACTCGTATAACTATTTAACTCGTGGGAAAATTTCGTGTAAATTAAAAATTTCGCAAATAAAAGCACGTGCCCACAATATTATAGCGAAATAATAAATGCTAATAATGTCCATAAAGCCACAAATTTATTCTGTGATAAAGCTGTCATATTGGTTACAAAAATTATTTAAAGATAGCGGCCCATATACTTGTAGTGTATATTTAGTTGAATACACAGTCCAAAGAGTATAAAATACTACACACAGTCAACTGATGGCTTTCTTGTCGTTATTGACAAAAAACATTTTTTTCCCAATGAAAAAACATTTTTTTATTTTTTTTTAATACTTTTCGTCAAAAGTAGAGAACATGAGCAAAAATACATTACTGTATTTAATTAAGTATTCAAAAAATCTAGACTCTCCAGAAAAAAATAACTTTTAGTTTAAAATACATATTATGGTGACGATTATTTTTAGGGGTGCACGTCAGTGAAAAAGAATTGTTGTACACCGGTCTGGAATGAACAGATTGTATTCACTGAAATGTTTCCTCCTCTGTGTCAACGCATCAAAATCCAGCTGAAAGACAATGATCCGGTCCATCCGAATATTATAGGAACTCACTTCATAGATTTAAAATCCATATCACATGATGGCGAAAAAGGTATGTGTTGAAATTTGTAATTTGCAACTTGCGAAGATATTTGGTACAGCAATGCGCGATGCGAATTTTGCGAATGTTATTGCATATTTTATAAGTAAGTTTTTAACAAAAATGTTTTGAATATTGAAATAGAATTATTGACAAATTTGTTAAATATTTATTGTAAATTTATAATTCGATCGATATGACCAAGTAGAGGTTGGCCGCCTGAAGCCAATTGCCGCGCCTCCTATCGGATATAATTATGACTAATCTAAAATATATCTAAACAGTAAATACTAATCATACTCATATGGGCATATCCCTAACAGGCAGACAGAGGTGCTAATAGTGCACTAATAAAGCAACTGTATGTAGCAAATCTATCGACAAAACAGACTCGTATATATAAATTCAGTCAAGGCCGAGTTATGTCTTTAAAAAACTACAAAATATATTCAGAAGGATGTGTCTGATTCAGAATTTAGATCAACCTAGGACCCCAAGCATCTATATCACAGACCTCATAAGACTCCGTGGTCTGTACCAAAGCCGTCAAACGGCTAGATAATTAATACTTTTTTTACTTCCGCTACGTGTGTAGATAAGGAAGTTATTGATCTCCGATTTTCGAAAATCGAGTTTTCATCCGATCTCTATGTTTTGAGGTCCTAGGAACCTTTTCCGACTATTTTCACAATGACGTCATTATGTCTGTATGTATGTTTGTAAGTGTGTGTGCGTGTGTGTGAGCGTGTGTGTATATGTGTATGTAAACATCTCATAACTTTTGAACGGCTTGACCGATCGAAACGCGGTTAATGTACCGATTGAGTACAAAATCTAAACAGATCGTTTCCTAAAAAACTACGTCCAATACGTAATTTGCATCAAACTTTTCCCCGTGTTGGTCCCAAGCTCCTTTGAAGAATTGGCCAACTGCCGTTCTGCCAGGCAGGTCATAATAGGCGACCGATTGGCTATACGAGTCACTACCATCGTGACTATTAGGTGGTAGAGTTCTGCATTGCCTCGCCGGGTCTGGTATCACCGCCTTACCTATTCCTGCCGCAATAGCGTCAGTGCTTGTTACTGTCGTGTGCCGGTTTGGAGGGTAAGGTAGCCATTAAAATTATGCATGTGGCATTAGACCTCGCCACACTATAGCAACGCAGCATTAACACCTTTGGTGTCTATAGGCGATGGTTGATTTTTTACATCAGGAGACCCATCTGCTTGTTTGCTATCTTATAACAAAAATAGTTTTAGCCGTTCGGGATTTATCGTTGACGAAAAATTTCGAAAAAAAGTGGTTTCGACATAACTTCGAAAATTTTCAGCCAATCATTTTTTGACCTAGGTACAATATTTTAGTACTTAAAAAATGAAGTCGAATATTGTTCCGAAATTGAAAATTGATTCAAATTTAAATTATTCAAAATATTAAAATTACGCTGTTTACAGCAAAAATTCTTCGTATTTTGTAGAATATTTTTTAGGTCAATATGTCGATTTATTTTAAAATCTGGAAAGATTTTCTGTTTAAAAAATTGTGTCACATTAAATATAAATAAACAAAAATAAATCGAATTAAGATCGGTTGATTCGTTCGAGATTTACCAATGGGGCAAATTTTTATAAAGTTTTTTTGACATTTCTTCGACATATTTCAACCTTTGTAGCTAATAAAACAATTTAGAGCTCAAAATTGCATTAAATGGCACTCTAAAGTTAAAAATCGAGCGTCTGTTTGAAAATATACATATTTTCGAAAATTAAATTGCTGTAATTTTTGCAAACTTTAGATTTTTGAACTCTTGAAGTCTAAGACAAGAAAGTAATCCATGCAAACTATGCAAAAAACGAGTTCGTCGTTTCGTTTCGAGACGTTATCTGGATTATCTGGATAGTCTATTCTTTCTTTATAATTTGTTTAAACTTCAATGCCTTATTTATTATTAAAAGTTTTCTCAATGATTTTACATATATATTCAAAATATTTCTCCTGATCACTTCGCTACTAAAATTGTAACACTACATTTTTTTTAAATTAAGTTATACCTAAACTTGAAATAATATTAGTTTAGAATGGTAATATTATTGTAGTATTATCTAAAATAATATTGACATTCATTTGATTCAAACTGACAAAGCTTATTTCTTGTTTAATATGATAATATATGATCTACAAATTTTCTTTGATATGAGCAATCAAATTTTATACCTTAGATATATGAGGACTAAAATATTCAACAGGTTTCCTACCAACTTTTGGGCCAGCTTATATCCACTTGTATGGATCAACTCGAGACTACAGCCTCTTAGATCAACACTCCAGCCTAAATGTGGGAATGGGTGAAGGAGTTTCATATAGAGCTCGGTAAATAATGAAATTTTCACTCAATCTTTGCACTCTTATTTACTTACACGCTACTCAAAGTAAAATCATATATATGCGACACTTTAAACTGTAAATATTTCTTGACACCAACAAGGATTTTTTCGAAGCGCATGCTACATAATTTTTGACACATATTTTAGTAATACGTGACAATAAGTGAATTTCCTATGGAATCCTTGCGAATTGAAACATAATTAAAAAAACAGTGGCATTAAAAAGATACAAAATCATACATATATGAGATTAAGCCTACCAGAGAACAACAGAATAAAAACGAAATTAATAGAAAAAGTAGAATAAAAACTAAAAAAAGAGACGTAAACCTACGCCGGAATTAAATATTATACATTATATAGTGTCTTATATTACATGGTCTCCTTTTTGTACAATGCTCTAGTTTTAAACTTGATAACAATGTTATTTTCTGAAAGGATGCGGCTTGTAAGGACATATCTTAGTAAATTTTAAAATATACTACGTATACAATACATTATTTAATACATTAAAATTACATTCATTTGCATAATATAAACATTAATTATAAAGATAATATACAAAGCATAAGACTAGGCATCAAATTAAATAAAAATTTCTTGTTGAGTTCAAAAATTCATGCTTAGTTTATATTCTTTGTTTCGTTGAGCTTAAAATACCTCAATTTAGCGGGAAATTTCAGGGATGGCCTTAAAACATTTTACACTTAATTAAACCTCTCAATCTTTGATTGTTTTTAAATTATTTTCAGAATTCTAAATTATCTTTTAATACAATATCCTTAATGTTTTTTTATGAGTAGAACTACTATTTACCAGTGTCGAGATTACACCATCGAGAGTATACAAACATCGTTACAAATTACACACAACCACCACGAGAGTATACAAACATCGTTACAAATTACAGATCTGTATAAAAATGCCCATAGATAAATTGTTCAATCGATAGCCGCAAAATTGAAAAAAAAAACGCGTAAATGTAGTGGAACACTTGGTGGGACGAAGTTTTTATGTTCCCCCTTTCCCCTCTCCCTCTCTTTATCCCTCAGTCTTTCTTCCGCATCTTTCCTTCTCTTTCTTCGATTTCCGCCTCTTTCCCCTAGTTTCCGCCAGTTCTCCTGTATTTACAATTGCGGAAACTTCCACCTTTTTCTACCTTTTTCCGGCACCCTCCACCTGTCTACGCCTGTTTCCGAATCTTTCCCCTCTTTCACCCATTTTTCCTCTTTTCCTCATTATGCCTCTTTCTCCCTCTTCCACGCCTTTCGTCTTTTTCCCTCTTTTCCCCTTCTTCCTCTCTTTCCTTCCCTTTACCCCTCTTCCTACCTCTTCGTCCCTCCCCTCTCTTTCCATTTATATCTTTCTTCTTCCTCCTTCCCCCTTCTACCCCTTTCTCAAACCATCAGCGGCAGCAAAAGCATCATGACGAAAACTCGAAGCATAAAATTTTTATTCTTTTTCCGCCTAGCCCGCATCCGCCATGCCCTGACCGGCGATAAGGAAATTTACTCCAATAATAACTGCAAAAATTTGACTTTATCCCTCAAACACAGCCGTTTTATGAATAGTATCTACATATAGAATTTTATTATATAGGCTTCTCGTTTCAATACGCACCGAGATAATGGACAGCATAGAGTCTCCAACTTCAGAGGTTGAAGTCGAGCCAACAATACCAATAAACGAATCAACCTTCGAAAAGAATGAGGAATTCTTTCTTTTTGCGAGTGTGTTTGATGCAAACATGATAGACAAGCGGCTAACAGATAAGCCTCTACAGTTCGAGTTAAGTGTAGGCAATGCCGGCAACTCCTTGGATGGACATTATGAGTCTGTTAAAAGACCACAAGATCTGGCAGCTGAAGAACTTGGTAAGTGTATTGTACAATTACTTGTATATATAATATGTGTGTGTTAAAGTAACAGTAAAAATATACCGGTATATACAGAAAAATAGCAGGTGAAAAAACACATAGCTTTCCCCGTGCTTGAACGTATGACAACCATCGTGACTACTAGCTTATAGCTTGCCGCAATCGGGTTAATTTTTGTAATTATCATGTTCCAATTTGGAGGGTGAGGTATTCAGTAAACTCCTACAAGTGGAATTAGCATTCGGTACACGAATGGTCACGCACCGTAAATGGTGCGTGACCATTCGTGTACCGTGTGCGTATGCGTGTACGTATGTGTGTTTTTGGTCTCTTTTTCTATTGAATGGCCATTTACTTGTTAGCTTTCATTAAACTTAAATATATTTGTAAATAATTCATTAACTGGAATTTAGAATAAGCAGACATTAATGGATCTTGAGATGTTAAATATTAATGAGAATAAGTCGTTACTCTAAATGTTATGTTTTATTGAACTATAATTCTCAACATTTTATGATTATCATGGGCCCCAACGAGAAAAAGCTGGCAACTCTACTGTAAATCACACCAATCTCATTTCAATTTCATTTACAGCGCTATTGAAACAAGACAACAAATATATTATTTCGTTGTAAGATATATTATATATTACTATATCATGACTTGAGGATTGTTCTGAGAAACTGTTTAATTTGATACCAGTACATCCCTCCACCACTATAACATTCGTCAAGACCAGAATCTTCATCCACACTACCTTGACTCACAGTGTTCATGGTAAGGTTTAATAGGAACTTTTTAGTTCATCAATGCATTTCTTAAGAGTCGGCAACGAATCTCTTTATGTTGCAGGTATCCATGGGCATCGGTGACCACTTACCATCAGGTGACTCGATTGCTCGTCTACCAGTTCATCAGATACAAAAAAAGCAAATTTGGATTTACTTAAACAAAGATTTGATTTCAGATGACTTAGCCGCTGATACGGGGTATTGGCAAAGCACAACACCGCCCACGAAAGCTGCTACCACAGACAAAAACTACTACTATCTCCCTTACTGGGATCACAAGCAGTGCATGCATGTGCGGAGCATTTGGCCGGATCACCGTCGACGCATGTACAACTCAAACTTAATATCTAGAATTATTGAGAAATTTGTAAGTATTTTTCTTAATTTTATTATAGTCCAATAACAAGTAAACAGAACGTTTTACTTTATAATGAGCGATAATCGAAGAGACTTATAAAAATCTACAATAAGAAATCTTTTTGAAATAAATTTTACGCTATATTTATTAAAAAATCAGGTAAAAATTTTAAGGCGTTTTATAACATTAATTTATCTTGTAACGCTGTGTACAAGTTTTAACGCTTCCTGCCCGGATAAGAAGATATTAATTTTTATATCGTTATGTGACGTCATCTGTCTCCACAGTATTTGGTGGTTTTACCACGATAACCATTACTCTACAGTTATTATCAAAAACAAATAAAAGAAAATATGTTCCAGTTTTTTGGCAATTATTCAATAAGTGTAAGCGCTATCCAAAATTTAAACATTATAATAAACAGTAGAAAAAATATGTTTTTGGCAGCGTTAAATTAGGTATAGAGAGTACTTGCACTTGACAACTAATTATAACCTTATGTAGTGTTTAACAAAACTAATCTCAGAAATCTAACTTAGACATTCAGGGTAAAAAAAAATATTTTTGAGCATCTGAAGTCGATATCGACTAGGGCACACTTTGTTATACAATATCGCTGTAATATTTTCATACTTTAGTTGGTGATCTGTTTACAATGTATGCAGCCGTGGTTACAGCTTCAGCCCAAATAGGTTTCTCTAAATTAGCATAAAACATCATACACCTAGCCTTTTCTACCAAAGTCCGATTCATGCGTCCTGCAAGGCCATTTTGCTGAGGGGTATATGGGATGGAAGTCTGGTGTATAATCCCACAACTTGCCAGATATTTCTCAAAATTAGCATTGCAATACTCTTTACCATTATCGGTTCTTATGATTTTAATTGTATGATCTAATTGATACCTACCTTTTTCTTGTAGTCCTTGAACACTTCTATTATATTATGTTTATCCTTTAGAAAATAGATATGAACCATTCTAGTGTGATCATCAATAAAAGAAATGAAATATTTCATACCACCATAAGAAGTATTTTCCATCGGCCCGCATAAATCCGAATGTATTATTTCTAATGGCTTTATTGCTCTAGATCCTGCATTCTTGAAAGGTAACCTCGTTTGTTTTCCTTCACAACAAGTAGAACATTGAATATCTTTCTTTGGTCTAGCGATAGCACAACTCCCTTAGCACAATCAGGTAATTTCTTTAGAGCTGAAACATTTAAATGAGCCATCCGAAGATGCCATAAGTATCTTTAAAGTGCCTCGGCAGAAATCTTAGTTCAAAATACTAATTATCAGATTGCTGAACATTGGGTGTGTTCAATGAAACTTTAACCATAGAAATTTAGTTTTACTGGTCAAGATTTATCAGTCCAAACTTGTGTAAGAATAATCTATATTATATTCAGTTAACTTATTTTAATTGCAAATATTTGAATTTCAGGAAGAAGGTCTTAATGAGATCCAAACAGAAATAGACTTGCACGGCCCAAACATCAATAGTGTGCTGTCTCTGAAGAAATTATTAGAATCTATAAGCGAGATGTGTGGAAATTATGTACGCCACACGGCTAACGTGCCTCCTTTTGGAAACACCAAACTGGATCGAGAGAAGCAAAAACTGTGTTTATATGAAATTGTAAGTTTATTTTATCAACCGATGAACAGAGGAACATTTTAAACTGATATGTATGTCATATTGTTGGAATTGGATAGTATTTTCGTATGATTATTAAGACACCCAAGTAACAAGTAGTTGTGTTCTAAATTTTGTAAGTGTATGTATGTTTGATGTTTGTCCACGAATTTCTTAAAAACTAAAAACTACATTAAGATTGTTTTATTTGAATCAAGTATATTCAAACTTAGGGAATAGTCCGTTTCATCCAAATCGGTTCTTTGATTTTTGAAATATGGATATTTGAAGTTGATTTATATAAATCGATGGAAAGTTTTTAAGTGCATGCAATGAAATGTGAGATTCGAATAGCATTACGATACAGTACTGTAATAACTCACTTCAATGAATGGGGAGTAACTACAATACATAAAATTTAAGTAATTTTCCCTGTGCTGGTTCGGGCCCATTTGAGGAATAGCATCTACCCTTCTGCCAAGCAGGTCGTAAAAGGCGACCGATTGGCTATACGAGTCACTACCATCGCGACTACTGGGTGGTAGAGTTCCGCAACGTCTCGCTCTGGTATGTGGTACCACGGCCTGTCCTTTTCCTACCGCAATAGTTTCAATGATATTAGTATGGATTTCATCCAATAGCAAATTTAACATTTTAATGTTTTAATGAATTATGAAATTTTTCAATGGTAGTGTTTTTCAATTAGGCATATGAAACGTGATCATATTTCAGTTGATATGCATTAGACGGTTTTGGTCTAAATATCAATTTAAATATTTAGACCAAAACCGTCTAAATATTAATGAAATATCTTTGATTTCAAGACAATAAAGTAGCCTACAAAAATCACATATACATATTTACTATAAACCACACAACATTTTAAACAAATCCCTTCAGCTGTTTAATTTTTGAGGAGTAACGTACTTTCGCAAAAATGCAAGTTCATGCTTTCACCTTTTATCAATAGTATATATATTCGTTTTTTGTGTGTAATAAAAATGAGACGCCAAAATCTTAATTTTTTGTCCTCAAATTGCGATTACAGTGAAGAGTGGTATTATGCAACATAATTCTAATTAAAGGTTCAAGTGATTTAATGTCAGTATGCAGCAAATGGCTCTTCTAGTTTGTAATAGCCTCAAGACACTGCATAAGTTTGCCAACTACCTTACCTTCTAAACAAGTGTGTCTTAAACTTTTGATGGATGGATGAATGGGTCAGTGTTAGAACTTCAAAATTTTACAATGTAATATTGTATATAAATATAACAGTATAAAAATAATACAATGTATTCAAAAAAAGTCACTTTTGCTACTTTCTACTTTAATACTTTTTGTTTTTATATAATGAGAAGAATGTTATTAATTCTAGATCCCACTGTAGAAGGACCTTCGCGTTATTGAGTAGAATGTTGTTAGTCTAAGATTGCGCTATAGAAAAACCTTCGCGTTATTGAGAAGAATGTTGTTAATCTAAGATCCCACTATAGAACGCCCTTCGCGTTATTGAGAAGAATGTTGTTAGTCTAAGTTCCCACTATAGAACGACCTTCGCCTTATTGAGAAGAATGTTGTTAGTCTAAGTTCCCACTATAGAACGACCTTCGCCTTATTAAGAAGAATGTTGTTAGTCTAAGTTCCCACTATAGGACGACCTTCGCGTTATTGAGAAGAATGTTGTTAGTCTAAGTTCCCACTATAGAACGACCTTCGCGTTATTGAGAAGAATGTTGTTAGTCTAAGATCCCACTATAGAACGACCTTCGCGTTATTGAGAAGAATGTTGTTAGTCTAAGTTCCCACTATAGAACGACCTTCGCGTTATTGAGAAGAATGTTGTTAGTCTAAGTTCCCACTATAGAACGACCTTCGCGTTATTGAGAAGAATAATGTAAGTCTATGATCCCACTATAGAACGACTATCGCCAACCTGGTTAATGGATGAAAAGTATTTTACATCCAATTAATATTAATAAATATATTGCAAATGGGTTGACTAAAAAGTTTTAGTCCAGAATATGATTCGTTAAAAATTTTTTTAAACATTTCACTTGTTTGGTTAGTAGACAAATTCCATACCAATCGAAAGAAACCTATAGAACATGCATACGGTATCTTGACTATTTTTTCCCTTCACAGCTCTTGCGTAGGCAGGTATAAACAAATAGTTGGCAAAAATAACGTTGATGAATTATTAACCAGACCAGTTCAAGTTACTAGTATCGATTTACCTATTTGCAAATATGTATATATTTTAAATAAATGTTAAATTATAGTAAAAATATTGACAGGGAATGAAGTAGCCGTGGTTATCATGTCATGAACTCCTTAGAGGTTCATGCAACCCACTTTAAAGTTTTAGAAAAGCAAACGAAACTTTGCATAACTCTACTACTAGGCACCATTGTAGTAACATCTAAGAAATTGTTCGCCTACATCCGAACTTTTGACAATACAGCAGATGGCATATTCATATTTATCAGAATCTGTAATCTAATATACTCTTATTATTTTTCCTTCATTTTGCTCTCAATTACTAATATTTGTTCTGTTTTTCAGGATCAAATAAGCGGTTTAACAAGGAGTCTCAAGGCGTTAATTACGAAAAATTCCCTGAAAGATCGTTTGCGCACAGCTCATACTTATTTAAGGAGGCTTAAACATTTGTGTGAAGATGTAAGTAAAACTATGTTATCTTATATTTCAACATAATAAACAAGCAAAAGATTCTCTTAATGTTAATAGATAATTACCTACTAAAACGCAGCACTAAAATATAACTAGTAGGTACTTTTATATTCTTCAGATCAGGAGACTAGATAATTCATTGTATATATTTGTGGCTAACTTTTCCAACTAGGATTTTTGCTTATTTGTAAGTTGACAAGGAAGAGATTGAATACATACTGAATGACCCTCTTTCAGTTCTATACTAATTATCTAATAAAAATATAAAATGCGGACACTAGCGCATAAACATCGAGGTTCATTGTTTACAAACAACTATTTGACATTGCGGCACGTATAAGACTGCAGGGCGTGTGCCTGTTACCCGCACGGTGACAGTATTTTTTGAATATTACATGAATTTCGTTGAGCTTTACTATGTAGTTAAGCGATAGTATTAGCGATAGATAGCTGTATATATTGAAGGAGACGATAGCTAATGGTTACATAATGTAACCATTAGCTATCGTCTCCTTCAATATATACAGTCTTTAATAAGTCAACCTGTATTTTAGATAGCACCAGTCCGTTTGCTGGCCATAAATTCATAAACGGCGAAAATTATACAGCCTATCGTTCACTCAATTACGCGTTCTCACTAATTTCAGCGAACTCACTATTTTGAGTTTGCTGACTAATCTTATATATATATAAAAATCAATGCCTATTTTCCTTGGTCACGACATCACGTCTGAACCAATTTCGGTAATTTTTTTTTGTTATGTTAGTAATTGTAAGGAGAAGGTTCTTATAAAAGAAAATATTAAGAAAATTGCGCGGAAAATTAGAAAATTTAAGAATACTTAACCACCATATAAAGTTTAATGCCATTTTGGCTGCGTGGAAGGACAATCCCATAGTCTTATATAAATTACGTGTCACGTTGTTTGTCCGCTATGGATTCCTAATAGCTAAGGCAAAACAACGTTTGCCGGGCCAGCTAGTTTACAATATATCTATGTAAATAAAGCACATATTATATGAATTTGTTATTAATAGGCACAGACTTTATTTAGACCCAACTTGCAAGGGTCTAAATACAGGTTACTCTTGTTAGGCACGGCCCCAAAAATGTTGGTAATATTTGCAATGTTATATTTATATGTGAAGTGTGAAATGTCCGCATAAACCTTTATAGGTTTAATTAAGGATGTTAAATCAATAGTTGTTATGTATACTTTTTTATATCATAAAAGATAGCAAACAAGCAGATGGGTCTCCTGGTAGAAAGAGTTAACCATCGCCTACAGATACCAAAGATGTTAATGATGCGTTGCTATCTTGTGGCGAGGTCTAATGCCACATGCATAAGTTTACCGGCTATCTTACCCTCCAAACCGGAACAGGACAGTGAAAAGCACCGACGCTATTATGGCAGGAATAGATAAGGCGGTGGTACCAGACCCGGGCGAGCCAATGCAGAACTCTACCACCTAGTAGCCACGATGGTAGTGACTTGCGTAGCCAATCGGTCGCCTTTTACGACTTGCCTGGCAGAACGGCAGTTGGCCTATTCTTCAAAGGAGCCTCAGACCACCACGGGGAAAGCTGCTGTAATACTAAAATAAAAAATTACAGACACAAACATCTATATAACACATAATAAAATCGTAGGAAAGTCAAAACTGTACATTGAATATTTTTTTAAAAGAATACTTGGGGCGTGATCTACAATCGATATCGAAGCTAAAAATATAGTTTTTAGAATTTTTGTCTGTTTGTCTGTATGTATGTTCGGGGTAATCTCAAAAAGTACTGAATGGATTTACTTCAAATTTTGCATGAATATTACTAACAGGTCGGGTCAACATATAGGCTACATATTATCACGCTATCACCTACGGGGGAGGAGCAGTGCGGAGTAAACGAAGTCCGCGCGGACGAAGTCGCTGGCAACAGCTAGTCTTAAATAATTTGCTTACTTACACAAGCAAATAATTGGCTTATTTTGGGGTTAGATTAAAAAAATATATATATGGTATGTGCCTGTGTATATAATACAATTAGCAAATCGTAGGAACACTAATTGCATAACTACCTATATCTCCGATGGAGTTTGTACATTATTTTGTATTGAATCATTTTTACTTTCTCAATGGTGACAGTGTTCTTATATTGCAGTCTCAACATTCAATGCCTGATATTTTTATTTGGATGATAAGTAATGGAAAAAGATTGGCATATCAGAGAATACCGGCAAGAGATATCATATTCTCTGAATATTCTGAGGAATCAGGGAAATTCTGTGGAAAAATGCAGACACTATTTTTGAAGGTAGGTAGATATTAAAAGTATACAGGTTTACTTTCAAGAGTCCGGCCAAATTTCCAGAGGCTATTCAGAATTCATAATATTTTTTTACATTTAATTGATTTCTGTAATAAATAAATAAATATAATATATATATATATATATATATATATATATATATATATATATATATATATATATATATATATTCTGTGGTTGTCACTATTTGGACCTGGGAGACCGATTTTCCTATTGGGATAGGTTTTATATATCTAAATATATCCTCACATTGACTACGTACCTAATGAGCAGGACAGTCATAATGTTGAAACCATATCACTTTCCGACTCCTTAGGTTCTTTTTGCAGTAGTTTTAGCAATTTTTTGTAAAAATCTAGATAGGAAGTTTTCACCAGTTGAGTTTCCAAACAATCAAAGGCTGATTTCACCGTATAGGATATCTGCACAATAATTGATTTTATTTGGTTATTGATACCTAATTAAAATAAGTTTTTATTATTAATTATATTAAATATTACAGTGGCCAGGTAAAAAAGCGACAGCTCCAAGCGGCTGGAATATTCCGGCAAAAATTAGCATATACTTGTGGCTAGGTCTTCTTCAAGACAAGAAACACTACATCGACGGCTTACCCACAGGCTATGAAATGAGTTCTACCTTGAGAAATGCTGATAAGCTAAGAGCCAACGCACCCGCAACTATATTTTATGCAGAAAAACATGTAAGTATATATTCTATATTTTTATAAGAACTAACGATCGCCCTGTGGTCGAAATTCGTCCGTAAACAATAAAATCTCTTTTAAGTTTTATTTAGTGTGCGTAATTTTAATTTTTGTATTGACATATATGATATATTTCTTATGCATATTATTTAAAGATAGTGAGTTTCTACACTCTTGTTCGCGTTCTAAAAATTAACTGTGCCAAATTTTATACTTCATCGTTCGCGTAATTGTCTTAAAAAGGGGTACAAAGTTTTTGCTTTATGTATGATTATATAGATGATAAAACAATTCATTTGTGATATTATTCATCACCGTCAAATTTTAAATATCGATAGATTATAAAATAACTTAGTAATATTATAATCAAACTGCTAACCAAAATATAAACTACCTAGGTAGATTGTAATCTAACGATTATTACAATTATTTTACGTTGACATAATATATGAACCTAGTTCTTCTTGTAAACGCACTGATGATGCCTAAAATAAAGTGAAGGAACTACATTTAATAACAAATTTAAATAAAATTACTTGTTGGTCATTACATTTATACAAGAATTGAGCTAAAAATCTTACGCCATTAAATGACCGCTCATCAACTTTAGAAAATATCGTTGTGCAGTGGCGGAATAGAACAGTTGTTTCTTCCTGCCAAGCAGTTCATGTAAGGCGAACATTAGACTAATAATGTTTGATTTCTTATACCAGATTAATTCTGTCAAATATCCGAGGCGCGGGAGGAACACGGTGTTCCGATTGGCTAATTAAAAATCGGTATTTTGTCGCTCGTGTTTAAGCATAGAGATAATAGGTAGAGTATGTGATCCATGGGAGCGTATGAAAGTTAAAATGTTTCGTTGACAGAAAGAGCAAGAAACTTACATTAATTGGTATCGGTGTTTCGTTTTAATGCTGCACGCGTGTTATGTATTTTCATTTCCTATTGATGGGACTGGGGCGATGGAATTTTATGCTTTGCTTACCTACCCCATCTAACTATAAATTATCTCTATGGTTTACAGGCCACTTGATTGAGCGGTACCAATTCTTACGTTTTGGTTGGGACTAATTATATGATCTGATTTGTTGACACAAAAATTGTTCTTTTCTTAGCCGTACGTATCGGCTACTAGGAGGTCGAGTATAAACAGACAAGATAATGTCTGCCGTCAGACCAATCACCTCCGCACATACCTGGTACCTACACATACTGTAGCCTTTTTATATTAAAATCAAGCACACATTCGAACACAAGCAAATAATGTACAGGGTTACATTTAAAGGTCGGACCAAATTTTAAAATTAAGAACTAAATATTGAAAGTGGGTTTTAATTATTTTTGTAAAAATATTGCAAGATAATATAAAAATATTCCTTTAAAAATGTAATTATAAAATTATATACACATATTCACGCCAAATCGAACCAAAGTGCCGAACATCCATGCCAATTTGTCCTGATTTCTTCACATTCATGATTAGACACATTCGAATCGAAATTGAAATAACTACAGACCACATAAATACTAATAGACACACCATTGGGAAGGAAACGTGTCGCCGCGCATATGAGCAAACGCTCCTGTCACTGTCAAAAGCCATAGTCATATTATATTTGTAGTCATATTATATGGTGAAAAAATAGAAATAAACCATGTTGTATTGTTTTATCTACCAAATGAGATGATAAGGTTTAAAAAATACCCTTGAAGTGGTTTTATTTCATCAGTAAGTACTACAACTCTGTATTTCTGTGTGTAATTGTAAGCTACACTAAAAAACTAGGAAATTGTCATGAAAGGCGTATCCATTGAATCCGTGGAAATAACGCACTGGACAATTCGTTCTAAATGAGTTTTTCTTAAAAACATAAACTGCCTGAGTCCTGATACCTGCCCGCTGGTTGGTAGTATTTAAAGCCTTTGTAATGATTTATACTCCTAAATTTTGGCTATAAGTTAATTTACAAGTTGAATGCATTCATATACTCTGAAAAAAGATTAGCAGCGCGTCATACATTGCAAGACCCATTTTTTTTTTCGACAACGTGCATTTATAACAATTATATGACATCGCAGTATACTTCCACAACATCAATGATGCTAATGGAGTGCATATTGTAAAAGTAGGGAGAAAAAGTTATTTTAGTTTTATTCTTCTTTGACTTACTGTATCTATACTAATATTATAAATGCGAAAGTCTGTCTGTCTGTTATGCTTTCACGGCTAAACCACTGGACCGATTTTCATGAAATTTGGCATGGATATAGTTGAAGATCCGGGGTCAAACATAGGTAAATTTTTTTTCAAAAATCAGTCTCTGGAGGGCTGAAATAGGGGATGAAATTTTTATTAAATGCTATTTGGACGACTTATTAATATACTCGCGGGCGAAACTGCGCGGGTCAGCTAGTATTTTTTAAAATGAAAACGAGTATTTTAACTATTACTTAATTACACCACTACTACTTACTTATTGCATTAAATTTTATAAAAACACTTAGAGATGAAATTATCTAAAATTGTCCATGACTTGTGCCAATATCTTATTTAATTATATACGTTTTTCCAGCATATAGGCGAATTTTGGAATTACATATACGCAATTGTCTTAACAAATTCTGTAAATTTTTATTGGTGTTTCAGACATTCCAAATGCGAGCGTATATTTATCAAGCAAGATCATTAATTGGTAGTGACTCGTCAGGTCTATCAGATCCATTTGCGAGGGTAATTATAAATGAAAATACAGCAACAACCCAAGTTATTGATGAAACTTTAAGCCCTACTTGGGATGAATTATTACTATTTGAAGACGTTCTACTTTATAGTACCATCGAACAAATCAAATCAGATCCTCCTACGATAGTTATAGAAATATTTGATCAAGATAAAGTAGGCAAATCAGAGTTTATTGGTAGAACTTTAGCAAAACCTTATGTCAAAGCTTTTGAGGATACCTATGATAAACCAAATTTTCCACCATCGCTTGAATGGTATGAAATTACACGAGGAGATGATCGAGCGGGCGAACTTTTGGCAACTTTCGAATTGTTGGAAATTCCAGCAAAACACGATTCAACTATTTTACCTGAATTACCTAGTCCAAGGGAAGCTAATGGAAAGTCACCTGTTGATACCAATAAAGGTCCCATATTACCTGTACCACGAGGAATAAGACCCACTTTATCGAAATACCGTATTGAGGTCCTATTTTGGGGATTGCGTGATCTTAAACGAATACATTTGTTAACAGTTGATAAGCCAAGAGTTGACATCGAATGTGCCGGTAATATATTGTATTCTACTGTTATTCAAAACGCAAAACGTAATCCAAATTTTATGAATCCTATAAAATTTGTTGATGTGGAGCTTCCTGATCAAGATCTTTACAGACCACCTTTAACAATTCGAGTTCTTGACTGCCGAAGTTTTGGGAGGATCACTCTTGTTGGAACTCATACTATCAATTCAATTCAGAAATATATTTACACACCTATGAGTAAAAGAGAAAGAGAAATCGAAGAGCGCAAAAAATCTTTAATCCAACTACAAAATGTTGATTTAAGAGCTAATTGTCTTATCCAGGAAGACGTATTTACAGTTGAAAATGAAAAAGAAAGTAGTCCATTACTCTTAAGAGATGGACGTGGCACTGTTACTTACGGCTCAGGTGTCAAAACCACACCACGTAAGAAGATACCTAAACGTGAGTCAACGAAGAGGAGAAAGGCTAGTACAGAGTCAATTTTAGATGACGATGAAGGAAGTAAAGATTGGTGGACCAAATATTTTGCTTCTGTGGAATCAATGATTGAGGAGGAGAAAGAAAATAAGCGAGAAAGACAAGGTTTATTACAAGCTCCTCAGTTAAATTTCGTAGAAGAAAGTCGGTCACCTCGAGAAGAGGTCCGTTCCCCAGGACCAGATCGTGCCCGTACAAAGCGACGTCACCCTACTTCTCCCAAAGATAAACTTAGCCCTACTATACCCAAGAAAAATGAAATACCGAACTCTGCTTTAACCAAAGCAAGTAGCATTTGCTTTTAATTTTACTTTATATTAAAAATCATTATTTTTGAATTTCACAAAACAGTTGCAAAATCCCCGTGTTAATCCGAATTCCTTTGAAGAATAGACCAACTGCCGTTTAGCCAGATAGGTCGTAATAGCGACCAATTGGTTATGCGATTCACTACCGTCGTAGCTACTAGGTGGTAAAGTTCTGCATTGTCTTGCTCGGGTCTGGTACCACTGCCTTGGCATTAGACCTCGCCACAAGATAGCAACAAACTATTAACATCTTTGGTGACGGTTGACTATATCATCTATAGGTGATGGTTGACTCTTTCCATCAGGAAACCCATCTCCTTGTTTGCTATCTTATGACATAAAAAAAACATTATTCTATTATAAATGTGAAAATTTTTGTGTATGTGTCTATGTGTGTATTTGTTTGTCTACAAAAACGACTAGACGGATTTACTCAGATAAAATTTGGTTTAAAAGTATTCTATATCCGGACTAAACTCTTTTCTATCTATATCTAGAACAAACTCTTTTTTCTCTATCCTATTGAATTCACAAAAAACTTTAGTATCGCAGCGAGCTGTATAACGGATAGCTGGCACATACTCGTACATAAATACCTAGGTAATTTAAATTGATGCGGTGAAACAAATCATTATTTTTACTTGAATGGCACCTTTTGTAATGAAATATTTAAAATATGTTTATAGATATATCCTCACGAATTGGAAGCAGTTACTGAATATGATGAATTCAAAGAGTGGTTACAATCATTTGAATTATACCGTGGGAAGAAAACTGGCGAGGATTCTGAAGACGATAAACGAGTTGTTGGTGTGTTCAAGGTGTGTGACATTTATGATAATCTTTTGCACTTAGAATGGGTACGGTGGTATTTCAAGATTATATAAAACTAAACATTATGTCTATGTAATAAAGTACATCAAAAGTATATATTTTGCTATTGTAGTATCGTACTCATTCTGAGCTAAAAGATTATAACCCTTCTTTTGCTCACTTTATTGCTTTCTTGTTCGTTGATTCCTTTTGACTATTACTGTTTACTTCTTGAATATTTATTATTTTATGTGTATGTTTTCTCTTGTATTCTCCTGTTTTTCCGAAATTATTCTCAATCCTAATTAAAAATGAGAATATTTTTTAGGGTGCCATTAAGGTTTATAAATGGCCTCTTCCAAGAGGAATCGACGATCATACAGTTATGGGCTTTGACCCAAACTATGGATTTTTCCAAGGCGTACCGAATAACGATCCAATACATGTTTTAGTACGAGTTTATATTGTTAAAGCAACTGACCTTCATCCAATGGATTTAAATGGAAAAGCTGATCCCTATATAGTTTTACACTTAGGCTCAAAGAGAATTAGCGATAAGGAAAATTACGTTTCAAAACAACTGAACCCAGTTTTTGGAAAATGTTTTGAAATTGAAGCGACTTTTCCACAAGATTCAATGCTTACAATACAAGTATTTGACTGGGATTTACTTGGATCAGATGACTTAATAGGAGAAACCAAAATTGATTTAGAAAATCGTTTTTACAGTCGCCATAGAGCCACTTGTGGTCTTCCTATGAAATATGAGGAGTAAGTTATTTTATTTCTTCTAAATGTTACAGGTAGAAATTTGGTTGCTTTGGCACAATATTTGGTTTGCTTTAACACTTGTTCAATTTTGTTTGAAACTATTATCATTTGTCATACATACTGAATTGAAATTCTTTTTGAATTCTGATTGTTATCAAAGTCAAGTAGAGGACTAACTTGTACACTATAATAAAACTTGTAAACAAATTTATTTTTGTTTTTTATATAATAAAACAATGATTTACTAGATACGCCTTAGTTTTACTATTCTAATTGCGCTCTGATAACCTTGAAAAATTCCAAATAAACTCATGTTATAGTACTTGTGCATCCATGTCTCGTTACCTCTTTTCTGTGAGTGACGATATTATGCAAAAATATGATGCAAAATATTACACATCCTTGCTTTTTAACCTATTACTTTAATTCCAGTTATTTCAAAATCTTTGAAAAAATTATGTATGAAAAGCTATATAATTATATACTTGATTTTGGCCTACTAAACAATAATCAATATGGATTTAGTAAAGGTAGGTCTACTACATTAGCATGTTTTGATTTAGTGAAGAGCATAACTGAATGTCTCAATAAGAAAATGTATCCACTTCGTGTATTTTTGGATATGAGTAAGCATTTGTTTCACACAATATTTTACTATAAAAACTTGAAAAATATATAAATATTAGAAAGAAGGCTTTAGATTGGATAAGGAGTTACTTAGAAAATAGGAAACAATTCGTTGAAATGTCTAAAATATATGCGGAAACCGTAAAAAAATATATACTTCAAACTACCGTTTTAACAACTGTGGTGTACCACAGGGCAGTGTTTTAGGACCCTTGCTATTTCTAATTTATATCAATGATCTTCCTGATAGTACACAACATGATTGCTTTTTATTTACTGATGATACTATCCTACTTATTAAATGTAAAAATAAAAAAGACTTGGTAAATGAAACAACTGAAACCTTACTTCAAGTTTCAGACTAGTTAATTAATAATAATTTAAAAGTTAATGTAACTAAAACAAAATTAGTTGAATTTCAAAACTACCACAGTAATATTACTAAAAACACAAATGTATTTTTAAATAAAGTAAATATAGTTGGTGTAGATAATACAAACTTTTTAGGAATTATTATTGACAAATATTGTAATTGGAAAGCACACATTGAATCTCTATGTAATAAGATTGATAGATTTGTCTATGTCCTGAGAAGACTAAGAGAAGTAGGAAACGTAAAAGCCTCCCTATTTCTATACAATTTACAATATGGAATTCCTATTTGGGGAAATTCTGTTGAATTGGTACGAATTTTTGGAGTCCAAAAGAAATGTATTCGAGCAATATATGGTGTTAATCAGTTACATTCCTGTAAACCACTTTTCAAGTCTCTTAAGGTACTTCCCTTACCATGTTTGTATATTTTAGACGTATGCGTATTTGTAAAAAAGAACCAACGTTATTTAAAACAAATGCTGAAGTCACTGGTAATTCATATTTTAGGAATAGTAAAAAATTATATGTGCCTAATCAAAAATTAATATTTTTACAAAAAATGTGTATTTATGTCTATTATTATATACAATCATATTCCTGATAGTCTTAAATCATTACCTATATATAAATTTCGCAAAATGTTGTTTGATTTGCTGTTAGATAAAACTTATTATGATATTAAAGAATTTTTAGCCGATAAAATTAAATATTAATAGATAGAAATATAAGTTTGTTGAATTGTCGTTAAAAAATTTCAACGTACCTTGTAAAATTTTGTAAATAGTGAACAATTTGTAAATTATAAAAAATTTAATTGCACAAAATATGAAACTTGTAATTATAAAAATAACTTTTGTAAAACATAAAATAGAGAAATAAGACCAGCCCGCTGAGTTTCTTCCGCCGGATCTTCTCAGTGTGTGGCCGCGTTCCGATCCGGTAGTAATTCTAAATAATCGATAGAATGTTTTAAATATAATATATAATGATAATTATTTTAAATATTTGCACACCATATAATGGTAGAATATGTTGGTATTTTAATTTATTTTTAACAACTTGCAACACCCATATTCTTGCAAATAAATATTTTCTTTCTTTCTTTCTTTCTCTTTCTTTCTTTTTTTTTCATAATACCTTCATTTTCGGTTTGTGCTTGTTACGTTCTTTTTTTCTTGATTTTGTCATATTTTATTTTTACTTTATTTAGCTTATCTCAACCATACAAATAGGATAAAACAGTTCTTACCCTTCAGTTAGTCTAACTTTTTACAAGCTTTTATTTAACTCGCCATATCAGTTGATGTGGGTCAAATCTTGTAAGCTGAATTTGACCTATTTTCCAGAGTAATACATCTTAAGATCTAATGACAATGCAATTATACATAATCAATATTGATTTTTTATCTAAACTGGCCACCGCAACAAAATTGCGGATTACATAATTTTGTAAAACCCACCTAATATCAAATGAAAGGCCGTAATTTGTGGAATACAGTACACCATGAAAAAAAATTTAAAACGCTTGTATTTTAAAAAGCTTTTTTAATTATTTTTTTATTTGTTTTTCTTTATAATAATTCGTTTCCTAAGTAAGAGAATAAATTATCTTTATTGTCAATACTGAATTAAACATTAAATGAATATATTTATTCAGACAAGGATACAATCGTTGGCGTGATGCAATGAAACCCACCCAGATTTTAGCCAAACTATGTAAAGATGGTAAACTAGAACCACCAATATACGAACATGGACGTGTGAAAATTGGCCGTACCGTTTTTAATATGCCTATGGAAGACACCGAACTATTTTCAAACCCGGATACACTGGAAGAACAAATGGCATTAGTTGTGTTACGGCGATGGCAAGAAGTTCCCCGAGTTGGCACAAAACTTGTGACTGAACATGTAGAGACTAGACCTCTGTATAATCCTAATAAACCTGGTAAGTGGTGATTAATATTAAATAACTAACATTTTTGGAATACGACTTAGATGAATTTACTAGGTACTTTTAAACTGAGTCGCTCGGTTAACTAGTGTTAGTGAACTAGATATTCGAGCAGATATTACTCCGATATTTACTACTTTTATTTACATCAACGTAGCAACCAACATATTTAAATCGTATTGGGCCATACCTTCTTACGATTCCATTTAATTATTACTTTCTTCCTTTTACTACAGGCATTGAACAAGGTCGGCTTGAGATGTGGGTGGATATGTTTCCCATGGATATGCCACTCCCCGGACCACCTTTAGACATATCAGCCCGCAAACCTAAATCTTACGAAATGAGAGTAATTATTTGGAACACCGACGATGTAGTTCTTGAAGATGACGCATTCTTTACCGGTGAAAAAATGTCAGACATCTACGTTAAGGGGTAAGAACAGTTTGTATTTAAAGATACTTTTACAACATAAAATTTTTATAAGTAGTCTTAGAAACTAATAAAGCACCATTTGTTTCGTGTTTTCTAACATAACGGAACATAGGTCGGCTTTAATTAATTATACAAGTTGAGTGATAAGAGATTGTACATACTGAAGAAGGTATTCAGTACTTGATACTGATACATAATACTTATATTTAGTAATTAACAGAATATATGAAAAAGGAAGGATTACGAGACTCGGCTGTATGCGAAAATGAGTATATTCATGTAATCTATCAACTTTCGTAATTACATTTGTCTGTTATTACAAAGTGTCTTGTTTGGGATGTTTGAATTCGGTGATTCAACCACGTTATTCGTAATCCATTAAGTGTTATGTTAAGACCTAGTAATGTCCAAGTATAAGTCCTTCATCCAATGTTCTTTCCGACACTATTGTGCAAACGTTAAATTATTTTATCTTAGGTCTTTCGCTCTCCTCTTTTTTATCTTATCCTATATAATCTAATTCTACATCCTAAAATCATCCATCATACGTTCTACACCATACATCCGAAAACATCTATAACTGACATAACTATATCAATCTAAATTATTTACTTTCATATTTTTACCTAGGGTCCGAGTACATTTAGTTTGTGTAAGTAAACATAATATTATCTAGCCTGCAGGTTACCTACGTGTAGCCCAAGCTTTATCATATTGCCCAATATTAATTAAGCCATAAGCACATATTTTCGAAACTTTCTATGAAAACAAAAGAAACAGCATTTATTTTACATCTATATTAATATTATAAAGAGAAAAGATTTAACTATTTATTTGTTTGTAGCGATTAAACTCAAAAACTACTCAACCGATTTTAAAAATTATTTCACCTTTAGAAAGTTACATTATCCAGTTGTGATATAGGCTACTTTTTACCCGATTAAGCAAACGGAAGTAATGATTTTTGGTTACGCGATCGAAGTTGTGCGTAACTGCTAGTATGCAATAACCATAAGCTTGATTTAGGTGAGATTATTTAACACTTAACACTTAATTTTCATAACTAACGAAATATTGATATAGCTTAATAAATGCATACTAGTTATTGATATAGCTTAATAAATGTATACTAGTGATCGCCCTGTGATCGAAATTCGACCATAGCCTAAACAATAAAATCTCTTATGTGTGAAAACAGACTTTAGCCGTAAAGATAATAATATATAAGTGTGACGCGAATATATTATTAGTATAAGAATGTATTATAGTATGTGTAATGTTTATTTTTATTAATTTAATGTTTATCTAATGCATATAATTTAAAAATATTACCTAAGTTAGGTTTCCGCAGTCCTCCGCAATGTTTAACTGTGCCTTTCATGCTCCATCGTACTGGCATCTATATTGGTATCTAGTTCGCCTTTTTAAGAAAATTATCGCATAATAATAACCAAATATTACCTTCACGTATTAATATATAGATACATTTATACGTGAGGTAAAATTTTGTTATTATTATGCTATAATTATGTTATTATTATATCTATATATTAATACGTGAAGGTAAAAAATGTGTTATTATTATGCGATAATTATATCTATATATTAATACGTGAAAATAAAATTTTGTTATTATTATGCGATAGTTATGTTATTATTATATCTATATATTAATACGTGAAGGTAAAATTTTGTTATTATTATGCGATAATTATGATTATTATGCGAAAACAAAATGTTACCTTCACGTATTAATATATAGATACCAATATAGATGCCAGTATTCTATTGAATACCACTTGTCCACTTGAATAGTCAAGGAAGTTAGACCCAAAAACAAAGAGTAAGTACAGTCACAACAGTAGATACACTGCGTGTTTAAAAATTGTACCAATTGCGTACCTACATAAATTATTTTACCTTGAGCATCCGAATACCTTCGTCCGAATACCTTGAGCATCTGAATACCTTCGTAAAATGATAATTAATGTGTTACCTACAATTAGTTATTGAAAAACAAATGTTCTAGGTGGGTCAAAGGTCCCGACGATTGTCAATGCACGGATATACACTACCGCTCACTAACAGGAGAGGGAAATTTCAACTGGCGTTTCATTTATCCATTTGATTACCTGGAAGCCGAAGAACGTATAGTGATATCCCGAAAAGAATCTGTATTTTCTTGGGATGAAACAGAATGCAAAATCCCAGCACGCCTGGAACTACAAGTTTGGGATGCTGATCATTTTTCTGCTGATGATTTCTTAGGTAGGTAAATATTTACGTTGTTATTTATTTGGATATCGGTCCAGACCTCTTAACTAATTATATACCACTTGCCTTTTGCTGAGTAGCTCGTAAGTGGCAAGAAAGTCACGTACCCCTTATTTTATTTCATAGTGAATGAAGCAAATAAGCATAACTAATATGGTTCTCCTGGTGGAGATAGCCATCGCCTACACACACCAAGGATGTTTAAAGTACATTGATACATGCGGCAGAGTTGAAAAAACTTTAACCTTCAGTCCAGCGCCGGCCTTGGGCGATATATTTCAGAGGCTATAGAGCGAGAGAAGCGGTTTCTCTATGCGCCAAGATGGGCGTTAAATTAAAAAATACAAGAAATTTACAGCGAATCATTAAATTTTGATAGTGCCTTTACGGAAGCGCTAGGCTTCGTGCGGCGGAGTACACTTGCACCGTGTGTAAATGGTGAAAATTTCGAGTGTAACCATAGAATACGCTCGCGCACGGATACCTTATCGCACCATCGTTATCACATTTTATCATGCAGCATACACGTGAATTTCTAGTATATAAGCTTAATGTAAAACCCAGTTAAATTACAATTAATAAAACACATTTATCAACCGATGTGTGACTGTCATTTAGTCGACGTAATATCGAGCAAAGGGCGCTGAACCACAATCTTTCTCGACGGTGCTGCTCCAAACCGAAACAAAACACTAACAAGCACCGACGCTATTGTGACACGAATAAGTAAAGCGGTGATACCAAATCCATGTCGAGATGTTGCGGAACTCTACCACCTAGTTAGAAGTCAAGATTTTAGTTAGGTATATGTACCTATTAGCCTTCTCTTGCCTTTTACGAGATGCCTAGGCGTAAGGAAGTCGATCTTCAATCGAGTAGTTACTTGCGTAACTACTCGATTGAAGATCGTTTCACTTGTTGTATAAAATAAAGTACCGCCGAATTGTTTCTGTTATAGCAACAGTACTTATCACTGTATGTAAGGTAGAGCTCGTACCGTCATCACTATTCAAAGAGGTCACTAAATTAGACAATTTTTGACCTATTAGTAAATACCTAGATTCAAATATCAAACGGAGCATGATTTTTTAGACTTTAAGCGATTAGGCATAAACATATTTGATATAATTTTGATATTACTGAAAAAAATTGTTTTCGAAAAACAAGAAACGATTAATGACCTACATTTAGACAGACGGTCAACACCGATCTTTTTGGGTATGAAACTACCTACTAATTAACTGATAGAAATAGGAAAGGGTGCAATGTTCGTTTAGTACCTACGCCTTAACGTCTGCTTAAATGTTACCTTATACTATGAAAACAAATCGTGTATTATTAAAAATCTTTCAGGGGCTATAACTTTAGACTTAAATCGATTCCCCCGTGGAGCTAAATCATCGAAGCTTTGCACCCTTGACATGTTGCGCAACGATGGGTCTGTCCCTATGATAAACATATTCAAGCAAAAAAGAGTCAAGGGCTGGTGGCCGTTTTATATCAAACGGGATACAGAAGAAATGGAGTTGACAGGGAAAGTAGAGGCGGAAATACATTTGCTAACTCGCGACGAGGCTGACAAGGTTCCTGCTGGTTTGGGTCGAAATGAACCGGATCCTTTAGATAAGCCAAAGTGAGTATAAATATTTTATTTTAAAGGCAAACTACTGACGCAAACCACATGCAATTTTTATAAATTTAGGATAGGTAAGTCAGGTAGGATAGGTTCGCTAAAAAACCGCAAGAATACTTATAGACACAGCGGGAAACGTGTAACCGCGCATAGGAGCAAGTGCTAAAGTAGAAATGTGCCCTGTTTTGTGTTTTTATTTTGCCGAAGAAGCCAAGAAGCCCACTCTCCCCGGAGTGATTTTATTTCACGCTGTATTTCTAAATGCAAACGCAAGCTTCACAATAACCTCAGCAATTAATTGTCTTGAAAGGCGTATTCGGTTAAGTCCGTGGTTCAGTCGTGCTGGTTGGAAAATTGTTATTACATTTTACAAACATTTTCTCTTTCCCTTACTTTTTTTGAATTTTATATAACCGTCTCCACATTTTGATGTGGAGTAGTGCATAAAAGGGAATCCAACGATAAGATTAACCGTGTTATTTTGTTGCATACAACTTACATAAGTACAAGAACACTATTACCTCAATGTTTATGTAAATATTAAAGATTCATACAAAGTCTCAAAGGATCATTTATTATTACATACCTAATTTGAATTTCGTTGCCAGTCCTGTTGAAAATATAAATATATAAGGACGATGTCACCTTTCTGGCTTGATTTTTATGTTTATCTATAAGTGTATATTTTTTGTAAATTAGATATTTTTTCGGGTTTAGGTTTCATAAGAAATAAATCGAATCAAGATTGACCTTAAAGTAATGGATAGGTATATTTTACAGTCTAGGTTAAGTCTGGTTTACTATTTTTGCATTTTTAATTTGAAAGTAAGCATAAAATATACCATAACAGTCAAGTTTTATATTATGTTATTCTTATTAGTCAACACCACGATATATGATGCAATAACATTCGAATATAGTAGCTTCAAATTCAGAATAAATCTGACCCTTTAATAAAAGCCTTCTCACTAGACTGAGAATGGCAAGCAAAGACAAAATATTTTTACTATCATTATGACAGTTTGTTGAGTCCTGTGTGATAAAACTATTAAAACTATATATGCACCAATGTACATCGTACACTATTCTTACCTTCTCTTTTTAATTTAAGCAAAAAAACTACCTTTAGAATGTGATATACAATTTTGTGTGGTAAATCAGACTTTTAAAAATTGAAAAATTAATATTAAAAACTTCCACTTAAAAGCTCTCTCTTCGTCGTAAGTAAAGCCAAGTTTACCAAAGCACTTAAGGCTTACTTAAGATTTCTAGAGACTTAGAAAAAGTTAAAACATTAAAACGATATCGAAGTTAGAAAATAATAAAGTATAATGCATTTTTGGGTTGATTTTTTTCAGTAATATCTTAAATAATCCCAATAGCTACGTTGTACCAATTTGATGGATACCGTTTCCGGCATAATAAGTATATAAGTGTATATAATTATTAGTTGTTTATGCGTTTAATTTCAATTCACGTTCATAAGTTTGCCTCTCAGAGTTCCCAGAGGTTAGTACTGTTCACAGCGTAGTTGTCAGTTATCGGCTACGAATTAAATATTTGGAAATTAACTGTACAACTCAACTTTAGAGCGGCAAACTAGTCTGACTCCTACTGTAGTAACAGTATAATTATTGTTTACAGTCGTCCAGACGCATCATTTATGTGGTTTTTAAACCCACTCAAGTCTATACGATATATTATATGGCATAACTACAAGTGGACCATACTTAAGGCAGCGATTATACTACTGGTAGCCATTATGATTCTTCTGCTGATTTATGCAGTACCCGGTTATACTGTGAAGAAACTTCTTGGAGCTTAAAATTCATATCCTATTATTAATTTTATGTAATTTTAATCAATTATTTATTATATTTAATGTTCATGTTTTATCAATTGTACTAATATAACCTTATCAATGTCGATAATGTTTTATTTGAATAAATTAATCTTAAGTATACAGAGTGATGAGTAAAAGGTTGTATATACTGAAGGAGGGTAAAGAGTAATCGATTCTGATGCTGAATAAGTACTTAAATTTTATAAATATAATTACCCAATAAACCGTGCATAGATATCGGGGTTCATTGTTCATAAATAGCGATTTGCCGCCTCGGCACGAGTAACTCAAGGCGCATATCCGTCACCCGCGCGGTGACCACACTTTTTGAATATTACTACACTAATTTCGTTGAGATTTACTATGTATATTATACGCTTTAAATTATAAAAGATTGTACATATTGAACGACACGATAGTTAATGGTCATAAGTATTAACAATAAAAGTATAATAAAAAAAGAACATTGCTTTACCACATAGTAAACCTCAGCGTAGTGTAGTAATATTCTAAAAATACGGTCTTGTCTTGTGTGTGTACCGTGTGCGATCGCCCGTACTTAACATTTCTATTAGAAAATTAGATCCAAATGTAAGTACCTAATTTTTTATATATTAATTCGGTACCAAAATAAATTACTGATTTAGTATGTAGTACCTATAATCTTTTACAAGTTAATCTGTACTTTTACTAGTAACAGAATATGACCATTAACTTTCATGTCCTATAATATTTAGTCTTACCAGTTGAATAGTACAGGTTGACCTGTAATTTTATTCGTAACATAGTATGAACATTAACTATCGTGACCTACAATATTTAGTCTTTTACCAGGCAACCTGTATTTTTATTAGTAACGACCATTAACTATAGTATCATATGTACATTACCAGTCAACCCGTATACAGGCCCTTTCTAATCAGCTCAATCTTTTGGCTCGGTGTAAGTTGCAACGCTCTTTAATCACATATCTTATGGAAACCATTCCTTGTTCCTAATTACTGCCGTTTTATTTTACACATTTTACAACTAGCTGTTGCCTGTGACTTCGTCCGCGCGGACTTCATTTACTCCGCACTGCTCCTCCCCCGTAGGTGATAGCGTGATAATATGTAGCCTATATGTTGACCTGACCTGTTAGTAATATTCATGCAAAATTTTGAAGTAAATCCATGCAGTACTTTTTGAGTTTACCCCGAACATACATACAAACAGACAAACAGACATACAGACAAACAGACAAAAATTCTAAAAACTATATTTTTGGCTTCGATATCGATTATAGATCACGCGCCAAGTATTTTTTAAACAAAATATTCAATGTACGATTTTATTATATGTATAGATTATTTACGTTTCAGAACTAAAAGTTTCTCCCCTGGTACCACGACGTCTGAAAATCCAAGACGGTGTGTGAAAGCTCATAAATTTTAGCAGCCCGACAATGCTGTTTGGCCACTTTTATTTCGGCCAAGACTTCCTTTTGCACGTGCAAATCATCTGAACCTAATTGAATAACTCTTTTACAATATGTAATGAGCTTCCTGACTGTGTCATACAAGATTATGAAAATGTTGGTTCTTGCAAACAGTAAATTAAACAATATACCTACAACTTTTGATTTCTTTTTTCCCGTTATACATGGGGCACACTAAAAGTTTTGCACTTGTAGCTAATTGGAACTATTTGAATTTCGAATGTTATATTTTTAAAACGTTGCAACCTTCTTAGTAATAAAAAAAAATGGCGGGAAATGATTTGTCAATTGTTTTTTTATCACACATCAAAGTTCTACGTACGCAACGAAAATGGAATTAAATTGAAAAGATTTGAGAACGATGATTTTTTATGATTTTAAAAGTTCTATTTCTCCGCAAGACTGCCGCTCGTCTTCAAAATGCTTTTGGGAGAGAAGCACCTTGTTTGAGCACCGTGAGGCGATGGTTTGCTGAATTTGAGAGAGGTCGAGTTTCTTTACATGACGAATTCCGTGAAGGGCGGCCGCATTCTCCTACACCATGATAACGCTTCTTCACACACGGCCAACAAAACAAAGGTATTTTTAGCTTCCGAAAATGTACATCTCGTCACTGATCCTGCGCATAGCCCCGACCTAGCACCCTGTGATTTCTGTATTTTCCCCAAAATCAAAGATTTGATGAGAGGTTTTACTTTTACCAACTCCGAAGAGGCAGTGATAGCGTTCAATCAGCACGTAGAAAACATGCCTTCAGATCTGTGGTCCTCCTGTTTTAAAAAATGGTTCGATCGCATGAAAAAATGTAAAGGAGATTATTTTGAAAAGCAATAAACATAATATTTTGGTACAACATGTTTTTTTTTTAAGTTACGCAAAACTTATAGTCTGACCTACGTATTTTTTAGTCTTTTTTTTATTCACTTTATTCAGTGTAACAATCTGATTTACTTGACTATATTGATTGTATCGATTTTAAAATTAGCTCTTTTTGTTTATTCCGTTTCGTATAATTCTTTTTTTATTTTGATATTATTATTATTTAATATTAACTGCATGAACCCATATTTTGCATGAGATAAGCTTGTTGCGTATAGTGTGAGGTAGAGGAGCAGGTGTATATTATAGCGTGTCGTTCAAAGGAGAAAATTCATTTAACACCAAAGAATTACTATTTAATTTCTGCGTGTTACATAGGCGAATACATTATTCCGACTGACTGTTCTAAACATTATTATAATACAGCTCTTTCATCATCTATCCAAATACAGACATCTATCTGTAAGGGTTATTGTGCTGACGGCACATAACATCCCCCTTCGAGAAAAAAATGAATATATATCTTTTTTACTTTAAAATATCAAAACATTTTGCTAAAATTCTAAAATCGTTACGAAAAATACATAGTAAACAAATGTGTATAAAAATGTATAATATATATTAATTTAAAATTGGCTTGAATGTCAGTCTTAGGTAAAAAATATGAAGTATACAATAACCTACAAATTATATCTAACATATGTCTGAATACAGGACGAAAAACTTTATAATAGAATAAAAAATATTACTTTACTATTTATATAAACACTATAGCCTATACGATATGGCTTTCGTTTCGTAAAACACTTATTTTCTTTGCACACTATTACACTTTAGTATCACAAACACTACATGATGACATGTGCGGCTGGGCCATTTTGGCCTCGCTCGCACCTGACGACTGCAGGAGGCAGCTCTTGGAGTTGTCGACGCATGTAAAGACCGTAATTGGTTTTGCAACGGATCCAAAAGTAATATCCGAATGCCACCGCTAACATTAAGACAATTATCACCAAGTACATAGAGATGTAGAGACCGAAGATGCCCTGGACTGCTGTGCAGAGGCTTCCGAGGCGCTGGCTGTATTTCCGGCACCATTTTGCGCTATTATTATTTCTTCCATTGACTGTTTTGATTGGCTTTTTCCCATATTTATTTCTTTCTCTCAACAAAATTACAATTTTCTGTTTAACTGGTAAGCAGAGAATAAAATAGGAGTATGTTCGATTACTTGCTACTGAAGCGTACGACTGGCTTACTTATCCGACCATATCTTGATGTTCGTTGCATATAGTTTTGATTTGTCTCAGCCTTATTAGGAATTCGTTCGGTATTATCGTCACTAGTAATAAGAAACGCAGGCTTAAGGCGATCAATGCTTATATTTTTCTCTTGGCCATTGCATAATATCTTAAAATATTTCGGTGATTTTTTTAAAACTTTGTACGGTCCTGAATAAGGTGAAGTTAAAGGTTTTGAAACTTTATCACATCTCACAAATACATGCGTACACTCGTTCAGTTCGTGGTGTACAAATATGCGATTTTGTTTTATTTCTCGTTTCGGAATAGACGAGATTTGTTTTATTCTAGATCGCAAAGTTTGCAAAAACGTTTCATTTTCCGTGATTTCTTGCTTTGTAGGCGAAAAGAAATCTCCGGGCAAACGTATTACTTGTCCATTGGTCATCTCGGCCGCGCTTATTCCTGTATCATAGCGTAGGCTTGCTCTTAAGCCTAACAATACTGACGGTAATTCGTTCACCCAATCTTCCGTATTACCTCTACACATAAGGGCTGTTTTCAAGGAACGATGAGCCCGTTCAACTGCACCATTGGATTGCGGATGGTAGCTGGTAGTCCTCAATTTTGTTATGCCCATTCGCTTTGCCAACAATGCAAACAAGTTCGATTCAAATTGTCGACCTTGGTCCGTTGTGATACGCAATGGACATCCAAATCTTGATATCCAGCCTGAATAAACTATCCATGATATCGTATCAGCCGTAATATCTTTGATTGGATACGCCTCTAACCAACCCGTTGCTCTGTCTACCATGGTAACCAAATAACGATATCCTTTACACATAGTTAGTGGGCCAACAATATCGACGTGTAAATGTTCAAAACGTTCACTTCTCTGGAAAGTTACAATAAGTGATATTGTATGACGTTGGACTTTTGATCTCTGACAATCTAAGCATGATCTCGCCCACATGGCAACATCCTTATTCATCGCTGTCCAAAAGAAGCGATCTCGGATCATTTTTCTCGTAGCACGGACTCCTGGGTGGCTTGCTTCGTGTATAGCTTTGTATGCGGTTATACGAAACTCAGCCGGCAAATATGGTCGCGCCTTATTTGTAGACACTTCGCAGTAAATAGGTATGTTGCTACCTGGCAAAGTAAGTAGTTTGAATTCCAAATTTTTCGAATTCTTCAATTTTTTTAATTCGTAATCATTTTCCTGAGCTTCTGCGAGTTTTTCGTAGTCTATTGGCGAAGGAATATCAATAGTGTAGATTCGTGATAATGCGTCTGCTACAACGTTGTCGGATCCGCTAACGTATTCTATTGAGGTACAAAATTGTAAAATAAAATCCAATTGCCTCAATCGTCTTGGTGTATCGTTTTTTCCGATAGTATTCTTTTTAAATGCATAAACAAGTGGTCTATGGTCTGTATATACAGTCAGGGGTCTGCCTTCGATTAAATATCGGAAGTGTTTTATCGCCATGTAAATAGCCAAAAGTTCCCTGTCAAAGGTACTATAACATTGTTGTGCGTCACTGAGCTTGCTTGAAAAAAATGCGAGAGGTTTCCATGAGTTTCTCTCTTTCTGCTGTAGTACTGCTCCGGCACAGGTAGCAGAACAATCTGTCATAAGCGATATAGGAGCGTCTTGTGATGGAAATGATAACGTAACTGCACTTTTTAAGCTTTCCTTGCACTGTATAAAAGCATCAATTGATTGGTCGGTCCAAGTGATGGGCGTCTTATCTTTCTTTTTCGCGTTGTGTAAATAAACATTTAATTTTTCCTGAATGCTTGCTGCCTTGGGAAGGTGACGTCTGTAAAAGTTCAACATCCCCAAAAAGCGTCGTAGTTCCTCTACCGTCTTAGGCCTTGGGTACTCCGAAATCGTCTTGATTCGATCTTCTAACGGACGTAAGTCTTTTTCTGATACGTGAAAACCAAGAAAATCTAGTTCACTTTTCCCAAACTCGCATTTTGCCAAATTGACCGTAAGACCATATTGATCAAGGCGTTCGAAAACTTTTCTTAAGTGCAGTTTATGTAATGACCTTGATTGTGATGCAATTATGACGTCAACAATATACGAAAATAAGAAGTCCATACCTCTAAAAACGTCATTATTGAGAAAACGTTGAAAAGTTTGAGCTGCGTTCTTTAAACCGAAAGTCATACGAGTAAATTCGTATAATCCAAAAGGCGTCGTTATTGCCGTCTTCTCTATATCCCGTTCCGAAATACCGATATTATGATATGCCCGCTGAAGGTCTAAACGTGAAAATACACATTTTCCGGCTAACAAGTATGTACAGTCTTGAATACGTGGAATCGGATATCTGTCGGCCTTTGTAATATTGTTCAAACGTCGATAGTCTCCGCACGGTCGTAAGTCACCGTTTTTCTTCATCACTACATGAAGTGGACTAGCCCAGCAACTTTTAGAAGGTCTGCATATTCCCATATCCATCATGCGTTGAAATTCAGCCTTCACCTTGTTATATTTATCTAAAGGTAAAGGTCTCGGCCTTGCATACTCAGGCGATCCCGTTGTTTCTATGTAATGAACAACGAATTGGCGTGGAGTCTCTTTAAAACATATCGGTTTTGTTATGTTAGGAAATTCAGCTAATAAATCACTGTATTCACTGGAGTCGTTAATAGTTCTGACTGATGGTTGCTCATTTAAAGTCACCGATGCGATCAAACATAAATTTGTCACTTTGTCTATCAACTTTTTTCTATCAATGTCCACTAATAACTTATGATGTCCCAAAAAATCTGCGCCTAATATTGGTTGCTTTACATCGGCCATTACAAAAGTCCAGCGATAGGGCCGTCGTAAATTAAAGTCTAAATCAAGAGTCTTTGTACCGTAAGTTTCAATTTCACTACCATTAGCAGCATATAATATATAACTTTCACATTTATTGTCACTAAATAGTTTTTTGTAAAAGGTAACACGGAAATGTTCGCTCCTGTGTCCACTAAAAATCTAAGTCCGGTTTTCTTATCACTAACACATAGGCGGTGAACTGGAGTGATGGTACATATCTCCGCCGGCGATTGCACCATTTCTAGTTTTCCGTATCATTATGTTTTTTCCATGAACACGGCTCTATGCATTTCTTTGCTCGACTGCGAAACCTGTGATGATAATAACAAAGCCAGTCAGCGTTTTCAGGCGTGCGGCGTGTAGTATTACGAGCTCGCGAGACTGACCGTCGCCTATACCCTTGTGGAAAAATTTCTCGGATAAAAGTTGGTAAATAACTTACAAAGTGAAAGTAACAGTTTATGAATGTTTATTTTTATTTAAAAAGTCGAAAAAAGTCTTACAAAGTCGGAAAAACTCTGAATTTGATATAAAAATTCGGAGTAATTCCAAAATTTCGGACTCTTCCAGAAGAGTTATTCAGTGTTAATAAATCTTTCTGCCGTGCAACGTTTATGGGTACTAAAAAAAATATATTAAAAGTTATTAATACTACGAAAGTGTAATAAAGGGGAAAAAAATATAACTAATACTTCCCCGGTTTTCCGTTTAAGAATTTGAAACTTTCTTCTTTGTTTAAAAAAAGGTTACCGTTACTGTCGATCAATATTATAAACTTTGTTTCTTCAATTTTTGATAATTATTATTAAAATCTATTATATCACAACGTTATTTGCCAATTTTTATTTTATTGTACTTTTATTACATAAATATATTTATAAATTAAGTAAAAATTAAAACAGCTGATCTAATTAGCTTTTGACAGGTTGAGTCAGTGTTGCCAGAGAAAAAGTCAATCTTTCGTCCTTAAGAGCATGTGTCAGAGGCCTAGTAGCATATCAAAGCAGTCAAGAATAACGATGTTAATAAGTCGGCGATTGCTAAACATCTACAGCTGTAGTCGGGCCGTAATCACTGGATGGAATTTCATAGGCCACGCGTATTTTCGACAGAACGCCATATTACATTCCACGGCTAGTGAAAGAAGCCATTGAAATCAAAAAACATCCAAATTTCAACCGGGAAGACGCACGTAGTACGTCCTTGATAAGTTTTCTTGGCACGTATTGATTTTTGAAAAGCTGTATATTTTGGAAAGATGATCGATTTGATCTTTCAAATGGCATTCAACTCAATTTAAATATTGCTTTAGCTAAAAAATCGGTAGGTTCAAAAATTTCGAAGCAATGTCAAAAAAACATTTTCGTCTATGATAGATCCCAAACAAATTTACCGATTTTTATCCAATTAACTTTTCAAATATTAAAATTACGTTTTCTTTAGCAAAGTTACTTAATATTTTGGAAATAACTTTCAGGCTAATATACCGATTGACTTCAAAATCTTATCATCGTTTCTCCTTTAAAAACTGCGCCAAGTACCGTTAATTGGATAAAAATCGGTAAATTTGTTTGGGATCTATCATAGACGAAAATGTTTTTTTGACATTGCTTCGAAATTTTTGAACCTACCGATTTTTTAGCTAAAGCAATATTTAAATTGAGTTGAATGCCATTTGAAAGATCAAATCGATCATCGTTTCCAAAATATACAGCTTTTCAAAAATCAATACGTGCCAAGAAAACTTATCAAGGACGTACTACGTGCGTCTTCCCGGTTGAAATTTGGAAGTTTTTTGATTTCAATGGCTTCTTTCACTAGCCGTGGAATGTAATATGGCGTTCTGTCGAAAATACGCGTGGCCTATGAAATTCCATCCAGTGATTACGGCCCGACTACTGCTGTAGATGTTTAGCAATCGCCGACTTATTAACGTCGTTATTCTTGACTGCTTTGATATGCTACTAGGCCTCTGACACATGCTCTTAAGGACGAAAGATTGACTTTTTCTCTGGCAACACTGACTCAACCTGTCAAAAGCTAATTAGATCAGCTGTTTTAATTTTTACTTAAGTTATAAATATATTTATGTAATAAAAGTACAATAAAATAAAAATTGGCAAATAACGTTGTGATATAATAGATTTTAATAATAATTATCAAAAATTGAAGAAACAAAGTTTAATATATTTCTTTTAGTACCCTTTTTTAGTTAACTTTTAATATATTTCTTTTAGTACCCATAAACGTTGCACGGCAGAAAGATTTATTAACACTGAATAACTCTTCTGGAAGAGTCCGAAATTTTGGAATTACTCCGAATTTTTATATCAAATTCAGAGTTTTTCCGACTTTGTAAGACTTTTTTCGACTTTTTAAATAAAAATAAACATTCATAAACTGTTACTTTCACTTTGTAAGTTATTTACCTACTTTTATCCGAGAAATTTTTCCACAAGGGTAACCCCGGTTATTTTTATAATTTCTTTGTTGTGACCTGTTCCTCTCGAAATCTCGTATACGCAAACTTAATTTTGCCAGCTCTGCCAGGACAAAAGCATTGTCACATGAATTGGAACCAGATGTATGCACTTCAGAAATATTTGCAGGTCTTGACGTTTCCATGACCTTGTCGGCCATTGCAGCTAACTTTTCGAGGTCTTTTACTTCACTCACAGCTAAAACGGCTCGTACAGAAGCAGGTAAGTGACCTTGCCACATGATGAGAAGTGTGTCGTCCGGTATCTTGCCGCGCGCTAAGTCTCTCATCCGACGCAAAAGCTGTGAAGGCTTTTGGTCGCCCAGTTCCATGCCACCAAGCAATTTTTGAAATTTGCTGTTTTCGGATTCTTCGTACACCGTTAACAGGCGAGCCTTTAAGGTTTCATATTTTTTTGTCTCCGGTGGATTCAAAAGAATATCACTGACTTGTTGGATAACATCCTTATTTAATTTAGTTACGATTAAATTAAATCGTGAATCGTCACTCAACTTCTGTGGACCCAAAACTGCTTCACTTTGCACAAACCATAATCGTGGCTGGTCACACCAAAATTCCGGTATTCTGGAAGATACCGTCACTGATGACAGCTCCACCGCGTCGTTCTGGGATGCTGATGAAGTTGTCATGATGCGTGAATGCCGGGCGAGTCGGAACCTTGTGGTGACAGATTTCTTAACAAATTACGCCTAGTACTTTCTTATTGATTTGAAGTCTCCAGCTGACCAGTATCACGTCGGGTTCACCACTGTTGCGTATAGTGTGAGGTAGAGGAGCAGGTGTATATTATAGCGTGTCGTTCAAAGGAGAAAATTCATTTAACACCAAAGAATTACTATTTAATTTCTGCGTGTTACATAGGCGAATACATTATTCCGACTGACTGTTCTAAACATTATTATAATACAGCTCTTTCGTCATCTATCCAAATACAGACATCTATCTGTAAGGGTTATTGTGCTGACGGCACAAGCTCTAGTTTACGCTTACCTCCTTTATTATAATATTTTTTCAACACCTATCCTTGTACAGGTTTTGCTGGAAGAGATCTCTTGAAGAGAATTTTATTCCTATTATTAAGCTATTGCATAGCTTCTATCGCGGGCCTTGAGCGTGGAGACCGAATCCAGAAATTCCGTAACGAAAAATACCTAACACCCCCACACTCCGACCGGCACAGCGGCGATACTTTTTAGTTTTTCCATCTATCGATAAATACCAGAACTTTTAATGACTTTTTGAAATATCACGCTTGTCTCTTTAGTTCAGCAACTCGCCTTTAGGTGGCATTGGTTGTATTGGAAAACTACCGTAATCAGCTGTTTGTGAGAAAGTATATAGGTGTATAGGTATTTATCATCTACGTACAACAGTGAATATCTGTACTCGTATAATTTGTGTACAAAGTGTTTTAAATATGAATAAACAAAGAAAAAACATACTGCATAAATAAAATAAATATATAATTGTAATTGCATAAGTTGATAAAAAATGCTATGCAATAGCTTTACCGCGACAGTCTCCGAGTGCCACACGTCTTTTTATTTATCGTAAAATGAAAAATGAAAGTTACAAACTAAAATAACGAGGGTTAGAATTGGCGTTATTGTGGGTAATTCATCTTCCAATTCATTTTCTTCGATTAATTTTGACATTTCCATGTCACTGCAATTTTCACCAGAACAATTGAGATACACTGCAGAGTATTTGAGGCCTGCTTTTGGCAACCAAACATACTTCCAGTTTCCTTGAATCTGCAGAAAATTAATATCAGGAAGTTTGGATTAATATCGAAAATTTTTTATGCTTTTTCAACCCCAATCTTCAGGATCACAGTGTTTATCGAGCTACAACTGAATCTAGCGATGAACTCGGAGACTGAACCTGGTGATAAAACGGACTGCATCTTGTGTTGAAAGAAGCGATGATAAATTAAATGTATTTTTGGCTACTGTTTTAACGAATCGTTTGTATCTCATGCTGTACAGAAAATCATCTTTATTTCAAAATGCTTATCACAAAATTGAAAAAGTTTGTGTACTTATCAAATTAAAAATAATTTTCACAATTTTTAAGACGTCGCACGTGGCGAAATATGTAGTACAGCTGAAAGAATAAGCAGAGGGGGAACAAACAGCTCTATCTCCTAGGTCCTAGGACAATAATTTATAATAACAGTAATAGCCGGCAGATGTTCGTTTGCCACAAGCGGTAATTTAGACCTTTTCTACCTACTTGGGATTCTCGTAAAGGTACACTCTGATTCCGACTTTTGAAAAATGCTTAAAACCAAGATCCATGGAAGTCCAGATTTGCCCCTGTTGTCATGATCCAATTCACCCCATATTAAAGATTTTTGTAACATTTAAAAATAAAAATACCCCCTATAATAGATATCTGCTAGACAGTAAAAACCAGTAAGATCAAAATTTTAAGCAAATTCCTTAATACAAAACAAAGAATCGTGAGTACTAATTTTTGATGAACGCCAAATTTGCAAAACTCGCAAACTTTTGAGTTATGCTGTCTTGTTATGGTGGGAGATGCGAATCCAAAGAAGGAACGCAAGACGCAGGCTAGGTGCGTTCTGCGGAAACGAAAAACCTTAAAAGACTTTTTATTTTGATCTGATTCGTCCCGCAATCAGATTCAACTCGGAAAAGTTTACGACTTTTTGTTATGCTGTCTTGTTATGGTGGGAGATGCGGATGCAGAGAAGGAACGCAAGACGTAGGTTAGGTGCGTTCTGCGGGAACGAACGAAAACCTTAAATTGAAAGACTTTATTTTGATCTGATTCGTCCCGCAATCGGATTCACCTCGAAAAAGGTTACTTTCTTATATAACAAATTAAAATATAACTACGCGAAAACTTATCTTTCCTGCGTTTACTTGCTTACGGACTCGCGGAGGAGGCTGAAGTGCTTTCATTTTAATACGCATTACTTTCTTAACATTAACTTTCAAATAGTTTAATTTACAATAACTAATAATAATTACATTGATTTGTCTCATTTATAACTTAAATTGGATATAATACAATACATAACATTTCAAAGGAAAGAAAATAATAAAATATGTCAATGATCAATTATTTTATTTTAACTCTAAAATATTATTTACACGACTTCAAAACATATTCATATAATAATCAAAACATTTAACATTCATAGGAGTTTTACATGCTCAATACA